>CM060425.1:38287130-39487130 GCA_030545235.1 Helianthus tuberosus | reverse complement strand
CCAGGAACAGCACCAATTGCCAAAGCACCCTACCGTTTGGCACCCGCTGAAATGCAGGAACTGAAGAAACAATTAGATGAATTATTGGAAAAGGGATTCATACAGCCAAGTTCGTCGCCATGGAGAGCGTCGATACTGTTCGTTAAAAAGAAGGACGGATCAATGCGTATGTGCATTGACTACCGTGAATTAAACAAGGTCACGATTAAGAATCGGTACCCATTACCGAGAATTGATGATCTGTTTGATCAACTGCAAGGAGCTCGATTTTTCTCTAAAATTGATTTAAGGTCAGGATATCATCAATTAAAGGTACAGGAAGAGGACATTCCTAAAACCGCCTTCAGAACGAGGTATGGCCATTATGAATTTACTGTCATGCCATTTGGTTTAACCAATGCTCCAGCTGCATTTATGGACATGATGAACCGAATATGTAAGTCATATTTGGATAAATTCATAATTGTCTTTATAGATGATATTCTAATTTACTCTAAGAGTAAAGAGGATCATGCAAAGCATTTGCACGCACTTTTAAGTTTATTAAGAAAGGAAAAACTTTATGCTAAATTCTCTAAGTGCGAATTTTGGTTAGAACAAGTACAATTCCTTGGACACCTAGTCAATCATGAAGGAATTCATGTAGATCCAACAACGATTGAGGCAATTACTAAATGGAAAACCCCTGAATCACCAACCGAGGTTAGAAGTTTCTTAGGATTGGCCTGTTATTATAGAAGGTTTATTCAAGATTTTTCTAGAATAGCCATTCCCTTAACTAAGCTAACCTGTAAATCTATTAAGTTTGAATGGTGTCACGGCCCCAGCCCCGGTTTTACCCAGTCAAGAGCCTCGGGACAGGAACCTGTGGTATTTATGATGTGACAGCGGAAGATTTTCAACAGGATCTTTTAAAACTCAAAATGCCCAATTATTTTATTCCATAATTTGGAAATAAACCCCGTAATTTACAATAGAGGAATTTAACTAGGAAATTCCCTGATTTATTTAAAACATGTTTATTCATTTTTAACTGAGCCACCTCTTCAAGCTTGTTAGTGCTCCGTAGCACGTGTCCTTGATTTACAGCAGGTCGCCTGAAACATGTTTTAAAAATATTTTATCAGCGGGGAAATGCTGGCAAGTCACTCAATTTGAGAAAATGACACAGTTATAAATTACAGCATAAGAGCGATTACAATGGATTCTATCTTATTGTTATATGGCGCCGTGTCACCTCCTGGTGACGATGGTCATACCACTATTGGGTCCTGTCACCCAATTAGTGATGATATATCACTGTTAGGGCTTATTAGCCTAACCCGTGAGAAATTAGTAATGTGCATAATACCCCACTAGCCATTGATTAAGATTACCACGACTTACTCCCTGTAATTATAACATTTGAAAATAATTTGAGGTATTGTAAAACAGTTGATAAAAAGAGAATGACTCACATTGCAGATTTTATATGGGCAGAGCTTAGCCTACTAATTAGCCTTTTAACCTAAATTTAAACAACATACACACGAACTCGGTCAGTAACTTAATACAACATATATGATAACTCACGAGATTAAACCCTCACAACGAATGACAAAGTGCGATACTTAAACATCCATCGAATTTACGACGAATGACAAAGCATAAACCCTAATGTGGGCAGCACTTAAACATCCATTAGATAGTTTTAATCAATCGGACATTGAATCGTAGCAGTGATCGAGTTAATACCCGGTATCGGAGCAGCGCCTCACTAATTTAATTGAAAATTCAACTTCAGAGTAATGAGAATTCGTTTTTGAACTTTGGTTTCGACACCAACAGACTGCTCCTGATCAAACCTATTTATAGGTGAAATTTGAGGCTTACGCGGCCCGCGTAAGCTTGTTCTTGATCCTTACGCGGCCCGCATGGCCGCCTAGTCTACGTATAGGTTTGCATGGTCATGCATAGGTTGGCCAGATGGGTGATACGTGGATCCGGATACTTATCCGGTCAAACCAAGGGTTAACGCAGCCCGCGTAAGATGTGCTTAACCTTTACCCGGCCCGCGAGAAGACCCGAAATCTTGGTTTCTTGGTTTTTCATGCACAGTATGGTTTCAGGGTTCCGGGATTTTATTTACGGGTATTTTTAGGACAAATTTTGAGAGTCCTTACATCCTCCCCACCTTATTTAAAATCTCGTCCTCGAGATTCATTGGAATAAGTGAGGATACTTTCGCTTCATATCTGATTCCAGCTCCCAAGTGTATTCGGGTCCTCTATTTGAATCCCACTTGACTTTAACTAGCACCAATCTTTTGTGTTTGAGAAATTTGATCTTTCGATCTTCAATTTGAAGTGGTTTCTCAACAAATTTCAATTTCTCATGTACCTCTATATCTTGGAGAGGTACTACCAAAGATTCGTCTGATAGGCATTTCTTGAGGTTGGATACATGGAATACATCACGTACTCCAGCTAACTCCTCTGGTAGTTGTAAGCGATAAGCAACTGGTCCTATACGTTGGATCACTGGGAATGGTCCTACGTATCTTGGACTTAGTTTTCCTTTCTTACCAAATCGAACTACTCCTTTCCAAGGTGAAACTTTCAATAGTACTTTGTCTCCAACTTGAAACTCGAGTGACTTCCGTCTATTGTCTGCATAACTCTTTTGACGATCTCGAGCGGTCTTTAATCTTTCTTTGATCTGTGTGATTTTGTCGGTAGTTTCTTGCACTATCTCGGGACCTGATAATTGTCTTTCTCCTATCTCTGCCCAACAAACTGGAGTTCTGCACTTTCGTCCGTACAATGCTTCGAATGGGGCAGCTTCAATGCTTGAATGATAACTATTGTTATAGGAGAATTCGATCAAAGGTAGGTGATCGTCCCAGTTTCCACCAAAATCTATCACACATGCTCTGAGCATGTCTTCCAGAGTTTGGATTGTCCTTTCACTTTGTCCGTCTGTTTGAGGAAGATATGCAGTGCTTAGATTTAGTCGAGTTCCCATTGCTTCTTGGAAACTAGTCCAGAAATGGGAAGTGAAAAGACTATCCCTATCTGATACAATGGAGAGTGGAACTCCATGTAAGGATACTACTTCATCTACATACAACTTTGCCAACCTTTCCATGCTAAAGGTTTCTTTCATAGGTAGAAAGTGAACTGATTTGGTTAATCGATCCACAATTACCCAAATCGCGTCATTACCTTTTCTGGTTTTAGGCAACTTAGTAACAAAATCCATTGTTATGAGTTCCCATTTCCATATAGGCATTTCTAATTGTTGTAGTAGACCTGAAGGTTTCTGGTGTTCTGCCTTAACTTGTGAACAAGTAAGACACTTAGAAACATATCGAGCTATGTCCTTTTTCATTCCTATCCACCAAAAGTTATTTCTTAAATTTTGGTACATTTTATTGTTTCCAGGGTGCATGGTATACCTAGATTTATGGGCTTCTTCTAAAATCTTATTTCTTAATTCTCCCTGCTTAGGTACCCAAATCCTTCTTTTGTGGAATCTCCAAATTCCATCAGCTCCTTGTTCTAATTCTTTTATTCGTCCTTTCATTCCTTCAGCATCATCCTTGATTGCTGTTTCTTGAAAATGCTTTAATTGTTCCATTAAATCTATCTGTAGATTTAATCTAAGAGCACGAATCCGTCGTTGTTTCTCATGGTACTTACGACTTAAGGCGTCAGCAACTACATTTGCTTTTCCTTCGTGATATTGAATATCACAATCGTAATCACTTAGGATTTCCATCCATATTCTTTTCCTCATGTTTAATTCTTTTTGCCCAAATATATATCTTAAACTCTTATGATCTGTATAGACAGTAAATTTACTTCTGTACAGATAATGTCTCCAATTTTTAAGGGCAAAAATTATGGCTCCTAATTCTAAGTCATGAGTCGTATAGTTTTCTTCATGCTTTTTCAATTGCCTTGAAGCATACGCAATTACCTTCTTGCATTGCATTAACACACATCCTAATCCTAGTTTTGAGGCATCACAGTACACTTCAAAATCTTCAGTCCCTTCTGGTAAAGCTAGGATTAGGGCATTTGTTAACTTTTGCTTTAGAATCCTAAAAGCTTCTTCTTGCCTAGGTCCCAATTCAAACTTAACTGATTTACAGGTTAGCTTAGTTAATGGTACAACTATCTTGGAAAAATCCTTAATAAACCGTCTATAATATCCGGCTAAACCTATAAAACTTCTAATTTCCATTGCGGATTGCGGAACCTTCCATTTGGTGATCGCTTCTATTTTAGCGGGATCTACGTGAATACCTTCGTGATTCACCATGTGTCCTAAGAATTGTACTTCTTGTAGCCAAAATTCACATTTTGAGAATTTGGCATAAAGCTTTTCCTTTCTTAACAAAGTTAAGAGTGCATGGAAGTGCTGACAGTGTTCATCCTGGCTTTTGGAATAAATAAGTATATCGTCGATAAAGACAATTACAAATTTATCCAAATACGGTTTACAGATTCTATTCATCATATCCATAAATGCTGCAGGAGCATTTGTTAACCCAAATGGCATGCCTGTAAACTCGTAATGACCATACCCAGTTCTGAAAGCAGTTTTAGGTATGTCTTCTTCTTGTACTTTAAATTGATGGTATCCGGAGCGCAAGTCGATCTTAGAAAAATATCTAGCTCCTTAAAGTTGATCGAAAAGATCATCAATCCTAGGTAATGGGTATCGATTCTTAATTGTAACCTTATTCAATTCTCTATAATCAATACACATTCTCATCAAACCATCCTTTTTCTTTACAAACAACACTGGTGCTCCCCAAGGGGATGAACTAGGTTGTATGAAACCTTCACTTAGTAATTCATCTACTTGCTTTTTCAATTCTAACATTTCGGTGGGTGCTAACCGATAAGGTGCTTTAGCTATCGGTGTAGTTCCAGGAATTAGATGAATTCTAAATTCGACTTCCCTATCCGGTGGTAATCCAGGTAGCTCTTCTGGGAATACATCGGGATATTCCGATACTACTGGAATTTCTTTAAGCTCTTTACTTTTTGTATTAATGATTACTGAAATCATATACACCACTTCTTTTTTTCTGGAATAACTGGCCAATTTTATTACTGAAATGAATTTCAGTGGCTTTCGTGGCTTATCTCCTGTAATCACCACTAATTCTCCTGTGGGTGTATGAATTTCTATGGAATTCTTATCACAAAGAATTCGAGCATGGTTGGCTATTAGCCAATCCATTCCTAACGCAACATCGAATCCGGCTAATTTCATAGGTAACAGGTTTGCAGAGAATTTATAGCCTAACAATTCTATCTTTCCTTCTCGCACAACCTTATTTATTTTGACAGAATTTCCGTCTGCCGTTTCGACTGTAAAAATTTGTCTAAGTTGGGTTAAGGGTAAATTAAGTGCTTGGCAGAATGAAGTATTTATAAAACTTTGGTTTGCACCAGAGTCAAATAATACTTTTGCATATACATTGTGAACTAGGAACGTACCACCTATCACATCAGGAATCAGTTCGGCTTCCTGAGTCGTCAGTTGGAAAGCTCTAACGTTCTTCTTATTCGTTCCTTCTACAGGTTTAGCTTTATTGTCAGCTGGTTTGTTCAGTTTTGGGCAGTCTGGCCTAAGATGTCCAGCTTCTCCACAGTTGTAACAGACTGTGAATTTCTTTTTCCTGCATTCTTCTTCTTGATGTCCCGGAATTTTGCAAAAATTGCAATATACTTTGCATCTTCCAAAATGCTTCCTTTTGCAAGAATTGCGAAATGGACCAGTGGAAGATTGTCCGGTTCCCCTTCGCTTGAAATTGTTACGATTACCCATACGAAATCCTTGGGTAATCTTTTGGGCTACTTCCTTCTTTCTATTTTCTTCTCGCGTCCGTACCAGTTCGTCAGTCAGAGTATTGGCTAAATCCACCGCATCATCAATCGTGCGGGGTTTCGCAGCCTTGACGATATTACGGATTTCACCAATCAATCCCCAAATATAGCGGGAAATAAGTACTGGTTCTGGCGAAGTGTAACACCTCGAAAATTCACGTCCTATAATGTGTCGACACGTGCCATAAAGTTTGAACGTGTGAAAGAATGTTGTAAAAGGACTAAAGTTGACAAACATGGAAAGTATGTGATTATACGGGTTCTAAGTGTCAACAGTGAATAAATATACTTCATAATGACCCTACATGATGTTTATAACATCAAACGAATAAATCATGGATCATACGAAGCTAAAAGTAAGAGATTACAAACTACAGGGGTCAAAGGTGTCAACATGTTAAAGATATACCTCTGAGTGATCTTTTGACAAACCCAAAGCTTTGTAAATACAAATTATGCTCACTAGAATGCACGATTAAAATTTCATAAAGTTTCGTTATCGTATGAGAAAGTTATGATCAATTTCGTGTGCGAGGGGTTAAAGTGTTAACGTTGAAAGTTAAGGCTTTTCGGGTTAACCGGAAGTGTTCAGGGACTTGGCAAAGTGGGTATAAGTCCTAAAGCCCTTGTGGGTAAATATAAGGGGGTCAAAATGAAAGAAATAACCCTAATTACCCCTTCGTGAAGCCAAAGGTCAACTTGGAAAACAAATAAAAATCAAAAATCAGATTTAGCCGGCCCAGGCGGCCCGCTTGGGATTTGGTTAAACGGGACGCGGGCCGCGTCCAAGGCCCAGATACAGAAAACGGGGATAGACCCCTGTATTCGCGGAAACTCGACTTTTAAACGCATTTTTAGCATGGTGGGCGACCCCTAACTGTGCTAGAGCACTAAGGACATGTGTTGCATGGTTGTGGTTGATCATAGACTTGGTTGTCAACATGTTGTGGTGGGTTAATTCACTATATAAGGACATGATATGCAACAATCATTCTCACACCTTCATCTGCATAATTTGATCATTCCTGGAGCTCTCAAGCAGGTCCATCTGATCTTATCTCGTGCATTGGACTCTTGTAAGTCTGCTAGTTCTTGTTTAGTTGAGTTTAGCTTGTTTAATTAGCTAAAAGTCAAACCGTCGTAATTACGGTTTGACTTCGAGATTAGTCAATAATGGCTCAGTCATATCTCGAATTAAAAGTGGTTATAAGTTGGTAATTATGTGGGTAATAAAACCTCAAAAGGGTTTCCCCTGATCACCACTCTAACCAGGTCAAAAGTCGGGTCAAACATATAATTAAAAAGTCAACAGGATGCTTAAAATGTCATTTATGCATAATTAGCTATCTAGAACACATATAACCTGTTTGATCATTGTTATAACTTAGTAATTAGTTTAAGAACATGTCCAAACATGTTCAACCCGACTATTTCCTGTTTAGACCCGGTTCGGAACCGAAAGTCACATAGTTTGACTTCCACTTTGACTTTCAGTTCTGACCCGTTTAGGCATGTTTTAGAAATGCCTCAGAGCTTTAATTGGATCAGGTTACATGTTAGAACAACCCTCTGTGATTATGCACCTTGGTTCATTAGTTATCCAATTAATATGCATGTTTCCGTTAATTGCTCATATGTTGACCATTATGCCCTTATTACCTTAAAACGTGATTTATAAAAATGTAAAAGTGTAGAAACCTTAGCTACTGATATATAGACTTGTATGCAAAGTTTGACATCAGTTTGACTTGTAGATTAAGAGTTATGCTCATTATCGCAAAATTAATGCTTTATGTTAATAAAATGGCGTAATTAGCGTATAGCCTAGTTAAACATACTTTTTGATATCAAATATTTTACCCACTGATGTAATATATTATTTTGGGATTTTTAAAGATTTTTAATTAATTTTAGGCTGAGCATAACTCATAGTCGTAGGCTTAATTCGGTAAATGTCGGTTTTGCCCTTACGGGCCATAAAATGAGTTTTACATATCTAAACGACTCCAAACCTTTTGCTACTGATCACATATGATAAATAAATTATTTTAAGCCTTCTGGAAATATAAAGTTATCAGATTTAAGTACCGAACCCGGTAATGGCCTTTAATCGCCTTAATTAGCGTTTTTAACGCATAGTATGTTTTAAAATCATATTGGACATACCCGGGTTGGTACCTACTGATATAAGATGCAAATTACAATATTTTAACAGTAAGCAAAGGTTGATAAACTCAGACTTCAGTTTTGATCTTTACGGCTTATGTGAAATTACCAAAATACCCCTACGGGGCATAGTTTGGTTAAAAATGATAAATTTCACATATATGCGTTATCTTACTGTTACAACTCATTAATTGGAGTATATTTACTGATTACATCAGACCTGTAACTCAGTTAAGCACTTAAACCTTTTACAACCTTTTAAAATGACCAAACTACCCCTACGGGGCATAGTTTGTGTTTAAATTCGTTTCGGGCATAATGAAAGACATCCTAGTGATGTTACAACATATTTGAAGCATATTAACCTAGGAAACCTGTATATGGCTCTTACGGATACCCGTTACGCTTATTTCGCGTTCGGTTCGGTTTATGTAACAAGTTTACATAAATTGGCCGAAACGGGTCAAACCTTAACGGTTTTATCTCAAAATCCAGAATGTGAATAATAAACCCATATTAAACAAGTCTTCAAACTTTTCGGGTCTGAATCACATTCTATCCGGTCTTCGCTTAATCGTGCGTACGAACCGTATCTTGAAACTAGCCGGTCTAAGCTTAAGCTTAATAAAAAGACCCGTTAGAATTCTAATAGGTTATTATAAACCTTCGTTCCAGATTAGGAGGACCAGTAAAAGCTACGTGCATTTTGCTTATTGTGATTAATACTTACTCAGGTAAATACTTTTAACTTATTTTCCCTATACGGGCTTGGGTTACGGTATATAGCATACCGCTTGATCGGGCATCAAATCTCCACATTAAGTGGGTAGTTGAATAATTTGATCGGCTCGTTTAAACAGTCTTGTTTACTTTACAGCCTTTGGGGGGTTAATGACCATGTCCCGGATATCCTTGGCATCATCTTACGAGATGGCCACGACCTGAGCACGGGGTGTAGGCGTACACCGTCCGTGTATAACTCTACGATGTGGTGTGTCTATTGATCTTTAACCCGGACAAGATCCGGGCTACTGAACGCATAAGTAACATGTAATTCGTTCACAAGATTATAATATTAAATAATTCTCCCAAGTTAAACAAAAATGTTTATGCCACGTGCATCCAAACCAATTTTCAATCATTTTCCAAAATGAGTCAGCTGATTGTATTTACCAGTGTAAACTGACGTATTTTCCCAAAAAGACTGAATGCAGGTACTAAACGAAATTGGCTGGATTGTCTCCTAAGCATCAATAAAAAGTCTCGCAAGCTTAGGATGCCTGAAGTCTGTTGAACCATTAATATTACTTTGTTTCGATCCGTACTGTGGATAAACTTCCGGATATTGTTACATTGATAAACAATATTAAATTCGGTTGTATCATAATTTAAATTTGCTTCCGCTGTGCATAATAATATTGTGTTGTTTGACTGTTACGTTGCCAACCACGTCACGATACTCCCCCACCGGGCCCACCGGTGACACGTGGAAATCGGGGTGTGACAGGTTGGTATCAGAGCCAACACTGAGTGAATTAAACACTAGCCTTTTGTGTTTAATCTCAGTTACACAATTGCACATATCTAAACCTTCGAGTCTAGACTTATGACATAGGATAAATTCCACCTTATTCGGTTTTTGTTTTGTCCTTTAAATTTTATATTTTGTTATTGTTATCTCATATTATAATGACAGGCTTAACAAAGATGCCTCCAAGATTCTTCAGAAGGAGGGGACGAGGCAAGGGGCCGATCACCGCCCCAAACGACAATGAAGCTGGACCGTCTAATGTACGAGCTCCATCTGCTACGGAGAGCGACGACCCACGTCAGAACAGGAGGAACCTGTTCGAGCCGGCGAGACGATCCGTTTCGCACAGCTCTACACCTCCGGTCCACAATTCATACGGACCGCATTCGGAAGACGAACCCAACAACCCTCTGCCTTCCTACATACCTCTGCAGAGATCTTTGTCCCATCATTCCTATGGAGACCCTACACCAGTGTTCAGGGGCCGGTTCAACCCGGCCAATTACATTCAAGAGCCCGTGGGTTTTAACCCAGTGGGTCCAGATGATCATTTTTCAGGAGATCACGCAGATGACATGGACGAGGATACGGACCCCGTCATGCCGGCGAGTGGTACTCCGAACCACCCCATCGAGATCTCCGACGGATCACCCTTCCACGGATCACCCTACGGTGGTCCAGATAGTTTCCAAGCCATGTTCACTCGGCACGAGTGGTATTATACGCCTTCTCACCACTCGTCGCCTCATGAGCAGCAGGAGCCACAGCCGCAGCCGCATCATCAAGATTCATCTGAGGATCACCGATTTGTGGCAGTTACGCCACCACCTCCACCGCCACCAGTTCAGCCGGCACCTCCTCAACCGCCAAGGCGTAGGAGAACCGGTGCCCGCATATCGGCACGACCAGGGAATTTCCATCTCAGTTCCCCACGACAGTCAAGTGCTAGTCACTACCCGCCACATCAGGAGGACCCACAAATGGGTGGACCTTCCAACCCCGCGATGCCACAGCCGCCGCCAATGGGTTTTGACAACCCAATCCCAGCTTATACAGGTTCCATGGCTTATAACCCGTTCGAGCCGCCAGTCCACAACAACTATGGGTATGCAGAGGCCGACCCCTACTTGGTGGCAGCTAACTACAATGCCCTGCAACCAGAAGGACCATACGGAGCTCCATGGAGAGTTGAGTACCCAACACAAGGGTACCAGATACCACCTAGGCTTATCATACGGACTCAATCGCAGCCGCCTAGGTTCTCTCCACCTGAGCATGAGGAACTCCTTCAGAGGCTGGATCAGGTGGAACGGGAAGTGCACAGGGACCGTAGGGAGAGACAGACATTCTTCCAAGGATTAGTAGGATTGATCAAAGGGAAGAACAAGAAGGATCATTGAATCCTTCCATTTTCTGTATAAGCCCCAGCGTGGGTGTATTTGGTTGTTAAGCCCCTATGTGGGTATGTGTGTTGTATGTTTGTTTTGAGCCCCTGCGTGGGCCTATCTTTCCATAAACCCCTACGTGGGTAAGTATGTGTGATGATTTGACCCCTGCGTGGGTCTATTTTCCGTTACCCCTGCGTGGGTATGATGTTTATTTGTTAAGGTCCCTGCGTGGACTAGTTTGTTTGCTTAAAGCCCCTGCGTGGGCAAGTACTTGTTTGACCCCTGTGTGGGTAATTGTTTGTTTGAAAAGACCCGTTTAGGGCGACATGTAACCTATGTATAATTAATGGAATGTTATTATTATGAATTTCATGTTTGCCATTTTGTGCATAATTAATTTATAAATGAAATAAATAAATTAAAATCATTCCTTTTAAATTAATCTGCCTATGTAATTATTTAATTAAGAATCTTAAAGTGTGAAACCTAGCCTCGTGTCAAATATAAGACCGGGCCAAGATGGTAAGACCTGTTTAAAAGATTCAAATCCATGTTAACATCTTAAAACATGTTAACACTCCTTGCAGAAGTGATTCGTTAAAATCACATGTCATTCTTATATGTATAAGGATTCTTTAGAAGATTCCAAACCCAATTATATGATCTCTGAATCATGGGTTAAGATCATCAATTAAGATGATCATATTTTACCATAAGTGGTAATAAGAAGCCTACGGGCCCAGCTCATTTCTATATGAGCCAAAAGACAATGGTAGCTATGACCCCCTGTCTGATAAAGGTAATGAACTAGGTTTAAACCTTAAAAAGTCTTGATTCTCTGAAATCATAACTTTTATTTAAATTGTCCATGTGACTAAGCCTTATGTGCTAGTATATATTGTTATTGTTTATAATTAGGATAAATTTTAATTTAAATCCTAAATTCATACGATTAATAAGTTAACCAAATGTTGTCTCTGTTTACCATGGTTAATGAATTACCCTAAGGGGTAATTCCATAATAAACTCCCAAATAAAATATTGTCCTTGTTTTCTGCAACAGTTCAATTCAAATGGCTGACTTAAATGAAATCAATAGCCATCCAGTGGAGCAAAATGAGAACGCCCAGATTACTTTAACGGGTGCTGAATTAAAAGCGATCATAGACGGCGCTGTTACTCAGGCTTTAGAGAGACAATACGAAGAGTACAGTGAAACTCGGAGTAGGACCCTCTCTAAGCCGCACTCAAAGCCCAAGGTACATTCTGAGGCTCATAGCAAGCCTCCTCCCAAAAAGAATGGACCCAAGAGAGATGGCGTTGACCGTCAGTCTACTAACCATCAAAGTGTCCCATCTCAGCAGATAGTGCTACATCAAGAGCCCCGTAACAAGGGTTGCTCCTATAAGTACTTCGTGTCTTGCAAGCCCCGGGATTTTAATGGGGAGAAAGGAGCCGTTGACTATATGACTTGGCTGGACGAGATGGACACGGTGGTAGATATCAGCGGGTGCGCTGAAAGGGATGTAGTTAAGTTTGTGTCACAGTCCTTCAAGGGTGAAGCGTTAGCATGGTGGAGATCTCTGATGGAGGCCTCCGGAAAAATCCCATTGTATAACATGTCGTGGGATCAATTCATTGCCCTAATCAAGGAAAATTTCTGCCCTCAACATGAGGTGGAGAAGATAGAATCTGACTTTCTATCGTTGGTGATGACGAACCTCGACTGTCAAGCTTACCTGACAAGCTTCAATACGCTGTCCCGATTGGTTCCTTACTTGGTAACCCCGGAGCCAAAAAGAATCGCTCGCTTTATTGGTGGTTTAGCCCCCGAGATCAAGGCAAGCGTAAAAGCTTCTCGGCCGGCTACCTTCAGGTCTTTAACTGACATTTCCTTATCCCTCACTCTGGATGCGGTCAGGCAGAGATCGCTGAGGAATAAGGAGACCGAGAAGAGGAAGCGTGAAGATGATGGTTCGCGGAGGTTGAACAAGAAACACCGTGGGAACGGTGATAACAAGAAGGGATCTGAGTCGAGGAAGGATGGGCATAAGTCTGATGAGAAACCCAAGTGTAAAATTTGCAAGAAGCAGCACTATGGAAAGTGCAGACTGGAGTCGAACTCTCAGACTCAGTCAAAACCCTTTGCTTGTGGAATTTGCAAGTCCACGGATCACAAAACCCTGGATTGCAAAAAGATAAAAGACGCAACGTGCTACCGTTGCAATGAAAAGGGGCACATCAAGACCAACTTCCCAAAGTACAACAAGAAGCCTGAAGAGGCTAAGAAGACTAATGCTAGAGTCTTCAGAATGGACGCGAAAGAGGCTGTGCAAAACGATAATGTCATAACAGGTACCTTCCTTGTAAATGATGTCTTTGCAAGAGTACTTTTTGATTCAGGCGCAGATAAGTCTTTCGTAGATCATAAATTTTGTGAATTGCTGAAATTACCTGTCAAAGCCTTAAAAGTGAATTATGAGGTAGAGTTAGCAGATGGAACCATAGAAACCGTCTCAACTATGTTAGATGGATGTGTTATATCCATTAAGAACCATTCTTTTCCTCTGTCTCTACTTCCCTTTAAGTTGGCTGGTTTTGACATAGTTCTGGGTATGGACTGGTTATCTCATAACCAGGCCTAAATTGTCTGTAACCAGAAACAAGTGGTAATAAAGACTCCGTCTGGTGAATCACTTACCATTCGGGGAGATACCCAGTATGGGCTGCCTGAGCAGGTGACTATGCTCAAGGCTTCCAAGTGTTTAAAGAAGGGGTGTGTCATTTACATGGCGCAAGTGATTATTGATGAGCCTAAACCGAAGATAGAAGACATCCCTGTCATTTCTGAATACCCAGAAGTGTTTCCGGAAGATCTACCTGGTTTACCACCAGATAGAAAAGTGGAATTCAGGATTGATATCATCCCCGGAGCTGCACCAGTTGCTAGAGCACCATACAGATTGGCACCCACAGAAATGAAGGAGTTGCGGACGCAGCTAGATGAATTGCTGGCCAAAGGTTTCATTAGACCTAGTTCATCTCCTTGGGGAGCGCCAATCCTGTTTGTTAAAAAGAAGGATGGGTTGATGCGTCTGTGCATCGACTATCGCGAGCTTAATAAAGTCACGATCAAGAATAGGTATCCTTTGCCCAGAATCGACGATTTGTTCGACCAGCTACAAGGGGCAAGTTACTTCTCGAAGATTGATTTGAGGTCAGGCTACCATCAATTGAAGGTCAAAGATGAAGACGTGCATAAAACTGCATTTAGGACTCGTTATGGTCATTACGAGTTCCTAGTGATGCCTTTTGGGCTCACCAATGCACCGGCCGCGTTCATGGATCTCATGAATCGCGTTTGCAAACCGCACTTAGATAAATTCATCATCGTTTTCATCGGCGACATTCTCATTTATTCTAAGAATCAAGCTGACCATGAGAAACACCTTCGATGTATTCTCAAACTTTTACACCAAGAGAAGCTCTATGCCAAATTCTCTAAATGTGAATTTTGGCTTCGTGAAGTCCAATTCCTTGGACATGTGGTCAGTGAGCGTGGTATCCAGGTGGATCCCGCTAAGGTTGAAGCTGTTATGAATTGGCAAGAGCCAAAGACGCCTACGGAGATTCGTAGCTTCCTGGGATTGGCAGGATATTACAGGCGTTTCATTGAAAATTTTTCAAGGATTGCTGCACCCCTAACTTCCTTGACCAAAAAGAAGGTAAAGTTCGTTTGGGGCCCTAAGCAGCAAGAGTCCTTCGATGTTTTGAAACAGAAGTTGAGCAACGCTCCCGTGCTGACATTACCTGAAGGCACTGAAGAATTCGTAGTTTACTGCGATGCTTCACACATCGGCATGGGGTGTGTGCTTATGCAGAAAGGCAAGGTTATTGCCTATGCATCACGACAGTTAAAGGTGCACGAAAAGAATTACACCACTCATGATTTAGAGTTGGGTGCCGTTGTGTTCGCACTAAAACTGTGGAGGCATTACCTATATGGGATCAAGTTTGTGATCTATTCTGATCACAAGAGCCTCCAGCATCTGTTTAATCAGAAAGAATTAAACATGAGGCAACGCCGATGGATGGAGACCTTGAATGACTATGATTGTGAAATCAAGTACCATCCCGGCAAGGCGAATGTAGTCGCTGACGCCTTAAGCAGAAAGGAAAGGGTTAAACCCATTCGAATCAATGCCAAGCGCATGGAAATAAAGAACAGTTTGATAGAAAGGGTGTTAGCTGCACAGAAGGAAGCTGTGTTGGAAGCTAACTATCCTAATGAAAAGTTAGGAGTGACTGAGGAGCAGTTAACTCTTAGCAAGGATGGAATTTTACGATTGAATGGACGAATATGGGTTCCAATTTATGGGGGACTTCGTGATGTTATCCTCCAGGAAGCTCATAGTTCCAAATACTCCGTTCATCCTGGAGCTGATAAGATGTACCAGGATCTAAAGGCAAATTATTGGTGGATAGGCTTGAAAAAGTCTGTAGCCGCCCATGTAGCAAAATGCTTGACATGTGCGCAAGTCAAAGCCGAGCATCAGAAACCGTCAGGTTTGCTACAACAGCCTGAACTTCCTACGTGGAAGTGGGAAATGGTAACTATGGATTTTATTACCAAGTTACCCAAGACGAGGAAAGGCAATGACACAATATGGGTTAAAGTTGATAGACTGACTAAGTCAGCTCATTTCTTACCCATCAAGGAGACTTATAGCTCCGATATGTTAGCCCAGTTATACGTTGATAAGATTGTAGCCCTACATGGCATACATGTAGCTATTATCTCTGACCGAGATACTAGATACACGTCACATTTTTGGAAAAGTTTCCAACAATCTTTGGGCACACGTTTGAATTTTAGTATGGCTTATCATCCTCAGACTGACGGTCAGAGTGAGCGTACTATTCAAACGTTGGAAGACATGCTACGTGCATGTGCGATCGATTTGGGTGGTAGTTGGGATAAGAACCTACCGTTAATCGAATTCTCCTACAACAATAGCTACCACACCAGCATCAAGGCTGCGCCTTTTGAGGCATTATACGGTAGAAAGTGTAGATCGCCAGTTTGTTGGGCGGAAGTTGGAGAAGTCCAGTTATCAGGACCAGAGATCGTGTTCGAAACGACGGACAAGATTGTCCAGATTCGTAACAATCTCAAAGCTGCCCGGGATAGGCAGAAGAGTTACGCTGATCCAAACCGCAAGGATTTCCACTTCGAAGTAGGTGACAAAGTCCTACTTAAAGTATCACCCTGGAAGGGGGTGATGCGATTTGGTAAGAAAGGCAAGCTAAGCCCGAGATACATAGGACCTTTTGAGGTTATCGAACGTGTCGGGTCAGTTGCCTATAAGTTGAACTTACCGGAAGAGCTCAGTGGAATTCACAACGTGTTCCACATCTGCAATCTGAAAAAGTGCTTCGCTGATGAATCACTGGTTATACCACATACAGATGTGCATATAGATGAGAGCTTAAAATTTGTGGAAAAACCTTTGTCGATTGAAGATCGACAGGTAAGGAAGCTTCAAAGGAAGCATATACCTTTTGTAAAGGTCAAATGGGATGCCCACAGAGGTCCCGAATACACGTGGGAGGTTGAATCCACGATGAAAGAAAAGTACCCCTACTTATTTCAGTAAATCTCGAGTCGAGATTTATTTTAAGGGGGTGAGGATGTAACACCTCGAAAATTCACGTCCTATAATGTGTCGACACGTGTCATAAAGTTTGAACGTGTGAAAGAATGTTGTAAAAGGACTAAAGTTGACAAACATGGAAAGTATGTGATTATACGGGTTCTAAGTGTCAATAGTGAATAAATATACTTCATAATGACCCTACATGATGTTTATAACATCAAACGAATAAATCATGGATCATACGAAGCTAAAAGTAAGAGATTACAAACTACAGGGGTCAAAGGTGTCAACATGTTAAAGATATACCTCTGAGTGATCTTTTGACAAACCCAAAGCTTTGTAAATACAAATTATGCTCACTAGAATGCACGATTAAAATTTCATAAAGTTTCGTTATCGTATGAGAAAGTTATGATCAATTTCGTGTGCGAGGGGTTAAAGTGTTAACGTTGAAAGTTAAGGCTTTTCGGGTTAACCGGAAGTGTTCAGGGACTTGGCAAAGTGGGTATAAGTCCTAAAGCCCTTGTGGGTAAATATAAGGGGGTCAAAATGCAAGAAATAACCCTAATTACCCCTTCGTGAAGCCAAAGGTCAACTTGGAAAACAAATAAAAATCAAAAATCAGATTTAGCCGGCCCAGGCGGCCCGCTTGGGATTTGGTTAAACGGGACGCGGGCCGCGTCCAAGGCCCAGATACAGAAAACGGGGATAGACCCCTGTATTCGCGGAAACTCGACTTTTAAACGCATTTTTAGCATGGTGGGCGACCCCTAACTGTGCTAGAGCACTAAGGACATGTGTTGCATGGTTGTGGTTGATCATAGACTTGGTTGTCAACATGTTGTGGTGGGTTAATTCACTATATAAGGACATGATATGCAACAATCATTCTCACACCTTCATCTGCATAATTTGATCATTCCTGGAGCTCTCAAGCAGGTCCATCTGATCTTATCTCGTGCATTGGACTCTTGTAAGTCTGCTAGTTCTTGTTTAGTTGAGTTTAGCTTGTTTAATTAGCTAAAAGTCAAACCGTCGTAATTACGGTTTGACTTCGAGATTAGTCAATAATGGCTCAGTCATATCTCGAATTAAAAGTGGTTATAAGTTGGTAATTATGTGGGTAATAAAACCTCAAAAGGGTTTCCCCTGATCACCACTCTAACCAGGTCAAAAGTCGGGTCAAACATATAATTAAAAAGTCAACAGGATGCTTAAAATGTCATTTATGCATAATTAGCTATCTAGAACACATATAACCTGTTTGATCATTGTTATAACTTAGTAATTAGTTTAAGAACATGTCCAAACATGTTCAACCCGACTATTTCCTGTTTAGACCCGGTTCGGAACCGAAAGTCACATAGTTTGACTTCCACTTTGACTTTCAGTTCTGACCCGTTTAGGCATGTTTTAGAAATGCCTCAGAGCTTTAATTGGATTAGGTTACATGTTAGAACAACCCTCTGTGATTATGCACCTTGGTTCATTAGTTATCCAATTAATATGCATGTTTCCGTTAATTGCTCATATGTTGACCATTATGCCCTTATTACCTTAAAACGTGATTTATAAAAATGTAAAAGTGTAGAAACCTTAGCTACTGATATATAGACTTGTATGCAAAGTTTGACATCAGTTTGACTTGTATATTAAGAGTTATGCTCATTATCGCAAAATTAATGCTTTATGTTAATAAAATGGCGTAATTAGCGTATAGCCTAGTTAAACATACTTTTTGATATCAAATCTTTTACCCACTGATGTAATATATTATTTTGGGATTTTTAAAGATTTTTAATTAATTTTAGGCTGAGCATAACTCATAGTCGTAGGCTTAATTCGGTAAATGTCGGTTTTGCCCTTACGGGCCATAAAATGAGTTTTACATATCTAAACGACTCCAAACCTTTTGCTACTGATCACATATGATAAATAAATTATTTTAAGCCTTCTGGAAATATAAAGTTATCAGATTTAAGTACCGAACCCGGTAATGGCCTTTAATCGCCTTAATTAGCGTTTTTAACGCATAGTATGTTTTAAAATCATATTGGACATACCCGGGTTGGTACCTACTGATATAAGATGCAAATTACAATATTTTAACAGTAAGCAAAGGTTGATAAACTCAGACTTCAGTTTTGATCTTTACGGCTTATGTGAAATTACCAAAATACCCCTACGGGGCATAGTTTGGTTAAAAATGATAAATTTCACATATATGCTTTATCTTACTGTTACAACTCATTAATTGGAGTATATTTACTGATTACATCAGACCTGTAACTCAGTTAAGCACTTAAACCTTTTACAACCTTTTAAAATGACCAAACTACCCCTACGGGGCATAGTTTGTGTTTAAATTCGTTTCGGGCATAATGAAAGACATCCTACTGATGTTACAACATATTTGAAGCATATTAACCTAGGAAACCTGTATATGGCTCTTACGGATACCCGTTACGCTTATTTCGCGTTCGGTTCGGTTTATGTAACAAGTTTACATAAATTGGCCGAAACGGGTCAAACCTTAACGTTTTTATCTCAAAATCCAGAATGTGAATAATAAACCCATATTAAACAAGTCTTCAAACTTGTCGGGTCTGAATCACATTCTATCCGGTCTTCGCTTAATCGTGCGTACGAACCGTATCTTGAAACTAGCCGGTCTAAGCTTAAGCTTAATAAAAAGACCCGTTAGAATTCTAATAGGTTATTATAAACCTTCGTTCCAGATTAGGAGGACCAGTAAAAGCTACGTGCATTTTGCTTATTGTGATTAATACTTACTCAGGTAAATACTTTTAACTTATTTTCCCTATACGGGCTTGGGTTACGGTATATAGCATACCGCTTGATCGGGCATCAAATCTCCACATTAAGTGGGTAGTTGAATAATTTGATCGGCTCGTTTAAACAGTCTTGTTTACTTTACAGCCTTTGGGGGGTTAATGACCATGTCCCGGATATCCTTGGCATCATCTTACGAGATGGCCACGACCTGAGCACGGGGTGTAGGCGTACACCGTCCGTGTATAACTCTACGATGTGGTGTGTCTATTGATCTTTAACCCGGACAAGATCCGGGCTACTGAACGCATAAGTAACATGTAATTCGTTCACAAGATTATAATATTAAATAATTTTCCCAAGTTAAACAAAAATGTTTATGCCACGTGCATCCAAACCAATTTTCAATCATTTTCCAAAATGAGTCAACTGATTGTATTTACCTGTGTAAACTGACGTATTTTCCCAAAAAGACTGAATGCAGGTACTAAACGAAATTGGCTGGATTGTCTCCTAAGCATCAATAAAAAGTCTCGCAAGCTTAGGATGCCTGAAGTCTGTTGAACCATTAATATTACTTTGTTTCGATCCGTACTGTGGATAAACTTCCGGATATTGTTACATTGATAAACAATATTAAATTCGGTTGTATCTTAATTTAAATTTGCTTCCGCTGTGCATAATAATATTGTGTTGTTTGACTGTTACGTTGCCAACCACGTCACGATACTCCCCCACCGGGCCCACCGGTGACACGTGGAAATCGGGGTGTGACACGAAGCCAGGGTTGGTACTACTCTCGCATATTCGAAGAATGTCGAAGTGTACCCTCGACAGTTTACATCCACCATCCGATGTGTCAGGAACTTATTTGTCATTTGTTCCTTTTCATACTCGGGATAGAATTTTCTTTCTACAAGACTCTTAAATTCTTCCCAGTTCATAGCATATGCCATCATCCTTCCTTTTTCTTGTAACACCGTGTTCCACCATTCTAGCGCCCCTTCTTTAAAAAGATTTGACGCATACATGACCTGGTCTTCTTCAGCACATTTACTTATGGAAATTACTGCCTCGGTTTTCTCTAACCAACGCAGTGCTGCAGTTGCCCCTTCGTTACCTGCAAACTCAGCTGGTTTACAGGCAAGAAATTCTTTGTAAGTGCAACCAGGCGTTGCAACTTTCATTTTCTTGAGGAGTGGAGCTTGCCGTGGATCATTATCGTGATTAGTATGATTACCGCCTCTATTTACACTATTACTGAAGTTATCTTCAGAAATACGTTTGCTAGGAATGATTTGTTGAGGTTCAACAGGTTTTTGGGCAGCAGCAAGGATTGCTGGAATAGCATTGGCTATTCCTTGAGCAGCGATATTTTCGATATCTTGCTTAGTCATAAATTGATCATCCTGGTGTTGCTCAGATTGATTAACCTCATTAACTGGTTCGTTATTAGCATTTTCCATCTGATAATTAATATATATAAATTATTAGCATAAAATAATTAATAGCTATACACAAATAATCACACAATTTCATAACACATGGATATCCAAAATTATCGATTTCTCGATTCCCATTTTTATATATTATAATATGCATCAATACACACCGTTATCTTACAAAGTTTTATTGGTAGTTATTTTACAAGATTATATTTTACTATTATTATTATTATTATACAATCACAGTTTCACAACCCCATTATCCCTTGTCAGTGGGTACTTCAGTAACGACGTTCCCTTTCGTCGTACTTCCAGGAGATCTGTTCTCCTACCTCCCGAATCCTATTTCCTGCATCCATCAACTCTTCGCCAAAGTGGCGGAGTTCAGCTAGATTTTCATTGCTCATTGGCGGGTTTGGTATCGGTTCCAGGTCGAACTGGGGAAGAAAGGTATAAGGATTGTTAAGGAGGTTTTGAAACTGCCAATCATTAGTCCACCACTCGTCCATTCCTAGAGGTTGGGTGTGGATTATAGGTTCTGGGATTGCTGGTTCCAAGTTTATTGGAAGTTGATTTTCGGCAGGATAAGGGTAGAGATTATTATTGACAGGCCTAACGATATCACAGCTCGCCAATGCGCGATCCAATTCCTCCTGAAATGGCAACTCCTCAATTTGCCTAGAGCTTCCCCAGTTTCCATCTTTGTTTGCCTAGAACCTTCCCCAATCTCCATTTCTATCTGCCTAGAACCTTCCCCGATTTCAATCCCTTTTCCTTTGTCTATGGGATTTTCTATTTTGGGAATCTTCCTAGTTGTGGGTTTCCTCCTGCGCACACGCCTCCATCCCACAAATCTTCTCCTTTTCTTAGGCTTGGGTTTCTCCGGAGGTGGAGCATTGAATTCCATAGGTTCTTCTATATCGGGTATATAACCAGTTAAATCTCTAGAAACTTCTATTTTCACCGGATAGAGATTGAGATTCTGAAGGGCTTCAGATAACTCATTCATGTTGTTTAACATATATGCAAAATGCACAAAAATGCTAAGTTAAAATTTTATAACAAAATTTCACAAATAACCATTCAAGTATTATTGCATACCGTGTGACTAATTTAATACAAAGGACAACTGACAATTAATTCACACTAGGGTTTACTGTAAACTTATTTATTTACTGGGTAAAGTTTCTGGCTTGTAGGTGATAAGGGTGCTAGAACTTTGAGTCGGGTGTATTTAAAGATTTGCGTTTACTGCTACAGTGGCTAGCATATAGAGATCCACCCATTTTTCATCTAACTTGTCTTCCCATGGTGGGTTACTGCCTAGTTCTTGGGTTTTCTTATTAACTCTCATTTCTTTTGGTTGTGATTTCTTTATTTTCTCCTGACTTTTCCTAATAATCAAACTTCTTTTATTAGGAGAAAGTGGTTCCTCATATTGTGCCTTTCGAATAAATATTCCTTCATCAGTATCTGTTGGGTATTTTGAGGATGAAGTTCCTTTTTCTTTTGGTGAAGTATCTAATTTATAGTAGATATCTGAAAGTCTTTGCTTACCCAAACTGTAAACAAATTTTCAAATAATAAAACATATAATCACAAAAATAGAAATCAGTAAAATTAAGTATTTTCTAAATACTTAATTGGCTTAAATCAGTGGCTTGATCAGTGTGGCTCTGATACCACCTTTTCCTGTCACGGCCCCAGCCCCGGTTTTAGCCGGTCAAGAGCCTCGGGATAGGAACCTGTGGTATTTATGATGTGACAGCGGAAGATTTTCAACAGGATCTTTTAAAACTCAAAATGTCCAATTATTTTAATCCATAATTTGGAGATAAACCCCATAATTTACAATAGAGGAATTTAACTAGGAAATTCCCTGATTTATTTAAAACATGTTTATTCATTTTTAACTGAGCCACCTCTTCAAGCTTGTTAGTGCTCCGTAGCACGTGTCCTTGATTTACAGCAGGTCGCCTGAAACATGTTTTAAAAATATTTTATCAGCGGGGAAATGCTGGCGAGTCACTCAATTTGAGAAAATGACACAGTTATAAATTACAGCATAAGAGCGATTACAATGGATTCTATCTTATTGTTATATGGCGCCGTGTCACCTCCTGGTGACGATGGTCATACCACTATTGGGTCCTGTCACCCAATTAGTGATGATATATCACTGTTAGGGCTTATTAGCCTAACCCGTGTTAGGGCTTATTAGCCTAACCCGTGAGAAATTAGTAATGTGCACAATACCCCACTAGCCATTGATTAAGATTACCACGACTTACTCCCTGTAATTATAACATTTGAAAATAATTTGAGGTATTGTAAAACAGTTGATAAAAAGAGAATGACTCACATTGCATATTTTATATGGGCAGAGCTTAGCCTACTAATTAGCCTTTTAACCTAAATTTAAACAACATGCACACGAACTCGGTCAGTAACTTAATACGGCATATACGATAACTCACGAGATTAAACCCTCACAACGAATGACAAAGTGCGATACTTAAACATCCATCGAATTTACGACGAATGACAAAGCATAAACCCTAATGTGGGCAGCACTTAAACATCCATTAGATAAATTTAATCAATCGGACATTAAATCGTAGCAGCGATCGAGTTAATACCCAGTATCGGAGCAACGCCTCACTAATTTAATTGAAAATTCGACTTCAGAGTAATGAGAATTCGTTTTTGAACTTTGGTTTCGACACCAACAGACTGCTCCTGATCAAACCTATTTATAGGTGAAATTTGAGGCTTACGCGGCCCGCGTAAGCTTTTTCTTGATCCTTACGCGGCCCGCATGGCCGCCTAGTCTACGTATAGGTTTGCATGGTCATGCATAGGTTGGCCAGATGGGTGATACGTGGATCCGGATACTTATCCGGTCAAACCAAGGGTTGACGCGGCCCGCGTAAGATGTGCTTAACCTTTACGCGGCCCGCGAGAAGACCAGAAATCTTGGTTTCTTGGTTTTTCATGCACAGTAAGGTTTCAGGGGTCCGGGATTTTATTTACGGGTATTTTTAGGACAAATTTTGAGAGTCCTTACAAATAGGTAGTAAAACAAGAAGAAGCCTTTAGAATCCTTATGCAAAGATTAACCCATACACCAATACTAGCATTACCAGAAGGAGCTGAAGACTTTGTAGTCTATTGTGATGCTTCTAAATTAGGTTATGGATGTGTGTTAATGAAACGTCAAAAGGTTATAGCTTACGCATCTAGACAACTTAAGAATCATGAAGAGAATTATTCAACCCATGATTTAGAGTTAGGAGCTATAAATTTTGCTCTTAAAATTTGGAGACATTACCTTTATGGTAGTAAGTTTACCATATTCACTGATCATAAGATTTTAAAGTATATTTTCAAACAAAAGGAATTGAATATGAGACAAAGACGCTGGATGGAGTTACTTAGTGATTATGATTTTGATATCCAGTATCATGAAGGAAAAACAAATGTAGTAGCAGATGCTTTAAGCCGAAAGTATCATGAAAAGCCAAAAAGGGTACGCTCTCTTAAATTAAATCTGCAAGTAGATTTAAATAATCAGATAAGAGAAGCACAAGAATCAGTAATCAATGATGATTCTGAAAAATTAAAAGGTATGCTAAAAGAATTGGAACAATGAATAGATGGAATTTGGAGATTCCATAAAAAGAGAATGTGGATACCTAAATTAGGAAAGCTACGTCATCGTATACTAGAAGAGGCCCATAAGTCTAAATATACGATGCATCCAGGAAGTGATAAAATGTACCAGGATTTAAAGAAAAATTTCTGGTGGATAGGAATGAAAAAGGACATAGCAGCCTATGTTTCTAAATGTTTAACTTGTTCACAAGTTAAAGCTGAACACCAGAAGCCCTCAGGTTTGTTACAACAATTAGAAATACCAGTGTGGAAATGGGAATTGATAACAATGGATTTTGTTACTAAATTACCAAAAACTAAGAAAGGAAATGATACAATCTGGATGATTGTAGATAGGCTAACCAAGTCATCTCATTTCCTACCAATGAAGGCAACAATTAGTATGGAACAATTATCTAAATTATATGTAAATGAAATTGTTTCTTTACATGGCATTCCTTTATCAATTGTTTCTGATAGAGATAGTCGATTTACCTCTCATTTTTGGTCAAGTTTCCAAAAGGCAATGGGAACCAAGTTAAAATTAAGCACAACTTATCATCCTCAAACGGACGGACAAAGTGAAAGAACAATTCAGACAATGGAAGACATGCTTAGAGCTTGTGTAATTGATTTTGGAGGTAATTGGGATGATCACTTACCTTTAATAGAATTTTCATATAATAATAGTTATCACACAAGTATTAATGCTGCACCATTTGAAGCACTTTATGGACGAAAGTGTTGAACCCCAGTCTGTTGGGCAGAAATTGGGGAAAAGCAACTATCTGGACCTGAGATTGTGCAAGAAACAACTGACAAGATTATTCAAGTCAAGGAAGGACTGAAAGCAGCACGTGATAGACAGAAAAGTTACGCTGATAACAGGCGAAAACCATTGGAATTTCAAGCAGGAGATAAAGTATTGTTGAAAGTCTCTCCTTGGAAAGGAATAGTAAGATTCATCAAACGGGGAAAGCTAAGTCCCAGGTATGTTGGACCTTGTAAGATTATTAGAAGAATAGGACCTGTAGCCTATCAGCTACAACTGCCAGAGGAAATGGCAGGAATACATGATGTGTTTCATGTATCTAATCTCAAAAAGTGTTTAGCTGGTGAATCACTAATAGTACCTCTTAAGGTTATAGAGGTAAATGAACAACTCAAGTTTGTAGAAAGGCCTCTACAGATTGAAGACAGGAAAGTCAAGAACCTCAAGCATAAGAGACTAGTTTTGGTCAAAGTGAAGTGGGACTCCAAAAGAGGACATGAGTATACATGGGTACTTGAGTCAGAAATGCAACGAAAGTATCCGCACTTGTTCCAGTAGATCTCGAGGACGAGCTCTAAAATAAGGTGGGGAGAATGTAACAACCTTCGGTAAAACCAACACCTATATAATATTTTCGACACCCTAGTATGTCCCAATATGTCTTTAAATACACCCCGTATGTGAAAACCGAGCCCGAAATACATTATAGCATTTAAAATGAAATATAAAATATGATGTTTAAGTTGAGGCGGGCCGCGTAGGACTCCACCCCAACTTCACGCGGGCGGTATGAAGGTATAGATCTGATTTCGTTGATTTCTCTAGTTAAAGCGGGCCGCGTAAGAGTCCTCGTTAAGTGTACGCGGGCCGCGAGTGACCAACAACGTGGAGATATCAGAGGCCGACACGTGTCGACATCGTGGCGGACCTACACGCTGACCCAGCTAAGCTATAGTTGACCGGGTGTTGACGCGGGCCGCGTAAGGCTTTGCCTTACCTTACGCGGGCCGCCTGAAAGTCAAGTATCAGCACTATAAATAGAACGCATCAGTTTTCATTTTCCGTCGCTCACAATTCATTCTCAATCTCGAATTTCTGAAGTTATAAGCATTATAGTCGAGTATTATACCCCTAATTAGCAAGGTTCTGCTCCGTTGTAAGTATTATAACCCCAGTTTCGTAACAGATACGTTGCCCGATTGATTTAGGGTTCCGTAACAAAGTGTCGTGGTTCTGCCCGACGTAGTTGTTGGAATGCCGTCTCGGGGAGGGTATCCTTAATATTTTCAAAGGGTTATGATACTAACCAATGTACATTTGTATAAATTATAGATTATATCCAGGAAACCCTTACGAGAAGTCTAAGATAACAATGTGAGTTTATCCTCTTTTTGTTAACCTTTCTGGAATATTTTACAATGTGATTAAACGGTGATTGAGTCTTTGTAATTCTTCAATTACTGTCGGTATGTTGGGGTTTTGTATACAAAATGTACTACACTGTGAGTAGTAAGTCGGGATGACAATACGTTACCATTGGACAATGAGTTAGCCAATGTGTAATATGACCCACAAGTCAGGATTGACAGTACTAATGGAGTAATTGTGTAGAAATAAACAATGTGATCGCTCTCAATACTGTTTTAATTGATAAAATGTCTCTTGATTAAACTGGGATTCACTCACCAGTATTTCCGACTGACAAATGTTTTTAAAACGCGTTTCAGGTAACACAATGTGACAGCCATTTAGTAAAAAGCCAGCTGGAGAGCACTGAAGGCTTGGGAAAAATGTGGCTATAAAAGTTACCTAATAAACAATGTTTTAAATTCAATAAATTAGGGTTTATCCCTATAATTGTATTGTAATAAGAAACTTGGGTTTTACCCATGTTATTATTAATATCAAATATGGTGGTTTTACTCTGATAAACATTTCCTAACTACGGTCCTGATGTAATTTCCGCTGCAAGATTAAATAGCTGATACCACCGAAAATCTGAGTTCGCGTCCGCCCGTTCCCGGGACTCAGGGATCGGGGGTTGCGACACCTTAAATCAATGATGTATGTAGAGACTTGAAAGTCTCGTATTATGTTAGTGTTAGAAAACAACACGCCAATATATTGAATAAACTAAGTTAAATTTATGAACCCGTGATAATGGGTCAAAAGGCTAGTAATCTCTCGCAAGAGTTACATAAAGCGGCATGCTCAAAATATGAGAAAAACAAGCATGAAATTCCATTGTGAGCGTAAAACCATGTAATGGTGTCGATACACCAAAGTTTACAAGGCCGGGGAACGAGTAATTAAGTCTAATATTCTATAGAATTGAATGATGAAAAATATGCACACATAGCTAATGGGTCGGATAATCGAAACAAGGAATGGTTAACCATCCATTCGTAAACCGGGTTTCGTTAGGTGAAAATTGTGTGATTAGATCCGTAATTTTATTATGGGCGCATAGGAAAAAGAACCGACCAAAACGGACAAGCGGGTGAAAAGTTATGCTAGTTTGAAGTTAGATTTTTAACAAAATTCGGAGCTGGGCAAATATGCAGGTCCAGAAACTGGACCTGCTGGAAAACGCACTCCCCCGCGCCACGCGACGGGGTAACATAATTCTGGCGCGACAAGCAGGGCCGCACGCGGCACGCGAAGATCACTTTTGAGTCTGGCGCGTGGCGCGACAGACTAAAAACTTAGATTTCTGTTTTTTTTGGTTATGTGTATACTATTGGGGCTTGTTTACCCTTATTATAACATTGACAAAACTAACATTTCTTACGGTTTTGACCTTAGGTAATGCTCATTTCATCCTGGATGTCGATCAAGCAAAGACGCAAGAACCGAAGACCAAATTTTGTAGCTTCCGCACTAATCTAGTCTTGTCTTAAACAATGTCTATTTTGTAAACACTACTGGTAATCGAATGTTTTAAATATTTAGTTGGTTATGTTAAACGCTATAATGATGTACATCCTAACTTATTAACTAAGTTATGTTAATCAAGCATGTTGGTTTTGAATAATGCATATTTTTTTTTATAAAAGGTCAAATAAATAAGACGAGTGTTACAAGTTGGTAATCAGAGCTCAAGGTTGTTAACAAAGTGTGTTCGGTTCAAGCTTGATCAAACATCCGGTAAGAATTAATTGCTTTAGTAGACTTATTAGAATATTAGAAAAAAGGAAATTTGATTTGATGTGCACGGGAAGTGCGTGTTAACACACTCAAACCCGGAAAGTGCACTAAACATAAATGGTTTAAGCAAGTGGTGAACTTGGCTAAATCAAAATGAATGACGCATATGTTATAAAATGAAATGTTTAATAATGAGTATAAACATTTCAGATTCACGATGACGGATAAAGGTAATGATGATACGGTGCCAATAGTCGCTGAACAGATGAAAGAAATGTCCGGTGTAACCGGGGGCGAATTAACATGTCAATTAACTGAAGAGATGGAAGCTAAAATTTCTGATGAAGTCGGAAAGGCAGTAGAAGCTAGTCTACCGCAGTTTGTCGAAAGACTACAAACCACAATCTTGCTAGTGGTGGAGGATATGATGACTGAACTAAAAGACAGTCTCTCACAAGAAAAAGATGACGAGAGAGAGTGGGATGTGAACCCAAGACCCGTAAAGAAGCCAAAGCCTAATAAAGCTTCTAAGAAAGAAGTTACAAGAAGGGGGTCACCTCAGTGTAAATTATGTGGAAAAACTCACCAGGGCAAATGCTACTTTAGAAACAAACCATGTCCTATTTGTGGAAAAGTGGGACATGTGCTTGCAAATTGCCCAGAAAAGGTGTCAGTATGTTATAAATGTTATAACCCGGGACACAAAAGATCTGAATGCCCGGAATTGGTTAGAACCGAGGACATAGTTGGTGCAAAGTCTGATACCCCGAAAGAGAAGGCACGGTTGTAGGACCGGTTTTGACACCGTTCGATTGCGTAACGAACGCTCGACGTGCGGAATCCGTGAACGTGCGTGACCAAACACACAATAACGTACTAGAACCGTGAAACTATTGAAATATATGACGTGTACGATACAAGAATCACGTAGAGAGTACTTTCTCTCTCTAGACTTTCTCTCACTAGACTTGAATCTCCTAAATCACCAAAATGAGCAAAAAGTCTTAAACTTTAAACCTAAGGCTCCTATTTATAGGCCTTGGAATTAATGAGATTTCTCATTAATTACCAAAATGCCACCTTGCTAATTCTATCTAAATATTACAATAAGAGCTTGATTTCTTTGGTTTCTCGCTACGGCTCGGATTGACGAAGGTGATAGACATTAATGCACTAACAAACTCCCCCTTGGATATTGCCGCAGTCAATCTCGTAGCGTCTTGTCTTTCTCTTTCTCGAACAGAATCCCCGTGGATCTGTCTTCGAGCTTCCGTTGCTCCCCCTTTCGGTAGTCTCTTTCTTCAGGCTCCCCCTTTCATCAAGCTTCCGTGCTTTTAGGATCGACGCCTGGCTTTCCGTAGCAACAAAATCAGAAACCTACACATCTCAACCTCTCGTAAGACAAAATAATTTTGACTCTAAAAAAATTCACTCAAAATTATAAAACATATAACACACGATATTGTGATTCAAATTAATGAATCATCTAAACATTTGAGGATTATCTTCCAACTTCTCATCATCTTAACCAAACCAATTGTTCATCTTGTTTAGCCTTTGAGATTTTGAATATCAGCTTTTCAACATCAGTTGTCGAAAATCTTTTTGAATTTTTCAAAATATGAAACATAAATGCAATAACAGAAATTAAATGCAAAAATGAAATATGTACAAACATATTTTTGTGAGCTTGTGTAAGATAATCATATCAGTTTTTGAGACACATCACAAGCACCTTTAAGCTTGATTTCATTTTAAGCTCTAAACGATTCACATAGATTGACGATATTGTTGTCCACTTAAACTCAATCTAAAAACTTTCAAAATGCTTACCGATACGTTAAGATATATTAATTTTGCACTAAATTCTTATGGACCCCACGATCTCAGCATATCCCCTCATCATGCAATACACTATCTCAAGTAATGCCTTTAAACTTTTATCAACTGTGATTTGTAAAAAAAATAAAGCAGAATGTTTAAACATTAACAATCAGGTCGATACTTCCGTATACGCAGAGAAAGTCAAATGTTTAAACAAAATAAGAAAAAATAAAACAAGTTGAAGTTGTTTAGGCTTTAACCACCAGGTCGATACTCCCGTATACGCAGAGGTGATCCAAAGCTTAAACGAAACACCAAAGAAAATAAAGCAGAACGTTTAGGCAATAACATCCAGGTCGATACTCACGTATACGCAAAGGATGTCCAATGCTTAAACAAAATAAAGAAATAAAACAAGTTTAAATCTTGGCAAAATGAAATGCACAATCACAGCGACTTTTTAGCAAAGCTGTGAAAGTTCACAGACTTAACCAGTTTTATGTCTTTCGACAATCAGCGATTACTGAGTAGGCACACAATCAAGAAGGACAAAAACTAAGTACTATGCTTTCGATCATGTTTCCCACTAGAACTAGGCTTTTTCATTTAAGTTTGTATCGTTCTCGCAAATCTACTAGTCTAGCTGAGCCTATCGTCACATCTTTAGTGAGACCGTTTATCACATTTGACATTTCATTTCTTTAGCATGCTGTGATAGTCCAACTGATTTACTATCATTTCCTCTTTTTCACAACAAAACTCATTTTGATTTTTTTAATGTTTTTGGCATTTTCAAATTTACTAATTTTTAAAATTTTTCTCCCCCTAAAATCAAAATATGTTTCAATTTTGATTTTCTGAGAAAACTTGAAAACAAACTATACAGATAAAGTGACAACATGATATCGAATCGCTTCAATTCGCCATCCACTTGGCATAAACAATCAGAACTCCCCCTGACAACAAACTATTTTCCCATTATGATTTCAAAACACTTAAGTTTGTTTTAATCAAATGGTTTTTCTGGAAAATAAGTTTGATTTTACCACTTGTAAAATTGGGGATGTGATTCATCATTTTGTCTTCAATCACTTGTAGAAAATCAAGTACAAATTAATGTCCCTGATTTACCACTTGTACTAAAATTACAATCAAATACATAGAATGATGCCGATTCCTGATCCACGATTACCAACTTGGGATCTCCGGCAAGTCAGGTTTTTCATTTGAACAGATTCACCCAAGCCTGACGGTCCTTGGATGATTTTGAATTCTTGTTCAACAATGGTGGAAAATTTGCATCATCCATTGTTAAACCTGAATTCTCCATTTTTACCTCAACCAAAAGATCCTCTGGCTTTGACGAACCAGAATTATTGCCTGCACATGGCTTGTCTGACTTCGACACATCAGATTCATCACCTGAAGGTGGCTTGTCTGACTTTAACATGTCAGATTCATCGCCGACCATTTTCTTCTTCTGCTTTTCTTCTTTCGTCCTCAGATTTGTATCCGATGAATTTGTCTTGCTTGACTTTGTCATCGAGGAAGTCGATTCATCAGAACTCTTATTTTTACCAACAGATGAACCCGAGGACAAGATCTTCTCGAGATACTCTCTCGCCTTCTTCCTCTTCTTCCTCAGTCTGTCTTTCTGCCCCTGTGAAAGTTTAACTTTCTTTTCTTGAATTATCTGTTCTTGAACTTTAGGTTCTTTGGGCTTGACATTGACTTGAATCTTTGCCAATTTTTGAAACTTAGCCCTCAATCTTTCATTTGATCTCCTTGGGCAATCTTTGGCAATGTGACCTCTAATTTGATAGTTATAGCATCTTCTCGTCTCATAACTCCAACCTTGGCAGTTAACAGCAATGTGTCCTTGATAACCACAGTTGTAACACACCCTGTTATCGTACCATTCTCCACTTTCAAACCAAACACTCAGATCAAAGCACTGTTTGGCTTGGTGATATTCCTTTCTCCTGTTGATTGCTAGATTTGACTTTTAAGCACTGTGGTCCGACCTGCACCACTTATTGCCAACAATTTTTGAGTTTTCATTTTTCAATTTTTTTTCTTTTTGAATGCGATTGGATGATCGATCTGATGAGCTGTTATTCTCTTTTTGTATAATTTTCTCATTTTTAATTTTTTGTTTTTGTTCCACTTTCTTCTTCAAAGGTTTTTGCTTAGAGCATTCTCCCTTTTCAGTTGATTGCAGAACAGTATTTTGAAATTTTTCTTTTAATTTCAAAAACAATTTTTGTTTTTCAATTTTTACATTTTCATCATCAGATTTCTCATCACAATCTTCAACTTTGACATTGTCAAAGTTTGTGACATCGTCACTTATTGGAACAACATTGATCGGTTTTGGACACACATATGGTGCAGAAGTCACAAAACCTTTCAACTTATTTTCTAACTCAGCAATTTTATTCCGATCACTTTCAGCTTCTTTTTCAAGCTGAATGATTTTAGCAAGATGAGAATTTATTGCAATTTGTTTTTCAAGATTATTTTTACCAAAAATATCTTTCTCATCTTCTAAAATCTTTATTTGACTTTGAAAATCTTTCTCCATTTTTACTTTTTCATTTTCTAAATTTTGTTTTTGATTTTTCAAAACATTTTCTGATTTTTTAAGATTTTCATTTTCTAATAACAAACTCTCTAAATCCCTCAAGAGTTTGGCATTTTCATATTTTAGATTTTCACAATTTGAGCACTTCCCATACATCATTCCAGCTTCAGCTTTCTTCTCCACCTTGATAGCTGAAATTTCTTTAACCTGCTCCTCTACCTCTTGAACAATTTCCTTAGATTTAAATTTTGCTTCATCAGTTGCTGCTTTACTCTTTTCTCTTCAATCAGACCTCAATTTTCTAATCTTTTGGAACTCAAGTTCTTGAGCTTGAATCTTCTCGACGAACGTGCTCAAATTGAATCCAAAATATCCCAAGCTATTTTTCCAAACCGACAAATATGTACCCCACACATCCTTTGGTAGAGCATTTGCCAACTTGTCAACCCATGTCTCATCCATTTGGTTAATGTTCAAACGCCTCATCTCTGAATGCAACTCGACATACCTTTCGATCAACTCATCAGTTGATTCTCCCTTGATACCTGTAAAATTATCAAACTTGTTCAGTGCAATATAAATCTCAGAATCCATGCTTCGGTAATGAAAAATACACAACAACAGATTTTCAAACAATACAAAAATTTCACACAAACAAATGACTATCCGATTGAATAGCAAAGATCAGGCGACAACGGATCAGGTGTGGATTTGCTCGGGCGGGTATCCGATACTTGACAAATCACCTCGGATTACATCTTTTGATCTTCCTTAAGTCTGATTGGGCCGATTAGTTTTGAAGTGTCAACAGTCACATGCAATTCTTAATTGTTCAATAAAATTGATTAGGCCAAAACTTTATGTTCAATTTTGAATGGGCCTTCACTTCCACTAATCCGACAACAACAATTCAAGAACTGTTCCACATTACACTCATTGGGCCGTCTAATTTCAAACAATCTGAATCAATCTTATTTGACCGTTCAAAAACACTAGTATAACCAATTCACTTTTGCCGACAATAACTTTTAATTGTGATTGGGCCTTTCGATTTAGTGGATTCTTATATCAATTTACAAATCCCAAACAATTTGCTTTAATGACTGACAAACAATATCAACAACATCTGATTGGGCATTCATTTTTAGATCAAACCAATTTTATCACTTTGCCGAAAATCTATGATCACACATGCAAATGTCAGTACAAACTCAAACTAGTTGGGCCGTCAATTGCTTTTTCATGTAAAGTCCGACAAATTCTCGTGGGTTTTAATGACCGATAATCATTATTTCATCACACAACCACAAGAGCGAAACTCCTCGATATGATGTCACAAAAGCGAAATCAGGACTGACACAAAAGCGAAACCAGTATTGTTCAAATGAGCGGAACCTCAAGGTTCACAAGAGCGAAACCTCAAAGTGTCACAAATGCGGAACCTCAAAGTATCACAAAAGCGGAACCTCAAAAGCGGATCTCTTGAGCGGAACTCCAACAAATGTGCAACTAGGAGCGGATCTCTAGAGCGAACCTACTACAATTATGTCCCTATGAGCGGACCTCTAGAGCGGATCTACAACAAACATGACCTAAAAAGCGGACTTAAAAAGCGAACCTCTAATAATGACACAAAAACGGAACGAAAAACTCAAATTTCTCCTAAACGGCTAGGAGTTTGGATCTGAAACTTGGTAGGGTTGTAAATCAAATGTTTTCGCACAACATATCACAAAATCATCCGATTCGGACCGTAAAATCCCGTTCAATTTGACGAAAAACAGTACGAACGTGATAAAAGTGAAAAAAAATGAAGAAATAGATGAAATTTGAATCTGAAATCGCTGAAATCTGGTACGAATCGATGTGTTTGATCAGTGCAATCGAGCTCCTAGCTCTGATACCACTTGTAGGACCGGTTTTGACACCGTTCGATTGCGTAACGAACGTTCGACGTGCGGAATCCGTGAATGTGCGTGACCGAACACACAATAACGTACTAGAACCGTGAAACTATTGAAATATATGACGTGTACGATACAAGAATCACGTAGAGAGTACTTTCTCTCTCTAGACTTTCTCTCTCTAGACTTGAATCTCCTAAATCACCAAAATGAGCAAAAAGTCTTAAACTTTAAACCTAAGGCTCCTATTTATAGGCCTTGGAATTAATGAGATTTCTCATTAATTACCAAAATGCCACCTTGCTAATTCTATCTAAATATTACAATAAGAGCTTGATTTCTTCGGTTTCTCGCTACGGCTCGGATTGACGAAGGCGATAGACATTAATGCACTAACAACGGTCTTCCCACATGACAGCCGCAGAGGCTAAAGCTAACCTGATGTCGTTTCAGGTACGTTTCTTGTAAATTCAATTTTAGCACAAATTTTATTCGATACAAGTGCGAATAATAGTTGCATATGAACATATATGAGTAATGAAATGAGTGAATTATGTAAAAGAAATATATATATATATATATATATAAGTATGTATAAGAAAATAAACAAGGACGAGGATGTGAAACCGAGGTAAAAGTAATCTCGATAAATATTGTAATTGGAGGAAGTGTACGTACACTCGAACCCGGGATTTTAATGAAGTGAATAAACGTTGTATTGGGAAGGAGTGTAATTACACCCGAACCCGGAATTTGCAATAGTAATAAATGGCGAAGACAAGGTTATGGACTTGGCTAAACTAAATAAAACATGTAGAAGCATCGTTTATATCAATAAACGATGTAGATAAATTTCATGCAACGATAAGGAATAATAAAATTAAATGAATTAATTTTGTTATTGTTACAATAGGTTTAAGGTTAAAGATGAGAAATTAAGACTCGGATCGAAAATATCCTCGAGAAAGAAGCTAAATGGATGATACGTATTATTCGCTACTATGAATAATAAAGTATCAATAAATGCAAATTTAGAAACTTGGGTATGGGTAACCATCCAAGTAACACATTATTAATCAAATCCTTATGAGGAAGGATGACGATCACAGTGATGGATGTGATTATATAAAAGATTAGTAAAATAAACTTTATGAAAGTGTTAGAATTAGAACGGGTAAACCCCAAAAGCCGTATAACAATAGCAGTGGTTTTACCAAATAAGACTTAAGAAATGGGCCTTCGGAACATTAGTAAATGAAACAGACCTAAGGGTCGCTAACAAAAGAAAGGTGGTGTTCAGATCAAATAAGTAAAATGCTTGATAATAAAGGTAAACAGAAGCCGGATAACGGGGCGTATTACATTAAGGTAATGAGCTCAAGGGAAGGGATAAGAATCAAGGTAAATAAAAATATAAACCAACAAACAAGAATGTTAAGGCATAAGGGTAAAGTTTGACTATCATAAGTAATGAAGTTCACCAGAACAAGTCAAACAAAATGAATGAAAGAATTAAAGACTGTGGAATAAAGGCGACGGATTATGCTAATACTACCGAATAAATCAAAACGAAGCCTTAATGCATGTCGGAATGGTTGCTTTGATAATGACTTCGGTAAAATACCCGATAGATGGGTAGGATTACGGATATATGCGTAAACCAAGAGATGGTGACGCAGATTAAAAGTCAAAAGACTCAGATTAAGAGTTATGACTAAAAGACGATGAAATTCTGCAAAACAGAAATTTCGATAGTTATGTTCAACTATTTCAATGTTGGACGGGCTGAATTAAGTATAATACCTGATGTTTCAAGTAATTGCAAAACGAATAATGGAAGCGCGAAATATTACTGAATCTATATGATAGGTCGTAAAAGAGCATGGAAAGGAAAACGCAAACCAATAAAACCGGAGTGTTAAAAACATTAGGATAAAGAACCCGGGTAACAGGTTGAAAGGAATAGGGGCGTAAATCAAATAACGGTATGAGTGAAATAAACCGACGCGAAAGTGACATAAGAGGTAATAGATTCGGAAAGATAATCCGAAAGAAAGCGGGTGTAGCCTTGGACTACGGTCGAATCAATAAAATTCGAAAATAAATGAATTTTAGGCTTGAAACGGGTGCCATGACACCAGGAATGTATTTCTAAGTATACGAAAATTACACAAGCAAAGATGATCTACAGGATCGTCATAACCTTTGGAATTATAAACAAAGTAAGGATTTAAAAGACTAAATAAATCTAGCGTCAACAATAGAAAGAAATGAACCAAAAGGGGTGAAAGCCTAAAGAAATAACCTACGAGGCTAAGCAAAAGAACCTTCGGGTCACTCGGGGTACAATAAGAGGACTGGATACGACTCCCCGCGTAGTATAATAGCGGATAAAAATAAATTTTTGTCGTCAATTCCCGGATATGGGTAATTGACATAAATTAAAAGAGATAAACGTTAAACAGAAATTCAGTTTTAGTGAGGAACAATGTTTAACAAAAATGAATGTTATGAGACAAATTAGAAAACAGTTATTAATAAAGGACATAGGTCTTAACACCGATAGGTGTAAGACGATACATTAGAAAGAAGATATTGATAACGAAAAGATTATCTAAACTTAAACACGACGTGATACGATCACGGTTAAGAAAAGTGATACATAATATAGTCATGTTGTAGCGTGAGTTATGGGATTGAAGATCATAAACTTACCTAAGTTTGATTACGGCAAAAAGGGGTAGACCCAAAATTAACGGGGAATGAAGTGACGGTGACTAAACAGTCTAGCCGATGGGTCCGTTCGAAGTCAAAATATTTTTGTGATTTATACAAAACACTGGTCAATATGGGATTAGTATGGAGTAAACATGTTGACGAACTCATACTATTGAGCGGTGGATTGTCAATTGGGACAAATAGACGACAAAAAATAAGAAATATAAGGCGAAAGCTAAGGTCCATGAGGACTTATACATAAAAGACACCCATGTCAATACGAATGATAACTCTTTACCGAAAAGAAGGAATGTCCTGAAAATGAAACTAGGTTCGTTGGTCTAACCAATGAACTACGTAATGAAGGTTTCGGGGACGAAACCTCTTTAAGGGGGGTAGACTTGTAACACCCCGAAAATATAATTTTTTTTTGTATTGTAAATTAAATGTCGGTTATAACCAAGATAAAGTGACTAGGAATGAATAACCTAGTTAATCACAAACCAAGTAATAATAAGGGAACTTGGTTAAATCACACTATATAAAAATTTGAGGAAAATTGAGGGGCCAAAAGTGACAAAACCGAAAATGGTTTTTATTAAATAAAATAACAAAAACCAAAACACACACTAAGTGTGTGTTCTGGTTCGACTAAACACATGGGGCGACCAGGGAGTTCCCCTTCAAACCCTAACTCTTACAAAACTCACAAATTGAAGGCTCAAATCAAGTCCAAATCGAAATCTGAATATAGATTAGTGATCACCTCGGCGAAGGGATCATAAGGTATGTGAAATTTCACTATTTGGTTCCATCTTAAATTTTAGATGAACTCATGAAATTCGAATCTGAGCTTGCATGATCATTGTTTGATGAAATTAAGAATGAAATTATGTCTAGGAGTAAACCCTAGCCATTTACTTGTTGAATTGATGCTTATAATTGTGAATTCATGATCCTACACTCATGTGTGAAGTGGGTTTTGTAGAAGTTTGTTAAACTCTAGGATTATCATTGTTAACTTAGTGTATTTGAGCTCTATGGAGTGAATTCTAACTTGTTGATTTGAAAAATTTACATGAACTTGAGAAAGGATGCTTAAATCTTAGGTGTTTGATGTAATGCCTAAGAGAAGATAAATGTTAAAAACCCAACTAAAAATGCATATTTGACTAGTGTGGAAAATTATGCGTTATATGCTATAAGAGGGTTCTAAACAACTATGGTTGAACTCTATAGGCAAGGAAATCGGGACACCAAGCGGACAAGCTAGTGGCGATACGCGTTTGAAAGGATTGCTCTAAAGGTACGTAACTATGGTTTCGTTACGTTATGCTTGATTAAGTATTTTCATTAGTAGACTTTAAATTGGCATAATATATGAAATTGGTATTTAGTTGAAGTGACAAAGATCACTGGATAAATAAACGGGTCAAATATTGGTTAGAATAAGTTTGGTGGGTTGTAAAATAGTGGTTTCCACTAGACAACCACACGGGTCGAATAATGGTTGAATTTGTAGTGTTGAAGTGACATAAACGTCACTCATTAAATTTGAGTTATAAAAGCGTAAACCATGGAATGGACGTGATACGCTAAGGTTGACAAGCATTATGGTTAGAATCCAATGTTGATGAATTATGCAAGTACATAACCATCAATTCCATTACTTAGCTATAAAGATTGTCTAGTATGTTTTGTAAATAATGTTGTAGTGTGACAAGGATGTTTGATGTATCATAGAAGTGACGGAGTTCACTCGATAGATCAAACGGGTCAATTTGGATAAACCTTGGTGGTCACCAAAGTGAAGGTTTTCATTTGGCAACCAAACGGGTCAAAACTATGCCTTAAATCAATGATGTATGTAGAGACTTGAAAGTCTCGTATTATGTTAGTGTTAGAAAACAACACGCCAATAGATTGAATAAACTAAGTTAAATTTATGAACCTGTGATAATGGGTCAAACGACTAGTAATCACTTGCAAGAGTTGCATAAAGCGGCATGCTCGAAATATGAGAAAAACGAGCATGAAATTCCATTGTGAGCGTAAAACCATGTAATGGTGTCGATACGCCAAAGTTTACAAGGCCGGGGAACGAGTAATTAATTCTAATATACTATAGAATTGAATGATGAAAAATATCCACACATAGCTAATGGGTCGGATAATCGAAACAAGGAATGGTGAACCATCCATTCGTAAACCGGGTTTCGTTAGGTGAAAATTGTGTGATTAGATCCGTAATTTTATTACGGACGCATAGGAAAAAGAACCGACCAAAACGGACAAGCGGGTGAAAAGTTATGCTAGTTTGAAGTTAGATTTTTAACAAAATTCGGACTTGGGCAAATATGCAGGTCCAGAAACTGGACCTGCTGGAAAACGCACTCCCCCGCGCCACGCGACGGGGTAACATAATTCTGGCGCGACACGCGGGGCCGCACGCGGCACGCGAAGATCACTTTTGAGTCTGGCGCGTGGCGCGACAGACCAAAAACTTAGATTTCTATTTTTTTTGTTATGTGTATACTATTGGGGCTTGATTACGCTTATTATAACATTGTCAAAACTAACATTTGATACGGTTTTGACCTTAGGTAATGCTCATTTCATCCTGGATGTCGATCAAGCAAAGACGCAAGAACCGAACACCAAATTTTGTAGCTTCCGCGCTAATCTAGTCTTGTCTTAAACAATGTCTATTTTGTAAACACTACTAGTTATCAAATGTTTTAAATAGTTAGTTGGTTATGTTAAACGCTATAATGATTTACATCCAAACTTATTAACTAAGTTATGTTAATCAAGCATTTTGGTTTTGAATAATGCATATTTTTTTTTATAAAATGTCAAATAAGTAAGACGAGTGTTACACCAGGACCCAATCGTACGTTACCTCCTGCTCGTTTAAAAGAACTGCATGCCCAACACAAAAGGTTTGATTTGTCGACGTCATACCCACAACTTGCAAAAATGGATGATTGTACATGTTAGTTTTGTAGGTTACGTCGACCATAAGCACATGCGTGAATGCCTTCCACATTTCAAAGGACTTGTCATGACAGAAAAATATATTCTGAACGACATTGGTGGAAGGTTCCGTCTGTATGTAATAGGTCATATTTTTTTCCTAGAGGATTTGTCCAAGTCTCTACATAGGAGTCGTTTTTTTTATCGAACTTTGTGGCCCTAATCTTTTGGCGAGCGTTGTGTATGTCCTTCGGAACACATTTGTTTTTCATGGTTCTGTTCGGTTACGACCTTCCAGATTATATGGGGTTGTATGTCTTGATATGTCAGCTCTTGCAACAGCCTAAACTCATTAGGAGTAACTCTCCTAGCATTCGCGTAACCCTCCAGATGTTCACCAGGGCGTGGTTATGCTTCTCGTTAAAATTTTTGTGGAGATAATATATCCGCGAAGCTCGACGACTTTGGTCGAGACGACCTATCACCATAAAAGGGCACACATTTTTTGTTGCGGCGTTTTCCTAATTGTGGCCTTACTCTCATGCTCGCCACTACGACAACAATGGAGCCATGTCCAATGATCCTTGGACCGTCTAGTAACAACAACGTATTCGTTGGCTAAACTCCTTCTTTTTACCCAACCTTCCAACTCATTGCGGGATATAAAATCCTAAGTGAAAAATATATATAACATTATAATAATTTTTAACAAAAACAAAAATATAACATTTATAATACATTTAAAAAATATATAACATTTATAAAAAAATTTAACAGAAAAAATATAACATTTATAATACAGTTTTTAAAATATATAACGGCTATAGTAATGTTTTTAACAAAAATATATATCATTCGTACCTGATCAGTTTTGTATGAAACTTCAGGGTAAGCGAGTTGCTCGTCACCCAATAACTCTTGCGCGTAAAAAGGTTCACCAATGTCTTGTTGTACGCCTGAGGCACCACTAACAAAAAGTTATTGTCATATTCTTCTTGTCTATACGAGGAATCGTAAACCGGCATCATAATACGGAGACCCATAACCATGATCATCGCTAGCCACAATAAACTGAAAAAAAACAACGGTTAAATCATAACGGCACATCTAAAAGCCTTCTGAATAATATGTAAATATATTTTTACCTCGTTCAGATCTGGCAACAACGGTTGGCGGGGCTCAACAAACTAAAAAAAAACAACGGGTAAAAGGTAATGGTAATTTTAACGCCGAATAGAAAAAAATAAATAAATACTTACCTCGTTGAGGTCTGGCAACAACGATTCATTATGATGGGGATGAAAGCCGGACACGACCTCCTCCGCGTGATCATCATTTCCACTCCGATCGTAAGAATCAGGGACTGCAGGCCCCTCCTAATACAAACGGTGTGCTAAGTATTTTATAAAAAAAACAAAACAATACAAGTTAAAAAATGTTATACCACACAGCTTTCCGGAATAAACGTGCTCGTGTTTGTGTCGGACGACTCGCCGAAAATGTAATTAAGGTTGAACCAAGACATGGTGGAATCGAATATAAAGAAAAACGAAGACAATGTGAATCGTTTTCGTCTTCCTCGTTTATAAAGGCCAACCAGAAAGCAAATTCATAGACCAATATGGGTCGTATAGACCTATACAACTTGTATAGGGCTGATGCAATGTTCTTTCAATCACTTTATGTCAATGTTGAGTGATAGGATGTAATTCCGTATTATAATACGGATCGTATAGGCCTATATGATCCATATAGGGTTTGCACGTGAACCCTATTTGGAAGGTTTGATAGACTACCATTACTAATACGCAGCGTTCAGTCCGCATGAGGAGACAGTGTTAGCCTTTGACTGACCTTAGAAATTGAATTTAACATAATACACATCGTGTAGACCAATACAATTTCCCATAAAACATCTTAACGATTTATACCCAAATGTATCAAGTTAATATATCTTTATCATTTGTTTACTCTTAAAATCTTATCCCTTTGTTTCAAACACATTTTATTCACCTATTCATGGTGAGTCACCTAACGACCACCCACACATAGTGATTTTCAGCCATGTTCACCTGCCCACGAAGATACACATTAACAACTACCTAAACACAGTGATTCACACCCATGTTCACCTACCCATGGTGATACGTGTTAACATCCACCTACACATAGTGATTCACAATCATGTTTACCTGCCAACGGTTATACATATTAACGACCACCTACACACGACCATTCACATTAACCATCACATACCCACACGATGATCACGTTTATGCTAATATACCCAAGACAATTAACCCACAAGTGTACCACATTAACATACTATTATCAAACCCAGCATAAAACATTTAGCACGCATAATTATATACTCTCTTAGGAGTATGATCATATACAAACTATCTATTTTATAAAAACCATGAGAACCAATATAATTATGCCATGTGGATTGATTATCTGAGTAGACATGAGGGTAAAATGGTCATAGCAAATTATGGGTTGTTTTGATAATTCCTAAATTCATGCTACCCATTTATGTCTTGATTTGCACGTCCTTTTGAATCATTGAAACAATTATTTGAAGAACAAAATACACACAAAAGATGATGCCATGAGATCTGCATCATACTCAAGAGAATGCCGTGAGACCTGAAGAAGCCATAGACACCATATGTTTCTGGATTAGAAGAAGCCATCGATACCTCCAACGTCTTCGCAAGAAGCATCGACCCAAAGAAGCCATTGACATCTCCGATTCATGAATAAATTGTATGGTTACAGTCATGAGAAGGAAGGTATTGTTTTGGGGTTGTTTATCAACGAAAAACAGATACAAATATATGGGATTTTTGTTGTTTTTTCATCACAAGAAGCCTAGCCATGTACGAAGATTTGAGTTTCAGACCAAATGACGTAGATGGACTCTCAAAAACAAGAAGACGTAGAGCTTTTGATTTTCTTTTGTTTTTGGAATTGAAAAATAGTAATGTGTTCTTTAGGTTTATGTGCTATTATTCAAAAACACTTTTTGTATGTGCTAATGTGCTGATAGCATTCTATTGAGGGTCATGATCAAAATACCATCTTTTTTTATCTTTTATTATTCAAAACAATATTGTTTTTTGTATGTGCTAATTTAGTATGTGCTATTATTCAAAATTGTGTTATTTTTATTTTTCTTTTAAACATTTTTTGTATGTGCTATTATTCAAAATAGCACTTAACACTTTTTGTATGTGCTAATAGCATTGTTTTGAGGGTCAGATCAGAATACAATTGTTTTTTTTTTTATCATTTTTTTACGTGCTAATTTACTATGTGCTATTTTTAACCTTTTAAACATTTTTGAGTAAACTGCCATTTTGGTTCCTGTGGTTTGACCAGTTTTGCCACTTTAGTCCAAATCTCAAACTTATTACATCTGGGTCCCTGTGGTTTGCATTTTGTTGTCATTTTAGTCCAAAATCCAAAAACCTTATTTTTTTTACTGTTGCAACCTCTTATTTTGTCCTGTAGTGCAGGGGCATTTTGGTCCATATTAATTTATTATAACATTTCAATAATTAATAACATCATCTTCAAAACATTATCAAACATCATCATCAAAACCCAGAAAATCCAGAAAATCAAGAACATCTTCAAGAAAATAAAGAACCCAGAAAATCATCATCTTCAAGAACATCATCAAAACCCAGACATCGTTCATCTTCAAACATCATCATCAAAACCCAGAAAAATTACAAAAATCAACAAACGATTTCTGAACAATTTGCTTGTTGAATCCATTGCTAATCGAGTCATCATCAAAACCCAGCAAATTTATTGTTTTCTCACACATATGAACACTATTAAACAAAACCCAGAAAAATTACAAAAATCAACAAACGATTACAAATCCGATTTCTGAACATCCATTGTATTTGTGAACATCATCAAAACCCAGAGATGCAGATTCAAGTAACAAAAACCAATCCAAAAACACAAGATAAATTACCTAATGTAACTTGAATCCGATTCGATTTCTGAACAATAACACTCTTTATCTTCAAACCCAGTACCCTCATCACCATCTCGCCAAGCACCACCACCTGCCACCACCACCACCGCCGCCGTTCTTGGCGTTGTCGGAGACGACACCTTCGTCTGCCGCCGCTGTCGTGCCCATCTCTCTCCTCCGATTACTCTCTCTCTCTCCTCTCTCTCCTCCCCTGATTTCGTTACCGCCCCCATCTACCACCACCGCCCCCAGAAACCATCATCATCAACCATCAAACACCACCCCACTCCACTGACCACCATCTTCGCAATACACCAACCTCCGGTAACCTGCAACATCTCCGGCGACCTGCAACATCTCCGGCGACCACCACCTCCATCAGTATACCAAAATCACTGACCAACCTAGAGGATCACACACACACTCACACTGTCACACACACAGTGCAGCAAAGAAACAAAAATGAGCAAGAAAATGGTATTGCTGTCACCACCCACCAACAAAACGACGTCGTCATCATCACCACCACCACCGGCGCCGGCGGTGGTGGCAGAACAACAGTGGCGGAGTTGGGAGCAACTATTTAGGGTTTTGATGTAATTGGGATATGGGGTATTTGATCTGGGTTAGGTTTTAATAAGAGAGAGAGAGAGCTGATTATATATATATATTAATATTAATTTTTGAATTAAGAAAATATTAAATGACCAAAATGCCCCTGCACTACAGGACAAAATAAGAGGTTGCAACAGTAAAAAAAAATAGGGTTTTTGGATTTTGGACTAAAATGGCAACAAAATGCAAACCACAGGGACCCAGATGTAATAAGTTTGAGATTTGGACTAAAGTGGCAAAACTGGCCAAACCACAGGGACCAAAATGGCAGTTTACTCAACATTTTTTATGTGCTATTATTTAAAAGGAAAATTGGTATTTAATAAACCAACATTTGCCCAGTTGGTAAATAATAATCCAACGTACAGAATTGGTATATAATAATCCTACCTATCAACATGTTGGCACTCAATGGACCTCCGTTAGTTTTTTTTAACTGAAGTTAGTTTTTAAGTTTTATTTGTTACACAAACAGTCCCTGTAGTTGTAATTTACTAGTTTTAACTATGAGTTAATAGCCAAAATGGTCCCTGAGGTTAATAGCCACAGCACCGCCACCACCTCCACCACCGCACCGCCACCACCACCACCGCCACAGCACCGCCACCACCACCACCACCGCACCGCCACCACCACCACCATCGCCACAGCACCTCCACCACCGTAACCATCGCCACAGCACCACCACCGCACCGCCACCACCACCACCGCCACAGCACCGCCACCGCCACCACCATCGCCACAGCACCTCCACCACCGTAACCATCGCCACAGCACCACCACCACCACCACCGCACCGCCACCACCTTACGATACTTGTTGGTATGGACTGTGAGACGTATCTTGTTGCTGCACATGCGTTTTTGAAAGCCGGGTTGGGTGAGAAAAGTTTTGAATTACTAAAAAAGGTAGAAAAAATGGCCATAACCACAAAGGGTAGACATAAAACACTCCATACCGTGCTTTACACGTATGCAAAGTTAGGAAAGAAAGGTGAAGTGGATCGAATTTGGAAGTTTTTAAAGAAGGAAAAGATATATAATGTTGGTTATAGAAATATGATTATCTCGTTGCTGAAATTAGACGACGTTGAAGGAGCCGAGACGATCTTCAAAGAATGGGAAATGCAGGGTTTGTCTTATGATTTTCGTATACCAAATGACTTGATCGATGTTTATGTTAAAAATGGCGAATTGGAGAAGGCAGAAGCTGTTTTGAATTCTGGTATTGAGAAAGGGGGTACTCCTAAGTTTCATACATGGTATCATTTAATGATCGGGTATATCGAAGATGATCAAGTCCTAAAAGGCGTCGAAGCATTAAAGAATGCAGTATTAAATTGTCATGTTTCGCCTTATGAGGAACCCGTTAAGGATAAGTTAGCGATCGTTATGGAGTATTTGGAAAGAAAGCGTAATGTGGAGGAAATGGAGGGATTTATGGAGTCGTTGGTCGCAGAAGGTGTCGTTTCTTCAACTGTGTGTGCACGACTATTTGATTTCATCACGAACATGACTTCATAACCGTAAGAAATGTTTCAGATTGCATCTATTCTTCAGGATATATATGAGTGTAACGACTTGTTTTATTCCTTCACAAAGTATTATTATCAGATGGTGGTGGTGGTGGTGGCGGTGCGGTGGTGGTGGTGGTGGTGGTGGTGCTGTGGCGATGGTTACGGTGGTGGAGGTGCTATGGCGATGGTGGTGGTGGTGGTGGTGGCGGTGCGGTGGTGGTGGTGGTGGCGGTGCTGTGGCGGTGGTGGTGGTGGCGGTGCGGTGGTGGTGGCGGTGCTGTGGCTATTAATCTCAGGGACCATTTTGGCTATTAACTCATAGTTAAAACTAGTAAATTACAACTACAGGGACTGTTTGTGTAATAAATAAAACTTAAAAACTAACTTCAGTTAAAAAAAACTAACGGAGTTCCATTGAGTGCCAACATGTTGATAGGTAGGATTATTATATACCAATTCTGTACGTTGGATTATTATTTACCAACTGGGCAAAGGTTGGTTTATTAAATACCAATTTTCCTATTTAAAATAGCACTATTTTGCATGTGCTACTATTCAAAATAACACAATTTTTATGGGCTAGTAATGGTAAATTTAAAATCCAGTGTTATAGTGAACTTAAAATTTGTTTTATAATTTTTATCAAAGTATTAATTGGAATAACTGATTTTGCGATATTCAAGGGATTTGGAAAGTGATTTTTTTTTTAATAAAAACACACAAATACCGAAAATACCCTTAAATCTAATTAGCCAAACACACTAATTGCAATTGATGAGGTGTCATCAATCTTAGCCATATATATAATTATTTAAAGGTCAAGATCTATTCTTAAAGTTTTTAGGATAAATTTAGTTTGTATGGGATCACACCCCTACTCTCTTACATAACATGACACGTAACTAATACATGAATTGTTCTTTACATGAGCTTAACAATTCCTAATCATGAAACTAATCAACACTATTATATTGGATTTTTAAGATAAATAAACCCCACTACCCTTGGGTTAAAGTGCTTCACCTATTGTTAGCGGTAACTCGGGTATGCAAGACATTCGTTAGACCACCCGTAGTGGGTGTCATTTTTTTCAAAATTGCCCCTCAAAAACACCCCATTCCGCCCTCCTCCCGCCCCCCACGGCGTAATCGGGCGTGTTTTGGCCTGAAATTCGATTTGGCGTGTTTTGAAATACGCTAAACGGGCAAATGTTGGACCAATGGGTACGAGGAGTAACGGCTAGTTGTCAACGGCTAGCTTTTATTTTTTTTTATTTTTTAACCTCTCACCCATATATATATATATATACACACACACAATTCTACAATTTTACAAACCAAAACTCTCATTCACTCTCATACAATACTACCATTTTATAAAAAACATGGATTCCCCTAGTTCCTCGTCCATCGTGAATTATTACTATAGAGAGTTTTTTGCGGATGGCGGTGAATCCACCGATGAGGAGGTCGAGCAAGAGGCGGTTACCAGTGCTCGTCAACTAGCGGTGAGATATGTGAAGCATTGTCGTCGGCCCGAACGTGAAATTAAAACAAGAGATTATATTGAACGAGACCGACGCGTGGCACACGATCGGTTGATGAAAGATTATTTTGATGAGGCACCAACATTTTCGAACCAGAAGTTTTTAGGCGTCGTTTCTGAATGAGTAAGCGTTTGTTTCTACGCATCGTCGACGACTTGGAAACCAACTACGATTATTTTAAACAAAAAGCAGATGCTAAAGGGACACTTGGATTTGCCGGTATTCAAAAGTGTAAGTTGGCGCTACGAGTCCTTGCTTACGGAAACACTACTAACATCAACGACGGGTATTTAAAAATGGCCGAGAAAACAACGCGAGACACCTTGGAGCATTTTTGTCGGGGTACATTCCTATACTTTACATTAAACATTACAATTATTTTTTTAAGCTTATGTTTGTATACTTATGTTTTTATAAATGTATTAAAGATTTGTATGGTGCGCGTAATCTTAGAACGCCTACATGGGACGACCTTCAAAAGATTTACGAGGTACATTTGGCTGAGCATGGTTTGCCTGGTATGATCGGGAGCTTGGATTGCATGCATTGGCGTTGGGATAACTGCCTGACCGCATGGCGAGGTCAACACACACGGGGTGACCAAAAGGGACCTCCTGTTATTCTTCAGGCGGCTGCCTCACAGGACCTTTGGGTTTGGTCGGCATACTTTGGCGTGGTCGGGTCATGCAATAATATAAATGTTTTTGAACAATCTCCGTTGTTAGAGGACTGGATTTCTGACAGAGCTCCAAAAGCGTCTTTTTACGCAAACGGAAACTACTACCCTCATGGATATTATTTGTGCGACGGAATTTATCTAGGTATTCGATTGTCGTGAAGACGTTTAGTGATCCTATAGATGAAAAAAGAGCACACTTTAAAAAGGTTCAAGAGTATTCACGAAAAGACATTGAGAGATGCTTTGGGGTTCTTAACCAACGATGACAGTATTTGAGAAATCCTTGTCGTGCATGGACCAAGCAAAAAATGTGAGATAATGCACGAGAATTGTGTTACGAACCGTACCATGCACAACATGATTTTGGAAGATGAATGAAAGGCGATAGGACAGAATTATGTACCGGAAGCCGTTCAGGATGAGCATCCGCAGGTGTCAATGGAAGAAAAAGTGAATAATGCACGAGAATTGTGTTACGAACCGTACCATTCCGCGTCAACGGTTGATTTAGTACAACACGCATGGTCGGTTCGGTATGTCCCACCTGAGGGTGAAGAAGAAACGGAGGACGAGGAAGACGAAGTTGACGAGGATGAAGAAAGCGAAGACGAAAACTAATGTTATTTTTTTAAATTTAGTCGGTTTTTATTTTTTTTATTTCTATTATTGTATTTTTTTAATTTAATGAAATATTTTAAGTTTTTAATTTAAAAAAATAAATAATTGTGTAATAAATGGAAGGGGCGTTATTGGGCACTATTCCCACTACGCCACTTTTGCAAAAATGCCCAATAATGCCCCCATGCTGACTGGGCTGCCACATGACAGAAAACGCCCCAGAGTGAGGGCATTATTCAACAAACCACTACGCACAGTCTTAAAAATCGTGACTAAAACTGCCTCTCGTTCACCACTATGCACCGCCATTGATTACCACTGTGTCTGACCATCAATCATACCCACTTTACTCACTCTTTTTGTAATATGTCTCTAGATTATCCTCAAAATACACTCAATGGATTCTCGAGGCTCCACATCTCGCAGTAGGAATGGGGCTTTTTTTCCCAAATACCCGTACTTGTACCCGTATCGTATCCGTATTCGTACCTGTACTCATACCGATTTTAGGTATTTGGTATATGTATCGGTACCCAGTTTTATTGATTTTGGTATTCGGTACTTTCGGTATTGGTACGGGTACGGGTACGGATAAAATGGGTACTGATACCGAATTTTATGTAGACCTTAAAATTTTTTTTTTTGTATTATGTTTTATTTCATACTATGGTATTTATAGTACTCGTATTGATTTTACCTATATGATACCCGTATCGTATTGGTACTCGTACCAATTTTACCCAATTTGGTACTCGTACTATATTGGTACTCATGTCAATTTACCTATTTAGTACTCGTACAAGTACTCAAAAACTAAATAAAAACAAAATGATACCAAAACGGATACTGTACCGAAAATACCCGTACCATACCCATATATTTGGTACCCATTTTTGTTCAAATTCGGTACCGGTACGGATACTGTATCAATCTCATCCCTATCTCGCAGAACGAAAAGATGAGCCCTGAATCACGTATTTATACCCTAAAAGTCGATGCAGACATGCCCATCGATATGACCTGTGTATGATGAGTCACCCTGTACACCGGCGTGTACAATGAAATAGTAGACGCTCATGTACAGCTTAGGGTAAGAGGGGCACTCCCCTCTTAGGGGAGTCCCCTCTCTTACGCACGGTCAATCAGCACGCGCCACGTCAACTCCCCTCACACCCTCAATTTGATGGCGGCACTCCTCTCTTAGGTGTGTACAAGTATGTTAGCCCAAGGTACAAGTATGTAAGCCCAAACCTCGATCCCCTCATCGGTGAATACACCCCGATCTTGGTCACCAATTTCGGTCCCTGCGGTGATGGCGCCGGTGTTCCCGCTCGGGGACTGGGGTCACCAAACAACTCCCCGCATGGTGCCCCGGATACCCTTAGACACACGTCGATTTTTGTATCATGTGGCAAATGTTTATTTTTTACTTAGCTTCGGGATTTCGGGCACACAGTTGTGTAACAAGTTTGACACATTTACTTCTTAGTTTCTCAACTTTCAGTTTCATACCCCTCAACTATCATTTATTGCTTGCTTTGTTTAACACTCGTTTATACACTTTATTAAACACCCATAAAGCATTTTTAGAAATATAAATGCAACCAAATCATGTTTTTCATATTCCGAAAACGAGATGTTACACTAGTGTTAGTGTTAGGGCGGAAAAAGTTATAAAACTAAAGTTTTAAAGTAAAGTTTAGTAGTTGTATGATAGAAATTCTATTTTCGACATAAAACATTATCCAAACCACATTTTGACGAGAAAACCGTATATAGTTCTAAATTTTAATCTTATAGCCAATGAGCTGGTGGTGGAGTGGTAAGGGAGAGAACTGGTGTTCCAAGTGACCCAGATTCGATTATTGCCCTCCTCATTATTTTCTGCGCCACCTAATGATAATGGGAGACTAGGCGGAGATCGCTAGTTCAATCCTTGAATTGAGCGGAGGTTTTCCCCAGTTTTGAGACGAGTATATACCGATGTAATGAATTTTGACAGTATCTCATTTGAAAGATTCGTTGACCGTTCAAAAAATAATTGTATTATAAATATCGTCATAAAAAAAGGGTCATGCTAATCACACACGGAGAAAATTATTTTCACATCCCAAAGCGCCGCGCTATGGCCAAAGCGCGGCGCTATGCTCGACAAAAGGTGCTTCGATTGACGTTTGAGACATTCCCTACTGTTTGACAGACATAAAGCTGATTATGATGTTTTGTCGTTAACCCTAAGCGCCGCGCTTTGGCCATAGCGCGGCGCTTCGACCCAAATTTTCACTTTTAAAAGCAAGCTACTGATTGAGGTTTCTTCTTCTTTAGAAAAACTTATCGTTCGAGACAAGGTCGCACTCAATACGTTGTTTACAAACATACGTGGGTATTCGAGTGTTTTGTTGTTTGTTGTTTACAAAAAACGATGTCGTGGTTAAACAACTATATTTTCGGTCAATATTCTGACGAGACAGTTGTTCCTGATTCTTACGAGGGGACCGCTATTTCTGACTCGTATGAGAAACCGGTCTCGTCCAACTTGAGGGAGGCAGAGGTTGTATCTGGCATTCGTTATCGTGATAACACGGTGACGCTGGATTTGAATACCCCTGTGGAGGACCCTTACGCACAACAAGGTTATTCGAATTTCGGTTACGGTGGCGAGTACAGCTTTTTACAGCAGGAGTGTGGTCCAAACGACAGTTACGGTTGTCAACAGAGCTTACAAGGTTATTCGAATTTCGGTTACGGTGGCGAGCACAACTTTGAACATCAAGTATATTCGGACCTCGGTGACGATGGTGAGCCGGGGGATGTGTCTGTTGACGAGGAAGGCTGTTACCCGGTTACGTTTTCGTTTGATACAACGCAGACCTTTTCGTCACGTAAAGAGTTGGTGCGTTGGGTACAAGACACGGCAAAAGACAACGGTTACCTCATTGTGATTAAGAGGTCGAATAAAAGAGGAGAGAATTACAAGATTTGGTTTCAATGTACTTTTGGTGAGGAGCATAAGAGTATAGCTACACAGAGGAAAACGGGTAGCAAGAAAATAGGCTGCCCGTTCGAGATGATCGGGTTTTCGGAATCATCCGGAAGTGTTTGGAGGATCGAGGTGACGAAGGCGAAGCATAACCACACTCCTATTGAAAACTTAGAGGGTCACGCGTATGCGAGAAGGCTTTCTTCGGAGGATAAAAAACTGGTTAAGGAGCTGGCAGAGCAAGACATTCCCAACCAAAGTATCTGGCGAACCAATCGCTTTGGAGGCAGGTTTTCGATCCGGAAACAACTTATAAAGGAGTTACGTACGAACCAATCGCTTTGGAGGCAGGTTTTCGATCCGGAAAACATAGGACATTATGATGTGCTGGTTAGACGGATCGATTTCAAGGGGGTGGGACGAGCAGATATCGAAAATTACATGACGATGCCTGACACGGGGTTTCTTATTGCCCAACGATACGGTGTGATTGTTCACACCTTTGACATGCGTGGGAGCGATACAATTTTCCCTCTGCTGGGCGGGCCAAACGAAGCTGAGGAACCTCACCAGGTGGTTGCGGTTGTGTTCGTCGACCGTGGGCATTTCATACATGTAGAGCTTGGAGGTTGTTATCCAATGCCTCCCCCAAACCCACTCTGGACAGCGAACAGAACAGAGCGGGCAGCAGCCTGGCATACATTATACAGGGATCAAATCAACGCGTACGAAATGCTTACGTATCGTGCCCCTGACCTTAATGTAACCCCATATGTTCACGATGTAGGTTAAATGTGTTTAATAATAATCACGTTTGTGTTTGTTTAATATATGCGTTACATCACGTTAAAAACCGAATGTCACCGACACGACCCAATCAGATTCAATACGCACTTGTACGACCCAAAATGACCATATACATCATAATACTACAATTAATGAAAAAATACGTCATGTTCATGTGCGGTAGGCGGCTGATACACATAACACCTCTCACAGGAGTACTTGTGCTTTCAAACCAAAATGATACGATATAACGGAATAAGACATCACACGTAACCGATTTGATCCGGAACTTGCAGTATACTCTATATATAATAAAAAATGATGTATAATGGAAAAAACGTAAAATTTAGACTATTATCGACGCGTTAGTGAATTAAAAACAAATTTAAAAAATTTAAAAAAGTCCCAAAGCGCCCCGCTATGCCCAAAGCGAAGCGCTTTGCCCTTAAATAAGAACAGAAGCGCCCCGCTATGGCCAAAGCGGGGCGCTTTGGTCCCTCGTTATACCTGAAGCGGGGCAGCTTCTCCCCCATTTCAACACAAAACACAAAACACACACAAAAGGTGCGATTACACACACTGAGCTCCGGATATCTTCGTTTTCAAGCTTTCAACCGCTAAAAGGTAAGATCGAACACCCTTAATCGTTTTGGTTAAATATACATGTTTGATATTGTTTTGATTGGGCGGGATTTGATCGATTGCTGGTTCAGTTCTTCAAAATGAAGAACCAAAGCGCCGCGCCAAGACCAAAGCGCGGCGCTATGGTTCATGTTTATTATTTTTTTTTATTATTTTTATTTGTTTAATATTATTTGTTTAATATTATTTGTTTAATAATATTTGTTTAATATAATTTGTTTAATATTATGTTTTAATATTATTTGTTTAATATTATTTGTTTAATATTATTTGTTTAATAATATTTGTTTAATATAATTTGTTTAATATTATGTTTTAATATTATTTTATATTTAATATTATTTGTTTATTATTTATATTTAATATTATTTGTTTATTCTTTTATATTTAATATTATTTGTTTATTATTTATATTTAATATTATTTGTTTATTTCAACGTGCAGGGATGGATTCCTCCGATGACGAGATTGAGCATATGGAGGCTGAGGGAGAGGTGGGAGATGAGGGAGAGCAGGGATAGCCGGCGCCTCAGACGCCAGGGCGCACACATTGACTGGATCGTCGAGACGCTCGTTGCTCTATGAGAGCACGCTGGGTTGCCTCCACTTCCCCTCCCACCGTCCCCACCGCACGAGGATTAGTACCTTAGTTTGTTTGTATAGTGATTTGTTATGTATTATGTACTCAGTTGTACCTTTTTGTTTTGTATGTACAAACTGATATATATAAATATATATATTGCAGTTAATCTTCTATTTACATCACGTTGGTTTTGGATTGTTTACGTTTAATTCTTATGGCTTTTTGTACATTTTAACGTGTTCGTTTAATTTAACAAAATAAACAAGGTTAACAGTTTATAAAGACGCACTTATATTATATACGTTCTATAAAAATAATGACGTAAAAAAACGTAATTATAAAAAAACGTATTATAAAACTCAAATACAATTTTTTCCTCCAAAAAACACTACCAAACTAACCCACATCTCACCTATTTCAAAAAAAAAAAACACAAACTCCAGCACACGCTTTTTGTCTTTTTGCACACTCAAAGCGCCCCGCTTTGGCCATCAGTCCTTGTCTGTTGACCTTGGCCAAAGCGCCCCGCTATGGCCAAAGCGGGGCGCTTTGAGTGTGCAAAAAGACAAACACCGTGTGCGAATAGACAAGGCCTAAAAAAATTTGGGATATGTACAACTCAACCTACCTTTATTTCATTTCACATGAGAGCATACATGTTTAGTCCTATTCAAGCTCACAAGTTTGATCATATCATCAATTAGTCAGTCTACCCATAGCTCCAGACTCCAATGCTCTTCAACAATCTCTGTCTAGTGTGTTACACCCGTTTGTAACTTATGCTTTAGAGTTGGTAATATTAGCTGAAACTTGCATTAAAAAACATCCTTTTACGTGTAAGGGTATCCTACCCCTCTGTCAAAATCAACATTTTACTCCCGCAATTTAACTTTAAAATTAAAAAAAAGCAGGCGCGACAACGAGATATCGTGGTCAGGTACTCAACATCGGGCCAATGCCTCTTGGTCTAGTCCATCAGGAGTTTAGTCTCGTCAAAACGGTGCAGGTTTGAGTCTTAGACCGAACGTGTGGGGGCGGCAAAATGGCGTGAAGCCTACCTGCACGCCGGAACACCGCCCCGTGCGGTGGCATGGGGGATTTCCACCGGCATGGGGGCAAAAGGTGAGGTGATGTGGTTGGTTGTCGTTTGCCTTTATTGTGATTGGTTGTTGTTTATTTAAAAAAAACGCCACTATCTTGCCCTTTCCACCCCTTGCTTTTTTGGGTTTGCCCCTTCTGCTGACGTGGTTGTTACGTGACGCTTCATGACACATTTTCAAGTCTCTCCACACCGAGTAGTCTTACAAAGTGAAGAATATAATGGATTTAAAGAGTAGATTTTAGGAGGGTGTGTATCTTCGTGGTACGAAAAAAAAGGATAACTTTGGTTTATTAAAAACTCGTTTTGAGCACGGCTAAAAGGATCTTAAACATATGTTGAAGCTCATTTAATAAACAAGTTTAAACCTAACCGTCGAAAACAATCTTTCTAAAATAGACCAGATATGCGGAATCTGATCGAGCAAACCCCATAGAGACAAGTGAAGTTGGCAGTGGCGGAACTAGCCCAAAAAGTTAGGGGTATCCTAATTTTTTTTTAGGATCAGGGGTATCCTTTATATAACATATTTTTTTTAGGATCAGGGGTATCATTTATATAACAGAAACGGAGTTGAGAGGTATTTTTACACTATGGAAATGGAGTTAAGGGGTATTTTTACACCACGGAGACGGGGTTGAGGGATAGCCCGTGCTACCCCTATTAATACTATAAGTCCGCCACTGGAAGTTGGTGAGCCGTATGATGGGCTACTATCTCCTGCGGTTCGGTAAGTTGCATATACTAAGATTGTATTCAGAGATCTATATGAGACAATTAATCATATAAAGGTTTAATTTTTTATAATAAATATTATTATATAATTATGATACAATAACTGACTATATATTAGTATTTTATATGTATAGAATTTGAGTTATAGGGAGAGGATCATGAGAAAACTACATATAAATGAGAAAACTAGAAAACTAACTAAAAAAACCTAAAAAAACTAAAAAACATACCAAGATTTTTTTTTACAATTTTTTATAAAAAAATTGCTAGTTTTTATATATAAAAAAATTTTTCAAAAATTTTTTTTGTTGTACTGCACATGTGCATTATATGTGTACCACACATGTGCACAATATCCGTAATAGTGCACATGTGCAATACAACAACAAAAAAAAAAAAAATTTTAATTTTTTGAAATTTTTTTTCCATCCATAAAAACTATCGATTTTTTTTTTTTATAAAAATTTAAAAAAAATTTGGTATGTTTTTTAGGCTTTTTTAGTTAGTTTTTTGTTTTCTCATTTAAACTAGTTTTCTCATGATCCATCCCCTAGAGTTATAAGTATATATATATATATATATATATATATATATAGGGTTAGGATCGTGTGAGAAACATTAGGTTAATTGAGAAACTTGAGAAGCATTCTGGACCACACATTTTCCTTAACCTTTTCGTAATATACACATATGTATAGTTTAAAATTGACTATATACACATATGTATAATTCAAGATTTGACAATATACATATATGTATATAGTTGATTTTAAACTATACATATGTGTATATTACGAAAGCTTAGGGAAATGTGTGGTCCAGAATGCCTTTTAGGATCTCTACCATATATATATATATATATATATATTATTTTATATGTATAGAATTAGAGTTGTAAGTATATAAAAATATAGTTAAGAATGTATACAAAATAAAATACTAATACATAATAAATAAGGCGAACTCCATCTTAATTTTTTCTCAAAAGCTGGGTTCAAGCTTTTAACATTCATCTTGAAACAATCCTAACTCGAGCTCTCTAAAGTTAAATGAGTTGAATTCAAGCTTAAACATAGCTACGGCTCAGCTCGTTTACAACCCGATAGAAAACAACTACTCAAAAACAACTCAGTTTTCTCTTAAAAAAAATTCCAGCATTAATTTTGCATTCATGTGTCATGCAATACGGAATAAACAGAGAAGAGAACTTAACCAACCTAAAACCTAAGATCCATTAGGATAATGATACACTATAAATAAAATATATCTATACAATAGTATACTATATCTAACTTATAATAAAAGACTTCAAATAATGTCACATGTCATTCGCTGCTCCAACCTCATAAATTTTATTTATATTTGTTTAATAAATTTATTTTAATATTCATATTAACTAATAACAAATATATAGATATCATTTATTTTTATCCTTATCTTTATCTAAAATTAATACATAATTTTAATTTTGCAATTTAGACACTTTGTTTTTTTACTATTTACCCAAAGTTTTTCATCTTTTACAATTTAATCCCAACTCTTTTTTATTTTCAATTTTGGTCCACCGTACTTTTCATCTTTCCCAAGTTTTTCGTTTCGTTCTAAATTTTGTGAGTTAACGCATCGCAACATGCGTGTGGTGTTCAACATTTTTTCGCAAAGTTTTTTCCCGTTTGACTGACCCGTCGCGTCACATCTATTTTTCTGTGTTGGACAAGTTCGTCCAACACGCGGGTCCTGGATGGACTTAGTTATTTTTCCGTGCTTTACGTTTCGGTTTAATTTCTCAGCAAGGAGCGTGTGTGATTCAAAGATTTTACGTCTGTTTTTCGCTCGGCGTTATTTTTTCCCGTTTTTATTTATTTTGCTTTTATGAGCTTTTCCGGTGTTGGTGGTCTTCCCGTTTTTATTTATTTTGCTTTTACGAGCTTTTTCAGTATGTCACCGACAATGATATAGTTTTATGACAACCGCTGCAACGCAGGGGCTTAATACTAGTGAGTCAAATATAACTATATTATTGTTTAACAAAAACCCTTTCTAGAGTCAAAAGTATAACATGAAACTTAAAATGCATGTATATTGTTCTTAAGAACAGGTATTCCTGAGGTTTCATGATCCTGCTTGTGGTTTTTTGTAACACACTTGACCTATATTCATGGTTTTTGGGCAGAAAGATTCAATCTAAAACTTCTTACGCTCCGTGCGCAAAACATTTAACCATAAACCTTAAATCCTAAACACTAATGTATAAAAACTAGATCTTCATTATAAGGAAACAGGAAAAAAAAGACAATGACAAAAATGGTCCCCTTTATTTAGAACAAGTAGACCAGAAAAGCAAAGGACAAGGCTCAAGTAAAATGAAAAAGTGAAGTAAAGTGATCACAAGATCTATGGCGGGCCTTTCTTTTAAACTTCAAATATAACAGCCACCAACAGTAGTCAATTGTTCACATAACAAACTACCTGTTTTAACTTAATTCTTCTCGAAATCGACGAATTCTCATACATCATCCATTTATATATTTTGTAACAAAGAAAAAGCCAAGAAGAAGACAACTTCTTTGATGTCAAATATGTCCCTAAAGAAATTGATATTGAGGTTCAAGAAGGTGAAAGATGGCGATGAACCCGAATCAGAAAACGCACGTTTTCACAAGTGGATGTATAAAGATGAGGATATGTTGCATAATTCGGATAACCGGCTTAATGTTTCACCGGCAAGTGCTTCAAGTTTCAAGAAAATTGTGTCGAATGGAAGAACGATGAAAGAGTTGATTGGTGAAGAAGAAGAAGTGAAAAAGATTGTGTTTGAAAAGAAATCTGAGAGCATAATTCAAGCAACATCTCAAGATTGTTTGAAGTCAAAGTCAACCGTTGACTATACAAGAACACGATCAACAAGGTCGGGTTTGGAAGAGTTAATGAAGCTAAAAAACAAGAAGATCAAAGACATCATGTTGAAGAATGAGGAACAGAGGAAATGTGTTGATGTAAGCAAAACAACAAGTAGGAAAAAGTCAAAACCGGGTTGTAAAGTCAACGCGTATACGCCACGAACGCTCGCCAGAGTGGAATGCAGAATCAAAGCTCTTGAAGATATGAAAAAAGCAAGGGTGAAGATGAACAAAGAAAGAGAAATTAAGGATGCATTTAGAGCTTATGCTGATAGTTTTGCGGTTTTGAAAAGATCATTTGATCCGCAACAAGACTTCAGAGAGTCGATGATGGAGATGATCATGGAGAACGGAATCAGGCGAAGAGAAGAGCTTGAGGAGCTTTTGGCTTGTTATTTGACATTAAACTGTGATGAATATCATGATCTTATTGTTAAGGTGTTCAAAGATGTATGGTTAGAATTAAACCAAGTCTATTTTGATCCATATTTTTAGTTTTCAGAATTATCTGTAAGAAATGTTTGGTTAACGTTTTAATGAATTTGTAAATTCCTTATTGTCACTTTGCCAGAACGGCTCGCCGAGGCGAGCTTAGGTCCAGAAGCGATTCACGGAATAAGTAAAATAACCTTTAGCATATGACAAACATTTTCTTTCTTTCTTTCTTTCATTTTTTATCTTTTCCCTTTTTGACATCTTTCTGTTTTTAAATAAAACTCCCTCCACCCAACATAATGTAGATTTGCATTTGAAGCTAAAACTTGAAGAAGGGATTGTAAATTATTAGAAAGTATTGAATATCCAGTAATAAATCTCTCTTATCAAACCCTCATCAAGATTTACAAACAACTGACAACAGAAACATCATAATATATTTCAAAATTTACACACATATACACAAAACATTCTACAAATGTTAAAGAGTTCTTTCTACAAAACTATTTACACTCTTCATGTTTCCACCAAAACGACCCGTATTGATCAAACCCTCTGCTGTCATTATCCGTCAACGAACCACCAGGATTCTCAGTCATGAACTGTTCCCAAAACCCGTCATTCACACCCACAGTATTAACTGGCTCGGAAGTTGTGGCAATCTCAAATTCTTCATAACCCGTTTCAAGGTTTATTGGCGACTTCTGGTGAACATTGGTTAACGCATCCTCCCAAAACATTAGAGAAGACTCCAATTGTTCAACCAACTCCAAATCTAAAGCCAAAAGAGTGTCTATACTTATCGTCTCAGAGATCTGGACATCAAATGAGCACATCTGATGATTAATCTCCGACAAATATCGTCTTTTTCGGTCATTCGTGTCCAAATTCTGAGCCGGTTTCTGCAACGTATAATCCAAGGTACACAAAAGATCTTTTTGGTGTTTTAAAGCAAGCTTTAAACGCTCTGTTAACGCTCGCGCTGCTGATTCAATATCTTGTTGTTCCTTTTGTTGTGTTTGAAACTGTAAAGATAATGATTTGTTCTCTAAATGCAGCCTGTAAATATCCTTTTTGTATTGGATTCTTTCGAATTCAGTCAATGCAGAAGATGAAGAAGCTTCATGGATGTTAACATTCTGCATTGAATGACTGTGAACAGGCTTTTTTCTATGGATGTTCTTTAAAAGATGAGGATGATCTCTGAAAAAGTCTTCATTTGCAAATTCCCATTGTTCTGGATCAATTTTTTTAAAACCCTATAAAAGATTGAACAATTCAAGCTTGAGAAATTAAAGATAGAAGAAGAACAATGAAACCTGTGAATGTAAATGAGGGATTACTCACATATGTGTTTAGTTGTCTAATAAAGCTTGAAAAATTGTTGTGCTTGAAAAATCTTGGAAGCAATTCACCGGAAAACTCGGGTGGGTCCCACACGATGAAACTTCGGTTATTGTGGCTCCATGACACGATGTGATCGGTCAAAGGATCGTTCACCATTTCGTAAGTCTTGGCGATGAACGGAGGGAGACTAGTGGCATTGCTTTGAGCATCATCCATACTAATGGTGAATAATCAATCAAGATTCTAAATCTTTGAGCATATGATGGTAAAAAAATCACTAGAGTTCAAGCGGAATATTAAGATCTGTAAGATAACTATGAGACATGATCCAAAGATGATAAAGATCAATCTTTGAAAGATAACTATAACAAGCTAATGACTTTAATACATCTGCACACCAAGTGTTCGACGATTTGCCGGAAAGACAAAAACAACAAAATATAATCAGAATTTACCACAGAAAAGTGCCCAAAATCCAGTCTTGTTTATTTTTCCCGCCAAGAAAAGCAAAACCCACCAAGCTAAAGCTAATTTATCAAATCATTGTTGCCCTGTATTTACTTCCTACCAGAAAAATAAAATAAAAGAAGACAAATAAGAACAACTCATTTTAAGTGATGATTATTACTTTGCTATCAAACATCAAAGTCGTTAAAAAGAGAAACTGGTTTCTAGAAGCTTAAAGCAAAAGCATCTCACTTTATACTATCTTTAAAACATACATACATAATACACATGTACACAGGATGAACATAACATACCTGGAAACAACCAAAGCAACTGCACACCATGTGTTCGATGAATTGCCTGAGAGACAAGAAGGTACCAAAATCCAATATTTGAATTTGGGTTCATCAATTACGGTGCTGCTGGAATGCAGGAATCACGTTGGAGAGTTGATCGTTATGTATAATTGAAGTGGGTTTATTTATATTGGTGATGGTATCTGTAGAAAATGAAGATTTTTGATCGAGTGACATATGGGCTGTTGACTCTGTTTTCTTGGCGAATACGCAGGAAAAATTGCAGTAATACCGTTTTAGTTATGGCCTAAGTGCAAAATATACCCCAATCTTGAAACACATTACAAGGTGTATGATACAAACATAGACTTGTTGGGTCAGAATTATTGCTAGATTAAAATAAACACGTTGGAGAGAAAGTATTCAAAAATTCACGAAATGTGGATGATCTAGAAATTGAGGGAAGTGGGGCATAACTGCCGATTGGCTGCCATTAGATTTAGAGTATTTATATTCAGGTTTTGTTTAGTGTTTTAGGGGTATGAGATATTTTAGTTGTATTGTGATCTCTTATCAGAATTTAGAACACCAGCCCCTCTCGAATCAGGCCGACTATCGTGTCTGTTCTTGTTTCAATTTAATCATATTTTCAGTTCCTATCATTTGGTTCCATTGCCGGGAATTGACATGGTTCAGACCCGGAACAATTCCGATTTTGTGTCAGTTCAATTAGCAAAAATCGATGCTAAACTTGATGCCATAGTGTCGCAAATGAGGGAAGATGTTGAAGAACTTAAGAGCGTGATGTTTGAAAAACCAACCACCAACCAAGCAACGCCACCAGCAGGACTACCAACTCCGTCACCGCCGCTGACAAAACTAGTGACTCCGCCACAATCGTCGTCGAATCTACCGGGACCACTGCCGCCGCCAAAGCAACCATCTTTCATCACCGAGACTACCGACATTGCCACTACCACACCACCGAAACTACCCATTTTGCCTACATCAATAACTAATTCAACACACAAAAGGACATCATAGCCACCACCCTTGTAAAAGAGATCTCATTCTTTGTTTTTCCTCCAAAAATCAAAGATAAGAAAATGATGATGTGTGTGGATGCAAATGAGACAGATTGTTTGCCACAACATGAGAATGAACATAAGGGCGTATTTGTGTCATCAAAGTCTACGAATTTTGGAAAACAGAAAAGTATGAACAATTGGAAGGAGTTTCTTCATGTTAAGAATAAAGATGTACAAGCTGATTTGAAACGCATGGACTTAGCCGGCCAATTCTCTTCCTCACGACTTGAGGACAAGTTGTTTCACCGGGTGGGATGTATTGATACAAACCCAGAGTTGTTGGGTCAGAATTATTGTTGGATAAGGATAAACGGGTTGGAGGGAAAGTATTAAAAATGTTAGGAAGCGTGGATGATCCAGAAATTGAGGGAAGTGGGGCATAACTGCCGATTAACTGCCATTAGATTTAGAGTCTTTATATCCAGGTTTTGTTTAGTGTTTTAGAGGTATGAGATATTTTATTGGTATTGTGATCTCTAATCAGAATTTAGGAGACTAGCTCCTCTCGAATCGGGCCGACTATCGTCTCTATTCTTGTTTCAATTTAATTATATTTTCAGTTCCTATCAGTGTACCTTGTATTTTACTTTGGTTCTGTATCCAAATATTGTCTATGTTACTATAATAATTTAGCTAAAATACAAATTTTTTTTCTCTAAATTTTATTTATTTTTTTAAAATCTTCTATATCAGATTTTGTCTCTTTATTTATATCTTAAATTACACATTATATAAACTAGTAGGGTGCCCGCGCGATGAAACGGGGGCGACACTTTGCATTGCAACACTCGTTTCTGGTAGTTTTCTTATTCGTATAATATTTATGGTAGCATTATTATGCTAGATATATGTCATAAATATTACTCCTGTCTAGTAAATTAAATTTAGAATTCAAGAAACCATTGATCCCTAAAAAAATTGCAACACAATCTAGTATGTATCTAGTCAAATAAAAAACTTATTTGCAACTAAATATTTTGATCTATAAGAGTAAAGTTTGAACTTATTATCCGTTACTTATCTATAAGAGGAATCAAGTTATTCTACAAAGACTCCTAATTGTAAGAAGTGTAAGAATGATTTATAAAGTGACAAGTGTCCAATATCCTAAAATTAAACCCACTACATCACCACCCAAAACCTAAACACCCACCCCACCCCACCACACCACCACCCAAAAACCTAAACCCCCCACACCCCTCCCCCGGCAAAAAAAAAAAAAACTATAGCTCACCAAAAAATCCCCAAAAAACCAAACCCCCCCACCCCCCTCCAAAAACCTAACCCTCCCCCCCCCCCCACCCCCCCACACCCCCACCCCACAAAAACCTAAAAAAAATCTAAAAAAAACTGAACACCCACCCCCACCCCACCACCACCCAAAAACCTAAACCCCCACCCCCACCTCCTTGGCAAAAAAAAATATATATATTTATTATTATTATTTTTTTTGGTGGGTGATGAGGAGGAGGTGAGGGTTTAGGTTTTTTGGTGGTGGTGGATGTTTAAGGTTTTTTTTTTTTTAGTGGGTTTTTTTAGGAGCCTTTGTATTTGATCCTAATCCTCGTAAGAGACTAATGACTTGTTTGGTTTATTCAGATCAATGGCTTGTTTGGTTTATTCATATCTGATCAAATCAGACATCCATGTCTGAACCATTCACAATCCGACTGATGCAGAGTGTAAAAGTGAAAAAAAAAATCATTAAGACACAAAGAGAGTACCAGAACATCATGAATCATGGCAGCAATTTAGGGGTCAAAGAAGCAGGTTATTTGCGTAAGACTAAAGGGTATGGTGAGGCTCATCCCCACGGGGATGAGCCTCCACGTAGGCGCCACGTAGACTGCTCGTGGGGGATGGGCCTTCTTCACATTTGAGGGGGATGGAGGATGGGGCTACCCCACTTCATTATTTTATAATTTTCTAAGTGTTTTTTTTATTAACTTAATATAAAATTTATAAAAGTTAAAAAATACAACATAAAACAACATAAATAAAGTCATTTCATAACATAAAAAAAATTACATTTCCTAAAAATAAAAAAACATTTCCGAAAAATAAAAAAAAAATTACATTTCCTAAAAACATAAAAAACAAAAAAAAAATTACGATACGATTAAAAAACTAAACAACCTACGACGTCCATTTTTTCTTCACCTCTTCTTTCATCCTCCGATAAACCTCGCGTTCATCCTCCGGAACCGAGTCGAGATCCATATTTTTAGTTTTCAGAATTATCTGTAAGAAATGTTTGGTTAAAGTTTTAATGAATTTGTAAATTCCTTATTGTCACTTTGCCTGAACGGCTCGCCGAGGCGAGCTTAGGTCCAGAAGCGATTCACGGAATAAGTAAAATAACTTTTAGCATATGACAAACTTTTTCTTTCTTTTTTTCTTTCATTTTTTATCTTTTCCCTTTTTGACATCTTTCTGTTTTTAAATATAACTCCCTCCACCCAACATAATGTAGATTTGCATTTGAAGCTAAAACTTGAAGAAGGGATTGTAAATTATTAGAAAGTATTGAATATCCAGTATTAAATCTCTCTTATCAAACCCTTATCAAGATTTACAAACGACTGACATCAGAAACATCATAATATATTTCAAGAGTTAATTATTGTTTTCGTCCATGTAGTCTGTTAAAAATCACTATTTCAGTCCATTAGTTTAAAAATTGCGATTTCAGTCCTTGTGGTTTCACTTCCCTAACCCTTTCAGTCCACCTCGTAATCATTTCAGTCCCTATATTTAACAGAATAATGGATTGAAATGGTTACGAAAGTGAAACCACATGGACTGAAATGGGTACACAAGTGAAACCACAGGGACTGGAATCACAATTTTTAAACTAATGGACTGAAATAGTGATTTTTGACAAACCACAAGGACGAAAACAGTAATTAACTCTATATTTCAAAATTTACACACATATACACAAAACATTCTACAAATGTTAAAGAGTTCTTTCTACAAAACTATTTACACTCTTCATGTTTCCACCAAAACGACCCGTATTGATCAAACCCTCTGCTGTCATTATCCGTCAACGAACCACCAGGATTCTCAGTCATGAACTGTTCCCAAAACCCGTCATTCACACCTACAGTATTAACTGGCTCGGAAGTTGTGGCAATCTCAAATTCTTCATAACCCGTTTCAAGGTTTATTGGCGACTTCTGGTGAACATCGGTTAACGCATCCTCCCAAAACATTATAGAAGACTCCAATTGTGGATGATCTAGAAATTGTATGATACAAACCCAGAGTTATTAGGTCAAAATTATTTATTACTGGATAGAGATAAAGGGGTTGGAGGGAAGATATTCAAAAATTCAGGAAGTGTGGATGATCCAGAAATTAAGGGAACTGGGGCGTAACTGTCGATTAACTGCCATTAGATTTAGAGTCTTTATATTCAAGTTTTGCTATTGGTGGGATTTACTATTGGTGAGATTTACTGAGTATGATGATGTGCTATTCAGGTTTTGTTTAGTGTTTTAGGGGTATGAGATATTTTATTCGTATTGTGATCTCTTATCAGAATTTAGGAGATTAGCCCCTCTCGAATCGGGCCGACTATCGTATCTGTTCTTGTTTCAATTCAATCATATTTTCAGTTCTTATCATTTGGTTCCATTGCCGGGAATTGACACGGTTCAGACCCGGAACAATTCCGATTTTGTGTCAGTTCAATTAGCAAAAATCAATGCTAAACTTGATGCCATAGTGTCGCAAATGAGGGAAGATGTTGAAGAACTTAAGAGCATGGTGTTTGAAAAACCAACCAACCACCAACCAAGCAACGCCACCAGCAGGACTACCAACTCCGTCACCGCCACTGACAAAACTAGTGACTCCGCCACAATCGTCGTCGAATCTACCGGGACCACCGCCGCCGCCAAAGCAACCATCTTTCATCACCGAGACTACCGACATTGCCACTACCACACCACCGAAACTACCCATTTTGCCTACATCAATAACTAATTCAACACACAAAAGGACATCATAGCCACCACCCTTGTAAAAGAGATCTCATTCTCTGTTTTTCCACCAAAGAGCTCACTCTTTGTTTTTCCTCCAAAAATCAAAGATAAGAAAATGATGATGTGTGTGGATGCAAATGAGACAGATTGTTTGCCACAACATGAGAATGAACATAAGGGCGTATTTGTGTCATCAAAGTCTACGAATTTTGGAAAACAGAAAAGTATGAACAATTGGAAGGAGTTTCTTCATGTTAAGAATAAAGATGTACAAGCTGATTTGAAACGCATGGACTTAGCCGGCCAATTCTCTTCCTCACGACTTGAGGACAAGTTGTTTCACCGGGTGGGATGTATTGATACAAACCCAGAGTTGTTGGGTCAGAATTATTGTTGGATAAGGATAAACGGGTTGGAGGGAAAGTATTAAAAATGTTAGGAAGCGTGGATGATCCAGAAATTGAGGGAAGTGGGGCATAACTGCCGATTAACTGCCATTAGATTTAGAGTCTTTATATCCAGGTTTTGTTTAGTGTTTTAGAGGTATGAGATATTTTATTGGTATTGTGATCTCTAATAAGAATTTAGGAGACTAACTCCTCTCGAATCGGGCCGACTATCGTGTCTATTCTTGTTTCAATTTAATTATATTTTCAGTTCCTATCAGTGTACCTTGTATTTTACTTTGGTTCTGTATCCAAATATTGTCTATGTTACTATAATAATTTAGCTAAAATACAAATTTTTTTCTCTAAATTTTATTTATTTTTTTAAAATCATCTATATCAGATTTTGTCTCTTTATTTATATCTTAAATTACACATTATATAAACTAGTAGGGTGTCCGCGCTATGCAACGGGGGCGACACTTTGCATTGCAACACTCGTTTCTGGTAGTTTTCTTATTCGTATAATATTTATGGTAGCATTATTATGCTAGATATATGTCATAAATGTTACTCATGTCTAGTAAATTAGAGTAAATTACAAGTTTTGTCCTTTATGTTTGTCCCAAATTTCAGGTGCTGTCCTTTACCATTAAAATTAATGAGTTTTGTCCTTAATGTTTCTAAATCCTGCACGTTATGTCCTTTAGGCCAAACCCAGTTAGATTTTTTGGTTAAATCTGGTCACCCAGGGGTATTTTAGTCTTTTTACCCTGTTTACTTAGTATTATTAAAAAATAAAACAAAATGATTTAAAAAAATATTATTATTATTATTACTATTATAAGTGTATATATATACCATATATCTTTAACAATTACCACAACCCGTCACCGCCATCTCCACCACCCTCCACCGTCACCATCACCACCACCCTCCATCGCCACCGTCACTACGGCCACCATCACCACCACCCTCCATCCTTCATCGACATCATCACCACCTTCCACCAAACACCCACAAAACCCCTAAATTCCCACTCTCTCTTCTCTCCCGTTCTCTGCAGACCCACCACCACCACCACCACCACCACCGATTAACCCACCGCCACCATCGATTCTTTGTCTCTTTCCTTCACCCACCTCCTCCATCAACACACCACCTCCTCCATCAACACACCCCACCGGAACCCTAACCCCAACCCCAACCTGTAACAACCAAAATCAGCAACCAACACCATTAAAACCCACCAGCCCCACTGAAGAGCACACCGTCACCACACACAGCGCCACCGCATTCTTCCCCTCTTTTGACTTCAACCACCGTTTACCCCCTCTCACCACCGCCGGAGTCAACCAATTTCTCACCGGACCACCACTCAACCACCGCAACTGTTCAAACAATATCAAATCTGATGAGTTAACAAGATCTATACTCTTCTACAACTCTCAATGCATCATTTGTCTCTAATCGCGGCTCCAATCGCGTCCACTTCGTCGGAAGACTGTTGTGCTGAATATTTAGGTATTCCTTTGGATTCATGGGATAATAGTAAGATCCGGTCTAGTTGTGATGAAATTGTTGAAAATCGATCTGATGATGATATAGTTAGGGTTTGTTCTGGTGATGTTGTTAAAGAGAATGAGTGTGTTGCAGAGTTCTGGTGATGTTGATATAGTTAGTGTTTTATTATTTACCTAATGGTCCCTTAATATAAGTTGTTTTACAGGATAGTCCTTGGGAAGTTGAAATGACAATAATACCCTCATGTGCCTTGCACATGACCAAATTTAACCAAAAAATCTAACTGGGTTTGGCCTAAAGGACATAACGTGCAGGATTTGGAAACATTAAGGACAAAACTAATCAATTTTAAAGGTAAAGGACAACGCCTGAAATTTGGGACAAACATAAAGGACAAAACTTGTAATTTACTCAGTAAATTAAATTTAGAATTCAAGAAACCATTGATCCCTAAAAAAAATTGCAACACAATCTAGTATGTATCTAGTCAAATAAAAAACTTATTTGCAACTAAATATTTTGATCTATAAGAGTAAAGTTTGAACTTATTATCCGTTACTTATCTATAAGATGGATCAAGTTATTCTACAAAGGCTCCTAATTATAAGAAGTGTAAGAAGGATTTATAAAGTGACAAGTGTCCAATAACCTAAAATTGAACCCACTACATCACCACCCAAAACCTAAACACCCACCCCCACCCAAAAACCTAAACCCCCCTCCCCTGGCAAAAAAAAAAAAAAAAAAACTATACCTCACCAAACCCCCCCCCCCCCCCCAAAAAAAAAAAAAAAAAACCCTAACCCCCCCCACCCCACAAAAAACCTAAAAAAAATCTAAAAAAAACTAAACACCCACCCCCACCCCACCACCACCCAAAAACCTAAACCCCCACCCCCACCCCCACCTCCTTGGCAAATATATATATATATATATATATATATATATATATATATATTTATTTTATTTTTTTGGTGGGTGATGAGGAGAAAGTGGGGGTTTAGATTTTTGGGTGGTGGTGGTTGTTTAAGTTTTTTTTTTTTTTTTGTAGTGGGTTTTTTTAGGAGCCTTTGTATTTGATCATTATCCTCTGTAAGAGACTAATGACTTGTTTGGTTTATTCAGATCAATGGCTTGTTTGGTTTATTCAGATCTTAATTGTTAATATCTGATCGAATCAGACATCCATGTCTGAACCAGTCACAATCCGACTGATGCAGAGTGTAAAAGTGAAAAAAAATCATTAAGACACAAAGAGAGTACCAGAACATCATGGCAGCAATGGAGGGGTCAAAGAAGCAGGTTATTTGCGTAAGATACCATCAAGAAAAGGTGGACTCCTAAACTCAGAGAAAAGTCAAATTAGCTTGGCGAAAATTCAAGTAGCTCAAAAAAATGTGTTTTTCCGTTGTTTGTTGTTGTTGTTGTTGTTATTATTATTATTATTATGTTATGAATGCAGACACTCAGGCCCATAGGCCAAGCCTGACCTAATGTTAATGGGCTTTAGGGTTGTTGTATTGTTCTATATATATGATATATATGTACATGAAACACGTATGAATGAAATCTTTTCTTATGTTTTTGCTCTCTTGTTTATAACAAGTTATCAGCACGAAAGTGCTCTGTTTAAAACGCTAATCCTTTCCTTGCCATTTATCCAAGTCACTTTCGGTCACCGGAAGTAATCTCTCTGTCTTTACAGATACGGATAGAGGAGAGTTCGTGGCGTTTCTAATCGGAGCGAATCTGATAATGGATTACGTGTTTTCCAACGCGGCAGTTGCGAGAAGCTTCACGACGTATCTCGAAACCGCCATTGGCGTTTCTGCGGAATCCAAATGGAGGATAACGATAACATCTCTCCCGAAAGGATTCAACCAAATCGATTTCATCGCAGTTCTCGTGATAATTATCCTCACCGTCATCATCTGTTACAGCACGAGAGAAAGCTCAGTACTGAACATGATTTTAACCGCACTACACATTATCTTCATAATGTTTGTGATCATAATGGGGTTTTGGAGAGGTGACTCTAAGAACTTCACCGAACCATCCGACCCGACCCGTCCGAGCGGGTTCTTCCCATTCGGAGCTTCGTGGATGTTTAACGGTGCTGCTTTGGTTTACCTTAGTTACATTGGATATGACGCGGTTTCGACGCTGGCAGAGGAGGTTAAAAATCCGGTTACCGATATTCCCATCGGAGTTACCGGGTGTGTTATTCTTGTAACCGTTCTTTACTGTTTGATGGCCACTACAATGTCCATGCTTCTACCGTATGATCTGGTATGTATTTAATTTGCAATTAATAGTGAGTTAATGATAATAATTGTTTACAAGTAAATGTGTTTTTTTTGCTTGTGGTTGATGATGTATTTACCACCGCTTGGTTTGCATGTCACACTTATTTAAAGCATTTTCTAAAAAAAAAAAAAGTTAAACTTGTTTTTTTTAAAAGTGTTGTCATTTAGTTTGTCTAGCTGGTGGTTGTAGTTACCAGACAACTAAGCTTTTGGATAAACACTTACGTGTGAAATATATCTCGGTTATTTTTATGACTTTAAAGATATAAAATATGCATTTGTTATTGTGTTGATAAATACTTGGTCTGTTTTTAATGCTTTTGAATTTTTATAAACTGAGGTAAAATTTACTTTTGGCGCATATGTTTTTGATTATTCGGTTTTGAAATAAAATATTTTAAGTAACTAACTAATTATTGATGATATAAAAAAAACATATAGTTTTTAATATTCGCACTGAATTTAAGAATGAAATAATTTTATTTTTTAGACATGACAAGCAAATTAATATGAGCTTAATCTCTTTAACACTCACACACACATATATGTATACGTATAATGTCCTAGGATTGTGTGTGATTTATATACGTAATTAATATGCATATAAATTGTGAATAATTAACATGCATATAACTTGATTATGGGTAGATATTATGGATTTCATTTGTTTAGCAATACTTCTGCTGGTCTCATTGTTTTAGATAGCATATATGTTATATGTATTGCCTTTTTGACAAGTTAAATGTGCTAAACAAATTAATACAAATTTCATTGGTAGCTGGTTACCAAACAACTACGCTGAGATAAACATTGTTATGCTTTAGTGATTTGATATTTCAGCTTGTTACAATGCTATGCATAGTCAACATAATTAATTGTATGGTTATTCTTCTAATTGCTTGTTGTTGCTAAACAAATATTAACAGACATTGATATAGTCATTAGATATGTGCCATCACATGAAAATGATGAAAAATAGCTATGAAAATAATTAGTGTACTTTAGCTTAAGTAAACTACTCTGATGTTAGTTACTTAAATTGATAGATAATAATTCATTTGAGTTAGTGTTGATGTTCATTTATACTGAATTTCACATGAATCCTAAATCAATGTTGAGAACCCGAAGTTCTCCCAAATGTATACAAAGTCCCGTTTGTTTTAATAATGATTTTTCAAGTTCGACCCAAACTTTAGTTCATCGCACTTGGCGTTTTTGGCTAACATATAGCCTAGTGATGGAAAACCTTATGAATAGTACATGTTTTCCCTCTAAACAAAGGCTAAAACTATAATATTTCTCCTCCATGACGTATTCTAGACGTGTGAAGATACCCGATCGACATGTTTGACCACCAGAAGTTAGTCATCCTTTGAAAAGCTTGCTATAAATCTTCTCGACATGCTCCTGATGCAGCAATACCGAGAATGTGATTTCACAAAACGCTCGGATGTAAATGTTATAATTTGTTAATGTCACCAGAGTCGCTTACTAAGAGGCAATTGCGAGAAGGGGAAATACAAACATTCACTTCGCTTCAAATGTGTATTGACCAACCAGTGATACACAAAGACCTTATCATACTCACGTGAATGCATGTATCATACATATGCAAATCTAGAAGCTCCAGTAGAGCGATCTCAAATTGGGGTGGCAAATGTTTGATACACATCACAACTAACACTGTCACAAACATAAGTAATATAATTTTTAGTTGTCTTGGTAGAGACGCTTTTGATACTATTTCACGTGTTATTAGCATATTAAATGCTCCAGAAGAGCATCAATAGTTTACCCGCTGATATCGAATTTTGTAATTCATAATGCATCATATTCTAATGTATACCGAAGAAATTTATTAAAATTTTTATGCCCTTCCAAAGAATAAACTCCTACAAACAATCCCTCTTATATGGGACCATTGAAATGTACAGTTGTGTGGATTGTGGCATTCATACATGGTTACATGTGAGTTTTTAGCTACCCGTATGTAGCATATGCCCAACACTATGGAACGTTGTTTTTTTACATGGTTTAACACTGTTTTTTGACAACCCAATTGTAGGGACCATTGTTGGGCACAATGTGAAATATAGTGAGAGGCATACGTAGTCGAGACGGAATTCATCGATTGATTATATCAATTCAAAACCAACTGCTTATCACAAATACTACCCATTACAACTGGTCTCCTGAAGAGAACCAAGTTTCCATTTTTTTTATATATTTTTGTTGTGCAACCTATGTACCAATAGCACCACCATAACATATAAAATGGGATATGTACATCGTATTCCCAGTCTTAGGGGGAGACAAAGAAAATGAAAGACTGGTAACATAAAAAAAATGCATCATATTATATATCGACCCCTGAAGTGGTCAATGTAAATCTGAAGTCCAAAAGAAAGAGCGTGTATTTGCAAATAATAACAAATGAAATACAAGATGCATTCACTAACACAAATAAGGTGACAAAGTCACATATACCAGCTTAAACTTATCTGCTCGAATGGAAGTACTCACAAAATGATTATCATATTAAAAATTATGAGAGATCAATCGGTTCCAAAAAGATAAAACCCACAAACACAAAAAGAGCAGAGTGACGCAGTTGGTGTAACCTCAAAAGAGGTGGCACATAAAACACTATAAGTGGTTGCATACTAAACCTTAAAGAAGGTTGTTGTCAAAACCCCAAAAGAGGCTAATGGAGTTCTAAAAGAAACTCTAGTACCAAACAAATATGAGATCGCGATGAATTATGTTCAAAATAAGTACAATATGGAACCGCAATGAAACACGTGTAAAATGATATATTTGATTATGCTATAGCAATAGATGTAATCGATGAAATTTTTTTTTACGTATATAGAAAGTGTGCAAGAGTGTACGCACACGAATAGCCAAAATGGCTACATGACTTAAGGTTGAACTAAATTTGCTCGACAAACTAAACGTTTTCGAACCAGCAATTCGAACACCCATAGACGTCAAACCAGTAGGTTATAAATGGGTGTCTTTAAATAAAAGGAAACGTAAATAATGAGTTTTTGCGATGTAAGGCACGCATTTTAACATAAATATTTTTCCCAAATCACAGCAGTTGATTACGAGGAAACGTATACCCCTGTAGTGGATGCGATAATCTTTAGATGTTTAAGCGGCCTCGCAATCTCAGAATGACTTCAGATAAAACAACTTATGAATGTCATCACCGTATACATGTACGAGACTATTGCAAATGACATCTGCATGAAAACCCCTGAAGGATTAAAAATGCTCAAAGCATTATGAAACAATAACCCCATATGTGTTATATATATGAATCTTAAAGGAAACTTGTCACACCCCGATATTTCCACATATTACCGGTGGGGAGTATCGTGACGTGGTTGGTAACGTTAGAGTCAAACAACACAATATTTAAATGCACAGCGGAAGCAAAAGATAGATATATTTCAACTTTAATAAATTGTAATATCAAGTATCACAACAGTTGAAAGTATCCACAGGTGGATCAAAATAAATAGGAAACATTGTTCAACAGTTTTGACATCCAAGCTTGCGAGACTTATTGTGGACGCTAGGAGAATGCCAACCTAGTTCGCGTAGTACCTGCACTTAATCTTTTTGGGAAAATACGTCAGTTTACACTGGTAAATACATTCAACCGACACATTTTGAAAAGTTTAAAAAAATTGATTTGAATGCACGTGGCACAAACTCTTTATAACTTGGGATAATTATTTGAATATATAAACTTGTAAAAGAATTACATGTTCCTTATGCGTTCAGTAGCCCGGTTCGTGCCGGGTTAAAGATCAATAGACACACCACATTATTTATTTAGGCACTGACAAGTGTACGCCTACACTCCGCGCTTAGGTCGTGGCCATTTCGTAAAATGATGCCAAGGATATCCGGGACATGGTCATTAACCCCCAAAGGCGTTTAAGCAAACAAAACATATTTTTAAATGGGTCATCTCGATAATACTTAGCCACCAATCGATTAAGGTCGAATGCCCGACCAAGCGGTATTTTATATACCGTACCCCAAGCCCGTATAAGGGAAAATAAGTTAAAAGTATTTACCTTTGCAAAGTAATAATCACAATAAGCAAGTGCGTGTAGCTTTTACCGGGTCTCCTATTCTGGAATGAAGGTTTATAATAACCTATTAGAATCCTAACGGGTCTTTAATTAAGCCTAAACTTAGACCGGTTAGTTTTAAGGAAAGATACGGTTCGAACGCGTGATTAAGCGAAGACCGGAATAGAATGTGATTTAGACCCAACAAGTTTGAAGACTTGTATAATATGGGTAATCTAAACACATTCTAGATTTTAAGATAAAAACGATAAGGTTTGACCCGTTTCGGCTAATTTATGCAAACTAGTTACATAAACCGAACTGAACGCGCAATAAGCGTAACGGGTAACCATAAGAGTCATTTATAGGTTTCCTAAGTTAATATGCCTTAAATAGGTTGTGATATCAGTAGGATATCTTCCATTATGCCCAAAACGAGTTTTATCTCAGTTTAAGCCCCGTAGGGGTATTTTGGTCATTTTAAAGGTTAAATGAAATTCTGAGATTCAGGTCCGAATACATCAGTAAAACTACTTACTTTAACAGGTTATATCAGTTGGTAATAAGTCTTTTATGACAAAATGGTTTTAAACCCAACTATGCGTTTAATACGCTTAAAAAGCCATTTCAAGCGATTTCCGGGTTATACAGGAAATATAAGTTTTCTGATCAGGTTATAAAGTTCAAAATACTTTATTTATTATATAAAATCAGTAGCAATTGGATTGGTGTCAAAATACTATGTAGAACTCATTTTATACACAAAAAGGGTATAATCGGTATTTACCGAATCAAGGTCATAACCTTAGGTTATGAGCAGGTTAAAAATATTTAAAAATCCCAAAATATTATATTACATCAGTGGGTAAAAGGTTTGGTGTCAAAAATTGGGTTTAGATAGGCTTTATGCTAATGACGCCGTTTAATTACTAAAAGGCGTTCTAATTACGCTAATGAGCATAACACCTAATCTAGACCTTCAACTGATGTGAAAATTTAGGGACATGTTTATAAATCAGTAACAAAGATTATTGTCCTTTCACATATCCAAAATTCTCGTTTTATGGTCAAAAGGGCATATTGGTCAACATTTGGCATTTAACGGAAACGTGTAAACGAATTGAGCAATCAACGAACCAAACACAGAGGGTTATTCCAACATGTAACTTGGTCCTAATGAAGCTCTAAAGCATTTCTAAATCATGCTAATACGGGTCAGAACTGAAGTCAAAGCAAAAGTCAAAATTTTGCGACTTTCGGTTCCGAAACGGGTCTAAACAGAAAATTGTCGGATCAAACAAGCTTAGACCAGTTATTATACTTATTACCAAGTTATAAGAGTGATAAAATAGGTTACACGCCTTCTACATTGTTAATTACATGTTAATTCGCAAATTATAGTTCTGTTGACTTTTTCTAATCAACTTTGACCCAACAAATGGTCTAGTTAGAGCGGGAATCAGAGGGTGCCCTTTTAAGGGTTCAATGCCCACATAATTACCAACTTATAACTACCTTCAATTCGAGTAATCACTGGACCATTAATGATTAATCGCTAAGTCAAACGGTAATTACGACGGTTTGACTTTGAAGCTAAAAGTACGTAAAAACTCAATTAAGGAAGGTCAAGGGTACTTACCAAAGTCCTATGCACGACTAGGGATGACTTGGGTCTGCTTTGGAGCTCCAGAAGTGTTCAAGAATGTAGATGGAAGGTGTTATCAAAATGTTGCAACATGAGGGCCTTTTTATAGTGATTTTGATCCATTATGATCATGACAAACCACTCTATTATTGTTCCCTGATCAACAACATGTGTCCCTAAGGTCTAAAAGCATGTAGGGGTCGCCCATGTAGTGGAAAATATCTTCTTAAGTCGGTTACCACTCTTATAACAGCCAACTGCCCAAGTTTCTGTCGCTGGGCACCCCTTACGGACCGTAAGGGGGGTGGCTTACGGTCAGTAAGCCCTTTGCAGAAGGCAAAAAAATTTGACCTTTCAAGCATCCGAACAGGCAACCATGTATTACGAATTTTGGGCTTCTATAATTCAGTATGGGGCCTCATGAACGTGCCTTGAACAGTTTAGATTACCTTTAATGATGTACATTTGTCTTGGACATTATCGAAAAGCCATAAACGAAGGGTTGTCGTGCATTTCTTCGTAGGATTTCACTTTTGCAAAATAAGATTTAATTATTTCTAGAAGTCACCGAATTTGAATGTATATCGGATGTTTATAATATATATTAGGGTATTGGGATTTATAATTAGGTCGTTCAGAGGTATTTAATTAACATGTCGACGCTTTAAATCCTACCATACATCTTTGACTAGATCCGGGTTTCTAACACTTTTGTCTTACATGACACGTGTCGTTATTTTATTGAACATGAATTTTCGAGGTGTTACAAAACTACTCGTATGTGGTACAGTCGACTATACTCTGAAAAGAGAGGTATAATTTTGATAAAATGAGCTACATCTATTTAACAAGATTTCACTCTTACAGTGATAATGTAAATAGCATCGAAAGGGAACTCTCAAACTAAAGAGGAAAATTTTGAATGACCTTCACAAAGTGTAGTTATTTTCGACCTGTAGTTCGAGTATATATGTACTATTCTTGCTCATCAATCTGACTACATCTAGAAGATGTTAGATAGAAAAAGCTCATTCGTTGAGTACATGAACGATTGTCTGATCGCTTGACATAGAAAAAATATTTTTATCAACCCCAAGAAAAGGATGTTGAACTACTTAGTCAAGAAGTACCATACTTAATTGCGATCAGAGCATTGACGTATCTTACAAACAAGACGACATCTGATATTACGTTCTTGCTAGATGTATTGGTAAGATTACAGTTCTAATCTCAAATGTTGCACTCTTTTTCCCTTCACTAAGTTTTTCCCATTGGGTTTTCTTGGTAAGGTTTTTAACGAGACAACATAACTGATACAGTAGTATCAGTTTATCTTATAGGTCCCGAAGTACTAATTTAACATCATCATAAATCATGTTGTTAATTATGTATAATGTGTAGTGCACTCTTTTCCCTTAGCTACGGTTTTGTCCCATTGGGTTTTCCTGGCATGGTTTTTAACGAGGCAGAATTATAAAGCGCATTAAATAATTATTTGACATATTTACAAACTCGAGACACGGGATAGTTCCACAAGAACAATATGGCATCCTGGGTTATGATTGATATATATTAGACTCGAATAGAGTTCGATCTCAATCCAGATACAAGTTATGAAGGTCGAAGATTTCAACATATTTAAGAAGTATGTAGATTAGAGTTGATCAAGAGAAGCTCAAGCTATACTATATGAAGACAACAACACTCAAATCAACAAAGACTACACCAAATATCAAGTCAAGCAATTGTCACAGAAGATTGGATTCAACATCATCAAGATATATAAGTAAAATTGAGGGGGAGTAATGTACCCATAATATACACAATGTATGTACTCTTTTTCCTTGACTAAGTTTTGTCCCACTGGGTTTTTCTTAGTAAGGTTTTAATGAGGCAACATAACTGGTCCTGCAGTATCAGTTAACATCGGTCCTGAAGAATCGTGTAAACATTATCTAGTAGTATAATGTTAACAGTGTATGTGTATTTCTAAATGTCTGAGGGGGAGTGTTATGAATGCAGACATTCAGGCCCATAGGCCAAGCCTGACCTAATGTTAATGGGCTTTAGGGTTGTTGTTGTTGTATTGTTCTATATATATGATATATGTACATGAAATACGTATGAATGAAATCTTTTCTTATGTTTTTGCTCTCTTGTTTATAACATATTATTATTATTATTTAAAATCAATTGGGTATTGGGCTCACAAAACCTAAGGGTGAAGTGAGTGGGTACCTAATGGTATTAGGGTATAGAGAGTGGTTAAACACTTTCAATAGGTAAACTTTCAAATCGACCAATCAAACAGTGCCACGTTATTTTACCTATTTTATTTACCTATTGCTCAAAAACGTTGGCGGTGGTTAGACACTTTGGAATAGGTAAACTATTTTTTTATTTTTTAAACTAGTATATTTAATATTTAAACATGTATTTTAACATAATAAATGTAGAATAAATTAAGAATAACATTTTATCTTATTACTATAAAGAACCAACAAATATAGGCATCAAGAGTTGTAACTTGTGCTTAGGGCTTTTTTTTTTAAAAAAAAAAACTTGATTTTTAACTTTTAACCTAAAAGGTTTTTATCTTTTCCAATTTTAATGCTACATAATTTGTTTTTTTAACTTTAACCCAAAACATTTCATTATTTGCAATTTAACTTCACAACTTTTTTCGCTTATATTTTTCATCTTTCACAAATTTTCGTTTTACGTATAGTTCTAAAATTTTCAAGTTAATACGACGCAACGTGCATGTGTGGTTCAACGTTTTTACCTCTATTTTTCCATGTTTGACAGGTTCGTCGCAACACGCATATCCTAGGTCGAGTCAGTGTTGGTGGTCGATGACGGTTGTGTGACATTAGTACTATTTGACACCGTTTTACGCCCCGCCACAACGCAGGATGTGCTTTGGGGGTTTTTCAAAGAAAAAATGGTTATGCATATGGTTGTCGAAACGTTGGCTTTGGGGGTTTTAAAAAAAATTGATTTTTTTTTACTTTTTACCCAAAAGTATTTCATAAATTACTTTTAATCCAAAACTATTTGTTTGTTTACTTTTAACCCAAAACTTTTTATCTTTTGCAATCAATTCTCATAACTTTTTTTTACTTTCAACTTTGGTCCTTTATAGTTTTCATTTTACGCAAATTTTTCGCTTTATGCTTGGTTCTAAATTTTGTGATAACACATTGCAACGTGCGTCTTTGGTTTAACGTTTTTACCTTTCGTTCTAAATTTTGCGAGTTAACACGACGCAACATGCGTGTGTAGGTTAACGTTTTTACATCGTCTATTTTTCCTGTTTGACAGGTTTAACATAACGTGCGGGTCCTAGATCGACTTAGTTATAACTAAAGAATCCCCGCCTCATTGCGGCGGGTCTCAATCCTAGTTACATTAAATTAAAAACATTAAAATTACATTAAATTGAAATAAATTAAACTAGTCTTCATCGGAATTGACCAAAAAGTGGGGTAAATCTTGACTTGAGAGATGATTCATGAGATCGTGTTTTAGTCTCCAATGCGTGTCTTCATCCATCAGCTCGTCCAACACCGTATCTTCTAGAGCGGGCTCGACCGGAGGATCCCGAATGTGTACCGGAGCTATCGCGTTTTCGTCGTCTTTCAAAATCATGTTGTGTAAAATAATACACGTGTACACAACATTCCTAATTTTTCTAACGGTTCTTGCTCGCATCGGCCGACTCAATACACCCCATTTCGACTTCAAAACACCAAAAGCCCGTTCGACGTCTTTTCTTCTCGCCTCATGTTGCCTCTTGAACTTCTTTTCGTCTACTTCGTGAGGGTATGGGATCGACTTCACAAACACGGACCATGTAGGGTAGATTCCATCCACGAGCAAATAACCACGTTTGTATAAATGGTTGTTAACGTAAAATGGACATTTTGGCGCGGTTCCATTTCGTTCTGTTAAAATTAACGGAGATTGTTGTAGCACATTGATATCGTTTTGTGAACCTGGTGGACCGCAAAAAGCATGCCAAATCCATAAATCTTGAGATGCAACTGATTCGAGCATAACAGTCGGGTATCGGTGATCTCCTCGCATATACTGGCCTTGATACTATGTGGGACAAAATCACCAAACAAAATGGGTGCAATCAAGGCTACCGAACATACCTGGAAAGTGATGTTTTTCCTCATGGGCTTCGTATAAAAGTGCCATGTCGTGGCTTTTCGGTCTACGTAAGAACTTCGGAGCGTATATTTTGCAAACCGTGTCACAAAAATATTATAGTCACTCGCAGGAAGTTCTTTCGGCCATATGCAAGTCCTCGTCGTTCTCGTCTGGAGTACTACCAGTTGCGAGTTGTTTAATAGCCGATGTAACCTTTTGCAACGGTGTAAAGCCCTTCTTACCTCGCGCATCGAAGGCCTCTTGAAACAACGAGTCGTTCGCTTCCACGTCGCTCACAATTTTTAGAAACAAACATTTCGACATACGGAACCTATACCGAAAAATATCTTCGTTGTATTTCGGGTCTTCGACAAAATAATCCACCATGAGTGTATAATAACTCTCCCAAAACCATTAAAATACCCTTATACGTCTTAAAATATACCCCGTATACGAAAAACAGACCTAATATACCTTTATAATTATATAAATCAAATAAAACAAATATTTATGGCCGCTCGCGGGGCGCGACCCAGACAGGCCAGTCAGTCGCGGGCCGCGACAAGGTGACCCCAGGCCGCACCCGGTTCTGCCACGTGGCCATATGCGTGTGAAGGCTAGTGGTCTGACTCGACTAAGCTAGGGCCTACCCTAGTGGCCTCGCGGGCCGCGAATCCTAGCCCTGTATCTCTCGCGGGGCGCGAGCCGACCATCGACCAGCCTTATAAAGAGGGGCCTCAGGCTCAGTTTACATTCGTTCAAAATCTTTTCTTTCTCTCTCAATATATAATAGCTAAAACTCACGGGTATTATACCCCTAAAAGCGAAGCTCTGGCTCGTTGTAAGTATTATAACCCCCGGTTACGTATTAGTTACTCTGGTCGATTGATCTAGAGCTCTGTAACGCATGTCAAGGCTTTGCCTGACTCAGTCGTTGGAGTTCTGTCTCGGGGGTATGGCTAATGTAAATTGGGTTATCTTACTAGCACGTGTGCATTGTTTAATTTTAATAGATTATAATCAGAAAGTCACCAGAAAGCAGTAATATTGTCTAAAACAGCAAAGTGAGTACATCTTATTTTATAAATCTTTTTGTGAGTCATTCTCTTTTTCTATCAAACAGTTTTAGCAAAACCTCAATTGTTTTAAATTATGATAACAGTGATTGAGTCTATGTATTCTACAATTACTGTCGGTATGTTGGGGTTTTGTATACATTACTTGTTACTATTGTGACAACCCGAGTTTTCAAGGTCTTTCCTCGACACGTTATTTGTTTCACAATTGTGTTTGCATAACTTGTTAGCTTTGTAATTTTACACGTTTGATTATATGTTTGAGATATTGTGTTACTGTTTGATGAGTGATAATAATTTATTAACTGTTTGAGATTATAATCCCACAATCGACGAAACATGGTGAGCCACACACACACCACGACGAAACATATGAAGTTTCATCACAACCTGCACTTGACGAAACCTAAGGGGATTTGTCATACTCAGCCCGACGAAACCTTAATGTTTCGCCACTATCATCACGACGAAACACTGGAGTTTCGTCTAGTGGAGTTTCACCGTAATGGGCTTTTGGCCCATGTGAGGCCCAGGGGTGATTAGGTTATAAGAACTGTGTATACGCATAAGTTACGTAAGTTGTTATTAGAGAAACCTAGAGTCTCTCTCCCTATCCTCTGTGCGACGGCAACCTTGTGTCCTCGAAGCCCTCTATATCGATCAATTCATTGTTCCTCCTACCTCGGTTAGTGTTTAACCATTATTGATTGTTGGATTGAAATCATCATTGACTGTTTGTTTGGTATCATTATTAACTGTTGCTATATAATGCTTAGGATCATGATTGGATGATGATTTTGTTAATAAGTCATTAGATCTATGTGATTATCTCGATTGTGGATGGTGTGTAAATTAGGGTTTATAATTATGATCATATGTTAGAACATGTGGATTGTTAATGCTGGGTTATTGTATGTGACCGATAATTAGCAACTAGATAATTGATCGATGATTAATCGAATGGATTAGAACTTACAGTTGAGGCACCTATGATTTGTATTCATTCATGATTCACTGCTCATAATTGATGTTCCTGTTTGATGTTCACATTTTATGTTATCAGTTGTTTTTTTTTTTTGGTATACCGATGAATCGGTGATATGGTACATGCATGAGGATGATCTGTTAACCTAGGGTTTATGTTAGGGTTGCTTGTTTGATCTGCTTTGGGGAAATTGGGAAGTGTTTACGGGATTTACGGGAGTGGTTTAGGCAAATGATTGAAACAGTTAATATTTTCGACGAAACCTGAGGGTTTCGCCACACATATTGTTGAAGAAACTCCAGGGAGTTTCGCCATCCTTATGACGACGAAACACCTTGGTGTTTCGTCACCCAACTGATCGACGAAAGGTCTTGAGGTGTCCTCGCCCTAAATGTCACCACATCAACAGACTGTGGTCTAGAATGTGCATGGTAATGTATGACTCTGTTACTGATTATTAATGTCTGTTAGTTGACTGTGAAACCTGAGTTGATTTGAATAGCACACTTAACTACTGATTTCTATTGTAAATCATGCATGAGAATAGTGGAGTCTTATGAACTGGAATAACTGTTAAGATGTTCGAATGCACATTGTGATTGTATGTTATACGTGAACTTTGTGAATGTAAATTGATTACGTATGTATGCATATTATAGGCTTTGACTGATTAATTGTGAACAAGTAGATTAACAAACCGAGCAAACCAAGGCGAGTTCACACTTTCTATAAGGCATGGGATTCCCGGTGGTTTGGGAATGGGTTAGGAAACTAAAACGGAACCTGCATATTCTCGTTGAGTAGAATACGTACCTCCATCCTCGTTGGGAAGGATGACAACATTAAACCTGCGTATTCTCCTTGGGTAGATTACGTACCTCCGTCCTCCATAGGAAGGAAGACAACATATAACTTACTAGACAAAACTCTATCATGAAGTCCCTCATTTTTTTATATCGACTTAATCGCCGGGCCAATGGAGAGCGGGTCATTAGTTAAATAGCGCTATTAGGTTTGACAAGCCTCACACCGTGCCGCAGAGGATGGGAGTGGACTAATGGATCTGAGCACTTAGTCAATGATAATAGACATTGACGTAGGGCACAACATACTCCAGTCAGTTGTCGATATGTTAACGAGTCTAGTGGTTACATGGGGTAGCCCCCACTGGTTATGGTTTGGAAACAATGAATTGGATAACTCATGGTTTTGAATGAACTCGTGGTTTTTGGAACAACTTTAAAATGGACAACCAACTGTAAACTCGCTCAACTTTGTTGTTGACTCGTTGTTACATGCCTTGCAGGTCGTTAGATGTTTAGCTGGAGCTTGCAGGGGAGCAAGAGTCATTGTGGGACATGGACTGTTGAGTTTCATGTTAGACATTTGAACTTTTAAACTTATACTTTGGTTTTGGTTTTAAACTTATTGCTTCCGCTGGTAATTTGAACTTGATTAACTTGTTTTGAACACCAATTATATTGTGTGGTTGGACTTTTATTTACTTAATTACATTGTTCAATATGATTGGTGGCTGGATCCTGGTCAGTCACACCTCTTGCGATGATACTCCGCTTGTGGATTTTGGGGGTGTGACAACTATAGTGTGAATAGTAGCATGACCACAAGTCAGGATTGACAATACCGTGTGTGGTAATTGGGTAGATATAAACATTGTAATCGCTCTCAATACTGTAAAATGATAAAAGCTTGTTTTGATTAAAACTGGGATGCACTCGCCAGTATTTCTTGCTGATAAATGTTTTTAAAGCGCGTTTCAGGTAACAAAATGTGAAAGTCAAATAGAAGCCAACTATTGAGCACTGAAGGCTTGGAAAAGTGGCTATAAAAGTTACCTAAATAAGAAAGAAGTTTTATTTCAATAAATTAGGGTTTATCCCTATAGACATATTATAGTGGAAACTTGGGTTTTTTTCCCATGTATTTATTAATTATAAAAGTGTGGTGTTTTAACTCTGATAAACTATTTCCTAACTACGGTCCTGATGTTTAATTTCCGCTGCCAAATTAATAAACACCGATACCACTAATCTGGATCTCGCGACACCGCTCCCGGGGTAGGGGTCGGGGGTTGCGACAGAGTGTCTCATGCCCTACCTCACGTTGACGTTCAATATATCTCATTCGGTTAGATGTGCCCGTGTCTTGAAGTTCGGCTTCTTCGATGAGATTTTGGAGAAAAAAAAAAAGAATGCTACTATCGGATGAATCGTCGCTACTATCTGGTGGAAAAAACAACGGGAGTTCATCCACCATTTTTTTTGGAATGATTGGGTAAATGTTTGGTATTTTTTGGTTTGGTTGGGGTATAAATTTGAATGTATTTGGGTATGAATTATGTTGGGTATTTATAGTTTAATTTTAAAAAGAAAAAAAATATTTTTTTTAATTTAAACGGCTATATAGCCGTTGAACATCACCCCAACGGTCAAACCATACATTTTGTCGATCGGTAACATGTCACCGATGAGGAAAGATCACCGAGCGGTAAGGGGGTTGGCGGCGGTGTTACCGCTCGGCAAACCCACTTTGCCGCACATCTTTGCCGCCCACACCGTATACCCTTAGGTAAACTCTCAATTCACCCAATCACATAGTGTCATGTCAATTCACCTAAAATATTTACCTAATGTTTAAAAACGTTGGCGGTGGTTCACCTAATGGAGTTTAGGTAAACTATTTTTTGAAAAAAAGAAAAAATGTGTGATTGGTTGAGAAGGAATGGACCCCACCACACACCCTTCCCTCTCTGTCTTTCCCATCGGTAAACCTTCACCGAAATGCCCATCTAATCGGTATCATCATGATCGGTAAAGTGGTTGGCGGTGGTCTTGACTATCGGTAAAGGTGTTTACCGAACCTTTACCGATCACCACTCCCTTCACCCTAATGCCATTGGGCAAGCCTCTAAACCATAAAAATTGTTTTTAATGACATAACTGAGTCATACCTAAGTCAAATCCCGACTCATGATCCAGGTAAAAAAGTTGACCTTTTTCATTTACAAATGAAATAACTTTCATCTAGAAGCGGAAATTTAGACCGTTTACTCACAAATTGATGGTTTAAGATGTGTTTTATCTCTAATGGGTCATATGAAAAACTTTAGCTAAAGGGTAACATGTTGAACACTCTGAAAGTTGGCCAAAAGTCTATTTTTTGTATATACAATCTTTTAATTCATTTCCTTAATAAATATTGATTGATATTATTATCATAATAATATCGTTTTTGGGACAATGAGCTAGTGGTGGAGTGGTAAGGAAGAGACATGTTGTTTCAAGTGACCCAGATTCAATTCCTGCCCCCCCCCCCCCCCCGCATCTAGTTTCTGGGCACCTGTTGATGATGGGAGACTAGGCGAGTAGGCGGCGATCACTAGTAAGATCTTTGAACTGAGCGGGTTTTACCTCAACGCACTGTCGTGTCTTTGGGCGACTGTTCACGGGCTTCGGCCCTAGGTGAGGGTTTTCCCCGGTTCGGAAGGCGAGTGTATCCCAGTGTGGTGAATTTAGCCAGTATTCCATTTGAAGGATTTCGTTGACTATTAAAAAAAATATCCTTTTTGGAATCATAACCAACCATAAATGTTAGGGGAGACCATTTTGAAAAAAACCTATAGACTTAGACTAAAGGGTATGGTGAGGCCCATCCCCACGAGGATGGGCCGCCACGTAGGCGTCACATCACCGGCTCGTGGGGGATGGGCCTCCTTCACATTTGAGGGGGATGGAGGATGAGGCTACCCCGCCTCATTATTTTATAATTTTCTAAGTTTTTATTTATTAACTTAATAAATACTTTATAAAAATTAAAAATACAACATAAAACAACATAAATAAATTCATTTCATAACATTACCGAAAAAAAAATACATTTCATATAAATAAAAAAAAAACCTACGACGTCCATTTTTTCATCACTTCTTCCTTCATCCTCGGATACACCACTCGTTCCTCCTCCGGAACCGAGTCGAGATCCAACCTCATAATCCTAAAATCCTCCTCTCGAGCATAGTCGGCCAACACGGTTTTCTTGTGAGTGTATTTTTCGGCCGCGAACTCTTTGAACGAACAGAATTCGTTTATCAAGTCGTCCATTTTCGCCGATGCCTTCGAGCCGCCCCCTCCACCCGAGCCGGCCCCTCCACTCGAGCCGGCCCCTTTGCGCTTTGCGGCCGCCTCTCTTTTTGCTTTGTCCCTCCCGGTGGGACGTTCCGACTCGTGAACAGGCAACACATCCTCGTCATCTTCCGGGTCGTCGTAAATATCGATTTAACAACGAGCGGTGGAGCCCCCCGCACTATAACTTCCGGACTCGGAAGTTTTAGTCCGTTTGGCGGTTGCGACCTCATTTGGAACCTGCTTCCATTTTTGTTCTTTCCTTACAACGTTCCATGCTCGGAAGTGCGGGAAAGGGTTTGCATTTTGAGAGTCCCACTTAGCGATAGCTAGGTTAAGAATGTCCTCGTCGTTACTCCCGCTAGGATGAGAAGTGTAAATTTGGTTATAAATCGCGTTAAAGTTATTGATGATCTTGCTCATTTTACGCCACTTGCCCGAGACGGATTCGACATCACGAGCCGGGCCATGCTCCATAATCGCGTTAAATCTATCCGTTGTCGCCTTCCAAAAACTAGGCGCCGTTTGGTTGTTTCCTAAATTTTAAAAAATAATACCTTAGTAAAAATAAAAAAAAATCTTTTAACAAACGCCTAAAAAATAAATCATACCGACTATCGGGCAAGTAGAGGACTTAGCATACGCCATTGCTAGGGCCTCCTCCTCAACTTTCTTCCAAGGTCTCCCCTTTGCTCTCGAACCGCTTTTTGGCGCGGTTTCGGGTACGTTTTCAACCTTCTTCCCCTTCCCCTTGTTTTTTCGGCGCTTGAGCTCTTGCGGTGGCTATTCGGGGACGACTTCTTCATCATCATCATCGTCAAGTTGAACCGGTTGGGAAGTTGGCGGTTGCGATTGGAGTTGTTCAAACGAGTTGCGTTGCATGATTTGTTGGAGTGCTTGGTATTGTTGGATTTGTTGAAGTTGAGACATTTGTGAGAATGCGTTGGGTGTTTGTTGGAAACCCGAAAAAGGAAATTGCGGAGACCCCCACGAATGATCCATAGTCGGAGTGTAAGCGGGAGTCGAAAAAAAGTTAGGTTGGTTCGGGTTGTGATTATTCGGGTTGGGGTTGTTTGGGTTGGGGTTGTTTGGGTTGAAAGGATGCATGATTATAGAAAGTGGTATAAAAAATATGGAGTGTTTTTTTTATAAAAATGGAAGAGAAATGGAGAAGAATAGGAGTAGAATGAGATAGAATTGTATAAAAATGGTTGATATAGAGGGTATTTAAATTGAAAAGGAATTTTTTTTAATATAAAAGAGCCGTTCAACGGCTAGTTTCTTCAAAATGGGCCCGTCTAACCCGGCTGTGGGGAGCCGGTTGTGCCGAGCCGAGCCTAGGGGGGCGGTGTGGGGGACCGGCGCCGGTCCTAGCCGGCCCCATACCCTTTAGTCTTACTTAATTTGCACATAAGTCCCACAACATTATTTTTGAATGAGTAGATTCCTAACTTTAGATCTTAATTGCCCTAATAATAACTATATAAAAAGCGCATTTTATTGTAAATGTCCCGAGTCTCGCCTATCTTGTCACCTTGTGTTTTTTAGGAGTGGGTCACAATTATAATAAAAATTATATAAATAAATATAAAATTGTAAAGATACTCTTTTTACATAATTTTTGGGAAATTGTAGTACCCGTACCGTGTACAAATCCATACAAAATTAAATATGAAATACAACATATTTAAATAAATCGATTCAAATCGTTGTCTTTGACAAGAGCTTGAGAAGCGTCTTCTTGTACAATTTCTGCTACGAGAACTTGAACCGCGTCTCCTTGTGCGATCCTTCTTGGCTGCAAAAAAGAACAAACTGATGTTGAAGGTTGTGGCTGAGGCACGTGTTCAACACACTTCCCTTAAAATAGATTTCGCGCCTCTACTATAGATGACGCGTCTGTTTCCCAGGGTACAACAGCCGAAGCAGTATGTACTGCCGGAAATGGCCACGCGCCCGAGGTTAGAACGGATAAAATGATAATGTTAGAACTTGTGGAAAATAATGATATGAAGGTGATAAAATTGAATAGAGAAAACATATATCTCTAAGCACTCACTACATGGGTCTTCAAGTCTTCACCACTTCTCCAAGAGTTCTTCATGCAATTTTTTTTTCTTGTAGTTTTCTCATCCTTCCAATGAGGCACATAGCCTACCATTTTTACAAGATGTGGGTAGTGAAGAGTTACTCTTAATTGGTGATTTATTAAAGACATAAAACTTTAATAAAAGTTTCACTTAATTAGTGATATAATTAGAGACATAAAAACTCTAATAAAAGCTAATCAAGTGATATAAAAACTCTACTCAAGAGTTTGTCACCATGAAGAGTCCATTAATTATCACTTAATTAATTTTCATTCACATTATTCTAATTTTCCAACATTTTTGAACAACAATCTCGTAGAATTTTTTTAAAGATTGTAAAGGAAGAGGGGCCTGCAGAACTCTACTAGGGCCTCACACCAAGTTTATTTTAGGTGTCCTGTATGCTTAAAACTATTTGGCATACGAAACCTTTCAGAAGGCGTAAAAAAGATTAAGTTGGCAATATTGCAACTCTGTTAATCGGTTCAGCAGGTAGAGCAATTTCAAACTTTCCCGCTTGAACTGGCCGAAAACATATGCAAGCGGGTGTTGCAACGGGCGGGACTATGATTATATGGTTCATGCACGTGTGACCATTAAATATTAAAGCACATTGCTTGAAGTAATTGATTGGGGGGTTAATGGTTATGCATTAACTTGATCTTGATAAGTCTTTTTAATGTGTCAGCGAGTTGCCAGAATTTAAAGGGGTAGCTACAGAAAAAGGAAGTTGCACGTGCTCATAAAAGACACCCTGATACATATTATGATGGTAAACAGAATCAAGATTCATTTTTAGCAAGTACCACTCATTTGATCAGATATTGCAGCCGTTGAGAGGATTCGGTCTGAATTCAAGTTGAAAAACATTGACCCATGAATTTATTATTAGGGTTTTTGAAATTGCCCAAGATCATGGAAACCAAAAGACCATATCAAAGATTAGGTAAAGTGCAAATCTTGATGCTTTTGGTAGGGGTGTGCACGGTGCACGGTTCGGTTCGGTTATTAGCATTATCCGTAACCGTAACCGAAGTCATCGGTTAATCGGTTCGGTTAATTCGGTTAATTTGTCGGTTTTTGGTTCGGTTCCGTTAAATTTGCGGTTAATAACCAATTCAAACAAGGGTTATTTTTTTTGCTTAGAAATACATGTAATGGAGGTATAAATATATGAAATAGATGTATAAGTACATGAAATGGATGTAAAAATAAATGAAATTGAGGTATAAATGCATGCATAGATGTTTAAATACATAAAATAGAGGTATACATAAATGAAATGAAGGTATAAATAAATGAAATAAATGCATAAATAGAGTGAATTGCAATGATTGTCCTTTATCATTATACCTATTTGCAGGCGCTGTCCTTTATGTTTAAAATTGACGAGTTTTGTACTTTATGTTTTCAAATCAGATACGTTTTGTCCTTTAGCCCTAACCCAGTTAGATTTTTCTGTCAAATCTGGTCATGTGCAATGCACATGAGGGTAAAATTGTCTTTTCACCATTTTCTTTAAAAATACATATAAAAGAAAAAAATATATTATATATCATAACAAAACCCTGTTCTTCCCCAAATCAATCCCATTTCAAAACTCTAATTTCTCTTCAACAACCTCTAATAACTCACACCCCATTTCAACCATTTTCCAATAATACAACCTGATCATAAAAATAATACATCGAACCGATAAAACGACATTAATTCACACCCCATTTGATGGTTACATATGTCATACATCTGAACTTGCAAGTTGTATAATATAAAAAGATATTATATTATTATATTATATTATTATACATATTAAACAAAACTTTTGATGAATAGTGTTTTAGATTTTTTAAGTATTTATTTATATTTTAATAATTTCTTAAGTATTTATCTATTTCTTTTTTTTTTTTCTAATTTTAAGCATTCATTTATATTTTAATAATACATTACTTATTTCTGTGACGATAATTGAATTGGGTACCGGTATCTTCACGATCTAACCATTTGATATCGTTCGAATAACATCGACGCTGGTACCGATATTCGTTTTATATTGTTTGATGTCGATCTAAACACGTGTTGATTTCTCTATTGAACTCGATGTTTAGTCTGATGTTCGTTTTTATCGTTCTATGTGGATGTAAAACAAGTGTTGCTTTCTATATCGAACATGAGTGTTGGTGTTGATGTTCGCTTTAATCATTTTCTGTTGATGTAAAATAAGTGTTGATTTCTATACCGAGTGCATGTATCGTTCAAGTACTGTAACGACCCGACCCAAACCGATACCGATCTAATGCTCACGATATGTACCACCGCAACGCGCGAACTATTACCCTATTATACATATTATTATACATATTATTTTGAAGTGATGATGAATAGTAAAACTAAACTTTTAATATTATATTTATTTTGATTTTTTCTAATTTGTTTTTTTATTGAAAATGGATATCGTGTCGCCGTCGTACCAAATGATACTGTGACGCTGCCATACCATATCGAACCAAAACTGACAATGATATTTAAAATGGATACCGTGATGCTATCGTACCAAATCAAACCGAAACTGACAATGATATTCACTTTCTTTTTTTTTTCTATTGTAAACTATACAAGCACGGATAAAAATATAAAAAAGCACATTTGTTTGTATCGTAAACTATACGAGTATTGATATGGGCCTTATCGAACTAATTTCAACCGAATAACATTGGTACCAATATCGGTAGTATTGGAACCGATATTTTTTATCGTTTTCGTTTGATTTTTTTTTTCTATTGTAAACTATAAACTATAAGAGTGCCAATAAAAATGTGGAAAAAGTTATTTTTTTATCGTAAACTATACGAGGGTTGATGCGTGACTACTGACTAACCGAACCGATTTCAACCGAACAACATTGTTACAAATATTGGTATATCGGAACTGGTATTCTTTTCTATGGTTTCTGATTGATATAAAGCACGTATTCTTTTAGGCATATCACGAATTTGTTTTTTTAGTTTTTTCTTTCTGCTGCTATAGCGAGTGTCAGTACCAGAACAAACCGAATGAGTACTAGTGAATTCCCGCCGCGTAGTGCGGGAAAAAACCACTAGTACATATTAAAAGAGAATGGTGATGAACAATGTTTCTAATAATTTAATATTAACTTACTAATTTAATTTAATATAACTATAATATTATTATTATATTATTATATTATACATATTAAAAGAGAATGTTCATTAACAGTGTTTTTTGATTTTTTTTTAATATTGTTTTTTCCTAGGTTTTTACTATTATATTGTTTTATTAGTTTAATTGATTTAAACACATATTTTTATATAACTTTTAAGATACGATCAAAGTACCGGTTATCAAATAAGAAATGATAAAAATGAATGTATATTGACACTGATGTTGTTCAGTACGGTTTGGTAGTGATATGATATTAATTCATCAAAAGCAAAAAACACTAAAAATAAATATTGATACGGATACAGATGTAATTCAGTCGGTTTTGATTGAATTTGGTATGATAGCGACACAATATATGTTTAAAAAATATACATCATAATGTTGAAATAAAAAGAGGGGAACAACTGTTTTTTAGTTTTTTCAATATTGTTTTTTCTAAGGTTTTATTATTTGATTGGTTTATTACTTTAATTGATTTAAGTATATTTTTTCTCTCATATAACTTTTAAGATACGATCAAAGTACCCGTTATCAAACATGAAATAATAAAACAGAATGTATACCAGTACCGATGATGTTCGGTACAATATGGTAGCGACTAGCGATACATTATCAGTTTATTGAAAGCAAAAAAAAAAAAAACTAAAAAAAAAAATTGGTACCGATATAAATGTTGTTCAATTGGTTTCGATTGGGCTTGCTACGATAGTGGCTGAATATTCGTTATCAAAAAAATATCGTAATGTTGGAATAAAATAAATATAAAATGCAAGCGAACCGATCATATATCAACTGAACAACATATATAGGTACCATATCAATATGTGTTTTTTTGGTTTTCGATCGATGTAGTGTTTTCTCTTTCAATTACTATATCGAGTGCAGGTACTGTAACGAACCAAATTGATACCGAATTAATCCCCGCCGCGAAACGCGGGGGAATATCACTAGTTATATATCATAACAATCCCATTTCAACACACCATTATCGTTTTACCGGTTCGATGTATCTAATCTTGTGGAGTTGGAGAAATCTTTTGATATTATTGTCACATCAGCCATATTTGGTACTTCTTTGATTTTATATAAGAAACCGACATGGAGGTTATGAAGGTTGCCGACCTGGTTACAAAAGCCCTCTTCTTCCCCAGCCGTAAGCCCTTTTCTTCCCCAGCCATATTTGATGAAGAAACCGAAGCATATATGAGAAATTCTAGCGCTTTGGACTAAGAATGAAAGTTGGATTATGGAGAATTATTGCAGGTTATTGAAGAGAAATTAGGGTTTTGAAATGTGATTGATTTGGGGAAGACGAGGGTTTTGTTATGATATATAATATTTTTTTCTTTGATATGTATTTTTAAAGAAAAGGGTGAAAAGACAATTTTACCCTCATGTGCATTGCACATGACCAGATTTGACAAAAAAATCTAACTGAGTTAGGGCTAAAGGACAAAACGTGTATGATTTGAAAACATAAAGTACAAAACTCGTCAATTTTAAACATAAAGGACAACGCCTGCAAATGGGTATAAAGATAAAGGACAATCCTTGCAATTCACTCGCATAAATAAATAAAATAGAGGTATTATTACATGAAATGAAAGTATAAAATATGAAACTTTGAAGATACCAAAGTTAAGGGGTTAAAATTACAATATCGTGAAAGTACAAGGGCAGGGAGTCAAAGCCGGTGGAAAACCCACCGGCTTTGTCTTTTAAGATTGTATAGAATTACACTAGTTTACAACCCCGTGTATTACACGGGTTGAATGACGAAAATGTAAATTATAAACTTGTATATAATCCTTATTAATGAAATGACTTACTTAGATAAATTAGTAAAACAAAAGAACAATTATATTTTCGTTACTTATACATGTGATTTGATACTTGATTAGTAATTATTGTTTATATCCAAATAATATATTTTATCTTAACAAATATATATGGTTAGGGTAAAATGAAAACTTCTATGAGTTGTGAGAACTTAGAGAACTCAACCTTTACAAAAAGTTTTTTGATTTTTTTACTGAGGGTGTGATGTGTGAATGAGCGGTTAGAGACTCAAGGTATTAAACTTTTTGATTTTGGATTCAAGTGGTTAAAACCACTAAAACATAAGGACTCAAAAAGTAATTTACTATTAATTAAATTTGAAATTATACGTTTGATCTCTAACTATATTAAATAATATTATACTTATTATATTATTTGATACATTTATATTTGTTATAGATAATTATTAATTAAATTTGAATTTAGACGTTTATCTCTAACTATATTAATTAATATTATATTATGTTTTGTGTATAAAATTAATATGTAATACTATTATTAAAAAGGAGAATGCACCAGAGAGTGACACGCGTACAAAAAGATTTTCATTTATTAGTATAGGAAGATAATTCACCGTAAAGATACAATAGTTATCTTGCTCTCACTTCTAAGCATCGAATATATATATGGGTTAGTGTTAGCGTCCCTCGAATATTTATAAGTTAGTGTTAGCGTCTATGTAAGATAAAGATTTACCATGTATTTATATACTATTAATTTGTAACATTAGTATGCATGTTTACTTGTAAATTATGATTGAATGGTTGTACAATTGTTTGTAACATTAGTATGCATGTTTAGGTGTAAATTATGCTTAAATGGTTGTACCTTAATCAAATAATGGTTTCATTATCTTACCAAATTCAATCTGTTTTGTATGCATTGTAAATTGTGCTTAAGTGGTAGTACCCTAATCAAATAATGTTTCATTATCTTACCATATTCAATCGGTTTGATCCATTCAAAGTTATGTTGTTGTATTTGTAAATTATTATTATTATTATTTATAATAATTGTATAAATATAATTTGCTACATATTGATGCAATGGTTGTTGTAATGTATGCATTATGGTTTGTATAGTGGTAATGATATATATTATATATAGATTACGATGAACCTGTCAAACGGGAAAAAATAGACGCAGGTTCATCGTAATTCGCGAGTCTAGATCAACTTAGTTATTTTATTCTATGTTTTACGTTTCGGTTTAATTTCTTCGCATTAATACGCCGCAACTTCAGTATCGGTGGTCGCTGGCAGTTGTGTGGCATTAGTGCTCGCCCCCGCTGCAACGCGGGGGGTGCTTAATACTAGTTAAAGTAACTTCATAACAAATAAGAACTTTTTCCATGAATTAAGTTTATTTTCATAAAATTACGAGTATGAGCTTTTTCCACGTATTAAGTTTATTTTCATAAAATTAGTTAGGTTTTTATATATTAACTTTTTTTATATAAATGTGAGAAACGGAGTAAATCATCACATGCCAAATATTTGAAGGTCACTTTGTTAGGGTTTGTACCTAAACGTTTGGGTTCACTAGCCAGTCCAGGACATTATGAGAAACCGCCTTAGCAGATTAAAGTATAAATGTGTAGTCGTGTCTAACTGACGAATGAGTGACTAAAGTGAAGTCTCTTATCTCTATGGTATACTTTCTATATAATATGAAGGAAAAAAAATTAATAAACGTGAAATATTATATAACGATAAACTAAAATGATGTTCATTTAGTTTGGTTTATGTTTCTAACATGAGGGTTAACCTTCTTAAACTTTCCTGAGCTTCGATTTGATCCGTCTTCCTGCAAAACAGAACACCGTTAGCTCGTTAAGAGGGGAATATGGGGGTTTCCCTCTTAACCAGACTCCGGCGTGAGAATAAGTATCTGCTTTGAGGAAATAAGTGTATGTTAAGAGTGAGAGTGAAGAGAATAGACAGTTTAACCTGTGCATGGATGTCTCTATTTATAGCCGGAGAGGTGTAAGAGGAGATGTGCTGATGGGCCTTGGGCCGGAAGGCGACAAACAGGGAATATCCTCCTTGTCTCACTGGTGTCGACCGTTAATGTCTTCTAGAAGATCCCCGGTGCTGGCGCACCATGATTGGAGCCACGTGTTCCAGTTGTCGGCCTTGTTGTCCCTCTGCCATCAGCAGGTAAGTGGAGATCATGGGGCAGGTGTCGCCGCCCCTTGATTGGTGCCACGTCGACGTCCTTGTGTACTCTCTGTCTCCTGCACGTCAGACGATCGTGGAGCACGATAGAGCACAGCCTGGAGGATGCTGATTGGCCTATTCTTCTACCAGTTGTACCTTTTGTACTCTCTGAAGTGGCCTTGCGCCCTAACTCCTACGCGACCCTTGTTGAGCACGTAATTAGCCCGTGCAGGTTGTAGGGGCTAAAGGCTCTTATTCAGAACACTAAGTGTGAAAACTGACGTTATCTCTTGTTTGGACCTCGCGCGAGGCCTTGCTCTGCTTAAGTAGCTCGCGCGGGTCTAAGAGATTAGGCAGTTTGCTGAGTAAGGAGTATGGTCCAGCGCGCGACCTGTCACACCCTGACTTTTGTGGAAGCGTGATTATGGTGTGACTTTCTTAATATCATTGCATTCAATCATAACATCAACTATATGATAAAACCATAGGTTTGTCATCCATTAAATAAGTTCAAAACATAACAACATTGTTTTAAAACGTAGACTTCAATTTCAAGTTTTACATGCCGTACAAATTGTGCATGAGTTCATTAAGGACTCGTCAAAGATATTGAATAACACCAAGGTTTGAAAGACGTGTCTCGTCCAGGAATAAGACACACTGACCAAACCTAAAGACCATGGATGACATCTTTACTTCTAACGTAGCATAAAAACTTCCAACGCCCGCCAGATCCACTTACAAATTTCCTGAAATACATGTAGTTTGAAAACATCAACAAAAGTTGAGCGAGTTCATGTGTTCGTTTGAGTGTATGTATAAACCTTTGAAATCGTTGTAAGTATGTATGTAAGTTGATAAGTCCCGGTATGAAAGCAACAAGGAAACAGATCAATTAATGTGTAGCTAATACATTAATATACGTGACATGGTGCAGGAAGACTCAAACCTAGCAGACTTTGTACCGGGCTTCCGGCTGTAAGACATAGTCACCTCATGGCCCATTCGGCGGACTCATGGATGGGGCTTGCAACACCTAAATAGATCTATCACTCATGTCCCTCGGTCCTACGACGAGGATTAATGGCCTTAAGTGTTATACCCACCCTTCACATGATCTAGTAGTAACCCTCCTTAGCTAACCATACCATGTATAAAAGTTTGTAATAACCGTAACATGTATTTCACCCCCGAAGTAAATAAACAAAACAGTTTAAAGAAAAGGGGGACATGAAATCACTTGTCTGTAAACATTTAGTAACATGTACTTCACCCCCGAAGTTATAAAACTGAAAACAATTAAAAGAAAAGGGGGAGCATGAACTCACAGTATTGCGTTCCTTGAATCCGCCTGTAACTCAAAGGGTCCTCTGGTGTACACGACTACCTACAATGTACTATGGTCTCTAATTAGACGAGCGGTCGTGCCTTGAGTTAGTATTAATTAGTGCCTTTGAGTTACGTTTCCAAGTGTCTTCGTTATTATTCCAAGCATATAATTATTTGTTAAAATAATAATTATTTTAACTTAAATTATATTTATTTAGTTTCGGAATAATGGTTAAACAATATTTCGTAACGATACTTCTCAAGTATTTATATTCGTATTTCCTTCCCAAGGATGGGGGTATCTCATACATGTGTATTCGTATTCTTGTATTTGAAATTTCCGAAATAATATATTTCCAAGTCTCACTTTAGAAAATATATTTGTAAACTCATTTTGTCCCAAAAATAATGTATTGTCCAGAAAATATATATTTTTCCCAAAAATCATATATCTTCTAAATATCCTAGGAAAATATATTTTTATTTCCAAAAATAATATATTTCTCCTTGTCCAAAAATATGATACAACTTTGTAATATTTACAAAAATCATATTTTCGTTTCTTGTACCCAAAATAATAGTTACCAAAAATATATATGTAACGGTATTTTCCGGAATATTTTATAAGTTACGTTCTTGTGTCCGGTTTCACGATATTATGTGTGTAACTTATATATTTATTCCTTATGATTTCTGGTAATATTTTGGATAGTAAATTCCATGGTACTTTGTTAGGTTATATTATTTTACCCTAAAATAATATAACTATTTCACAAATAATCACACATAATGTGTCTTCTAAATATATATCCTCCAAATACATATTTAGTTATTTTTATTTACTAAAACCAACCTCCAATACTTGTATGTTTGTAACAAAATCTATGGCAAAGTTTGTATTGAAAACCATAGTTAAAACTCACTTGTAAATACTTGTTTAGCAAATATTTTTCTAAGTGTTTGTATTTTTAGAAAATTTTGCCATAGTTTGCCCTAAAAATGGAGGTGTCCATGCTTATTAAAGCATATCATTTTCTTTTCAAAATCATCACAACAATCAACAATCAAACTTTAAACAACTTATACTTACCAAAAGCAAAAACTATACATTTTACATAACAATATGAACTTGATCTTTTCACAAACACTTGTAGTAACTTGGTAAAGTTTTTAGCGGGTTTAGTTATCCTTTAAAGTGTGTTTATTCCTTTAAAATCTCATTCTTAAGGAATTTAGGTGTTTACAACTTGTAAACATATCTTACAAAAATGTTTCTTTGTAAGATCTTCTTGTTTCATAAGTGTTTATACACTTGTTTTACTACTAAAAATAGTGTTTGTTTAAGTAAGAACCAAGATCTTCTAAAAATCATATTTTGAACTTGGTTCTTTTGGAAAACCATCCATTATTCTGAGGTCCACAAGATTACTAGCTTACTTTGTTCATTATTTTTCAAGAAATCATTTTATTTTCAAGTTCATGCTTACACATGAAGATGATTATCTTATGTTGTCACATAATCATCCTCTCACTTGCTAGATCATGTGTTTAATCATAATCTAGCAAGCTCCATGTGATGATCAACATCATAATCTCTAGTAAACAACAACAAGTATTATACACATAGTTAAACAACATTATTTCATCAAGATTTCATCATATGTTAAGTTTATGTTTATGATTCTTGATTATGTCTTTTAATGTTTAACAAGATAATTCATGAATATCATCTTTTAACCAACAAAATTAGAAGTATTAAAGGGTTAAGAGAGTCTTACAACTAGCTCTAAGCTAGGGAAGAACACAAGATGAAAATGGAGTGGATAAAAGCAATTGATGGAGGTTCTTCAAGTTCTACAAGCACCAAGCTTCATGAATCACCTTCTAACACCTTGGAATGACCTTGGAATGCTTGGGTGGTGGATGAAAAATGGTGATGGTGGGGGTGTTGGGGTCGGCCGAGAATGGGGGAGGAAGAGGGAGAAGTATGGAGGTGTTGTGAAGTGTGAAAGATGATGATGGAGATGGAGATGGTTTACTTATAGTACACAACATAATCTTCCATAGATCTTATAAGATCTAATGAAATCAAAGAAGATCACATAATATTTTATAGGATCAAGAAAGATCATGGGTGGGGCCATCTCATGACCGTCCACCATGATGGGGGGGGGGGTATTTAGTTTGTTTCCAATGGTAAGTTAGGTTACAAGTTGAAATCCAAGGTGTAATGGTTAGTGTTTAAGTGTATGTTATATTATATAGTGTGTTAGGGTGTTCGGGGCCCATAACTAGCTCAGAAACATTAAGACAATGCTTCTAGTAAAATTTTGGTATTTCGGGTGGTGTCTGGTTGTTCGGTTAAATACCGGTTCGTTAAAGTGCTAAACTATACCGTTTAGTGTTCGTTATGTACCCTTTTTGTGACACTTTTAATTCCCGACACTTAGGAAAGCATACAGGACCATTTTTCCATATGTTTGCATGTTACTAACTCATTAAATTGCTGAATTTTGCTGAAATATGCATAATTCTGCACTTTAGGTGGGTTTTAGGCACTTTCCGGCACTTAAACTATCACCTAGTGACACAGTTTTATGGTCCTTACTTCCCTACACACCATACTAGTGTAGTACCTTGTCTCTGGCCCATACTGGGTCTCAAAACACTGTCTGTCTATGTACCGAACATTGTCAGCATTTTCTGAGTTATCCGCTAACTGTGCTAGCTGTGCTTTGTGCATCGTTTAAGTCACTAAAGTTTGTATGTAAAAATGATGTGACAGCATGAAATGTGATGCACATGTAAATATGATGCAGAAATCAAAACGCAATTCAAGTCATAAATTGTAAATCAGCACCGTCATTAGGAACTAATCATAGTTAATTAATTGTACGGATGCATGCAAATTTGACAGTTGTCACACGACCTGGAAGGTCTGCGCTGCTTTTTGGGACCATACCCCTTCAGTCACTTTGTTAGGGTTTGTACCTAAACGTTTGGGTTCACTGGCCAGTCCAGGACATTATGAGAAATAGCCTTAGCATATTAAAGTATAAGTGTGTAGTCGTGTCTAACTGACGAACGAGTGACTAAAGTGAAGTCTCTTATCTCTATGGTATACTTTCTATATAATATGAAGGAAAAAAAATTAATAAACGTGAAATATTATATAACGATAAACTAAAATGATGTTCTTTTAGATGATACCTAATACATTAGTTCTAAAATTGTTTCCGTTGGATCTCGTTTGAGGGTTCAAGGTGTTGGTTTTGTGGAACTGATCCGGGGTATAGTTGGGAAAGGAAATACGGTTAGATTTTGGATTGACCCATGGCTTGAAGGTGTCCCATTAAAAACTTTATGTACTACATTGTTTCGTCTTGAGCAAAATAAATGGAGCTTGGTCGAGGAGAGAATTGATATGGTTGATCATCATAGTGTGGCGAAATGGAATTGGAGATCCTATCCCTCATCCACTGCTGAGGTTAGTGAGTTAATTGGCTTGCACAGGAAGATCTCGGCTATAAAGTTAAATAAAGATAAAGATGGTTGGTGTTGGGACTTTTGTAACACCTCGAAAATTCACGTCCTATAATGTGTAGACACGTGTCATATGTTTGAACGTGTGAAAGAATGTTATAGAAGGACTAAAGTTGACAAACTTGAAAAGTATATGAAAATACGAGTTCTAAATGTCAACAGTGAATAAATATATTGTACATTAACCCTACATGATGTTTATAGCGTCAAACGAATAAATCATGGATCATGCGAAGCTAAAAGTGAGAGATTACAAACTACAGGGGTTAAATGTGTCAACATGTTTAAGTTATACCTCTGAGTGACCTTTTGACAAACCCGAAGCTTTGTAACGGTTAATTATGCTCACTAGAATGCACGATACAAATTTCATAAAGTTTCGTTATCATATGAGAAAGTTATGATCAAATTCGTATGCGAGGGGTTAAAGCGTTAACATTGAAAGTTATGACTTTTCGGGTTAACCAGAAATGTCCAGGGACTTGGCAAAGTGGATATAAGTCCTAAAGCCCTTGTAGGTAAATAAAGAGGGCTCAAATTGCAAATATTAAGCTAGTTGACCTTTCGAAGAGCCAAGGGACAAAGATGTGGAAACTTGAAAATGTGAAAGCTGACAACAGGTCTCAGGCGGGCCGCGTAAAGGTTAACAAGACTTTACGCGGGCTGCGTCAACCGCCCAGATGCAGAAAAAGAAGACAGCAGCCTGTATGCGCGCATAATCGACCCAAAACAGATATTTTCTCAACATGGGCGACCCCTAAATGCCTCCTAGAACCTTAGGGACATGTGTTGATGATTCATGGTCCATGATAGCTTGAGTTGTCAACAATCTATGGTGATTAAGGCACTATAAAAGGCCATGAGTTGCAACCAAGTTCTTCACACCTTCTTCTGCACTTTGGAGCATTTCTGGAGCACAAGACCTCTCCCAAGTGATCTCTGGTCATACATAGGACTCTTGTAAGTTTTCTTAACCTTTCTTAATTAAGTTTTAGCTTAGTTTTAGCTTAAAAGTCAAACCGTCGTAATTAACGGTTGACTTTAAGATTAATCACTAATGCTCCAGTGATTAGTCGAATCAAAAGTAGTTATAAGTTGGTAATTATGTGGGTAATAAACCCTCAAAAGGGTTCCCCCTGATTCCCACTCTAACTAGGTCAAATGTCGGGTCAAACTTACTAATAAAAAGTCAACAGGATACTTAAATTCTAATTTATGCATGATTAGTAATGTAGAACACATACAACCTGTTTGATCATTAATATAACTTGGTAATTAGTGTAAGAACATGTCTAAACATGTTCAACCCGATAATTTACTGATTAGACCCGGTTCGGAACCGAAAGTCGCAAAGCTTTGACTTTTGCTTTGACTTCAGTTCTGACCCGTTTTGGTATGATTTAGAAATACGTAAGAGCTTCATTTAGACCAGGTTACATGCTAGTATAACCCTCTGTGATTATACACCATGGTTCATTAGTTAACCAATTAATACGCATGATTTCCGTTAATTGCTCATATGTTGACCATTATGTCCTTTTCACCTTAAAATGTGATTTTTAAAAATGTAAAAGAGTAGAAACCTTAATTACTGATATATAAACTTGTATGCAAAGTCTGACATCAGTTTGAGGTGTAGATTGAGAGTTATGCTCATTAGCGTAATTAAGAAGCTTTATGTTAATAAAACGGCGTAATTAGCGTATAGCCTAGTTAAGCCTACTTTTTGATATCAAACTTAATACCCACTGATGTAATATATTATTTTGGGTTTTTTGAAGATTTTTAATTAATTTTAGGCTGAGCATAACTTATATTCGTAGGCTTAATCCGGTAATTGTCGGTTTTGCCCTTACGGGCCATAAAATGAGTTTTACATATCGAATCGACTCCAAACCTTTTGCTACTGATCTTAAATGATAAATAAATTATTTTAAGCCTTCTGGAATAATAAAAATATCAGCTTTATATATAGAACCCGGAAACGGCTTCTAATCGCCTTATTAAGCGTTTTTAGCGCATAGTATGTACTAAGACTATTTTTAAACATACAAGGGTGATACCTACTGATATTTTAGGTAAATTATAATATTTTAACAGTAAGAAAAAGTTGTTAAACTCAGACTTCAGTTTTGAGCTTTACGGCTTATGTGAAATTACCAAAATGCCCCTACGGTGCATAGTTTGGTTATATTTGATAAATTTCACATATATACTTTATCCTACTATTATAACTTAGTAAACTAAGTATTTTTGCTGATTATATCAGACCTGTAACTCAGGTTAATACTTAAGCTCTTTTATAATCTTTTAAATGACCAAACTACCCCTACGGGGCAAAGTTTGTGTTTAAATACGTTTCGGGCATAATGAAAGACATATTACTGATGTCACAACATAATTGAGGCATATTAACTTAGGAAACCTGTATATGGCTCTCATGATTACCCGTTACGCCTCTTACGCGTTCGGTTCGGCTTATGTAACTAGTTTACATAAATTAGCCGAAACGGGTCAAACCTTATCGGTTTTATCTCAAAATCCAGAGTGTGTATGAAATACCCATATTAAGCAAGTCTCTGAACTTGTCGGGTCTAAATCACATTCTATCCGGTCTTCGCTTAATAGTGCGTACGAACCGTATCATTGAAACTAACTGGTCTAAGCTAAGGCTTAATTAAGGACCCGTTAGAAATCTAATAGGTTATTATAAACCTTCGTTCTAGATTAGGAGCCCAGTAAAAGTACTTGCATTTGCTGTATTTGATTGATACTTTGCTCAGGTAAATACTCTTAACTTATTTTCCCTATACGGGCTTGGGATACGGTACGATAAAAGTACCGCTTGGTCGGGTATGTAGTCATTTAAATCGGATTGTGATTAATGTATTTACATAACTCGCTTTGTTCTGTATTATTTGATGTATGGCCCTTGGGGGTTAAATGACCATGTCTCGGATATCCTTGGCATCATTTTACGAAATGGCCACGACCTAAGCACGGGGTGTAGGCGTACACCTGACAGATGCATTATGTAAAAACTGGTAATCCACGTAAAGGAATCAACCTTGTGGGCATTATACCTGTGGCGTGTCAGTTAACTTAAACCGGCTCTTCTAACCGGTGCTAATGGACGGCAAATAAGTAAATCTGTATACAAGATTATATACAAATAATTGTCCCAAGTTATAAAGATATTTTGTGCCGAAGTGCATTCAAACCAATTTTTAAACTCTTTTCTAAATGAGTCAGTTGAGTTATATTTACCAGTGTAAACTGACGTATTTTTCCAAAAAGGCTAAGTGCAGGTGCTAGACGAAATAGGCTGGCTACTCCAGGCATCATACTCAAGTCTCGCAAGCTCTAGATGTCAAAGTCTGTTGAACAGTTTTCATTTTATTTTGATCCGCCTGTGGATCCTTTACTTTCCGTTGTAATACTGGATATTACTTTTTATTCGGATTGTAATATATTTATCTTTTGCTTCCGCTGTGCATTTATATAATTGTGTTGTTTGACTATTATGTTGCCAACCACGTCACGATACTCCCCACCGGGCCCACCGGTGACACGTGGAAAGTCGGGGTGTGACAACTTTGTTCGGATGGAGTTTCCTCGGTGAAAGAGGTGCGAAAGTGGCTTAAAGGAAATGACGAGCGGGAGGTCAACTTTATTTACAAGTGGAGTAAATGGATCCCAAATAAATGTAATGTGTTTATGTGACGTGCGTCTATGGACAAGATTCCGACAAATAATGCCCTTCGAAGGAGGCGTATCAATGTGGAAGACGGCTCGTGTGTTTTCTGTGGCGAAGTGGAAGAGAGCACGGATCATCTTTTTACAGCTTGCAGGTTGTCTACTAGCGTCTGGAATGGTATATCTTCTTGGTGTCATTTATCTCCTTTCTTTGTGTTTTCTCTTAAAGATATCCTTAATATTACCGAATTCATGGGAGGGCCAGATTCCAAGAAAGAGATCGTATATGGTATCCTCGTGTTGACTTGTTGGCGTATTTGGAAGGCTAGGAACGAGAAGGTGTCTTCAGGTATAGATACAGACGTGGTTAAAATTGTTTCCGACATCAAGTCTTTGGGATATCTTTGGTTCAAGAGTAGGTTTAAGAAGGGAACGGTAGGGTGGAAGGATTGGTGTAAGTTTTATTTTCCGTTGATGTAATTCTTGTTTTGACGGGTTATCTCTAACTTGGAGATTCCGCCGGTTTTTTGGTGTTAATGAAATTTGCCTTAAAAAAAAGACCTAACACATTAGTTTCTCCTTTATGAAGCCCCTAGACTGCATTAGTAGCTCCCTTTCTTCACGAACTAATTCTCTCTCTTCATTTTATGAAACATGGTTCCTCCTCCATTGATCGTTTGCCCAAGAAGAAATAAATAAGGAAAAAACTCAGTTAAAATAGAATAAGGGAAGAAATTTCATTTAGTTGCTATCAACATTTTTTATTTTAAAATATTTATCTTAATTTTCGACCTCTAAATATATATGTTAAACTAACCAATTTTTTTTGTTAGATTAGGTCTGCTAAACCTTCATACAAAATCAATTTTTACATCAAACATATTTTTAATTTATAACTTATAATGATATTTTTTATTTAAACCTTACCAAAAATAGATTTTACGAAAGTGTTTTTATATTAGATTTATAATGATGATTATATCTTTAAATTACTTTACCAATTTAAACATGATTATCAATTGTTTTTAAAAAATGTAATAAATAGTTTTTTATTACTGAATCTGTCCATATAATACACAAGACTATAGCCTTTTGTTTTAAGGAAATGACCAAAAAAAATTTAGAACCTAACTATATATACAATTTCTTAAATTAAACTTTAAACTAATAAATAACAAATGAAAAATCTAAAATTGATTATGCCCAATATAATCTTTTAAAATTAATTAAATTTAATATTTTATATTCGAAATAAGAAAGTTTGTTGAAAAAAAGTATAAAGGTGGCTTTAATATTAAATTTAATATTTTATATTTGAAAAAAAAACATAATAGATTTGGTGAAAAAAAAAACTAAAAGATGAAGGGTAGGGTTTATGAAAGAGAGGTGAACAATGAAAGATATTTAGCATATTTTGAGGAATGAGATATATCTGGCATATTTTGAGGAATATAAGACCATGTGTAGTGGTGAAGAAAAATAATGCCCCCACCATGGGGCATTATCCGACACGTGGCTGTCCAGTCAGCATGTGGTGTTATTGCAAAAGTGGCGTAGTGGGAATAATGCCTAATAATGTCCATTCCAATCATTAGACAAAAAAAAAAAAAAACAAACAAACTAGTTGGTCATTGGCTAGTCAAACTCTCCTCCACTCCCATTGGCCACTTCAATAAACCATTTGACCACTTCCAGCGTTTTAATTAAAACGCCAAGATCCAGTTTTTTCAAAAATAACGCCGGGTGTAATGGGGATGGGGGCGTTTTGGGGCGTTTTTTTTCAATTTTTTTTTTAAATTACCGCCCCACTACGGGTGGTCTAATAACAAAAACTAATTATGATTTAGGCAAGAAACATAATTAGAGAGTGGCTAGGAGACTAGGAGACTGACATGCATCCTCGTTAGAGTTTCTTTTATTATATGTATAGATTTTACACATGTGTAGGTGATACAACTTTCTCAAGTTCAATTCTCATTTGGTGCAAAAATGGAGTGAGGCACTGGTGGGCAGAGAAACCTGGGTTCGATCCTTGAGCTAAACGGGTTTTACAGGTAATTTTACTGTCGTGCATACGGGCAGGTGGGTTACCGGGTTTTCCCCGGAATTGGTGGTGGACGACTCGGGTTACTCTCGGAGTACTCCGTTTGTCCAGTAGGTGCTCCGAAAGTGCTCGGGATTGATTTGTTGGCCGTTAAAAAAAAGGTGACACAACTTTAAAAGAAAAATATAAAATTAGTTAGAATAGAAAAATATAAAATTAGTTAGATATTTTCTTATATACATACCTACGCATATGGTGTTGGATTGTGAAACTTTGTTTTTTTAGAGTTATGGCTTTAGTAGAATCAAGAGTTTTTTTAGGTTGGTCGGTGAATGGCTATAGCGCCCCATAACGCCTAGCACACTACGACGGGCGGAGTTATGGGGCAAAAAAAGGGGAGCAACGCTATAAATTTTGCGGCACTATGGGGTTAAAAATGGACCAATCAAAATAAATCAAGTGTTTTTTCAATTAATTAATAAAAATGAAAATTAATAATTAGGTAATGATTGTAGGGACTTTATGACTACGGACTCTAGTGATATAACACCCCATAAAACCCCCGTGTGATGTGGCACGACACGTGTCGCATAGCGCCCACAAAGGGGCTTTATGACTACGGATGGCCTAAGGAGAGGTGTGTAATGTAGCAGGAGATTGGTAAAAGTCTGCAATCTGGATCGGAGACTTCATGAAGTTTTCTGTCTAAATTAGGGGTGTTCATGAACCGATTCGATCCGATCGAGGGTCTGCTCATGCTCGGATTGAATTACAACCGATCCGATCCGAGTGGATCAAATTTGCAAAACCGAGCGCAAAAGTGATGCTCATGCTCGGATTGAATTTGAATCGATCGGCTCGGTTTCGTTCGATTTCGCTCGGTTTTTATCAAATCCTAAAAAAATCGAGCGGATCGTTTTCGCTCGATTGAATGATAAAGCTTCGTTTAACAAAAACAAGTTCTAACTTAATTAAAACATGTCCAACACTTTACTAACAAAAGCAATACATAACTCAAATCATGATTCTAAAAATGTTCTAAAAATAAAGTGCGAATACAAATTGTCATTTAGTTCAAAAGCCATAAACTTCTTCTTTAAGCTTGAAAATCTATTTTTTTGGGCTATTATATTTTTTTTTGGTTTTTAATCTATAAAATCTATAATATATATATATATATATATATATATATATATATATATATATATATATTGTTTTGGTCAAAAAAAATCTGTTGAGGATATTGCAACCAAACTCTTTGTTACGGGGTATGATGCTAATTATGTATATCAATGACAAGGATCACTTCAATGTAATTTGCACAAATGACACAAGGATGTATACGGGGAAAAAGCCCTTGATCAAGAGTTGATCTCCGGCACAAAAAACCCCGGGTGATGGAAACTACCGATCACCAAGCTCAAATAAATGATTAAATGTTTACAACTTCGGATAGTAACGAGCTAGGTACAAGGATCACTATCGTGAAATGTGTACAAGTGAGTGAAAATGAATGTATGTTCGTCGAGAGCTTCAAGTGTGCGAGTATACGAGTGTGTGTAGCTGCAAAAAATGGCTAAGTGTTTTTCTACTAGCTCGTTACCCCTTTTAAAATAGAAATTTAACTACCAAACTAACTATCCGACTTTCGTGCCATGCCTCCACGTTCTCCACAACGTTTATTTTTGGCCAAGCACGTGCGGGATATTTTGGGAATATTCTCCAGAAATGTCGCCAAGACTAAGTCCGACTTGTTACTCCTGCAAAACAATACGAAACACAAGTGAACAATTGTTAGTATGAGGATCCTTAAGGTGATCCATGATCCTGATCCTGAAGCTCTTCTGAGGATCACTATCTGTCACAGAAGTAAGGATCACTAAAGAGGATAATAACTAAGGATCACGGGTCATTTAGAAATCCACCCCTAACATATATGTATGTATATTAATTATTAATAAAAATAATTCGAGCGAAACCGAGCGATCGTCGAGCGAGCGGAGCTTTGCTCATGCTCGGATTGAATTTGAATCGAATCGATCCGATCGGCTCATTTACAAACTGAACGGGAATCGAACGAGCATTTTTTCGAGCATTTTTCGAGCGATCTTCGATCGTCGAGCAGTTTGGACAGCCCTAGTCTAAATGCACCTCTTCCTCAACTAATTTTTTTTAACATCAAAGCCAACCTCTTTGTAACCACATACCAGCAAGTTGCTAGACATTTACTCACTCTTCACAGGACTCCACCATTCCCTGCAGTCTTCTTTTGGCCTCATACTTAGGGGCTGTTTGGTAGCCTCTTAATGACCATTCAGATGCTACCTCTTAATGGTTTAAAACCTCTGAATGAATAAGAGGTAACCTTTATATTACATGGTTAAGAGGCAACCTCTGAATGGTAAATCATCACATGTCACATTCTTTTACCTTCTCATTGGTAAAAATTTTAATGGTTCCATTAAGAGGTAGCCTCTTAATGACCATTCAGAGGCTACCAAACAACCCCTTAGCCGTAGAAAAACCATTTCTTTGACGTTATCCACCAAAGCTCCCTCCCCAACTAAATATACCCCTTACACCATGTGTAGGGTGGATTAGTTTCAAGCCTCTCCTTTAGGCATGATCTGACATGTGCCAATCTAGTCAGCAAAGGAGCATTACGGGGTTTGAAGTTAAAATGAGTGTAGTGGTATAATATCCCAAGCAATGATTACCCAATAACTTATTTAATTTTTTTTAAAATTAAAACAAATAATTTTTTAATAAATAAATAAAAATTAAATTACCACTAATTAAAATACTTACTAAAAATTAAAGACGGAAATGCAAAATCTAGATCTAAAGTCCGTATTTGTCACGAATATGTTGCCTACGCATTTGAGCTAGGAGCAATCCTTCTCCTTGAAGGTATTTGTCACGAATATGTTGCCATGCCTCCACGTTCTCCACAACGTTTATTTTTGGCCAAGCACGTGCGGGATATTTTGGGAATATTCTCCAGAAATGTCGCCAAGACTAAGTCCGACTTGTTACTCCTGCAAAACAATACGAAACACAAGTGAACAATTGTTAGTATGAGGATCCTTAAGGTGATCCATGATCCTGATCCTGAAGCTCTTCTGAGGATCACTATCTGTCACAGAAGTAAGGATCACTAAAGAGGATAATAACTAAGGATCACGGGTCATTTAGAAATCCACCCCTAACAATTGGCCCCAAAATATAAGGAGTTAAATTGTAAATATGTGAGTTATTTTTTCTTGATCTTATCCGCAACTAACTAACGGATATATAGCCGTTAAAATAGAACTAGCCGTTGCGATCATGACATCACAGAAGTGACTACCCTGCAGAATCATAATTATAAATAGAGATATAGATAGGATCATCATGCATTCAAATTCGAAAGAAACTCCCTTTAAATTCTCAATCGACGATCAACCAGGTATTTCTTTCTCCTCTTTCTCCCTTCCTTACTCTGTTTTTATTTCTTTATCACCACCGCTTTGAGAATGTTGCTTCGAAGTTCACCGGGTAAGGATCACAAAAAGGATAGCCCTTTGAAGAGTCAAAAGATCATCAAAGACTCAGTGAACGAGAGGTGTTGCTTTAACGATGCACAAGTAGATAACATCCGTCACCGTTTTCCGGCGAATGCCTTTTTCAAACCTTTCGATCCAACTGCCCTGAGCGACTATGTTTCAGAAACATGGGTTGCCTTTCCAGTTACTCCATTTGCCATAGGATACACCTATCCTTTCCCAGAACTTACACAATCCTTCTTTTCCCTTACCGGCATCTCTTACATCCAAGCCATGCCGATGATTTGGAGGGTTTTGTATACCCTGGAGAGGATCATCGAGCAGGAGGGCATTGATTTGGGCATGTCAGAACTGACACAATTGTATGACGTTACCACCTTTGGATCCCACCGTTATTTGTTCAAACGAAAACCCAGTGCAGAACACCCCCTTCTTAAAGTCACCAAAAATGACAAAGATTGGAAACGTCGCTTCTTCTTTGTAAGAAGGGATACCATTTCAGATGGAGAGCATTTACCAAGAACATGGTCCACCCATGGTAGGCCGGAGGATCCTGAGAAGGATCAGCAGGTAGTCTTGTTTTTGCAATAGGATCACTAACCCCTTTTTTGTCTTGTGTTATGCAGCTATTTCTGTCTCACACATCATCACATCACCTGAAACCAAGGATAGACTCGCTGCTTTTTGGAAGCTTGATCCTGAAACAAGGACATTCAAGATAGACACCCAAGACTCACAAGAAGTATCCTCAGGTTCCATTACCATGTCAAGTAAGTATCCTGCCTTTTACATAGTTTAAATATTAAAATAAATAAATAAATTGAAATAGGATAAGGATACTCATCTTGCTTTAAATGTGTAGGCGCTGGAAAATCTGCCAAGCCTGTATCCCAATTCAACACGGCTGACCTTGATGTCGTACGATCCAGGAAGAAGAGGTCCACTACCAGTCCTAGCATCTCCATTCCAAAGGCACCCACTAAAGGAAAGGGTGTCAAGAAGAGGAAAACTTCTGATGCTGAGGATCTTCAAGGCCTACCACTGATCCGCCACCAGTTCCTTGAATATTTCAATGATGTAAGGATCCTTAATTCTGCCTAGGTATCCTACTCGTATGAGGATCACTTGATCTTGAACTGCTTTATCCTCTTCTTTGCAGAAATTTGCTGAGATCGAGGATTACGTGGGGAATGTTGAGGAGCAGGACAAGAAAATTGCTGATCTCCAACAGGTTGCCGTGCTCAAAGACCTTGCACTTGCTGATCTTCGGAAGGAACTCCAAGATGAGAAGACCAAGACGGCTAAACTTCTGATTGACCTTGACTATGAGAAGCATGACCTCATAGAAAATGCCAAGGTCTCTGCCGCCATCACGATGTATCAGACAAAGTTGAAGATGGCCCAGGAAGCTCAAGATCCTAGTTTTGACAAAAGCAGCTGGGATGTTGAGGGCTGGAAGGCAAGGTTGGCTGATCTTGAGGATGATGAGGAGGAGGCTACTGAGGTCTTGGCGATTGAGGCAAGTGGCAGTGGAAAGGATCTGATAAAGGATACCGCAGCTGGAGGGGAAGAGGATGCAGCGAAGGCATAGGCTGCATGAATGGGCGATGAAGGACATTTCTAGACGTAGCCGGAGCCCATTTTTTTTTAAGTTTGATAGTTTGTTTTGGTTATGGTGTTTTTTGCTGAACAATGATGGGTTGTACTTGAACAATAGGTTTTAGGATTAAGGATCATGTATGATCCTTTGGACAATAGGCAGGATTGCATATGGAGGGATCCTCTGTTTGGGGGATGAAGCCATTGTGATCCTGCCACCTTTATATTCCTGCACTACTTTGAACTTATTATCATGGACACCCTTTACCTACCCCAGCGGACGGGCCACGTTTTGCTGGTAGATGCTCGGGTAGGTAATTTTGACAACCTTTCAAGGGTTAGTCTTTTGTTAATAAATAAAATCTTAACCTTTTGTCGCTTATCTTGTGTTGTTATCCTTGTGTTTCTTTGATTTTCCTTTATTTTGATGCATATTTATTAAACAAATAATTTTGAATAAGTTAAATTGAAAATACTTAGGATATGATCCATGATCAAATATCCTTTAGTTAAAGAATCTCAGAAAGCAATATGTTTTAAGGATCACAAGTCTAGTTGTCAAACTTTAAGGGTTATTCAAATAAATAATGAATAGAATTAAAAATAGTTAAGGATCATACCTGAGGATCCAAGTTAGGATCCTAACCATAATAAGGATAACTACAAGATAAACCTTAGAATAAAGTAAGGATCAAGGATCCCTAGTTGCCTATCTTCAAGAACCTGAAATAGAGCATAACTTGGGACTAAGCCAATATAAGATAAGAGTTAGTAACTGGGGACAAGCCCAAGGATAACTGGGGACAAGCCCAAGGATAACTGGGGACAAGCCCAAGGATAACTGGGGACAAGCCCAAGGATCGTATGTAAACTGGAGTATGGCCCTAACTGGCGACTATCCAAACTTAGTGGCATGAAAATGCCAAAACCTTAGCTAACGTGAAAACGTTAGAAACCTTAGCTAACGTGAAAACGTTAGAAACCTTAGGAACGGATGTATGGTACGTCTACCATTATACGTAGGATCCTAAGCATAGCCAGAACAATGGAATTATCAGCCCCTAAAACGAGTACTGGTCCCAATGCCTTGAACTATACCAGGATCATCGTGCGCTACAGGCGGAACTGGGGTCAAGCCCAAATAACTGGGGTTAAACCCAAGGAACGGATTGCTTCAGCAGATAACCAATGTTATGCTAAGGATACCTGAACTTTCAAAACTTAAACTCACGTGAGAGATGGATAAAGGATACATGATCCTTATCCTTATATGAGAAAATAAAGAAACGAAATAGTTCAAGTTTAGGATATTACCTAAGTAAGGATCACCAATACTTCGAGGATCCTTTAAGGATATCCCTATCGTGAGGATCATCTGTACCATGAGGATCCTGCTCACATGAAATATTTCTTCAAGTGGACAGCATTCCAAGCTCTTGGTAGCAAATCACCTTCCATGGTTAGCAATCTATATGCCCCCTTTCCTGCTTCAGCTTCAGCTTCAATCAAATAAGGGCCTTCCCATTTTGGAGCTAACTTTCCATCAGCAGGATTGGTGGTATTCTGAAATGCTTTCCTTAATACCATGTCTCCAACTTGAAACCTCCTGATCCTGACATTTTTGTTGTAAGCACCAGCCATTCTTTGCTGATAACTGGCCATCCTTATCCTAGCCATATCCCTGATTTCTTCAATAGTATCCAGGTCTTGAGCCAAGTTCTCATCATTCTCCTCAGGATCACGGGTACTTGTTCTTGCAGTTGGAACCACCATTTCTGTTGGGATCACTGATTCTGCCCCAAATACCAAAAAGAATGGTGTTTGACTAGTAGCATTTTTAGGGGTTGTCCTATCAGCCCAAAGCACATAGGGTAGTTCTTCTGCCCATTTCCCTTTCTTGGATCCAAGCTTCTTCTTCAAATTGTTGATGATGATCTTGTTAGATGATTCTGCTTGGCCATTAGCTTGTGGGTGGACTGGTGTTGATGTTATCATCTTAATCCCCCAGCTGTCACAAAAGTTAGTGGTTCTACCCCCAATAAATTGGGAACCATTATCACATATAATCTCAGAAGGAATTCCAAATCTAGTTATAATATTTCTTTTAATGAAGGATATAACTTCCTTTTCTCTGACTTGGACAAAAGCTTCAGCCTCTATCCACTTGGAGAAGTAATCAGTCATAGCAAGCATGAATACTTTTCCACCAGGTGCCTTAGGGAGCTTACCAACTATATCCATACCCCATCTCATAAATGGCCAAGAGGAGGATATAGGATGCAATAATTCAGCTGGTTGATGAAGGATATTGCTGTGTCTCTGGCAAGGATCACATCTTCTGGCATACTCCACAGCATCTTTCTTCATGGTTGGCCAGTAGTATCCTGTCCTCAGGATCCTTGAGAATAATGCCCTGCCCCCAGTGTGGTTTCCACAATCTCCTTCATGGAAGTCTTTCAAAACTTCTTGAACTTCAGGATCCTCAATGCATCTCAAGTATGGTCCTGCAAGAGATCGTCTATACAACATATTATTCATAATTGTGAATTGAGATACCTTAGATTTGAAAGCCCTAGGGTTTTCTCCTGTAGGAATCTCTCCATGTTGTAAGTATCTCATAATTGGTGAGATCCATGATCCTGATCCTGAATGGGATTGAGTATCCTCACAAGGGATAATTGCAGAATCATTTCCTATCTCCATAGCCTCGTGATCCTCGATAGCCGGGGTTAGGATATGGATAATAGGAATCTTGATATCCTCCGGGATCTTCAAGGATGATCCTAAGTTAGCCAATGCATCAGCCTCTGTATTTTCTTCCCTTGGTACCTGCGTCAAACTAAAGGAAACAAAAGAGAGTGCCAAACTTTTAACTATCTCTAAATATTTGGTTAGCTTTTCACCTTTAACAGCGTAGGATCCATTAAAGTGGTTTGTAATTAACAATGAATCTACATGTACCTCAAGATACCTGATCCCCATATGCTTTGCAATTTGCAAACCAGCAATTAAGGCTTCATATTCAGCCTCATTGTTAGTGGTTTGGAACTCACAAGCTATAGAATGGGGTATTATGTCCCCCTGTGGCGATTTTAGTAGTATTCCAAGCCCTGTGCCTTTGACATTTGAGGATCCATCAGTATAGAGTATCCAAGGATCCTTGGTCTCTTCTAGCTGCTGGACTTCTAGCTCAGCTTCTTCTTGTAAATCACTACTGAAATCAGCCACAAAGTCAGCTAATGCTTGGGATTTGATGGCTGTCCTAGGCTCATATCTTATATCATATGCACTCAACTTCACTGCCCACTTAGCCATCCTTCCTGACATCTCTGGTTTCCTGAGGACATTCTTAATTGGAAAATTAGTTTTAACAATGATAACATGAGTTTCAAAATAATGTCTTAACTTGGTAGATGCCATAATTAATGCAAGAATAAGCTTTTCAAGGTGTGAATACCTGGATTCGGCATCAAGTAAACTTTTACTTACATAATAGACAAGATGTTGTGTACCTTCATGATCCTTAACAAGGACCGCACTTACTGCTTTTGAGGATACTGCAAGATACAAGGATAACACATCACCTTTTTCTGGTTTCATCAAAGCCGGGGCTGAGGATAGGTAATCTTTGAGGGCTCTTAAAGCATTTTCATGCTTCTCAGTCCACTCAAATTTCTTGTTCTTCCTTAGGATATCATAGAACTCTTTGCACTTCTCTGAGGATTTGGATATAAATCTGTTCAAAGCTGCTATCCTTCCTGTTAGCCTTTGAACATCCTTAGCATTGGCCGGAGATTTGATGTTCACTATTGCTTTGATTTGTTCCGGGCTAGCTTCAATGCCTCTCTTTGTCACCATATATCCTAAGAATTTACCTGCTTTAACACCAAAGTGACATTTCGAAGGATTAAGTTTCATGTTATATTTGTCAAGGATATCGAATGCTTCCTCCAAGTCTCTTAGGTGATCCTCAGCTTTTAAGGATTTTACCACCATATCATCTATGTAAACCTCCATAGTTTGTCCAATCTGATCCTTGAACATCATATTCACCAGCCTTTGATATGTTGCACCTGCATTTCTTAATCCGAACGGCATAGCAATATAGCAGTATATACCAGTTGGAGTCATGAAGGCTGTATCCTCTTGGTCGGATGGTTCCATTTGGACTTGTTAGAATCCAGACGAAGCATCCATAAAAGTTAACAGTTCATGACCCGCAGTTGCATCCACCATGGAGTCAATGTGGGGTAAAGGGAAAGGATCCTTGGGACATGCCTTATTTAAATCGGTAAAATCGACACATACCCTCCACTTTCCGTTTTTCTTTTGAACAACAACCACATTGGCCAACCATCTTGGATACTTGACCTCTCTAATCATACCTGCCCGGAGCAATTTCTCTACCTCTTCCTGGATAATGGCATTCCTTTCCGGTGCAAACTTTCTTCTCCTTTGATGGATTGGTTTGAAGGATCTGTCAATGCCGAGTTTATGAGTGATAACATCTTTGGATATACCAGTCATGTCTTCGTGTTTCCATGCAAAGGTAGTCTTTCTCCTTTTGAGGAAGGATACAAGGTCTTCTTTCATTTCGCCAAGGATCCCTGATCCGATATAGATTTTGGATTCAGGATCATCAGGATCCATGAGGATTTCTACCACATCCTGCTCTCTGGCCTCCAAGACATCCCTTGGAGGATACCTTGATTGCTATTGCTCCCTTGACTTCGAGGCTGGTTTCATCGATGAAGTGTAGCAATTCTTAGCCTCCTGCTGATCACTATCAATCTTTACTATTCCCCAAGGACTAGGGAGCTTCACACATTGATGGTAAGTAGATGGGACTGCTTTCATATCGTGTATCCAGGGCCTGCCAAGGATAACATTACAACAGGATAAACAGTCAATAACACAAAATTTTTGATAAGAGTGTAAGCCTTCAATATATATTGGGAGTTTAATGTCCCCCAGGGTATTCTTAGTTTCGCCACTAAATCCCACGAGCACGGAGGATCTTGGTATGATCTCTGATTCAGGGATACCCATCTTCTTTAGAACATCAAGCTGGATAATGTTCACTGAACTTCCTCCGTCTATAAGGATCCTGCGGACAAAATGATTAGATATAAAAAGAGTAATAACTAAACCATCGTGATGAGGATCCTGGATATCAACACGATCCTCTTCATCAAAGGTTATGACTTTTCCTTCGGAGACACTTGATGTTCGAACTGGTCTTTCTCCATTATCCATTTTAGTTTCCTTCGCATGCCTTTTAGCTGCTGAGAAGGATGTGCCACAAATGTCGGATCCTCCAGAAATAAAGTTTATTACTTGTGCATCCGCTGGAGGGGCTGGAGCCTTCTCAGGGATCCTTTCAGGATCCTGAGTCCTTGACTTTTTTCTCCCCAACAATTCTTTTAGATGCCCCTTGCTCAACAAGTATCCAATTTCCTTTCTTAATGCAATGCATTCTTCTGTGAGTTGCCCAAAATCTTCATGATATGCACACCACTTTGATTTATCCTTAGTTGCAGCTGGCCTATCGTTCTTTCTCGGCCATCTAGCTTTATCACCTAGGTTCTGCATAGCAAGGATTAGTTCATTGTTATCAACACAAAAACAATATTCAGAAATTGGAGGATAATCCTCATCATCCTCTTCTTGATCAACAGAATGCACGTTCTGGTTATCAGATCTATTATAAGATCTGAACTTGTTGTTCCTGAATGAGGATCCTTGCTTATCCTGCTTTGAGGATCCTGCTAACCTCTCCTGGATCCTCTTGTCATCCTCTAGCCGGATGAACCTAAGTGCTCGTGTTCTTACCTCATCTAAGTTCCTGCATGGTGTCATAACAAGGTCATCATAGAAAGACGAATCCCTAAGCAGTCCCATTTTAAAGGCCTCAACAGCGGTGGCTATATCTAAGTTGGGAATGTCTAAGGATTCTTTACTGAATTTGGTAATGTAATCCCTTAATGATTCATTATGACCCTGGGTTATCCTATATAAATCACTAGTTAATCGTTCAAATTTTCTACTACAAGAAAACTGATTATTAAACAAGTTAACTAGGTTAGCAAATGAGGTAATAGAATAGGGAGGAAGACTTAGCAGCCATTTGAGAGCTGATCCAGTAAGAGTGGATCCGAATCCTTTGCACAGGCATGCTTCCTTTAACCTTTCTGGGATTGGATTGATCTCCATCCTCTCCCTGTATTGTGCTATGTGTTCTTCAGGATCCGTCGAACCATCATACAGTTTCATTGTAGGCACATGGAACCTCTTGGGTATCTCAGCATCACAGATTGGTGGTGCAAAACGAGATATCTTGTGGCTCCCATCTGCAATCTCTGGGATAGGTTTGACCACTCCTGGAACACTTGATATCATATCCTTTAGCTTTTGCAATTCTCTGGCCATGGCATGATTGATACCTGGATCCTGCATAAGACCATGGTTAGTAGTATATGAATTATTAAAAGTGTTACCTCCCATTGGATTCAGATTAGGAAGATTGGATGTTAATCCATATTGTTGAGACTCTGGAATGATCGAGGGACCAGTAGAAGCATTGGTCTGCATTGGAATAAAATCTCCCTGATGGACATCTGAACCTCCTGTTTGCAAACTCCTCAAGGATCCTGGCATCTGGAAGGATCCCTGAAACTGGGACGATCCTGGAACGAAGGAGGATCATTGAACCTGGGATGATCCTGGAACGAAGGAGGATCCTTGAACCTGGGATGATCCTGGAACGAAGGAGGATCCTTGAACCTGGGATGATCCTGGAACGAAGGAGGATCCTTGAACCTGGGATGATCCCGGAACGAAGGAGGATCCTTGAACCTGGGATGATCCTGGAACAAAGGAGGATCCTTGAACCTGGGATGATCCTGGAACAAAGGAGGATCCTTGAATCTGCTGCATTCCCGAATATCCTCCTGAATTCGTGAGGGACCCCATATGCTGAGGATAGGATCCCGCTGGCTGGAAATATGAACCTGATGCCTGGGTCACTGTTGTTGTTCCGTAGTGCACTCCTTTTGGTCCACCCACATATTGAACATCTGGAGCCACTGATGGCTGAGAAGTAATCACCGGAGTATCAAAATTCAAGGATTTTGGCACCAGTGGGGAATGATCCTCTGCCGTTGTCTTTTGTTTCTTGAGATCTCCGATTTCTTTGAGAATCCTCTCATTGGTCTTATCCTGTTGCCTTATCTGATCCTTCATCTGCAAAATCAAAGTAAACATGTCACTAGTAGTGGGAGTGAAAGAAGCAGAAGAAGTTGGGGGTTTTGAGAAAATGGGAGTTGGTTTCTTCGCAGCATTCTCGGTATTCTTCTGGGATCCAGAAGGTGGTGGAGGCAAAGGAGGGACGCCTTGTGAAGAAGTGAATGAGGGCATCAAATTTGAAGCATTCTTCGCTGAGGAAGCCATTTGCTTGGTTGTAGTGAACCGAAATAAGCACAGAGATGCGTATTTTTCTAAGGACGAAGCACCAATTGCCCCACGGTGGGCGCCAAACTGTTTTGGTAAAAAAAAATCTGTTGAGGATATTGCAACCAAACTCTTTGTTACGGGGTATGATGCTAATTATGTATATCAATGACAAGGATCACTTCAATGTAATTTGCACAAATGACACAAGGATGTATACGGGGAAAAAGCCCTTGATCAAGAGTTGATCTCCGGCACAAAAAACCCCGGGTGATGGAAACTACCGATCACCAAGCTCAAATAAGTGATTAAATGTTTACAACTTCGGATAGTAACGAGCTAGGTACAAGGATCACTATCGTGAAATGTGTACAAGTGAGTGAAAATGAATGTATGTTCGTCGAGAGCTTCAAGTGTGCGAGTATACGAGTGTGTGTAGCTGCAAAAAATGGCTAAGTGTTTTTCTACTAGCTCGTTACCCCTTTTAAAATAGAAATTTAACTACCAAACTAACTATCCGACTTTCGTGCCATGCCTCCACGTTCTCCACAACGTTTATTTTTGGCCAAGCACGTGCGGGATATTTTGGGAATATTCTCCAGAAATGTCGCCAAGACTAAGTCCGACTTGTTACTCCTGCAAAACAATACGAAACACAAGTGAACAATTGTTAGTATGAGGATCCTTAAGGTGATCCATGATCCTGATCCTGAAGCTCTTCTGAGGATCACTATCTGTCACAGAAGTAAGGATCACTAAAGAGGATAATAACTAAGGATCACGGGTCATTTAGAAATCCACCCCTAACATATATGTATGTATATTAATTATTAATAAAAATAATTCGAGCGAAACCGAGCGATCGTCGAGCGAGCGGAGCTTTGCTCATGCTCGGATTGAATTTGAATCGAATCGATCCGATCGGCTCATTTACAAACTGAACGGGAATCGAACGAGCATTTTTTCGAGCATTTTTCGAGCGATCTTCGATCGTCGAGCAGTTTGGACAGCCCTAGTCTAAATGCACCTCTTCCTCAACTAATTTTTTTTTAACATCAAAGCCAACCTCTTTGTAACCACATACCAGCAAGTTGCTGGACATTTACTCACTCTTCACAGGACTCCACCATTCCCTGCAGTCTTCTTTTGGCCTCATACTTAGGGGCTGTTTGGTAGCCTCTTAATGACCATTCAGATGCTACCTCTTAATGGTTTAAAACCTCTGAATGAATAAGAGGTAACCTTTATATTACATGGTTAAGAGGCAACCTCTGAATGGTAAATCATCACATGTCACATTCTTTTACCTTCTCATTGGTAAAAATTTTAATGGTTCCATTAAGAGGTAGCCTCTTAATGACCATTCAGAGGCTACCAAACAACCCCTTAGCCGTAGAAAAACCATTTCTTTGACGTTATCCACCAAAGCTCCCTCCCCAACTAAATATACCCCTTACACCATGTGTAGGGTGGATTAGTTTCAAGCCTCTCCTTTAGGCATGATCTGACATGTGCCAATCTAGTCAGCAAAGGAGCATTACGGGGTTTGAAGTTAAAATGAGTGTAGTGGTATAATATCCCAAGCAATGATTACCCAATAACTTATTTAAATTTTTTTAAAATTAAAACAAATAATTTTTTAATAAATAAATAAAAATTAAATTACCACTAATTAAAATACTTACTAAAAATTAAAGACGGAAATGCAAAATCTAGATCTAAAGTCCGTATTTGTCACGAATATGTTGCCTACGCATTTGAGCTAGGAGCAATCCTTCTCCTTGAAGGTGATCGATATTAAATAGAATATTATTGTAAATAATATTATTGTATTTCAATAGTTTCCTTATTTTATTCATTGTATTTTTAGATAGGAATTGATGATTGATCATCGTAATACTTGCCTTGAAACTCTCATCAAGGTTGTTGTAATATTGGCTATTTGTGCCTCTGTATTCGTGAATGTAATTAACATTTTTTATCATTCAAATCAATTGTTTATATGGTATCACAGCCACAATACTCAAACGAGTAATCGATCCCGGCCATCAAATGATTTTTTTTCCAATCGTCTCTGCCATGACTTCTTCTTCCACAGTCATTCAAGTCTCTGCTTCCACCCATTTTAACGTTACCCTCACCAATGATAACTTCGCCGTTTGGCGTAAACACGTTCACTCCACTCTCATCGGACTGGACTTAGTTCACTTTCTCATCGGAACCAAACCAGTTCCGGCCCAGTTCCTTGATTTAGAATGCAAAAAACCCAACCCTGAATACCACACATGGTTCCGCCAAGATCAGGCCATTCTGGCCGCCCTCCTTGGGAGTTGTTCACCGACTATTCAGCCCTTAATTACCTCTGCCGAAACCACCCAACAGGCTTGGTAACGACTCCTTACAAGTTATGCTAATCCGTCTCGATCCCGTGTGATCTCCTTGAAATCCAAACTTGCTTCAAACCCGAAAGGCAATCGTAATATCACTAACTATCTTCGTGACATGAAATCGATTGCTGATGAACTGGCCTTGGCACAAAACCCGGTTAAGGATGAGGATCTACTGGTACACATCCTCTGTCAATTAGGTGATGACTTTAAACCCATCGCAACGTCACTTCGTTTACTTGATTCAAAGATTACATTTCCAAAATTGTTTGAGAAACTTGTTGACTATGAAAGAGATCTCCACAATACAACTACTCTGCTACCTGCCATTACTACTGTAAACTACACTACTCGCCAACAACGCTCTAATTTCCGACCCACAAATGAGAGGCGTGGCAATTCGGGAAACTTCAACAACCGAAATCCCCGACAACAGTGGTCCAACAATTCGAATAATCGTACTCGTGAGAACCGCTCTAATGTTTATTGTCAGTATTGTAACTTTGCAGGCCATGAAGCAAAGGAGTGTAGGAAACTTGCTAGGTTCCTTCGCGAAAATCAAGTTCAAACAGGAAGTTTAATGACCCCAAACAAGGCCTCACCCACTGCTAATGTTGCCACCTCATCTTATATGTTTGATTTCAGTGCCTCTAATCATGTCGATCCGGATCGTGCGTCTTTTCACTTCGTCTCTGAGTATGGTGGACCCGATGAAATTGTTCTTGGCAATGGTAATACTCTAACCATAACTCATATTGGTCAATCATATCTTCCAATGTCCAATGGTTCACTTTCGTTAAAAGATGTTTTATGTGTTCCACATTTCAAAAACAAACTCATATCCGTTGCTAAGTTATGCAAAACTAACCATGTTTCGGTGGAATTTTTTCCCACCAATTTTTTTTTTGTCAAGGATCTTCGCACGGGGGCACGTCTAATGCGGGGAGAGAACTACCTTGATGTCTACTATGCCAACCTTCCTTCATCGCCTCAAATAAATGCGGTGTCCATTACATCACCTATTGATTGGCATCACAAGCTTGGTCATCCTTCAACTCCAATTTTCAAAAAAAAGCCAAATGCTTAGGTTTACATTTTAAGTTTCTCAATTTTCATTGTAATTCTTGCTCCATCAATATAATTCATAAAACTCCATTTGGTATGAATTCATTTACCACCACCAAACCGTTACAATTAATATATTCGGATGTTTGGGGACCGGTGGAAAAATCCATTGATGGTTTCACTTATTACGTCATTTTTGTTGATTTTCACACTAAGTATATATGGCTATATCCAATGAAGTATAAATCCGATGTCTCTATCTTGTTTCCTCAATTCAAAGAGCTTATTGAAATTTTTTTCCAAACACCCTTAGTCTCTCTTTTTACGGATAATGGTAGTGAATATATTGGTTTAGCTGCCTACCTCCAATCCAAGGGAATTTCCCACTTCACTACCCCACCTCATACACCCGAACAAAATGGTGTGGCCGAGCGTCGTCACTGACATATTTTAGAAACCGGCCTATCTCTCCTTCGCTATGCTCGGCTTCCACTCTCTTTTTGGACGCATGCGTTCCAAACCACCGTCTATCTAATCAATCGTTTACCCACTCCAATCCTTGATTTCAAAATGCCTTACACCCTTCTATTCAATAAAGACACAACCTACACCAAACTCAAACCTTTTGGGTGTCTCTGTTACCCGTGGCTTCGACCGTATGCAAAATCTAAACTTCACCCTCGCTCCAAACGATGCATTTTTCTGGGTTACTCACCCTCTAAATCAGCCTTTAAATGCTATGATCCTATAACTCATCGTCTCTATCACTCACGTCATGTTGAGTTTGTGGAAACCCAATTTCCATTTCACACTCAACAAAGTTCCGCCTCCATTGTTCCATCTGTGGACCAGTTTTTGGGCACCTCTAATTCTCCATCCAATAACATACCCTATTCCAGCCCGTTGCCAAGGCCCCACGTTAGTCCCACTCCTCAGCCCACTACTACTGGACCGGTCTCTGTGTAACGCCCTAACACGCTTTAACTAAAAAAGACGCAGCGGAAATACGTACCATAAAATTTCTTTCATTATAAACGTTTTGACTTACTTGAAAGTTTATTATAAAATAACTCTTTTACAATATATGCATCCTTCGTACTCATTTACAAAATAAAAACATAACTTATGTCTATCAATTTACATGCTCAAGCATTCCCGTACAATCTATCTTGTGACTCGGTCTTTGATCGCTACTCCTCGTGATGATAATCTGCGATTCGTACAACCTGCACCCACCACATACATTCGCAACATTAGCATACATTATATACAGACAAGATTCTTAATCATGTAGTCTTGTTACGTTCTATCCACATATACTTTCCATCCCGTTATCTTTCTAAATTTAGTCATTCCATCCAGGTGTCTAATCCTTGGCGAAACTTCAATAGAGTACCTGCACTACATTTCATTCTCGGGGCACACTATTAATAACGTCAATACTTAAATGTATTGAAACCACGAATACAATACATACATAACTATGTACATACATACCTACTCACATACATACATAGATACATACATAACTACATACAAACATACCTACTCACATACATACATACATACTTGCATCCACTTATATACATTCATAGCTATACGCGTATGCACCTTCATACCTAAATACATAATGCTTACGCCCATACATAGCTACTTACGTTCATACATACACCGATACCTACTTATATACCGATCTGCATACATAACTACATACTTACATGCATTCATAAAACGAATTATAACTACACACGTGCATACCTTCACTCACACATACATATACTTACATAATTACATAAATACATTCACACATACATACTAACTCGTACATACCACTTACCTAATTCTCCACGAATTACTGTCATATCTTAATTACAAATCTTCGTATAATAAAACATGTACGAACAAACTTATATACATACTCACTCCTATTCATGATTACTTATTAGTTTAAGCTTATTAGGATGAAGCTAAATCTATACATGCGTACCCACATACTTAGTTCATTACCCCGCATACTCGTTCCCACATCCCGATCTTACTCACACATCATAAACGCTTTTTAAATGTCTTTCGGGTATGTTTCAGATCTAAAGAATGAGTTCCGTACTCACCCGTAACTTACCAAGCCTTTCGGTAGGGTTGAGGAACATTATAAAGACTTAACGAGGCTTGGAATGGGTTCACGGGGTCCGAATTCGAAGGAAAAACAAAGAATTTCATAAACTTTACACTTGCATCTGACCTTCACCGTAAGCTATGGTGGCTACCGTAGCTTACGGTGGCCTCAAAAACCTTACAACAACTTTAAACTGCCTTACGGCAAAAAGAAAGTCTCAGCTCCCACCATAGCTTTCGGTGGGCACCGTAAGCTACGGTGATGCCCGGATCAGCTCCCCATTTTAACACTAAAATTCGCATAACTTGTTCGTTTTGCATCCGTTTCACTTGAAACTTGTCCTAAACATTCGTAAAACAATTCCTTACATATTAGACTAAGAATCCTTACCCCGGGTCCTTAATCATTACAAATTTTATTACCGTTACTTCACTTTTTCTTAATTATTCGACCCGTTTGGTCCCACAAACTACCTTCGACTATCTAGATCAATACTTATCTTAATACCTTCATTCATTTCATACCATACATGATTTCCCTTCATTCATAAACAAGAAAGTTCTTATGTATACTAAGAAGTGAGTCAGAAGTCACTTACCTTGTGCATCAGTGCTCGTAACCGCTTCCTTGCCTCATCTTGACCTGTTAGCCTTCCATGCTTGGTCCATGCTTGTGTGGTTCCTATTCTTTCAGGTCGTCATGCCATAATAATGTTAGTATTCATGCTCATTCAAATTAACACACATTTACCAACTCTTATCAACATTGACTTTCACTAACATGCATATGACATGATTTGTCAACCACATTATTCAATATCTTCGAAATCCAAATTCATTATCACACATAACACATAATTGGTCTAACACATATTCCATGATCTCTTGATTCTTTTACTTGTGTCTAAAAGCCTAACCATACTATAAATTTTCGGTTGACTTTCAGAAAGTCAACCTTCTAGCATATAACTTCTAACCTTTGAACACACATTCATGTTGATATAGTAGACCATATTAATAACATCACATTCATTTCATACATAATGTTGTATGACACATACAACTACATGATCACCTAGTCACATACATAATATACACATAATCAATTTACACATACTTATGCTTCCATGATTCTACATTCGACAACCACATTGCTAAGTTAGACAACTTAACGTAATTCATAACATCATCCTTTACTAATATGGTCATATGTTATACATTTAATACACATTCACTTCTTGATCGCAATTAAGTGATTAATACAAACACATGGCGAGCATTGCCCGTTCAAGCACAATGTAAAAGCCTCTAATGCATAATCTTGACCAACACATACATTCAACCCGAATTCTTGTGCTAGTTCCATCTAAAGCACATTCTTTAAGTTAGTATACTACTAGTTACATCATTATCATACGTCATTCATATATGTCAAGCCACTTCCTAAAATCTCACATCCTAACTTCACTTAGGCATATCATCATACACTTGGAGTGCATACTACTTCCTATGCACATAGTACAAGTATTTTATGCATAATATTACTAGTTCATATCAAGATCATCAAATTCCACTAGAATCATGTAATTTTCATACTATACCCAAATTAACTAACAATTACTCATTACATACAACATCATACATCAATCTTAAACAACTATTGAACATGCATGATTATCCATATCATCATTTTCACTACTACAAGTGGGTTTCATCTAAAATCATCAAATTACTTAGAATCTTGCATAGTTCATGTTCTATATTGTGATTCTAACACATCTACATGATCAATTTCATACAAATTCATGGATTGATCATAACCAACTTCATAGCAAGATCATCAAATCATAAATTACAACTTACCACATGTTTGCAAGGGCTAGATCATCAAGAAAACGAGTTCATGCATCGGATTTGAGCCTAATTTCCTTGTCAATTTGAAGCTTTCTTGGGAACTAGGGTTTTCACCCTTTCCTTCTTCCTCCTGGTCGATCTCACGCACACACACACCTAGTGTGTGTGATATTTTTTTTTGTTTTAATTAAATCCAGATTCAAATTTGGCAATCTTAGTCCCTCATGTTCTCTCTTATTTATTTGACCCCCATTATTTTCCACAATTAATTTATAGCCAACACTATCTAACCAAGTTAGATGACTTGGTTATTAGTGAAATATCCCACTTAACCAGTAATCCTACTTACTTATGCCAACCTAATAAAATGTCCAAATAAAATATTTAGACCCGAGTTTTGGGGCGTTACAAGTCTACCCCCCCTTAAAAGAGGTTTCGTCCCCGAAACCTTGTTCATTATCTCAGAAAAATATCTGCCTTGTTGGTCAATATTATTCCTATATTCGTGCTTAACTCTAGAGTTAAACATCCTTCTACGTTTGCCACCATTATATGGCACTTCATACACCCTTAGGTTAAATTCTGATTCATTTCCTTCATGTCCTTTTAACTTATGTAATACACCCTCTATATTCTTGTATACACATTGCTTACTGTCATTAGTCTGGATCTAAATTTCATTCTTTTGTTGACCTTCAAAAGTCAAACCTTCAATACCATGTTATAAATGTGCTACCATTAGTTCGCATGAACGTGCTATTCGATCTATAACTTTCTATCCTACATTCGTAAATAAGCAATTTACTAACCGCGTAGTTTGGCACAATGCATTGAGCCGCTAAAACGGTTCGGCCTGTATCTTCTCAGATCCAAAACAGGGCTGATTCCGCTCATGCGTGCTGATAAGTTACCGTTCTTGAGCGTCCTTTCACCAATTCTACTAGCTTCATTACTTCAAGCATTCTACTATTCTTATTGATAAGGTAATGGTTAGCACATTTTACTTAAATGTTTATGCTTTTCGATGGTTATTCTGTAACACCTCGTGTTTTTAGGGAAGTCAAAGTCAAGGTCAAGTCAACGATTGTTTTCACGCAGCTTGACTTGTAGTAGATTTCTTTTATGTATTTTATTTAGCTATATTATGTGGAGTAAGTGTCAATAATTACAACAATCGACGTATTTCAATCGCCTTCTAACCGACTTACGACTGTGAACTGTAGGAAGTAACAATGCGATAAAGTTAACTAAACGATAATCAAACTATGCTAATCAAATCGACATCGAATCGAATCACAAGTCGAGCTACGTATTTTAATTATTGTTATTCGTGTGTGTGTGCCTTATGTGTTACTTGTGCATGTTTATTTATGTTATGTGTGGAAATCAATCGAAACGCAATCGAAACTCGAAACGCAATCGAACTCAATCGAAACCGAACTATGATAATTAGTGGAGAAGAGACAGCGCAATATATGAGTGATTGGGATTAAAAGTAATTTGACTAGGAAACCCTATCGTATTGAACCGCTCGCAACCGAAATCGAAATATCAAAATCATCGCGCCGAATACTCGAAACGTGCAGACTGATCGATCAGGCTACCAGCCGATCGAACAGCCAGCCGATCGGACTGCTGTCCGATCGTACAGGATGTCCGATCGAGCTACCTGGCCGATCGGCCATCACTTTCCCCTTTTGGCATCCTATAAATACCCCTGTCATTGTCATTCTTTCCACTTTTGGAAACCTCTGCTCGACCAGCACGCTCAGCCCACCTTTTCTCAGATTTCTCTCGATTCCGGTAAAATTTCGTCCTAAATCTTGTACTTTCTTGATCTACACGCACTCCTACACGTTTCTATCTTTCAAATCTTAACTTTTAACCGTGAAATCATCAAGATTCAAGTGTTCTAGGATGATGTTATCATGGGTTCTTGAAGAACTTCATGTTTTGGCCTCAATCCACCAAGAATAACTTGGATCTGGCCGATTTCCACATAAATAAACAATGATCTTTCATAGATCTAAACATATACATGTTGAAAAGGATTGAAAGACGGATTTTCCAACTTTCTTTCAACTCTTTTACACTCAATGCCTTCAAACCGATAGAAACGGAGCCTGTGCCGGTTTACAAATCAACCCGGTGGTTTCATGGCTCAAGATCCGAATTCTATCCACAAGGTTAACCGATTCCGGGTTAAACGCTGAACCCCGTTCCGAATAGTTCACCAGCCGGATTTGGGTGATTCCTGTCCGACGAAGGGAACCAAGTAAGGACGAGAAATCTATGGTTCGACTCGTTGTCAAAATACCTCAATAAAATGACAAACAATCAGAACAACCAAGTGTTAGACGAATTGGCTGATCAGGTCAGGATGCTGACCGATCAGACTGCTGTCCGAACGGACAGCCAGCCGATCGGACAGTCACCCGATCGACTGTCCAGCCGATCGGCTAACACATGGTCCCACACACAATCAATTTATTTTGAGGAATAATATTGAACGAATTGTCGTTCGATCGGACTACTGTCCGATCGGATTACTCTTCGGATCAGGAGATACTATACTTCAACACTTAATCGATTTTTCAACATGTTCAATGCACTAGAAGTGCCACCCGATCGAACAGCCGTCCGATCAGGTGACACCCTGCTGAGAACTCATCTTGGTTATTTATGCACGTTTTCCGATCGAACAGCGTTAGTGTTCGATCGATCAATTAACCGATCCACTACACCATACTTTGCATTTCATTAAAAAATTGTTGACCATTGTTGACTTGCCAACCGATCGGTCAGCAAGCCGTATTATTGCGTCACTTGTTGACCTGACCGATCGAACACCTGTCCGATCGAACACCTGTCCGATCCAATGCAAATCACTTCAACTCATCAAAATGCCTAACTGATCGGGTTGCCGTAGATCGAACAGCCGTCCGATCGACCGACCTGAAGGGTAAAGGTACTTCAATGTTTTCAAATACTACAATGAAAACTTCAAAAGTCAAGCCATCATACACAAACACATCCTTCTCAAAGGAAGAAACAATCCACTCGAACAGCCATCCGATCGGCCTACCGACCGACCGGACAGCGGTCCGAGCGGACTGTCAACCGAACGATCAGCTGTCCGATCGGACTGCCAACCGATCGACCAGTTGTTCGACCCATTTACACTTTGTACCATTTGACGCGTAAAACGTCACTTATCGTTATGCTATCAATCCATTCAGGCTAACTTTACTCGCTAAGCGCTCCCTTCAATCCATCAACTGCTGTGAGTATACTCGATCCCTTTTTGCTTTAAGCACTTTTGGGTGTTACATACGTTACAACTATTCAAATCACATCGAATACACTACTCAATACTATTTGAACGCTAACTGTTAATGCATGATATGTGTGGCTTATGAATGCTTGTTTGTTATGTTTACACATGGAATGCTGTCTACCTGCCTTAGCAACGATGGTACTATAGTTTGGACTCAGCACCCGTTCACACGGGGGTTGTTAAGGACCATTACTTGCATGGATTACGGTGGTAATCATGTATTGCGAACTGCCTTGGGCAGTCAACCCGCAGTCATTGGTATCGATGGATCTATGTCGATAACTAACGTGCTTCATTTCACTATGTGTACGTGCTGGTTATGCGTAAACGAATTCGAACTCTATATGCTATTATCAAACTTGTATGCTCACCTTTACATTATATGTATTGACTTTATTTTAACGTATGTGACAGGGGCTTAGGATGCACACATGATAGGAAGTAGAAGCTAGAATAAAGCTTTAGAGCCCAACAAATAGTTGTCTGTAGTGGTCAAACTAAGGGTCTCTAGAAGCAGATAAACAATTGCTGTCTATTTAAATCTGAGTTGTCGGAACAGAATATTTGCCTGGATTTTTGTCTGTAATAATTATTTTACTGTGTGAGATACGGTATGGGACGTATTATTTAAATTGAATAGTAATGATAACTGTTATGGAAATTTTAGGACAATCTGTTTCGCTCAGTGCCATGCCCCGATGATTCCGCCATCGGTTGGGGTGTGACAGATTGGTATCAGAGCCATAACTATAGGGAATTAGGCAAGACACGACCTAGTCCGGGTCGATGTCTTAGATACCTAGTCTATAGTTAAGAACCGGCAAGACCCACTTGTGCATATCCGTTAGGGATTTTGTACGAGCTTATTTCTCACTATTCTTGCTTATGCTACGCTATCACTACACTCGAATTTTCAACTATGAAAGAGTAACTAAGCCAAGAATAGGTGTGAAAACTGTAAACTCTCGACTAAAGTTGCTTAATCAACCCGCATTTTATCTACAAACGAGGAGAATTATGCCAAATCAGGGGTGAAATCCGTATTTTGATGAATAATCTCCTCTATTTTATTAAAAACAGGAACGAAGTGGTTAAGCTAGGGGCGAAACCCTAACCTTGACGACTTGTTCCGCCTATTTTACAAAACTCTCACCAAAGTCTCGACGGACTCCAACTACCTGAAGTCACAATATGACTAACGGGATGGGTGCCAAACGCCTAAGAATCGAGGCGAAGGCATAGTCCTGAAGGTTAAAATGTGCACAACAAGTCTCCGTGAATAGTCGAATCACTTTGGTTAGTCAAAGTCTACTAGCCGCAGACGATCTATTTCTCAAATTTTATGTGTTTTGATTTTGAGCTCACAACTGCTAACTTTGATGATTCGTTGATTTTATGTGTTTTGTGTGTTTAATGCTTATTTGATTAGCATTTTGAGATATCACTGGTTTCAATCTAATGCCTTTTTCTTTCGCTACTCACACGACACACTACACATCGTTAACAAATCGATAAGTTGTGGACGACCTTATGCTATACTATACGCTAATACTACGCTACTCGATGTACTAAAACTCGAACGCTATTCTCGAAAACTCGCAGACTTTGAATGATAGGTTTCTATATTCTAACTACCTCTTAAATGATAAAGGAACATGCATAATCATAAGAAGGTGGCTATGTGCTTATGTGCTTATATGCCTCTGTGCTTATGTGCTTATGTGCCTATGTGCTTATGTGCTTATGTAACTAGGTGCTTCTGTATTTATGCAAATATGTGGTTATGTGTATGCGTAGTTACATGACTGTGTTCCTGAGCCTTAGCAGTAGTAAACGTGTGGGGTGAGATTCGAATACAATGTGTTGAGCCTTGTGACGATGTCTGTTGCAGACAATGTCGTCTGGATCCCGTCATCCCTTACTTTCTCGTCAAGAAAAGAGAGACAAACGCCTTGCTGCCATCATCGCTAAAAGTGTAGCAAAGGCTGTGAGCGATGTTTATGAGAACGCCAGCAAGTCGTCTGAGGAGTCGAGAACCGAAGTTCCTAAAGCTACCGCCAAGGCCTTCAATTTCAAGCAATTCAAGTCGTGTAGGCCAAAGGAATTCACTGGTGAGGGAGGTCCTACTGCACTATTCCAATGGTTTGTTTCCATTGAGGTTACTCTACGACAGAGTGGTTGCCCTGATGACCTTCGAACTCTGAATGCTACCGGCGTTTTCCAGTCCCGTGCACTAGACTGGTAGACGACTGAGAGGAACAAGAAATGGAACGATGCAGCCTACGGTCTGTCGTGGGATGAGCTCAAGGAAGTCATGCTGGAAGAATTTTTCCCTCCTCACGAACGTCAGAAGCTAGAGGATGAATTTTGGAACATACAACAAAAGGATGGTGAAAATGCTGCGCTCACTGCTCGCTTCAAATAGCTCAGCATCATTTGTCCTGATCAGGTCAAGACTCCAGACATGGCAATCAAGAAGTACATCCGAGCTTTGCCCGACTGCGTCGCAGATTTCGTTCAAGCGGCTAAGACTACGACGATCGAAGAGACTTATCTACTGGCCGCTGAAATCAACGACAAAAAGGTCAAGACTGGTGTCTGGGATAAAGCTTTAAAGCACCTGCATCAAACTACCACTGCCATGCCAACTGCTGAAACAACCACCTCATCGAGCAACAAGAGGAAGAACAAGAGAAAGAACAGCTCCAGCAACAAGAATTGTGCGATCACTGCTGCACCGATTCAAGCTGTACCAGCCCAACAACGTCAAGTAGGGCGCCTGTGGCTAATGCACCTCCTGCAAAGCGTGCATACACTGGGCCACACCCGTTCTGCCCTACTTGTACCTACCACCACCCGACTGCCATTGCTTGCCGATTTTGTGCTCATTGCAATATGTACGACCATTTTACTACCAACTGCCGTGTTCAACAAGCTCCTGTTCATCAAGCTCTACTCACCGCCCCTCGGGGTCAACAAGCTCCTCCGGCACCCGCAGTCAAAGCCAGAGCCTGCTTCGCATGCGGCGATCCTAATTATTTTTCTAACATGTGCCCAAACAGGGTCGTGAAACAAGAGCCCCAGCAGCAGCAGCCTCAGCAGCAGCAACACCAGCAACAACAGCAACAAGCAGCACACGCACAAACTTTCAAGATCAACGTGCGTCAAGCCCAAGCCGACAACAACGTGGTTAATGGTACGTTCCTTGTGAATGGTATTTATGCTTCATGTTTGTTTGATACTGGAGCCAATAATTGCTTTGTGTCGTTTGAATTCGAGAAACTCCTTAGTCGTAAACACTCCCAACTCTCCTCGACTTTCGATGTTGAAGTCGCTACTGGAAGAACTGTCGCCGTCAATTCTGTTCTTCGTGATTGTACTCTTGAGCTCAACAATCACATCTTCCCAATCGACCTTATTCCGATGCAACTCGGAAGTTTTGACGTCATAGTAGGCATGGACTTTCTTCGTGAAAACCATGCTGAAGTTGTGTGCTTCGACAAGATGATTCGATTCTCGCTTGCAAATGGTGATTTACTGTGTGTATACAGTGAAACTACTTCGAAAGGTCTCAAGGTCATGTTGTGTGTTCAAGCTAACAAATATCTCCGCAACGATTACAGAGCTTTCTTGGATAACATTGTAGTAGAGGAGAAGGAAAAGAAAGAAAAGAAGGAAGTGAAGGACGTTCCAGTGGTTCGAGAATTTCCTAATGTTTTTCCAGAGGATCTTCCCGGACTACCACCAAGTCGTGATATCGACTTTCGTATCGACCTCATTCCTGAAGCCAACCCTATTGCCAAAGCTCCCTACCGACTCGCGCCGTCCGAAATGCGCGAACTCTCAAACCAACTCCAGGAATTACTTGAGAAAGGCTTCATTCGCCCGAGCACCTCTCCTTGGGGCGCGCCAGTCCTTTTCGTCAAAAAGAAGGATGGGTCGTTCCGGATGTGCATCGACTATCGGGAATTGAATAAGTTAACTATTAAGAACCGCTATCCCCTACCCCGCATCGAGGATTTGTTTGATCAGCTACAAGGCGCTACGTGTTTCTCGAAGATCGATCTACGTTAAGGCTATCACCAACTGCGTATCCAAGAGGAGGATATACCCAAAACCGGGTTTCACACTCTATACGACCACTACGAATTCGTTGTTATGCCTTTTGGTTTAACCAACGCACCATCGGTTTTCATGGATCTGATGAATCGCGTGTGTAAACCTTATCTCGACCGTTTCGTTATCGTATTCATCGACGACGTCTTGATCTATTCCAAATCGAAGGCCGAACACGCGCAACATCTACGTTTGGTTCTCGAGTTACTCCAGGGGAACCAACTCTATGCCAAGTTCTCCAAGTGTGAATTCTGGTTGGAGGAAGTTCAGTTTCTGGGTCACATCGTAAATAAACAAGGTATCCACGTCGATCCTGCGAAGATTGAAGTCGTCAAGAGTTGGATTACACCTAAGAACCCGTCTGAAGTCCGTTCTTTTCTAAGGCTGGCAAATCGTGTCTTAACAGGTTTAACAGGTTTCTGATGGCGCGCACAACATACGTTTCAAACATGATTACGACTCGTTTAACTACTTTCTACCTCATGTTTATAAAACAGTTTTATGTTTTATGTACAAAGATGAATAAATGATAGATCCTAACATTGTAATTTTAATTATTTTAAAAATTAAAAAAGGCAAAGGGTGTATTTTTCAGTCAAACAGGTCTAATCGTGTCTTAACAGGTACCCAATTGCCAGCCCTATTCTTTTCTCGGACTAGCGGGCTATTATCGACGATTTATCGAAGGATTCTCAAAGATCATTGTGCCGCTTACCGCTCTCACGCACAAAGACAAGCCTTTTGTTTGGGGAACTGAACAAGAGTCTGCCTTTCGAACCCTTAAACACAAGCTTTGCACTGCTCCTGTTCTCACACTACCCGATGGAAACAACGATTTCATGGTCTACTGTGATGCTTCCAACCTTGGTCTTGGTTGTGTCCTTATGCAACGGGACAAGGTCATAGCTTACGCGTCTCGTCAGCTCAAAATCCATGAGAAGAACTATACAACCCATGATCTCGAGCTAGGCGCAGTTGTTTTTGCGTTAAAGATTTGGCGACACTACCTGTATGGTACCAAGTGTACGATCTTCACCGATCATAGGAGCCTACAACATAGCTTTAATCATAAGGAACTTAATATGGGTCAACGCCGATGGGTAGAACTTCTCAACGACTATTACTGTGAGATTCGTTATCACCCAGGCAAAGCGAATGTTGTTGCCGACGCAGTCAGCAGACAGAGCTATCTGCTTAGCACTCGTAATGTTCAAGCCCAATACGATCTCGAAACCCTCATCCGCGAAGTTCAGCATGCGTGTTTTAACGAACGCACTCTGAAGAAGGAAAGAATCTACCACGATGGAGCCCATCTTGTGAGCAAGTCGAACGGGATATTCCACTTTCTGGACCGAATTTGGATCCCTAAACGGACTGATTTACGACAGATCTTGATGGACGAAGCCCACAAATCCCGGTATTCTATTCATCCCGGAGCCGATAAAATGTACCAGGACCTTCGCTATAAGTACTGGTGGCCGGGCATGAAAAGGGATATTGCTCTCTATGTTGGAAAATGCCTAACTTGTGCAAGAGTCAAGGCTGAACATCAAAGACCCTCTGGCTTACTCGAACAATCACCGATCCCCATGTGGAAGTGGGAGAGTATAGCTATGGACTTTATAACCAAGCTACCGCACACGTCATCAGGTCACGACAGCATTTGGGTTGTGGTCGACCGCTTGACTAAATCAGCTCACTTTTTACCAATACGGGAAGACTACAAGGTAGAACGATTAGCCCGAATCTACACCGACGAGATCATTTGTAATCATGGTACGCCTCGTGACATCATCTCTTATCGTGATGCTCGGTTTACCTCGCGACTGTGGGAAACGTTTCAAATGGCACTCGGTACATCGTTAAATCTAAGTACCATTTTCCACCCTCAAACCGACGGTCAGACTGAAAGAACGATTCGTACTCTTGAAGACATGCTCCGTTCGTGTGTCATAGACTTCGGTGGTAATTGGGACAAATACCTGCCACTAGTCGAATTCTTATATAACAACACCTATCATTCTAGCATTCAAATGGCACCATTCGAGGCTTTATACGGAAGAAGATGTCGATCGCCCATTGTGTGGCACCAGATTGGTCATTCGCAATTAACCGGTCCTGAGCTACTACAAGAAACGACAGACAAAATTTTCCAAATTCGAGACAACCTGGTTAAAGCTCTGAATCGACAGAAAAGTTAAGCCAATAGACGACGCAAGCCCCTTAAATTTGACGTTGGTGACTACGTACTCCTAAAGGTATCACCTTGGAAGGGTGTGGTCTGATTCGGCAAGAAAGGAAAGCTCGCGCCTCTATATGTTGGACCTTTTAAGATTCTGGAAAGGATCGAAAAAGTCGCCTACAGACTCGAACTACCGGAGGAACTTAGTAACGTCCACCCGACTTTCCATGTGTCAAACCTCCGAAAGTGCCTAGCCGACCACGACTTACATGTCTCTCTCGACGACTTACAAGTGAACGAAACATTACACTTCGTGGAGAAGCCCGTCGAAATCATGGACCGCCAAACCAAGCAACTCAGACGCTCTCGCATTCCTATTGTGAAAGTCCGATGGGAAGGCAAACGAGGCGCAGAGTTCACTTGGGAACTCGAAAGCGACATGAAGGCGAAGCCGCAGTTATTTAAAGAGAAAGTCTAGAAAGAGAGAGTTCTCAAACGTGATTCACGATGTTGTACGACTTCCAGCCTAATTTCGGGACGAAATTCCCTAAACAAGGGGAGGCTGTAACACCCCGTGTTTTCAGGGAAGTCAAAGTCAAGGTCAAGTCAATGATTGTTTTCGCGCAGCTTGACTTGTAGTAGATTTCTTTTATGTGTTTAATTTAGCTGTATTATGTGGAGCAAGTGTCAATAATTACAACAATCGACGTATTTCAATCGCCTTCTAACCGACTTACGACTGTGAACTGTAGGAAGTAACAATGCGATAAAGTTAACTAAACGATAATCAAACTATGCTAATCAAATCGACATCGAATCGAATCACAACTCGAGCTACGTATTTTAGTTATTGTTATACGTGTGTGTGTGCCTTATGTGTTACTTGTGCATATTTATTTATGTTATATGTGGAAATCAATCGAAACGCAATAGAAACTCGAAACGCAATCGAAACCGACCTATGATAATTAGTGGAGAAGAGACAGCGCAAGATATGAGTGATTGGGATTAAAAGTAATTTGACTAGGAAACCCTATCGTATCGAACCGCTCGCAACCGAAATCGAAATATCAAAATCATCGCGCCGAATACTCGAAACGTGCAGACTGATTGATCAGGCTACCAGCCGATCGAACAGTCACCTGAACGGACTGCTGTCCGATCGGACAGGCTGTCCGATCGAGCTGCCTGGCCGATCGGCCATCACTTTCCCCTTTTAGTATCCTATAAATACCCTTGGCATTGTCATTCTTTCCACTTTTGGAAACCTCTGTTCGACCAGCACGCTCAGCCCACCTTTTCTCAGATTTCTCTTGATTCTGGTAAGATTTCATCCTAAATCTTGTACTTTCTTGATCTACACGCACTCCTACACCTTTCTATCTTTCAAATCTTAACTTTTAACCGTGAAATCATCAAGATTCAAGTGTTCTAGGATGATGTCATCATGGGTTCTTGAAGAACTTCATGTTTTGGCCTCAATCAACCAAGAATAACTTGGATCTGGCCGATTTCCACATAAATAAACAAAGATCTTTCATAGATCTAAACATATACATGGTGAAAAGGATTGAAAGATGGATTTTCCAACTTTCTTTCAACTCTTTTACACTCAATGCCTTCAAACCGATAAAACGGAGCCTGTGCCGGTATACAAATAACCCGGTGGTTTCATGGCTCAAGATCCGGATTCTATCTACAAGGTTAACCGATTCCGAGTTAAACGCTGAACCCCGTTTCGAACAGTTCACCAGCCGAATTTGGGTGATTCCTGTCCGACGAAGGGAACCAAGTAAGGACGAGAAATCTATGGTTTGACTCGTTGTCAAAATACCTCAATAAAAAGATAAACAATAAGAACAACCAAGTGTTAGACGAATAGGCTGATCAGGTCAGGATGCTGACCGATCGGACTGCTGTCCGAACGGACAGCCAGCCGATCGGACAGTCAGCCGATCGACTGGCCAGCCGATCGGCTAACACATGTTCCCACACACAATCAATTTATTTTGAGGAATAGTATTGAACGAATTGCCGTTCGATCGGACTACTGTCCGATCGGATTACTCTTCGGATCATGAGATACTATACTTCAACACTTAATCGATTTTTCAACATGTTCAATGCACTAGAAGTGCCACCCGATCGAACAGCCGTCCGATCAGGTGACACCCTGCTGAGAACTCGTCATGGTTATTTATGCATGTTATCCGATCGAACAGCATTAGTGTTCGATCGATCAACTAACCGATCCACTACACCATACTTTGCATTTCATTAAAAAATTGTTGACCATTGTTGACTTGCCAACCGATCGGTCAGCAATCCGTATTATTGCATCACTTGTTGACCTGACGGATCGAACACCTGTCCAATCGAACACCTGTCCGATCCAAAGCAAATCACTTCAACTCATCAAAATACCTAACCGATCGGGTTGTCGTCCGATCGAACAGCCGTCTGATCGACCGACCAGAAGGGTAAAGGTACTTCAATGTTTTCAAATACTACAACGAAAACTTCAAAAGTCAAGCCATCATACACAAACACATCCTTCTCAAAGGAAGAAACAATCCACTCGAACAGCCATCCGATCGGCCTACCGACCGACCGACCGGACAGCGGTCCGAGCGGACTGTCAACCGAACGATCAGTTGTCCGATTGGACTGCCAACCGATCGACCAGCTGTTCGACCCATTTACACTTTGTACCATTTGACGGGTAAAACGTCACTTATTGTTATGCTATCAATCCATTCAGGCTAACTTTACTCGCTAAGCGCTCCATTCAATCCATCAACCGCTGTGAGTATACTCGATCCCTTTTTGCTTTAAGCACTTTTGGGTGTTACATACGTTACAACTATTCAAATCACATCAAACACACTACTCAATACTATTTGAACGCTAACCGTTAATGCATGATATGCGTGGCTTATGAATGCTTGTTTGTTATGTTTACACATGGAATGCTGTCTACCTGCCTTAGCAACGATAGTACTATTTGGACTCAGCACCCGTTCACACGGGGGTTGTTAAGGACCATTACTTGCATGGATTACGGTGGTAATCATGTATTGCGAACTACCTCGGGCAGTCAACCCGCAGTCATTGGTATCGATGGATCTATGTCGATAACTAACGTGCTTCATTTCACTAAGTGTACGTGCTGGTTATGCGTAAACGAATTCGAACTCTATATGCTATTATCAAACTTGTATGCTCACCTTTACATTATATGTATTGACTTTATTTTAACGTATGTGACAGGTGCTTAGGATGCACACATGATAGGAAGTTGAAGCTAGAATAAAGCTTTAGAGCCCAACAAATAGTTGTCTGTAGTGGTAAAACTAAGGGTCTCTAGAAGCAGATAAACAATTGTTGTCTATTTAAATCTGAGTTGTCGGAACTGAATATTTGCCTGGATTTTTGTCTGCAATAATTATTTTACTGTTTGAGATACGGTATGGGACGTATTATTTAAATTGAATAGTAATGATAACTGTTATGGAAATTTCTGGACAATCTGTTTCACTCAGTGCCATGCCCCGATGATTCCGCCATCGGTTGGGGTGTGACATATTCACCTACAACCCTTTCACATCTTCCCTGCAGACATAATATACATATCATACATTCCATTCTTACATACATATCTTCATTTATTTAATTATGTTATGAACTTTTGCAGTTTGACTTTTCAAAGTCAACTGTCACCTCATACTTATCGTATGTGCGATGAAGTACACCTTGATTCTTCCTTCCAAATCAGGCATACTTACAAGACATTACCTTAGCTTTTCTTGTTAAAGTTTTTCATTCTTTGTAAATTACATAAACCATTCATCTGAATTCTAGCCCATCATTCGTTTTAACTCTCATGGGTCAATTATTAACATGCCACACACGTAACTTATTTAAAGCTTATTTCTTTCAACTAAGGTTTCTTGCTACTACAATAGCTTTCAGCGATTCTACTTACTTAATAAATCAAATACTTCATGCTATTTTGCTATTACTTGCTACATATGTGTCATCTTACTTTGTTTGACTTTTTGGAAGTCCAATCGTAAATACATTCTTGCCTATGTCTATCAATTACCCGGTTCTGGCACATTCCTCTCTAGTCGAGCTATAAGCTCCTATTGAAAGCATAAGCTTTTATACATACCTGGCGTGAGTCAAATCCATTGACTCGTTATCCATGCCTGGCGTTTACTATTTCCTTCTAGTTTGTGACATTACATGACCATACTTTATGCTCACCTACAAATATATGACTTGATCATTTCAAACATTAGATACGTAGTTCAAATGGCAATCACTATTTGACCCGCATAACTCTTTTGTCCTTTCAACCATTCTTGCAGACGATGCATTTGCATAATATATTTACATATATATCTATACATAAGTTTAAAAAAAACGTAACTTGAATCATATCCGCTTTTTAGAATATTTACTTGTTTGGTCCGTACCCACTTACAAATTTAAACTTTTCATTCTACTTTTCATTCACTTCTATGTCTTGGATTCGTCTCACGGATTCTAACATTTCATTTTATATCCTTCATTCCTTCTATGTCTCGAATCCGTCTTACAGATTCTAACATTTCATTCACATTTTCCATTACTTCTATGTTTTGAATCTGTCTCGCGGGTTCAAACATATCATTCGTACATTTCATTACTTCCGCGTTTGAATCCGTCTCGTGGGTTCCAACATATCATTCGTACATTCCATTACTTCTATGTTTGAATCCGTCTCGCGGGTTCAAACATATCATTCGAACATTCCATTTATATGAGGTGCTTTAATTTTCTTGAGAGTCTTATAATTCTCACCCACACGTCCACCTAATACTCAATCCTTTCGGACATACCTGCAACAATTATCACGGTCTCACGAACGTTATATATTTCTTGCGTACTGGCCAGGTACGCAATCCACATACTAGTTTCGTTCCTTCATGTAATCATCACCTTATGTTTGAAGAATTAGGTTTCGGCACGTGTAACATTTCAAAACTTCATTACTATTTCATCACTGTCTTTCATTTAAAATTTTCATTTACTTAATAGGTTTTACCATTACATGCACTCACAAGTTAAATTTACGTACCTGGGTCAATTTGTCTTATTACATGCCTTGGTGCCGGTCATAGACCGCATTCACGAATCATCCTCTCCAAGCAATTATGCTTACCTTACACATAACATACTGTTAGTTTTCTCCAAACACATACTTAAGTACATACTTACCTTTGCTTCTACCCTTAGATCTTGATCGAGTCTCGGATTGTACGGGTTCCTTGTCACAAGAGCACACAGGTTTGAGTTCAAGTATTTACCTCCTCATACTTGATTTCCCTCAAACCAGGGCTCTGATACCAACTTGTAACGCCCTAACACGCTTTAACTAAAAAAGACGCAGCGGAAATACGTACCATAAAATTTCTTTCATTATAAACGTTTTGACTTACTTGAAAGTTCATTATAAAATAACTCTTTTACAATATATGCATCCTTCGTACTTATTTACAAAATAAAAGCATAACTTATGTCTATCAATTTACATGCTCAAGCGTTCCCGTACAATCTATCTTGTGACTCGGTCTTTGATCGCTACTCCTCGTGATGATAATCTGCGATTCGTACAACCTGCACCCACCACATATATTCGCAACATTAGCATACATTATATACAGACAAGATTCTTAATCATGTAGTCTCGTTACGTTCTATCCACATATACTTTCCATCCCGTTATCTTTCTAAATTTAGTCATTCCATCCGGGTGTCTAATCCTTGGCGAAACTTCAATAGAGTACCTGCACTACATTTCATTCTCGGGGCACACTATTAATAACGTCAATACTTAAATGTATTGAAACCACGAATACAATACATACATAACTACGTACATACATACCTACTCACATACATACATACATAACTACATACAAACATACCTACTCACATACATACATACTTGCATCCACTTATATACATTCATAGCTATACGCGTATGTACCTTCATACCTAACTACATAATGCTTACACCCATACATAGCTACTTACGTTCATACATACACCGATACCTACTTATATACCGATCTGCATACATAACTACATACTTACATGCATTCATAAAACGAATTATAACTACACACATGCATACCTTCACTCATACATACATATACTTACATAATTACATAAATACATTCACACATACATACTAACTCGTACATACCACTTACCTAATTCTCCACGAATTACTGTCGTATCTTAATTACAAACCTTCGTATAATAAAACATGTACGAACAAACTTATTTACATACTCACTCCTATTCATGATTACTTATTAGTTTAAGCTTATTGGGATGAAGTTAAATCTATACATGCGTACCCACATACTTAGTTCATTACCCCGCATACTCGCTCCCACATCCCGATCTTACTCACACATCATAAACGCTTTTTAAATGTCTTTCGGGTATGTTTCGGATCTTAAGAATGAGTTCCGTACTCACCCATAACTTACCAAGCCTTTCGGTAGGGTTGAGGAACATTATAAAGACTTAACGAGGCTTGGAATGGGTTCACGGGGTCCGAATTCGAAGGAAAAACAAAGAATTTCATAAACTTTACATTTGCATCTGACCTCCACCGTAGGCTACGGTGGCTACCGTAGCTTACGGTGGCCCCAAAAGCCTTACGAAAACTTTAAACTTCCTTACGGCAAAAAGAAAGTCCCAGCTCCCACTGTAGCTTACGGTGGGCACCGTAAGCTACGGTGATGCCCAGATCAACTCCCCATTTTAACACTAAAATCCGTATAACTTGTTTGTTTTGCATCCGTTTCACTTGAAACTTGTTCCTAAACATTCGTAAAACAATTCCTTACATATTAGACTAAGAATCCTTACCCCGGGTCCTTAATCATTACAAATTTTATTACCGTTACCTCACTTATTCTTAATTATTCGACCCGTTTGGTCCCACAAACTACCTTCGACTATCTAGATCAATGCTTATCTTAATACCTTCATTCATTTCATACCATACATGATTTCCCTTCATTCATAAACAAGAAAGTTCTTATGTATACAAAGAAGTGAGTCGGAAGTCACTTACCTTGTGCATCCGTGCTCGTAACCGCTTCCTTGCCTCATCTTGACCCGTTAGCCTTCCATGCTTGGTCCATGCTTGTGTGGTTCCAATTCTTTCAGGTCGTCATGCCATAATAATGTTAGTATTCATGCCCATTCAAATTAACACACATTTACCAACTCTTATCAACATTGACTTACACTAATATGCATATGACATGATTTGTCAACCACATTATTCTATATCTTCGAAATCCAAATTCATTATCACACATAACACATAATTGGTCTAACACATATTCCATGATCTCTTGATTCTTATACTTGTGTCAAAATGCCTAACCATACTATAAATTTTCGGTTGACTTTCAGAAAGTCAACCTTCTAGCATATAACTTCTAACCTTTGAACACGCATTCATGTTGATATAGTAGACCATATTAATAACATCACATTCATTTCATACATAATGTTGTATGACACACACAACTACATGATCACCTAGTCACGTACACAATATACACATAATCAATTTACACATACTTATGCTTCCATGATTCTACATTCGATAACCACATTGCTAAGTTAGACAACTTAACGTAATTCATAACATCATCCTTTACTAATATGGTCATATGTTATACATTTAATACACATTCACTTCTTGATCACAATTAAGTGATTAATACAAACACATGGCGAGTATTTCCTGTTCAAGAACAATGTAAAAGCCTCTAATGCATAATCTTGACCAACACATACATTCTACCCGAATTCTTGTGCTAGTTCCATCTAAAGCACATTCTTTAAGTTAGTATACTACTAGTTACATCATTATCATACGTCATTCATATATGTCAAGCCACTTCCTAAAATCTCACATCCTAACTTCACTTAGGCATATCATCATACACTTGGAGTGCATACTACTTCCTATGCACATAGTACAAGTATTTTATGCATAATATTACTAGTTCATATCAAGATCATCAAATTCCACTAGAATCATGTAATTTTCATACTATACCCAAATTAACTAACAATTACTCATTACATACAACATCATACATCAATCTTACACAACTATTGAACATGCATGATTATCCATATCATCATTTTCACTACTACAAGTGGGTTTCATCCAAAATCATCAAATTACTTAGAATCTTGCATAGTTCATGTTCTATATTGTGATTGTAACACATCTACATGATCAATTTCATACAAATTCATGGATTGATCATAACCCACTTCATAGCAAGATCATCAAATCATAAATTACAACTTACCACATGTTTGCTAGGGCTAGATCATCAAGAAAACGAGTTCATGCATCGGATTTGAGCCTAATTTCCTTGTCAATTTGAAGCTTTCTTGGGAACTAGGGTTTTCACCCTTTCCTTCTTCCTCCTGCTCGATCTCACGCACACACACACCTAGTGTGTGTGAGATTTTTTTTGTTTTAATTAAATCCAAATTCAAATTTGGCAATCTTAGTCCCTCGTGTTCTCTCTTATTTATTTGACCCCCATTGTTTTCCACACTTAATTTATAGCCAACACTATCTAACCAAGTTAGATGACTTGGTTATTAGTGAAATATCCAACTTAACCAATAATCCTACTTACTTATGCCAACCTAATAAAATGTCCAAATAAAATATTTAGACCCGAGTTTTGGGGCGTTACACTCTAACCCACTTAACACACTTAATATCTCACCAATCCCCTCTAGCTCAGCCCATTCCACTCCACCAAACACCACCACTCACTCAGGCCCATCCTCGCAACCCGACACTCCTGCCCAAACCAACTCCACAGATCACACCGAGCCCACTACTTCAAGCGAGCCGACTACTTCGAACCAAACAACTCCGACCACTCCTTCATCAGTCCACTCAGCATCGAATACACCTCACTCCAACACCATCCTTGCACATTGTCAACGAAAACCGAACCCCAAATATTTCAACTCGAAGTTTGTCAATACCACTACCATCCATCCACTTCCACCGTCTTTCGAACCCACTACTCATACCCAGGCCATGAAAGATCTTGAATGGCGTAAAGCAATGGACATTGAGTTCAATGCTCTACTTAAGAATGCCACGTGGGAACTTGTCCCCCCATCAAATCACAACACCATTGGATGCAAGTGGGTGTTTCGCATAAAACGACGCCCGGATGGATCTATTGAAAAATACAAAGCCCGTCTAGTTGCTAAGGGATTTCTTCAAGAATACGGTAAAGACTATTTTGAAACATTTAGTCCGGTTACCAAACCAGGCACCATTCGTACCGTTCTCACCATCGCATTATCTAAAAATTGGACCCTACGACAACTTGATGTTAACAATGCATTTTTGCATGGAACTTTGACTGAAGATGTTTACATGTCTCAACCACCGGGCTATGTACACCCAAATTTTCCCAACCATGTTTGTCATCTTCGTAAGTCTCTCTATGGTCTCAAACAAGCACCTCGTGCTTGGTACATGGAACTTACTAAGTTTCTTTTACATCTTGGTTTTAAAAAGTCCTTGGCTGATCCTTCCTTATTCATATACCACCACGGGGGCATTGTATGTTATTTCCTTGTCTATGTTGACGATATTGTCATCACAAACTCGTTTGTTCAACAAGTTATTCAGGCCTTATCTGACAAATTCTCCATTAAAGATCTTGGTATATTGCATCATTTTCTTGGCCTTGAAGTCATTCCCACTGTTAATGGCCTTTTTGTCTCAACATGCTCATATTCAAAACCTACTCACAAAGTTCCAAATGGATGGTGCAAAATCGGTGGCTACTCCCCTTAGCTCAACCCAGACACTTGCTCTTGTTGACGGCTCGTCTAAAATTGACCCTACACCGTATCGGCAACTTGTCGGTTCTCTTCAGTATCTTGCCTTTACAAGACCTGATGTGTCTTTCGCCATCAATAGGCTATCACAGTACATGCATGCTCCAATTGAACTTCATTGGCAAGCATTAAAATGTGTCCATCGATATCTCAAGGGTACCCTTCATCATGGTCTGTTTCCTAACCGCGGCTCTCGACTTGATCTTCGGGCCTTCACTGACTCCGATTGGGGTGGAATTGGTGATGGGGGCGGTCCACTACTGCCTACATTATCTATCTCGGGTCTAACGTCCTATCTTGGCGTTCAACACGTCAAAAATCTGTCTCTCGATCTTCCACTGAAGCTGAGTATAAGGCCTTAGCAAACGGTGCGGCTGAACTTTCGTGGGTCCAAAACTTACTGTTGGAGCTTGGTTTCTCTATGCCTAAATCACCTACACTTTTTTGCGACAATGTTGGGGCAACATATCTGTGTGCAAATCCATTTTATCATTCGCGTATGAAACATGTAGCTCTAGACTATCACTTTGTTCGTGAGAAATTGGCAAATGGAACATTGCGAGTTCAACACATCCACTCGGAAGATCAACTAGCAGATGTCCTTACCAAGCCTCTAGGTCGTGGCCCGTTTCTTCGGCTAAGATCCAAGATTGGAGTATCCGACGGCTCCTCCATCTTGCGGGGGCATATTAAATAGAATATTATTGTAAAGTATATTATTGTATTTCAATAGTTTCCTTATTATATTCATTGTATTTTTGGATAGGAATTGATGATTTTTTGATCATCGTAATACTTGCCTTGAAACTCTCATCAAGGTTGTTGTAATATTGGCTATTTATGCCTCTGTATTCGTGAATGTAATTAACACTTTTTATCATTCAAATCAATTGTTTATAAGCGATCGGGTTAGACACAAACTCAATATATTTCTCCATTTGCCTCTCTTCTTGTACCGCGATGAACTTTTTGTTTTCGGAATTTCTTTCTTGCATTGTTTCCAAGCGCCTATGGCCAAGGTATCGTATGTCTTGAAGTCTTCGGTTCATCTCTTCAAAATCTTGTTTCATTTCGACACCCGCCGAAGACGACTCCGCCCTTCCCCCCTTTTTCTCACTTCTTCTACCAGGCGGTCGTGGCAACTCCTGTAACAACTCTCACTAAAATTAATACTTAGTAGGTTAATTATCTATTAAGAAAACCTTAATTGAGAAACCCAAGTAATTCTGCACTAACCCTAAAATTTTCAGAACAATCGGAATCAGGATCAGGGCCCCTAAAACTCAGGGGGGGGGGGTAAAACCTATTCGGTAATATCCTTACAGTTTGCTGTCAAAAATATAAAATAACGTGAAACCAACTCACCCAAGCTACTGGGACACGAACGCACCCTATGCTAGACTAGGGTCTCTCGCGCCACGCGACGCGCACAGGAGATCCTTTCGCGTGGCGCGAGGGGGGACATTTTTTGGGTATAATACAGGGCCTTGGGACTTGAAATTTGTCTTTGAAACGACGTGAACTCAGTTTACGTAGACTGAGTTATAGTTCGATTAATACACAAACACACACTAATCTCGAAACGCTGCCGCAATCAGGGTAATAACTCGATCGCTATTACGATTCAACGTCCGATCGATTATAACTATCCAACGATTGCTTAAGTGCCGCTCAAATTGAGTTTATACTTTGTTAATTCATCGTGATTTCGACTTGAATGTTTGAGTACTGCTCGAATTCAGACTATACTCTGTCATTCGTTGTGAATCCGCTGAATTGTTAAGTATTGCACTAATAAATCGTTGTGAGGGTTTAATCTCGTGAATTATCGTAACTGCTGTATTAGTTACTAACCTGTTTGTGTATGCATTATTATTTAAATTAGGTTAATCAAGGCTAATCAGTAGGCTTATATTCTGCTCGTTAAATCTACAATGTGAGTCATTCTCTTTTTATCAAATTACTTTCAAAATCATGTTTATCTTCAAAGGGTATAATTACAGTGATTAAGTTTATGTAATCACCAAATTACAGCCGGTATGTGGGGTATTGTGCACAGTATTGCAGTTTTATCACTTTAGGTGGGCGAACCTAAATTTAGTGATAACCGTCATTCATTGGGGCAGCCAATGGTGATATGACCACAGTCACAAAAAAGAGTCGAGTGACAAATACTGTGGGTAGTTGGTTTGATATCAGAAACATTGTAATCTCTTAATACTGTTAATTATAACAAACGAGTCGTTTTAGTAAACTGAATGATTCACTCAGTATTTCCCTGCTGACAAAACCTTTTTCAAACATGTTTCAGGTGATCTGTTGTGAGCACAGGAAAAGTGCCGTGGAGCACTACATGCTTAGAAAAGTGGCTCAATGTAAATAAATAAAGAAACATGTTTTAAGAAATAAAGGATTTCCCTGTGAAATCACTTATTTGTAAATTATGGGATTTATCCCTATATTATATATAAACGAGTAGTTTTAATATTAATCGATCCTGTTTAAAAAGACTTCCGCTGTCACTAAATGAGATACCATCGGATTTCCTGCCTCGCGGCTCTGGACCGGGTCCAACCGGGGCCACGGGCCGTGACAGGAAAAGGTGGTATCAGAGCCACTGATTTAAGCTTACTATTGATTTTAGCCTATTAAAATAATTCGGAAATTTAATTGATATTCTGTGAAAATATGTTTTATTAACTGATTAATTGTTGAGTTACAGTATGGGTAAGCAAAAGATTTCTGCTATCTACCACAAATTAGATACTACACCTACAGAAAAAGGAACCTCTTCCTCCAAACACCCAGCAGATCTGGAAGAAGGGATTTTTGTCCGTAAAGCAAATTATGAAAATCCTCTTACCCAAGATAAAAGAAATTTGATTCTTAGAAAGGGAAAGGAGAAAATAAAGAAACCCCAAGTCAAGAAAGTGAGGATTAATCCAGAAATTCAGGAATTAGGCAATAGGTCACCTTGGGAAGACACATTAGATGAAAAATGGGCAAACCTTTATATGCTAGCTACCGTAGCAGAGAATGCAAACCTCTAAAAAATAATAAGCCTGGTCTAGTAGAAAATTAATCTCCAGTAAATAAATAAAGTATAGTGTGTTCTCTTTCCTGTAGTTTTTTATACAAATCCGTATGCAATAAAACTTTAATGTTTATTGTAAAACTTTGTTCCAAAGTTTTAACTTAGCATTTTTGTGCATTTTGCATATATGCTATCCAGCATGAGTGGGATATCGGAAGCATTTCAGAATCTCAACCTCTACCCAGTACCAATTGAAGTCTCCCACGACTTTACTGGTTATATTGCTGACATAGAGGAACCTCTGGAATTCCAAGCTCCACCGCTGGAAAAAGCAAAACTTAAAAAGAAAAGAAGATATGTAGGATGGAGGAAAGTGCGCAGAAGAAAGCCAGTTACTAGGAAACTCCCTAAAATAGAAAACCCTATAGACAAAGGAAAAGGAATAGAAATCGGAGAAAGTTCTAATCCAGCAGAGATAGAAATCAGGAAAGATTCTAAACAAAAAGGAATAGAAATTGGAGAGAGCTCCAGACAAACTGAAGAAATCACATTTCAAGAAGAAATAGACCGTCTACTAGCAAATTGTGATGTCATTAGCCCTATCCATAATAATCTATATCCTTACCTAGAAACCCAACTTCCTGTCAATTTGGAACCAGCTATTCCAGACCCACTAATCCACACTCGACCTTTAGGTCAAATGGAAGAATGGTGGACAAATGACTGGCAATTTGAAAATATCATCAACAGTCCTTATTCTTTCCTTCCACAGTGGGATCCAGAACCTATCCCCAATCCTCCAATGAGCAACGAAAACTTAGCCGAACTCCGTCAGTACGGTGAAGAGCTGATAAGTACAGGGAATAGGATCCGGGAAATGGGGGAACAAATTTCCTGGAAGTACGATGAAAGGGAGCGTCGCTACTAAACTGCTAGTTGACCAAAGAATAGTGGGGTTGGGAAGAATGTATGTATAATAATAATAATAATAATAATAATAATAGTTAAATATAAATCTGTAAAATGGGAAATAAAACATTGTAAGATAAACAGTGTGTATGGATGCCTATATAATATATAAAGCAAAATAGAAGTCGAAACATCGGCAATTTTGGATATATATCTGTGTTGTAAGATTTTATGTGCTTCTGTGTAATTGTTTTATTTACAATCATTTGATACTAATAGTTATATTTTTAATAATTATCAGATGGAAAACGCTAATAATGAACCAGTTAATGAAGGGAATCAATCTGAACAAAATCAGGAAAACCAGTATATGACTAGACAAGATATAGAAAATATTGTTGCTCAAGGGATAGCCAATGCTATTCCAGCATTCGTTGCTGCTGTTAAAAATCCAATAGAACCGCAACAAATCGTTCCTAGTAAACGTACTCAGGAAGATAATTTTAGTCATAGTGTAAATGGATGAGGCAATCATGACGATAATAATCCACTACAGGCTCCACCTCCTAAGAAAATGAAAGCCGCAACACCTGGTTGCACTTTCAAAGAATTTCTTGCTTGCAAACCTGCTGAATTTGCAGGTAATGAAGGAGCAACTGCAGTACTGCGTTGGTTAGAGAAAACCGAAGCAGTAATTGCAATAAGTAAGTGTTCTGATGAAGATCAGGTTATGTATGCGTCAAATTTGTTCAAAGAAGGGGCACTAGAATGGTGGAACAAGGTGCTACAAGCAAAAGGAAGAAGGATGGCTTATGCTATGAAATGGGAAGAATTTAAAATTCTTGTAGAAAGAAAATATTGTCCTGAATATGAAAAGGAACAAATGGCAAATAAGTTCCTAAACCATCGTATGATAGGCGTAGAGTGTCGCGGTTATACTTCAACATTCTTTGAATATGCTAGAGTGGTACCAACACTGGCTTCGCCAGAACCGGTACTCATTTCCCGTTACATTTGGGGATTAATTAGTGAAATTCGTAACATCGTTAAAGCTGCGAGACCTCGCACTATTGACGATGCTGTGGAACTAGCTAATACCCTAACTGATGAACTGGTGCGAACAAGAGAAGAAGATCGAAAGAAGGAATTGGCTCAAAAGATTACCCAAGGATTCCGTGTGGGTAATGATAATAATAGGTTCAAGAAAAGAGGAAGAAGACAATCTGCACAACCGCCTTTTTGCAGCAATTGCAAAAAGAATCATTTTGGAAAATGCAATGTAAATTGCAACTTCTGCAAAATGGCAGGACATCGTGAAGAAAATTGCAAAAAGAAAACAATAGTCTGCTAAAACTGTGGAGAAACCGGACATTACAAAACAGAATGTCCTAAATTAATTAAAACCGCAGACAATAAAGGCAAACCAGCTGATGGAACAACAAAGAAGAATTTCCGAGCATTTCAGCTAACCACTCAGGAAGCCGAACTAATCCCTGACGTCATAGCCGGTACGTTCTTGGTCCACGACGTTTATGCAAAAGTATTATTTGACTCTGGTGCAAACCAAAGTTTTATCAATACTTCATTTTGCCAAGCTCTTAACTTACCTTTAACCACTCTTAGGCAAATTTTTACAGTCGAAACGGCAGACGGAAATTCTGTTAACATAAATAAGGTTTTGCAAGAAGGAAAAATAGAACTGTTAGGCCATCAGTTTTCTGCAAACCTGTTACCTATGAAATTAGCCGAATTCGATGTAGTATTAGGAATGGATTGGTTGATAGCCAACCATGCTCGAATTCTCTGTGATAAGAACTCTATAGAAATTCAGGCACCTACCGGAGAAGTAATTGTGATTACAGGAGATCAACCACGTAAGCCTATGAAGTTCATATCAGTAATGAAAGTTGCTAATTATGAACGAAAACAAGGAATAGTATATATGATTTCAGTAATCATTAGTACTAAGGGTAAAGAACTTAAGGAAATACCAATAGTCTCAGAATACCCAGATGTATTTCCAGAAGAATTACCAGGATTACCACCAGATAGGGAGGTAGAATTTAGGATTCATCTAATTCCAGGAACTACACCGATAGCTAAGGCACCTTATCGATTAGCACCCACCGAAATGCTAGAATTGAAAAAGCAATTAGATGAATTACTAAGTAAAGGTTTCATACAACCTAGCTCATCCCCTTGGGGAGCGCCAGTGTTGTTTGTGAAAAAGAAAGATGGATCAATGAGAATGTGTATCGATTATAGAGAATTGAATAAGGTTACAATTAAGAATCGATACCCATTACCTAGGATTGATGATCTATTTGATCAACTTCAAGGTGCTAGGTATTTTTCTAAGATAGACTTAAGATCTGGATATCACCAGTTGAAAGTACAAGAAGAAGACATACCTAAAACTGCTTTCAGAACTAGGTATGGCCATTATGAGTTTACAGTCATGCCCTTTGGACTAACAAATGCCCCAGCCGCATTTATGGACATGATGAATCGGATCTGTAAACCATACTTGGATAAATTTGTAATCGTATTCATCGACGATATACTTATTTATTCCAAGAGTCAGGAAGAACATTGCAAACACTTGCATGCACTCTTAACTTTGTTAAGAAAGGAAAAGCTTTATGCAAAATTCTCGAAGTGTGAATTTTGGTTAAAGGAAGTGCAATTCCTAGGACATATGGTGAATCACGAAGGCATTCACGTAGACCCTGCTAAAATAGAAGCAATCACTAAATGGAAAGTCCCACAAACAGCTATGGAAATTAGAAGTTTTCTAGGCTTAGCCGGATACTATAGACGATTTATTAAGGATTTCTCTAAGATAGCTGTACCTTTGACTAAGTTAACCTGTAAAGCCACTAAGTTTGAATGGGGACATAGGCAAGAAGAAGCTTTTAAGATTTTAAAACACCGTTTGACGAATGCTCCAATTTTAGCATTGCCCGAAGGAACAGAAGATTTTGAAGTATATTGTGATGCTTCAAAATTAGGATTCGGATGTGTATTGATGCAACGCAAAAAGGTAATTGCGTATGCCTCCCGGCAGTTGAGAAAGCACGAGGAAAATTATACGACTCATGACTTAGAATTAGGAGCCATAATTTTTGCCCTTAAAATATGGAGACATTATCTGTATGGAAGTAAGTTTACTGTTTATACAGATCATAAAAGTTTAAGATATATATTTGGGCAAAAAGAGTTAAATATGAGGCAAAGAAGATGGATGGAAGTTTTAAGCGACTACGACTGTAATATTCAATATCACGAAGGAAAGGCAAATGTAGTTGCAGATGCCTTAAGTCGTAAGTATCAGGAAAAACAAAAGCGAGTTCGTGCTCTTAGATTAAATCTACAAGTAGATTTAATGGAACAATTAAAGAAAGTTCAGGAAACAGCAATCAAGGACGATGCTGAAGGAATGAAAGGTTATATAAAGGAACTAGAGCAAGGAAATGATGGAATTTGGAAATTCCACAAGAAACGAATTTGGGTACCTAAGCAAGGAGAATTAAGAAATAAGATTTTAGAAGAAGCCCATAAATCTAGGTACACTATGCATCCAGGAAACAATAAGATGTACCAAGATTTAAGAAAGAATTTCTGGTGGATAGGAATGAAGAAAGATATAGCAAGATATGTTTCTAAGTGTCTTACTTGTTCACAAGTTAAGGCAGAACACCAAAAACCTTCAGGACTACTACAACAATTGGAAATGCCGGTGTGGAAATGGGAACTTATAACAATGGATTTTGTTACTAAGTTGCCTAAAACAAGAAAAGGTAATGATGCGATTTGGGTAATTGTGGATCGATTAACCAAATCAGCTCATTTTCTACCAATGAAGGAAACCTTTAGCATGGAAAGGTTAGCCAAGTTGTACGTAGACGAAGTAGTATCTTTACATGGAGTCCCACTCTCCATTGTATCAGATAGAGATAGTCGTTTCACTTCTCATTTTTGGAAAAGTTTCCAGCAAGCTATGGGAACTCGACTAAATTTGAGTACGGCATATCATCCTCAAACAGACGGGCAAAGTGAAAGAACCATCCAAACTCTAGAAGACATGCTTCGAGCATGTGTAATAGATTTTGGTGGAAACTGGGATGATCATTTACCATTAATTGAATTCTCCTATAATAATAGTTATCATTCAAGCATTGAAACTGCTCCATTTGAAGCACTATATGGACGTAAGTGCAAAACTCCAGTTTGTTGGGCAGAAATAGGAGAAAGTCAATTATCAGGTCCAGAAATTGTACAAGAAACTACTGACAAGATAACTCAAATCAAGGAAAGACTGAAAACAGCTCGAGATCGTCAGAAGAGCTATGCAGATAATCGCCACAAGCCGTTAGAATTTCAAGTCAGAGATAAAGTACTATTAAAAGTTTCTCCTTGGAAAGGAGTTGTTCGATTCGGTAAGAAAGGAAAGCTAAGTCCCAGGTATGTAGGACCATTTTCAGTGATCAAACGTATAGGACCAGTTGCTTATCGTTTACAACTACCAGAAGAATTAGCTGGAGTACATGATGTATTTCATGTATCCAATCTCAAGAAATGCTTATCAGATGAATCACTGGTAGTACCTCTTCAAGATATTGAGGTAAACGAAAAGCTGAAATTTGTTGAGAAACCTCTTCAAATTGAGGATCGAAAGATCAAGTTTCTCAAACATAAACGACTAGTTTTAGTCAAGGTCAGATGGGATTCAAAGAGAGGACCAGAATACACTTGGGAACTGGAATCAGAAATGAAGCGAAAATATCCTCATTTGTTCCAATAAATCTCAAGGACGAGATTTTTCTTAAGGTGGGAAGGATGTAACAACTCTCACTAAAATTAATACTTAGTAGGTTAATTATCTATTAAGAAAACCTTAATTGAGAAACCCAAGTAATTCTGCACTAACCCTAAAATTTTCAGAACAATCGGAATCAGGATCAGGGCCCCTAAAACTCAGGGGGGGGGGGGGGGTAAAACCTATTCGGTAATATCCTTACAGTTTGCTGTCAAAAATATAAAATAACGTGAAACCAACTCACCCAAGCTACTGGGACACGAACGCACCCTATGCTAGACTAGGGTCTCTCGCGCCACGCGACGCGCACAGGAGATCCTTTCGCGTGGCGCGAGGGGGGACATTTTTTGGGTATAAATACAGGGCCTTGGGACTTGAAATTTGTCTTTGAAACAACGTGAATTCAGTTTACGTAGACTGAGTTATAGTTCGATTAATACACAAACACACACTAATCTCGAAACGCTGCCGCAATCAGGGTAATAACTCGATCGCTATTACGATTCAACGTCCGATCGATTATAACTATCCAACGATTGCTTAAGTGCCGCTCAAATTGAGTTTATACTTTGTTAATTCATCGTGATTTCGACTTGAATGTTTGAGTACTGCTCGAATTCGGACTATACTCTATCATTCGTTGTGAATCCGCTGAATTGTTAAGTATTGCACTAATAAATCGTTGTGAGGGTTTAATCTCGTGAATTATCGTAACTGCTGTATTAGTTACTAACCTGTTTGTGTATGCATTATTATTTAAATTAGGTTAATCAAGGCTAATCAGTAGGCTTATATTCTGCTCGTTAAATCTACAATGTGAGTCATTCTTTTTTTATCAAATTACTTTCAAAATCATGTTTATTTTCAAAGGTTATAATTACAGTGATTAAGTTTATGTAATCACCAAATTACAGCCGGTATGTGGGGTATTGTGCACAGTATTGCAGTTTTATCACTTTAGGTGGGCGAACCTAAATTTAGTGATAACCGTCATTCATTGGGGCAGCCAATGGTGATATGACCACAGTCACAGAAAAGAGTCGAGTGATAAATACTGTGGGTAGTTGGTTTGATATCAGAAACATTGTTATCTCTTAATACTGTTAATTATAACAAACGAGTCGTTTTAGTAAACTGAATGATTCACTCAGTATTTCCCTGCTGACAAAACCTTTTTCAAACTTGTTTCGGGTGATCTGTTGTGAGCACAGGAAAAGTGTCGTGGAGCACTACATGCTTAGAAAAGTGGCTCAATGTAAATAAATAAAGAAACATGTTTTAAGAAATAAAGGATTTCCCAGTGAAATCACTTATTTGTAAATTATGGGATTTATCCCTATATTATATATAAACGAGTAGTTTTAATATTAATCGATCCTGTTTAAAAAGACTTCCGCTGTCACTAAATGAGATACCATCGGATTTCCTGCCTCGCGGCTCTGGACCGGGTCCAACCGGGGCCACGGGCCGTGACAACTCCACTTCCTCATACTCGTTATCCTCATTAATATTAACATGATTTATTTAAATCGACGTTTCGAGCATCGGATATAGGTGTTTCCGGATCAACTGAATATGAGGTCTTGGACCGTTTCGCTTTACGCCTACTAGTAGACATTATGATCAGTACGTTAGACCATTTAGGACTTCCACATAGAAGCTCCCAACACTTCATGTATGTGAATAGCTCTCTCGTTGTGTTGAACTCTTCCAACGCTTTAGTTAATATATCCGCATCACTTCGACCGCTGCCCCAATTGTCCTTCGTGCGTTGAAAAACTTCTTAAAAAGCATGGCATTTAGCATTATATCGGTCTATTTGCTTGGTAACGAATCTTTGTCCCGATATTCACCTTTACCCATCTCCTTAAAGAAAGTTTCTCGATTTTTTATCCAAAATAGTGGTAGCGTTTGATAGTTGGCTACAAAAAATACCACATATATATTATTATACTTTAAAAAATACTACTAAAAAAATAACGCTTACCAACGTCGGGATCCTCCGAGATGTCGAGCCACACCCGTGCTAATGTATACTCGTCGTCTTTTGTCCAAGCTAGATAGCTTCTTCTCGCTCGTGGAGCATTAGGATTTTTTTATGGGAGCGTTTTCCACGTTGAGAACCCTCGGATTCGGGCACCGGTTGTGTCTCCGGCACCGTGTCGACCTAAGGCTCACCTTCTTCTTGAGAACCGCCCATGGTTATGTTCACATTCGATGCGAAACCGTGTGGATCTTGAATTTATTGGAGGGGGATGTTGAGTAGTTGCGTGTACGCCATCATATTCGGGTTCATATATTGGTAATTGTAGGATGGTAGCAGTTGGGTGGTGTTCAGGCGATATGAATTTGTTCCTAGGTCAAGACGAAACACCGAAAGATGGGTGGAATGGATGCATAATTTTTTTTTTTATAAAAAGTAAGAAAGATGGTTAAAAGATTGAGAGAAAGGTGTATAAAAGGGGGGTTGAGGTGGGGTTTTTATAGGTAAACAAGGGAATTTAAAAAATATTATTTTTTATTTACTGTTGTGTAACGGTCGAAAATCTCAAAGAATTAAAAATTTCGGCGTTTTCATATCAATGCCCAAGTCATTTTTTTACAAGAAACTCCCCGGGGAGCGGTTGACTTGGTGTGGAGGAGTGTTTTGGGACTAAAAAAAGCCTAAATCAATCCCCATCACGGGTGGTTTTATGGAAGTGGGAAATTTTCTTTTAATGGTGTGGCCCACCACATGTTTGTGAGAGAATGGGGAGTACATTTAGTAGCATCTGGTGCAAATTGGGATTACGAGTGGAAATATGGTTTGAAGCGTACGGAATAGTAACAACAGTCAGAACATGTATCATGTATCGTTCTATGTTTTATTAGGCTGGACGGTAGAGAATTTTGCCCTTAGGGGTTTCTATTGTGCCACCTCAGCTCCACCTCATCAATAACGCCCCCTTTTAAGATTGAGGGTATGGAATAAATCTCCCTCTCTTTCAATGGCGCCCCCTTCACACACATGCATTTCATTGTTGTCCGCCATTGCAATAACATCCCTTCAATAGCGCCCCCTAATGGCACTCGCGATATGGTTGGGGGAGGGGGCCTATTGAGCTTTTTTGGCTGAGGTGGCACAAGGATAACGCCCCAGTACCATGTAGCCTTAGAACAAATAGTTAGGGGTAACTTTGTAGAATAGTAACCAAGTTTTAAAAGTGTTCCAATTAGGTCACTCAAGTTTAAAAAGTGTTCCAATCAGGTCACTCAACATTCATTTTTCATTAAAATTCAGGGTCTTTTCATCCATTTCATAAGTAACCATGGTGATGTGGATTTTTGTTTCTTTTTTCCCTTTTATTTGATGCTAACTTTGAGTGATGACGTGAATTGTAACTTGTTTTTTTTAATTTTTAATGTAATTAAAGTGTTTTTATTTTTAATAAATATAATTTCATATAATAGAATAATTCGATCCCAACATCTTATTCTTCATTTTCTTCTTGACACATAAAAAAAAAGGACATGACTCGATTTGAATGTTAAGTTATCTAATTGAGACAAAAACAATACGAGTGACCTAATTAGAACACTTTTGAAACTTGGTTACTATTCTGTGACATATTCTCAAATAGTTATATAGAGTCATTGTATATGTCTTGAAACAAATGTGTTAGGTTTTTTTTTGTTTACAAATTCAATTATATGTTATTTCGTTCATAACGATTAGTTTATTTGTTCATTTGTGAACAATGTTTAAGAGAACTAATAGTGATATTGCTACTTGTTATACATATATATATATACACACACATACACACTAGTGGGTTGACCCGTGTTATATGACAGGTGTCACCGAGGTTTTTGGAGAGCGTAATCTAACCCCGACATGCATTAAACATGGATTATATTTGTGTATTATTTTATTATGTAAATATTTAGTTTTAATTAAATAATCTCATTTGCGTTAAATCATGTATTAATTATGAGAAATTTATTAAATGACGGCAAATTAGAAACTATTGCATTGAATACTTGTATCCAATGTTTTAAAAGTTGTAACAAACAACTTAAATTTTTTGTCAAAATTACTGTATTAGGGGAGGTTCGTTTAAGAAAAATATTCTTAAAAGAAGAAAAATAAATTAGGCCCTATATTTTTTTGATCAATGGTTGTGAATCAAGATATCATTTTTATACACTTTTAATAATTTTTTTATTACTAAGGGTAGTATAAACAATTTGATTTAGAATATTAATAAATATTTTAAAGACTTACTCAAGTCTCATTAATGCAACCATAATTTTCTCCTTCACCGCCAGGCTCTTACACCAATTTTATTAGAAGTGAAAAATTATTTAAAAATATTGTGTCATACACATATTTTATTATGAGTCGCAAAGTTATTTAAAAGTGTTTTGAGTCCTACACATTACGTATCCTACACCAAAATATTGTTTTAATGGTGTAGGAAACGTTGAATATGTAAGATCATATGCGGGATTGTTTTTATTGTGTACGGTGCACAATTATTTTATAAGATAGACTCATTAAGTGATTATAGTTCATTAATTTGATTAGCAAAAATAAATAATAGACTCATTAAATGATTTGTTCAAATTACCTTGGTATCCTTTATTCTTTTTGTTCTTAATTTGTAAGGGTAGGCGGGGTGGAGACCTTTTCCCCGTGATGCAGGGCCGGCCCTGGGGGTGGGCGGGGAGGACCACTGGCCAGGGCCCATTTTTTTCAGGGGCACGATCTGCCGGATTTATTATTTATAGGTATTAGAGCTCGAAAATATTTTAGTTGTTTGACCCTTCAAAATTAACTTTGGCTAAGTAGTAAATCTGAGAAAAGAAAAATGAAAAAGAAAGATATCGGAACTTTTACAGGTATACGGAGGTGATAATTGCAGGTTTTGTGAACATGAAGAAGAAGAAGTAACTAAATTATATATTTCTTTTATTTTATTCTTTATAGGTGCTTGAAACCTATTTCCACCAAGTCCCAACACCTAAAAGTCTGACAAAACAATTGAGTAGTTTTTTTTTTCTTTATTACCCTAAAATAACAAAGTGAATTTTTTCGATAGTTATGTTTCATTTCTTTTTGTATGGCTATTTGTTTTAACTAAATTATTACTTTATTAACATATGAAGTGTTCGACTGTTTCTTAGTTAATATATATTAATTATTTTAGGATTTTTTATTTTAGTTTGTCAAAAAATATTATTATAATATGCAGTTATTTTAGTTTGTCAAAAATATTATTATAATATACAAACGATTTTTTGAAAACATACTTTGGTAAAATACTAAAATATCAAACGTACAGACTTTATCAAATTTGTTTTTATGCAACGGAGGTAATTAATCAAATTTGTTTTTATGCAATGGAGGTAATTATAAAAGAAGTCGAGAAGTAGAATTATAGGAGATGAATTTGTTTGGTGATTTAACACTATCATTAAGTGGAGAAGTATGAATTGGTTTTACCCAATACATTTAAAACTATAAATTTCAAAATTTATAACTTAAGCCCAGTATCTATTAGCTTAATACCCATTTTAGTTTCAGAAAGTAAAAATAATAAGGAGCGGCCAAAAAAATTAGTTTACACTATCTATTTCACTAAGGCCTAAGGGGCACGTTTTTACGGGCTCGGACAGGGCATCTGAATTCTCAGGGCCGGCCCTGCCGTGATGGACATAATTCACGCGTGAAATAATTCCAAACACCACCCCCACTGTTTTATATCACTCGTGCATTTCAAAACGCGTGGAGAATATCACGCGTGAAAATTGGAATATTGTGAGGGAATGTGAGGGTTTATTGTTGGATGTTGTGAGTGATGGGCATTTCCACTAAAAAAAGTTGTGTGTGATGGAATAATGGTTGATTACATTGCGGAGCTTGATTGGATGTTGCGAGTGATGAGTAAGTGATAAGTGATCACCACCCCCACCCCCACCCCCCTAATTTCTTCTCATTTGAATTCTCCGATACTATTTATCTATCTAAAATGTTTTAAACTATATTCAACAAAGTCGTTTCAATTTGATAACTGACACCTTATTTATGTCTTATTAAGTGTTAGTTATTAGCAGTAACTTTTAACCTGTTCATATCAGTATGTGTATTGTGTTTTCACTAGGTCCATAACAAGTTAGTTGTCCGTGCTGAATGCAGTTTGAAATTTCAACTACCCTCAGCCAAACCTCATAAAAGGCTACCTCTTTATAAGTATATACACTTTAAGCATAAATCAGAATTAAAAAAAATGAGAAACATGATCGAAGTTTCCCAAGGTGTAAAGGACTCTGAATATGGCAAAATATTGTTCTCCAATGTGATGGTTACGAGGAAGAGAAACCTCTTCATGGGTCGTACATGGAGGACTCTTGATATCAAAATGGCAGTAGGGATTCTAGCTGTTCATTTGTTGGCACTTTTCGCGCCATTTACGTTTACATGGGGTGCATTCTGGGCGGCCTTTATCAACTACGTGTTGCGTGGAATTTTTGGTATAACTATGTCATATCATCGAAATCTAGCACACCATAGTCTCAAGCTACCCAAATGGCTTGAATATACCTTCGCTTATCTTGGAGTCCTTGCTTTGCAGGTATGGTTTATTTTCTACTTTCATGCATGAAATATTTACTAGCAAGTCGCAACAATGAACTGAACATGACAGGACCGTCTTTGAAAATCTTCAAAAATCTGTGGGCCATGTGCGAAGACAAAATACGGGCCTCTAAAATAGAAAGTTTTTAAAAAGAATACACAAAAAAGTTTTAAATACATGAAAATGAATTAAAATTTTGTGAAATCACCCGCATGTTGCGGCGGGCTGCTTAACTGTTTACGTGGAAATGTAGATAAAAAGCACATCATACTCGCATTTGGACAACGAAACATAGAAAAACAACACGTTTTAAGGGTAAATTAAGAAAATATGGAATAGTTACGGTGTAACTTTAAAAATCGTTATTTACGATCATTTAAAACCCTCATAACCTATCCAAATTTACTTAGAAAAATACACAGAGTTGAAAGAGAAAAAAAATAATATTTTTTTTCATAAAAAAATGAAACACACAAAACTAATGTAGATTGAATAATATTTTAAGAAATTAACATAAATAATAATTTTTAAACTAGATAAAACATTCTTCTATTTATACAAATGATTATTTTGTGAGAGAGTAAGGCTAAGAAACTGTATCATATACAACATAAATAATATTTTTAAACTAGATAAAACTTTTTTCTATTTATTAAATGATTATTTTGTGAGAGAGTAAGGCTAAGAAACTGTGTCATATACATTAGATGATTATTTAGGATCACAAAACATGATCTAGTTAAGAAAGTTATTGCTTAAGAAGAATTTATTAATTTAAAAATTATTTGGTATATATTTAAAAAAGTTTTGAAACCATAGATGTTGTGCTAACACTCAGGATCGAACCTAAGCATTTTGGAATATAAAAGTTGCGCTTCACCAGTGAGCTATAGGAATGGAGGCTTGATGTCTAATTATAAGTATTTATTCATAATTATCATATAATTAAACTATAACTGAAATTTTAAAAACTATTACGGGCCCTCTTATGTTTTTGGCCCTGAGCCGTTGCCCACCCGACACTTGCTCAGAGCCGGCCCTAGAACATGACATTAGAGGTAGAATGACACACACTACATCTTAATTACCAAGCTTTTTAAGATAAAAGATCGTTTCTCTTATAGTTACAAATGTATCCCCATTCTTTTTTTTTTGGGTCATTATTGGTGTTTACGACTGCACAAGCACATGCTCTTTTTCATGTGCAGGTAAACACCTAACGGGTAACATTCATGTGGTGTGTCACCTAAGCCAACTTTCTTATCATGACTTGTTTAAATTAACTCTAATGAATTCATATATTTATATAGAGGGATCCCATATATTGGGTGAGCATGCATAGATATCATCATCAATATGTTGATTCAGAGAAAGATCCACACTCTCCAATCTTTGGATTTTGGTTTAGTCATATGGGTTGGCTCTTTGATAGTGGTTACATTCTTGAAAAGGTACTTTCTATGCTCATATTCCTAAAAGAAAAGAAAAAATGTCTCTAATGCCCGCTTATCTTGTTTAAATTGAAGATTTATGATTTTGCAGTATCAAGAACGTAAAAATGTGGAGGATTTAAAGAATCAAGCATTCTATAGATTCATCAAAAGAACCTATCTATTGCATCCGTTTGCATTTGCTGTCATTGTTTATATTTTTGGTGGATTTACCTACCTCGTGTGGGTTGTGGTAAATAAGAATTTATTTGATTATTTTTCAACTTTGAGTGGATGCAATTAATGTGCTCAAGATAATTATATACAGGGAGTTGTAACCGCATGGGGATATCACGTGACTTTTCTTGTGAACTCAGCATGTCATATATGGGGGAACCAAGTTTGGAACACTGGTGATCTCACTAAGAATAATTGGTAAATTTACATGAAAATACAATATTCATTTATATGTTATGTATGTGTGACATTAGTTTTTGGAATTTACATGTTAATCAGTTATCCTAAACGTATACAGGTGGGTAGCATTGGTTACTTTTGGTGAAGGCAGTGGCGGACCCAGGAATTTTTCCATGGGGGTGCGGAACATTTTTAAAAATTTTAGGCCCCAAGGTATATAAGTAAAAAAAATCGGTTCGTATCGGGTCGGGTCGGGTCATGTAAAACAAATGAACATCAAACTAAATTTATATAATAATAAAAAACATGTCAAACCTTGTTACAAACATAATAAAACGTCGACGCCCTGTGGGTTTTCATTTTTTGAAATCTATTCAAAACATCATCTAAAGCTAATTTCTTAAGCAATTCTTTCTCTATATAACATAAGTTCATCGCTCCATAACATAATGTTTCAATTTTAATTTTCAACTATTCAAGCCCTAGAAATCATAACATAAGTTGTAATCACCCTAAAAATATATAAGCAACATAATCACCCTAAAAATCATCTAAACAACCATAAACAACGTCAAAACACACAAAATTTCAAACCTATTTAACAACTTTATTACCCTTTTTTCTCCTATAATATCAACCAAAATCATCAAAATAACAAAGAAACTTACCCGTGTTCGGATTCCGGTTTGATTTGGGCTTTAATTATTTTATTATAGTTTGAAATATTTAGGTTTGGTTAATGGGCTAAGACTTAGTGGGCTAGCTAATTAGGAATTATAAGTTGGTAAAGGTATGAGTATTTGGGTTTAGTTAGTTAGTTAGGTATTAAAAGTTATATAATTTAGGTAGTATTTAAAAAAAAATAAGAGTTTACTAAAAAAACTTAAAATATAAATTGATAACACTTTTTACCTAAGGGGTGCGGACGAAAAATTCCAAGGGGTGCGGACGAGATTTTCGACGGAACTTAGCACTATTTTTTTTTTCCCCGGGGGTGCGCCCGCCCACCTTGGGCTGACCTTGGGTCCGCCCCTGGGTGAAGGGTGGCATAATAATCATCATGCATTTGAGTATTCAGCTCGACATGGATTAGAATGGTGGCAAATTGACTTTTGTTGGTATATGATAAGGTTTCTTGAAGCAGTAGGGTTAGCCACCAATGTTAAGTTACCTACCGATAATCACAAACTTAAGAAGTCATTGGTATCTTTTCACAAGTTCAAGTGATCAATGACTGTGTGTGTCTATATATATATACACACATATATTTGTAAGGGTTCGTCTACAAAGGACATTTTCCTTCAAAGTGTGAGAAGTCTATGTAGGCATTGTGTTTTAAACTTTAGGCATGATGGTTTAGATTCTTTTGACATAATATTATATAGAAAAACACCAAACGAAACAATTTAAAACACAATGAAATGTATTCTAGCCATGAAATCTAAAACATCATGCAAAGAAAGTAATTAATGTGTTTCATATTTAATGCTTAGAATACAATTGATTGTGTTCTATATTGTTGTGTTTGGTGGTTTTCTATATAACACTATACCAAAAGCATCTAAAACATAATGTCTAAAATATAAAAAACAATGCCTGCATAGACTTCTCACACTTTGTAGGAAAAATAACATTGGTAGACTAAATCTACCATGTGTGTGTGTATATATATATATATAATATTTGTTAAGATTAAGTGTATGGTGTGTTATTTGTTCGTACCACTTGTTGGTTTTATTTAAAAACTTTGTTAAATTGTTATTTGGGTATTATTATTATTACTAGCGGAATCCCCCGCGTGTTGTAACGTGAATTCGGACGGTATCGGTTCGTTATCGTATTGCTACGGTACCGACACCTAATATTGCAATCAAAAGATATAATCTAAAAAAATAAAGTCGTGATATGCCCAAAAGAATATCGACACGTGTTTTATATCGATTAAATATATAAGGAACACTGTATATAAAACCTTTATGGGTTAAATTCATTGGCTAGAAGAATGACATAATAAAATATAAGTGTTGGTAGAATTTACTTTTGAGAAAAAAACTGGCCTGGATTTCATGCATCCTGTAAAAACCCTTGGTTTTGACTGATGTCGTCCAAGAGTTGTTGGTAACATGCCTGCATAGAAAACAACCATTTACTCATTGTCGCAACAGCTATATAACAATAAGCTTATAAGCTCAAACAATATCCATTTGTTAGGCCACCTGGGGCGCCCCGTTATCAACCAAATTCCATGCGTTATGGCCAGTGAAACACCGCCGCCACCACCCTTCATCACGCGTGTTGGAGAAGATGCGTTGTCATCTTCACGCGTTGTAAATTCAAAAAATGAACGTTGATTGTGACCGTTGTGACATAAGTTACTGTTTGTTTGTAGGATTTTTATATATATACTCACAATACAATTTTTTTAAAATACCAAATAATCTTTCAAACAATCTCCCCACAATACAATCATTCCAACACAAAAAATACAATCTTTCAAACTTCAAAAAAAATTAATTCAACCCAAAATGGAAGGTTCAAGCAAACGAGGTTCGGGTTCAAAGAAAAAACCCGTACGATCGAAGGTTCGAGCTAATCTTGGCGAGCCAGCGAGATTTCGGTTGCAAGACGAACCCGACCCAATCCCACCACTTCAAACCCAACCGTTTCTCAACCAACCCTTTCAAACCCAACAATTTCCACCATTTCAAACCCAACCGTATCAAAACCAACCTTTCATTCCACCATTTCAACCTCAACAATTTCAAACACAACCGTTTCAAAACCACCAATTCAACGTCGACCCACTAGAAGATAACAACCTCATCCACCAATTCGCCTGTGCGTACCACGAACCACAACAACAACTTGATGACGATGACGTTGAAGAAGAAGACGATTAAGAAGTTGAAATCGTCCCAACATCCGCTCGAAGAACTTGGAGGAGCGAGTAGGAGGTCCCCTTGGTCAAGACATACTTGTAGATCTCCGAAAACAAGAAACATTCGAACGAGCAAAAAAGAGACTTGTTTTGGAGACGAGTTATATCTCATTTTGGAAACTTTCCGGTTCGACGGAACGTAATATGGATCAAATGATTTCGAAGTCAAGTTGATTTGAACCGAAAAATGAGTAAATTTAACGCTTGCTTCATTCAATTGGTACGTTATTTTTTTTATAAACATAAACTGTATTTTTTATTTTTATTTACCCTAAACTGTTTTTTTATTTTATAAAACATAAAACTATTTTTTTTTAAAAACAGAAAACAGTTTTTTTAATTATTAAAAATAGAAAACAGTTTTTTTTTATTTTAAAAAAACAAAAAAAAAAACAGTTTTTTTTTTATTTCTAAAAAACAGAAAACTGTTTTTTTATTTTTAAAAAACAGAAAACTGTTATTTTTATATATTTTGTTTTATAAAAAAGTTTTTATTTTTATTTTTTGTAAACCCGAAATTCACAAAGTGGAGCGAGCGAGACGACTATCATCAAAAACACCTTAGAAGACTATTGCCGGTTATACAAGCATAAAACTTTTTCATACTTGGCGGCATAGGAGGTTGCGACACATCACCCGAAGTGGGTACCGGTTGCGTTGGTCGACATGGATGGGCCGACGGCTCCAAGGAGAAGAGGAGGTCCCAAAAGATAAAAAACCTCCAAGTCCAGGAACTACACTACTTCCGAGTCGGGTAACATGCCCCAAATGAATTTGAACGACCAACCAGATGACGAACCCGATCAAGATAATACACCAACAAGGTCGCGGTGCAAGAAAAGTGGTGATTCATCAAGTAGAGGAAAGGGAGCGGTGGCGGAGTCGATCTCCGAATTCAAAGAGGCTAAATTGGTGGAAATGGATGAATCCAAAGAAAGAAGAGAAAAACTTGTGGCGGCAAAACTTAAACGTGAAGAGGCGTATATTCGACACTTGACCAAAAACGAAAAAAATAGTGATTTAAACGTCTTGTTACAACCGCACAGCAATCTCGACGAACCGTTTAAGTCGACCGTACTTCAACGCAAACGCGAGATATGTGAAAAGTTGGGTTGGGAGATGCCGTAGATTTTTTAGTTTTTTTTTTAATTTGCAATGTTTAGTTTTTTTTTAGTTTGTAGTTTAGGATTTATTAAAATGAAATTTATAATTTGTAATTTTATTGTTTTATTTTTAATTTATAATTTAAAAAAAACCATCACTAGTGATAGGCATTTCCACTAAAATCCATCACTAGTGATGGAATAATGCTCGATGACATGGTGGAACTTGATTGGATGTTGTGAGTGATGAAATTCCATCACTAGTGGAGCACCCCTACCCCCTTAAGGGGTAGTGGTGGTCCATTATAAACCTCCCACCACGCGTGATGTTTAACAAAACACTGCCGTCACCAACATCTAAAACGCGTTAACTTATTAACGCGTGATATTTATCACGTGTGAACAAATGAAAAAAATGACCGTTGGCTTGAGACCGTTGCAAAACATTTGACCGTTTGAAGTTTTTTTTTTTATATATACACACAATATTTTAAAATCCAAATAATTTTCCAACTCAATCTAAACATTCTTCCTTCAAATCCAAACATTCTTCCAAATTAAAAAAAAAATCAATACAAAGATGGAAGGTTCAAGCAAGAGAGGTTCGGGTTCGAGTAAAAGAGGTTCGGGTTCAAAGAAAAATCCCGTACGACCCAAGGTTCGAGCGAATCTTGGCGAGCCGGCGAGCTTTAGATTGCAAGACGAACCCGACTAAATCCCACATTTTCAAACCCAACAATTTCCACACTTTCAAACCTAACAATTTTCGAGTTTTTTCCTAAAAAGGTGTTGTGGAAAAACTTATTTATCAAAATGGGTACTTTGAGAAATATTTACCAAAATGGGTGTTTTTTTAAATAGTTACTTTTTCTCTCTCCTAATTTTATTGAATAAAAATGATTTCTTTTTAAAATATGTTATATAAGAAGAATTAATTAAAAGTTTCTAATATAATTAAAAAAAATTTGCTTGTTTCATTTAATTTTATAAACGGATTATTTTTTTAAATCTTATATAAACGTTTTCTTTAAAAAAAATTATAATGTTTAACTAAATGAAACTTTTATATTCTTTCACATATACTCTCTTAACAGTTAACACTCGTTCCTTATAACAATTTTTGTTTTTCATTTTCTTTATTCTTTAATATTAAAGTACCTTTTTGGATAATTTAAATTTAAAATATTTAATAAGAAAACCAATCTACTATCTGAAACCATTTTTTTTGCATATTAAATCCCTAATTTTAAAAGACAAATGTATAAAAAATATATTTTAGTTATAAAATTCTACATCGTCTATATATATTTGCAGGGTAAATTATTTCAAAGTTAGCTATGTGAAAGAATAAATATCTTTAAATTATTTTAAAGCTAGCTACGTATATTAATATAAATTGTTTTTATTGTTTTTTTCATTTAAGCACTTTATTAAAAAAGTTAAAAGATAATGTTTGTATGATTATTAAAACACATTAAAAAAATAAAGAAAAAATTATAAGAAAACTGTATATAACAATTAAAAAATCCGTTTATAACATTTCATGAAACAAGCAAAATGTTTTTTAGTTTGTATTAGAAACTTTTAATTAATTCTTCTTATATAACATATTTTAAAAAGAAAATATTTTTATCCAATAAAATTAGGAGAGAGAAAAAGTAACTATTTAAAAAACACCAATTTCGGTAAATATTTCTCAAAGTGCCCATTTTGGAAAATAAGTTTTTCCACAAAACCCTTTTGGGAAAAAAACTCAACAATTTTCACCCTTTCAATCACAAACGTATCAAAACCAACCGTTCGTTTCACCATTTCAAACTCACCAATTTCAACCCCAACCGTTTCCACACTTTCAAACCCAATCCCACCATGTCGATCAACTAGAAGATGACACCTTCATCCATCATTTTGCACGTGTGTACCGCGAACCACAACAAAATCTCGATGACGATGAAGATGAGGATGACGTTCAAAAAGTAGTAGAAGAAGAAGAAGGCGTTCAAGAAGTTGATGTTGTCCCGACATCCGTTCGGAGACCATGGAGGAGCGAGGAGGAGGTCGCCTTGGTCAAGGCGTACTTACACACCTCCGAAAACAAGAAACAATCCAACGAGCAAAGAAAATACTTGTTTTGGAGACGAGTCATAGCTCATTTTCACAAACTTCCCGGTTCAACGGAACGAAACATGGATCAAATGACTTCGAAGTGGGGCGATTTGAACCAGGAAATGAGTAAATTCATCGGTTCATTCAAGTGGTACGTTTTTTTATAAATTTAAAACTGTTTTTTTTTAATTTCAAAAACAAAAAAACTGTTTTTATTAAAAAAACAGAATTCCGGATTTTATAAAAACAAAAAACAGTTTAAAAAAAAACAGAAAAACAGTTTTTATAAAAACAGAAAACAGTTTCTATGAAAAAAACAGAAAAACAGTTTAAAAAACAGAAAACTAGTTTTATAAAAAACAGAAAACATTTTTTATAAAAAACCAGAAAACAGTTTTTTTTTTAAACAGAAAACTGGTTTTATAAAAAAACAAAAAGCAGTTTTTATAAAAAAAAAAGAAAAACAGTTTTTTTAAACAAAACAGAAAAACAATTTAAAAAAAACAGAAAACTGTTTTTTTTTAACAAAAAAACAATTTTAGATTTTTTTTATTTTATTTTTTGTAGAACCGAAATCCACAAAGTGGAGCGCGCGAGCCGACTATCATGCAAACCGCCAACGACGACTATTGCCGACTATACAAAAAGAGGAGTTTTCCACACGTGGCGGCATAGAAGGTTGCAAGACATCACCCGAAGTGGGTATTGGTGGGCCGACGGCTCCAAAAAAAAGGAGGTCCCAAAAGATCAAAGACCTCCGACACGGGGAACTACACGACTTCCGGGTCGAATAACTTGCCCCAAATGAATTTGAACGACGACCCCGTTGACGAACCCATTCAAGAGGATACACTGACAAGGCCGTGCTGCAAGAAAAGTGGTTATTCGTCAAGTAAAGGAAAGGAATCGGTGGCGGAGTCGATCTCCGAAATCAAAGTGGCTAAATTGGTGGAAATAACCAAAGCTAGTGATAGAAGAGAAAAACTTGTGACGGCAAAACTTAAACGCGAAGAGGCGTATATTCGACACTTGAACGAAAAAGAAAAACATAATGATTTACAAATTTTGTTAGAGCCGCACACCAATCTCGACGAACCGTTTAAGTCAGTCGTCATTCAACAAAAACGCGAGATATGTGAAAAGTGGGGGTGGGAGGTGCCTTAGATTTTTAAGGTTTTTTTTTTTATTTGCAATGTTTAGTTTTTTTTAGTATGTAATTTAGGTTGTATTTAAAGAGTAAAATGCACGGATAGTCCCTGTGGTTTTGCAAAATAACACCTATAGTCCCCAACTTTTAAAAATTACACTGGTGCTCCCTGTGGTTTGACAGTTTGTTAGTCGGATAGTCCCTGGATTGGATGACGGTTAGTTTTCTTCGTTAAATGAATCTGAAATGACAAATTTACCCTTCATCTTCTCCATTCTATAAAAACAAAACAACCCCACCCCACCCCCACCCCCACCCCCACCTTTCTATTTCCTTCCCCCACCATTAACCACCACCCACCAGATTGTTATTGTTGGTAGACTTTTGTTTTCACCCATCCATAAATAACATCAATTGAATTCTTAGTGAGCCAGCTATACCATTTGCTGCTCCCACAACCATTTGATCGTATTTTGGAAAAAAAACACAAAAATAGCCCTTTAATTTTCCCCTCCTAATACCAAATGTCATCAACCATCACCAATTCTTCAACCATTCAGATTATCAGGAAGTGAAAGAAACCAATAATGTCTCTGAGAGTTATTAACAACATGTTAACCTGTTCAGCAAATTCCATTTGCCCTGTCCTGTCATGTTCTGAATCAATGGTTTGGACACGTTAGTAGTGGTGGAAGAGAAACACGGCGACTGACGGAACACAACTCCGGCGACCTCCAATGATACTAAGTTCGATTGATGTTAAGGGGAATTGTGAATTTGAGTTTTGTTGGATTGGATTTGTGACGCAAAACAATTTGATTGAATCGGTGGATTTGTTTTGTACAAGGAAGGGATATCTTTTGTGAGACAGGAACAGAGGAACTAGTGTTTTTTTAATGTGCCGGTGACTTTAATCTGGGCCCTTGGATGACAAGAAATGTTCGCCTAACACTCGCGCTGATGTGTTCAAAATGCAACATATAAATTTCATCAATTGTGGCATAAAACTAACCCTTTTTTAGTACTAATGTTGGAAAAAGTGTGCTTTTGTCTTCCTTTTGTATTTTCAGGATTAAATGAGCTCAAATTAACAAAAGAAGCAAAAAGACATCAAAATCTAACATAAATACAAGAAAAGGAACAAGACGTGACATGCCCGACCCCACGACAGCATCTTCCCAAGCAAAACAAGAGATCAGAAGCCTGAACACGCCCCGTGCTCAGCCAGCACGGGGGTGTGCCCAAGTGTCAGCAGACAAAGTGGTAGAAGCTTCTATTGCCCACCACGGGGCCGTGCTCAGCGGACACGGGGCCGTGGTCAACTATAAGATTCGCACAATCCAGCAAATCTACATAGTACAAAGATTCTTCTGCACCACGGGGTCGTGCTCAGTGGACACAGGGGCGTGGTCAACTAAAAAGACAAAACTGCATTAAATGAAGAAAGAGAAGGATGTGGACATGGGGCCGTGCCCACTGGACACGGGGCCGTGCCCGAGCTTCTGTTCAGCCTATAAATAGAAGTGCTTAGCTCAAGCTCAAACCATCCCTTGGCACACCACCTCTCTCACACTTCACCCACCACCCACCACCACCATAACACCATCATCCACCACCATCATCCATTGTCCATCGTAGAGTGTGTGAGTCGTCTCGGGATCCAAGATTGATCGTGAGAGTTCTTGACAATCAAGGCCATGTTTGCCTAAGTCTCTTACATCACTTGGTGAAGACAAAGTGTCTAGTGTAATACTTTTTATTTCTAATCTTTTGCACTTTTTACTTGGTTTTGTATTAATGACTTTAATAACTAGTTGCTTATGTTGAAGGTGATCTTTCCTTATCGTTTGTCCGTGGTGTCTTGGCATTATTTTACTGTCTATATAAAATAAAAGATTTTCACCATTCATATATCCACGGTCTATATGGAGGTATGTTGGCTACCTGGTCGGGGGTTAAGGGAACAGTTTGGTAAAGGTCTTGCCATTGTTCAGCGTTTAGAGGTCCTGCAATGGACCTGGGTCAAATTTAGTAGGACCTCCTTCAATACTTAGTCGAGGGTAACATCACCACCAAAAGAGGGGCCTACCATAATTTGCATTAATAACTTAATTAATTATCTTCCAATAATCCACCCTTTTAGGATTGTATCCTTGCTGACTCAAACTACTGGGGTGAGGGTAACGTCACCTTCAAAAGAGGGGCCTAGTACAATAACTAAGATAATCTCTTAATTATGTGCAAAAATGCGGAAATAATCAAAGGTTACACTAGATACGAGTCGGAACCAAGTGATTCATCTTGTCTATCTGTTTTTTTTTCTTTTTATTTTATTTTTCAGCATTTTAGTTAGTTTTTATTTTTCTTAGTTTAAAACATTTTTCTAAACTTTTATTTTTGGTTAGACGTTGAGGATAAACCGGTACTAAAAGCTCTTGTGTCCTTGGACGACCTCGGTATCTTGCCAACACTATACTACGCTCACGATGGGTGCACTTGCCCATATGTGTGTTTAGTGTTAGTAAAATATCGTGTTTTATAAATTTAAAACTTGGCTAAAAATAAGTGTTAAAAGGGGCTTAAAATATACACCTAATATATATAACACTTCACACGCATCACGCGCTTTTGGGTAATCTATGTCGTTGGTCTGAAGATGTTTTTTGAGTAAAGAAGGTGAAGGTGGTTACTTGTGATGTAGGTGGGAGGTGGGTGGTGGTTGGTGGTTAATGGTGGGGGGGGAAACAGAGAGAAAGGTGGGGGTGGGTAGGGCTGTTTTGTTTTTTAGAGTGGAGTAGATAAGGGTAAATTTGTCATTTCACATCCACTTAACGGAGAAAACTAACCGTCATCCATTCCAGGGACTATTCGAGTAACAAACTGTCAAACCACAGGGAGCACCAGTGAAATTTTCAAAAGTCGGGGACTATAGGTGTTATTTTGTAAAACCACAGGGACTATCCGTGCATTTTACTCTAAATGAAATTTATAATTTTATTGTTATATTGTTAATTTATAATTTTAAAACAAAAAAAAAGTTGTAAGTGATGGAATTCCATCACAAGTGAATAAGTGATGGACATTTCTACTAAAATCCATCACTAGTGATGGAATAATGGTTGATGACATGGCGGAACTTGATTGAAAGTTGTGAGTGAGTGATGACCACCCCTACCTCTTATCCAGTTGCCAATTAAATAATAGTAAGCGCAAACAATATTATATCGCCTTGTTGTATAGTTTCCTCAAAAGTAACAAGAGTACAAAAGATAGAAATTAATCTGAATATCTGCCTAAAAAGCTTATTGAATCAAGACATTAAATTTTCTAGTTATAGTGTGTCATTAACACACCACATAGTTTATTAATTGGATTAATAGTGAATAATCCCGCATTATAGGATAAACCTGAAGGAATTTTCTCTCCCTTTCTCTCTTCTCACCCCCGGAAAACGCTGAGTGTGCTCGACGATGAATGCCTGAATCTGGTTAGTGTGCGGGGTTTAATCGATCGGCTCATTGGAGTTCATCTAGATCTAACCTTTCATCGTAACTGGGTTTATGTATAATCCATTCTCCGCTTTGGTTGTTCTATAGTAGTCCAAAAGGCAATGATGAACGATAGAGAGAGAGAGATCAATAATGGAGGTCCATGGCATAATGTTCAGTGCCGGAAAAACAAAAAAAGTAGAGGGGATGGAGTTGAGTGGACATTCCTGATACAAAGACCATAAGAAGTTTAACTATTCCCCGGATAGCTTTGGTCGGAGTGAATGGCGGCCAAAGGGGTATGACCAGACCAAGTACAATTATACAGGAGGAAATAAAGACGGTGGGTAGACTTCTATGAAAAATCATTCATCTAATCCAAACCCAACTGGGCCGTCGTTCGTACAAGGAGGGAGGTCCTATGCTGATCTGTTAAGAGGTAAGAAGCAGGAGCACGGTCATGGAGCTAAGGTAGTCACTGTGGAAGGGAAAGGATCTCTGTATCCCCTGCATTGCGTAGGCAGTTCTATTATTGGGTATGCTAAAGAGGTCTTATCTATAAGCAACATTAGGAAAGCATTAGTAGTAGAAGGTATGGCTGATGCTGGTCTGTCGTATGTCGGAGGTGTGATGTTTATGATAACGTTTAAAGATAAGGTGTCAGCAAAGGTATGTATGGAGCAACACTCTACTTTCTTTCATAAGATTTTTACAAAGTTCTATCTTTGGAATGGAGAAGATATACCGCTAAGTCGTATAGTTACATTGAACATATCTGGTGTGCCGTTCCTTATCCGGGATAGCTCATTGTTTGATAAAATTGGTGGTCAGTTTGGAGATGTGGTACAACCATCATCTTTTTCTTGGCAGAATGAGGATAACTCGTCCCGGTCGGTTAAGGTTTTAACATCTCAAATGTCCAGAATAGATGAGGCGGTGGTGATTAAGTGGAATGAGAAGAGCATCGTTGCCTGGGCTTCGGAATCCTCTGGACAGTGGATGCTAAACAGTGATAATGATTCAATGATGGATCCTAGTGATTCAGAGTCGGAATCGGAGTCGGAGGAAGATGAATTCTCGGTTGACATGTAGGAAGTTGAGGAGGGTGAGATTCGGCAGAATTTGGCAAGTGAAGTAAACATACAAGACGATGGCCAACAGCCAGTGATGGTTGAGAAGGAAGATTTTCCGTCCGACAGAAAAGAATTCTCTCCGGTGGGCAATGGGCGGTCGTCGGCATCCCAAGGGTCACCAGATGTCCAAATGTCTTGTAACAATTATGATAGTGTGGAGACACACAATTTGCATGGGAAGGGGTGCACGCGGCACATGTTTCCAATAATAATGGAGGGGAGGTGAATAAGTCAAATAATTTAAATATTGCAAAGGCCTCTGGGCCAAAGGTTTTTAATCCAGGAGAGAATCTCAGCGGGCCCAATGTTTCTATTGGAGGTGACCCCCCAACACCGGCTGTGAACTTGGGCAAAAGAAATAGGAATGAGAGGAGCCTACCTTCAATTGGTTCTATCCAAGGTCCGACCCAAAGACTTTTTTGTCATCCGCAGAAGTCCCCTTGTGAACCTTCGGATCTGATTACCCCAGTTGGTGATAAGTGTGGCAGTGAGGAGTAATTTCCAGACAATCCAGCTTTTGAAGACACTTCTCTAGTTGCTCGCGATCCAGATAGGGGCGTATGTAACACCCCGTGTTTTCGAAAGTCAAAGTCAAGGTCAAAGTCAACGACCGATCGCGCGACTTGACTGATAGTGAATTTATTTTATGTGTTTACTTTAGTTGTATTATGTGGAGTAAGTGTCAATAATCGCAGTAATCGACGTATGTTTTTCGCTATTTAATCGACTTACGACTATGAACTGTAGGAAGTAACAATGCGATAAAGTCAACTAAACGCCAATCAATCTAGTTTAATCAACTTCAAATCGCAATCGCAACTCGAATTACGAAATTTTGTTTATTGTTATACGTGTGTGTGCCTTATGTGTTACTTGTGCGTGTTTACTTATGTTATGTCGTGGTAATCAATCGAATCGCAATCGAAACTCAAATGCAATCGAACTCAATTGCAATCGAAATGGTATGATAATTAGTGGAGAAGAGATAGTGCAAGATATGAGTAGTTGGGATTAAAAGTAATTTGACTAGGAAACTCTATCGCATCGAAACGCTCGCAATCGCAATCGAAACAGCAAAAGTCGTCGCGCCAAGCACTCGAACAAGGTGCCAGCCGGCCGGATTGCCATCCGACCGGGATGCCACTTGATCAAGGTGCCAGGATGCCATCCGACCGAGATGACATCTGACCGGATTGCCATCCGGGCGAGATGCCATCCGACCGACCCGCTCCTTTCCATTTTGGGTATCCTATAAATACCCCATGTCACTTTCATTCTTTCCACTTTTGGCAAGTGGCGTCCGACCAGCTCGTTTTCCTCGCTTTTTCTCTAATTTCTCGCAATCCCGGTAAGATCTCGTCCTAAATCTTGTACTTCCTTGATCTATACGCACCCCTACACCTTTCTATCTTTTGAATCTTAACTTTTAACCGTGAAATCATCAAGATTCAAGGTGTTCTAGGATGACGTCATCATGGGTTCTTGAGGAACTTCATGTTTTGGCCTCAATCCACCAAGAACAACTTAAATCTAACCGATTTCCACATAAACAAATGAATATCTTTCAAAGGTCTAAACCTATTTACAAGAAAAAGGATTGGAAGATGGTTTTCCAACTTTCTTTCAACTCTTTTACACTCAATGCATTCAAAACCGGTAGAATCGGAGCTTGTGCCGACTCACTACTCAATCTTATGGTTGTAGTGGTTCAAGATCCGTACTCCATCCACGAGATTATCGATTTCGGGTTAACCAAGAACTACCTTCTTAAACCGGTGGACTGACCGAATTTGGGTGGTTCCTGTTCAGTCGGGTCACTAGAGCTTAGGATGGAACTCTGTTGGTTACCACGATATCAACACATCTCGATAACACAACAAACAATCAAAACGGCCAAGTGTAAGACGAACGGAACAACCAGGACGGAGTGTCGTCCGATCGGATTACTGTCCGAACGGACAGCCATCTGAGCGACCGGCTGTCCGAACGACTTGCACCTTCGGTCCCACACTTAGCTATTTTTGCCAACGATTGAAGTCTGGTTGTTGAACGAGTTGTTGTCCGACCAGACTACCATCCGAACGGACAGCCATCCGAGTCATGAGACATTTGGACTTCAACCCTTAAAACAATTTTCAACATGTTCAGTAACAGGGTTGCCACCCGGACGGATGGACATCCGACCGAGTAACCGCCCTACTGTGAACTTGCCAACGATCAAGGTGCCAGGACGACCGTCCGACCGACCGACCTGAAAGGTAGAGATACTTCAATGTTTTCAAAATGCTACAACGAAAACTTCAATGGTCAAGCCATCATACACAAACACATCCTTCTCATAGGAAGAAACAATCCACTCGAATAGTCATCCGACCAGACTACTGTCCGACTGGATAACCATCCGAACGGATTGTCCTCCGCACGAACTGGCCGTCCGATCGGATTAGCATCCGACCCAACCGCTGTCCGAGCCACTTACACCTTGCATCGTTTTATGCGTCACTTATCGTTATGCTATCGTTCTGATCAGGCTAACCCTACTCCCTAGCGTTCCCTTCAATCCATCGACCGCTGTGAGTATACTCGATCCCTTTTTGCTTTATGCACTTTTGGGTGTTACATACGTTACAAATATTGAAATCACATCGAACAAACTACTCAATACTATTTAAACGCTAACCATTCCTGCATGTTATACGTGGCTTAATAATGCTTGTTTGTTATGTCTACACATGGAATGCTGTCTACCTGCCTTAGCAACGATAGTACTATTAGTTTGGACTCGGCACCCGTTCACTCGGGGGTTGTTAAGGACAATTATTTGCATGGATTACAGTGGTGATCATGTATTACGAACTGCCTTGGGCAGTCAACCCGTAGTCATTGGTATCGATAGGTTCATGTTGATAACTAACATGCCTCATTTCACTCTGTGTACGTGCTAGTTTTGCGTATATGCTTTCGAACTCTATATGCTATTATCAAACTTGTATGCTCACATTTACACTATGTGTATTGACTTTACTTTAACGTATGTGACAGGTGCTTAGGATGCTTACCTGCTGGGAAATCGAGGCTAGGATAGGGCTCTAGAGGCCAACAAATAGTTGTCTGTACAAATGAAATCAAGGGTCTCTATAAGCAGATAAACAATTGGGCTATTTGAAATCTGAGTTGTCGGAACAGAACTATTTGCCTAGATTTGGTCTGTAATAATTTGTTTACCTTTTGAGACATGGTATGGGACATGTTACTTTAAATTAATTGGTAATGATAATTGTTATGGAAACTTCTGGACAATCTGTTTCGCTCAGTGCCATGCCCCGATGTTTCCGCCATCGGTTGGGGTATGACAGATTGGTATCAGAGCCATAACTATTGGGAATTAGGCAAGACTCAACCTAGTCCGGGACGATGTCTTAGAGACCTAGTCTATAGTTAGGAACCAACAGACCGACTCGTACATGTCCAGTAGGGATTATGCATGAGCTTACTACTATTTCTCGCTATTCTCGCTATTCTCGCCTACGCTACACTATCACTACACTCGAATTTTCAAACATGACTGAGCAATTAAGTTGAGATTAGGTGTGAAAACCTCAAACTCTCGATTAAATTTCTTGTCCAACCCACATTTCCATCAATAAACACGAGAATTTGCGTAAACCAAGAGTTAAATCCACACTTTGATGCATAATTCTCTTTTATTATATCAAAACAGGAACGAAGTTGTTAAGCCAGGGGTGAAACCCTAACCTTGACGGCTTGTTCCGACCTTTACTTGGTTTTACCAAACTCTCACTGAAGTCTCGACGGACTTCAACGACTTGAAGTCACGATATGACTAACGGGATATGTGCCAAACGCCCAAGAATCGAGGCCAAGGCACAGTCCTGAAAGTCAAAATGTCTACAACAAGTCCTTGGGAATAGTTGAACCACTTTGGATAGTCAATGTCTAATAGCCGCAGACGATCTATTTCTCGGTTTTTATGTGTTCGATTCTGAGCCCGCAACTGCAGACTCTGATGATTCGTCGATTTTATGTGATTTATGTTTATTTGTTAGCATTTTGAGGTACTACTGGTTTCGATCTAATGCCTTTTGCTTCCGCTAATCACACAACACGCTACAGATCGCTGACAAATCGCTAAATTGTTGACGACCTTATGCTATGTTATACACTTATGCTATACTACTCGACAAGTTATTCACGATCGCAATTCTTGAACGCGCATAGACCTTAGATGATAGAGGCAGCCAGAATACTTCACATGTCCCTATATGCATCTTGTGATTACATGATTATGTGCTTCTGTGCTCCCATTTGCTTCTAAGTGAATTATGTGCTTATATGCTTCTGTGTTTCTGTGCCTTACGTGATTATGTGCTTCTGTGCTTATGTGAATCTATGATTATGTGCCTATGTGCTTACATGACTATTCGTGTTCCTAAGCTTTAGAAGTAGTAGACGTGTGAGGTGAGATTCGATTATATTGTGTTGAGTCTTGTGGCGATGTTTGTTGCAGACAATGTTGTCATCTGGATCTCGCGCTTCCCGTGATGCTCGCCGAAAGCAAGCAGACAAACGCCTTGCTGCCATGATTACTAAGCAAATGGCAAAGGTTGTACCCCAAGTCGTCAGCGAGCTGTACGAAAACATGAGCAAATCGTCTGAGGAATCCTGAACTGAGACTCCCAAAGCTGCTTTCAGCTTCAAACAATTCAAGGCATGTGGACCGAAAGAGTTCACCGGAGAAGAAGGCCCTATAGCTTTGTTTCAATGGTTTGACTCCATCGAGGTCACACTGCGACAAAGCAGTTGCCCAGATAACCTACGCACTCTCAACGCAACTGGCGTCTTCCAGTCCCACGCTTTAGACTGGTGGACGGCTAAGAGGAACAAACGTGGGAATGATGCAGCCTACGGTCTGTCGTGGGACGAGCTCAAGGAAGTCATGTTGGAAGAATTTTGCCCTCCTCATGAGCGCCAAAAGTTAGAAGATGAATCCTGGCACATAAAGCAGAAGGATGGAGAAAACGCTGCACTCACTGCTCGCTTCAAGCAGCTCAGCATTATCTGTCCAGATCAAGTGTAACACCTCGTAAAATCATACCCAATAAAATAAAGACACGTGTCATGTAAGGAAAACGTGTTATAAACCCGGATCAAGTTGAAAGATGTATGGTAGGATTTGAAAGCGTCTACATGTTAACTAATAACTCTGAGCGACCCAATTATAAATCCCAAACCTTAATCTGTTTTATAAACAACTGATATTTAAATCCGGATAATTCTGATAAATGCATAATTCAATTTGCACAAGAAATGGATCCTATGAGTGGTTACGAAAAATTTTACATTCAAGACTTTTTCAAAAGAATCCAAGACAACATAAGTGCATGGCAAGGCTTTCATGGCTTTTCAGAACTAACCAAGTGGTCCCATTCTGATGTTAAAGACCTTGGATTCGTATTAGCAAAGTTGCATGGCCAAAGCCTAAAAGTTTGCAAATTTTTGTCTTCTGAGCATCAGTTACGGACCGTATGGTATAAGGCTTACGGTCCGCAAGGACTAAAACTGGGCATTTCAGATCAGAGCTGGTTGCGGACCGTATCAGGTTGGACTTACGGTCCGTAAGAGTTGGATACGGACCGCAAGGGTTTTCGCTTACGGTCCGTAAGACTGTTGTTGGCAGTTAAAATTGGCAGTTGCCTATTATAGCCGGTTACACCGCCTTAGTTGCATGGTATTCGAATTCCTGAAGCATGGCCAACAGTTTTGCATGCCTAGGGACACCTGGGAACATCATACAACACTTGTAGACTTGTTTGGAGCTTCTCTGGTCTTCAACAAGTTTCCTTTGGATCCATAATCGTGCCTAGGACCTTTGTAAGTGTCCTTAACTTCCTAATTTCAGTTTTAATTAGCTTAATGACCATAAGTCAAACTTAGCATAATTAAGGTTTGACTTCTTGATTAATCACTAATGGTCTAGTCATTAGTTAAATTATAAGTAGCTATGAGTTGGTAATTATATGGGTAATAAACCCAGTAAAGGGAACCCTCTGATTTCCACTCTAACTAGGTCAATTGTCGGGTCAAACTTGATTATAAAAAGTCAACAGAAAGTAATTTTTCAAATAAACACATGCTCAATAGAAGCCATGCAGCCTATTTTATCATTAATAAAACTTGGTAATTAATGTAAGAACATGTCTAAGCATGTTCAACCCGACAATTTTCAATATAAGCTCGGTTCTGAACCGAAAGTCGCATAAGTGGACTTTTGCTTTGACTTTCAGTTCTGACCCAATGTAGCATGTTTTAGAAATGACTTAGAGCTTTATTAGGACCAGGTTACATGTTAGTATAACCCTCTGTGATTATACAACTTGGTTCATTAGTTATTCGATTCATATGCATGTTTCCGTTATATGCCTAAATGTTGACCATAATGCCCATTTGACCTTAAAACAAGAATTATGAAAATGTGAGAGGACAATAATCTTTATTACTAATTTATAAACATGTCCCTAAATTTTCACATCAGTTAGAGGTCTAGATTAAGAGTTATGCTCAATAGCGTAATTAGCAAGCTTTTTATTAATTAAACGGCGTAATTAGCATAAAGCCTATCTAAACCCAATTTTTGATACCAAAATTTTTACCTACTAATGTAAAATAATATTTTGGGATTTTTTGAAGATTTTTATTTATTTTTAGGCTGAGCATAACATAGGGTTATAGCCTTGATTCGGAAATTGTCGGTTTTGCCCTTTTGGCCTATAAAATGAGTTTTACATAATATTTTAATACCAAACCTTTTGCTACTGATTTTATATAATGAATAAAATATTTTGAGTCTTCTGGAATGATAAAAATATCAGCTTTTCTTTAGAAACCCGGAAATTGCTTAAAATCGTCTTTTTACGCGTTTAAAACGCATAGTATGTATTAAAACCATTTTTCTCATATAAGACTTAATACAGACTGATGTTTTAAGTATATATATATGTATATATATATATATATATATTAATAGTAAAGAAAAGTTTTAAACTCAGATCCCCTATTTTGACCTTTAAGCTTATGTGAAATTACTAAAATGCCCCTACGGTGCATAGTTTAGTTATGGAAGGTAAATTTCACCTATATACCATACCATACTGTTATGACTTATAAAAATAAGTATTTTTACTGAATATATCAGACCTGAAACTCAGATTAATATTTAAACTCTTTTATAACCTTTTAAATGACCAAAATACCCCTACTGATATCACAACATATTTAAGGCATATTAACTTAGGAAACCTTTTCAGGAATCATTTGGTTACCCGTTACGCACTTTTCGCGTTCGGATCGGTTTATGTAACTAGTTTGCATAAATTAGCCAAAACGGGTCAAACCTTATCATTTTTGTCTCAAAATCCAGAATGTGTTTTGTTTACCCATATTATACAAGTATACAAACTTGTCGGGTCTAAACCACATTCTAATCCGGTCTTCGCTTAATCGTGCGTTTGGAACCGTATATCTTCCTTTAAAACTAACCGGTCTAAGTTTAGGCTTAATTAAGACCCGTTAGGAATCTAATAGGTTATTAAAACCTTTGTTCCAGATTAGGAGCCCGGTAAAAGATACTTGCACTTGCTGATTGAATACGGTTGAGATAAATTTGAATATTTGCTCAGGTAAATACTTTTAACTTATTTTCCCTATATGGGCTTGGGATACGGTATTATAATAATACCGCTTGGTCGGGTGTGTAGTCATTTAAATCGGATTTTGATTAATGTATTTACATAACTCGTTTTAATCTGTATTATTTTGTGTATGGCCTTTGGGGGTTAAATGACCATGTCCCGGATATCCTTGGCATCATTCAAAGAAATGGCCACGACCTAAGCACGGGGTGTAGGAATACACCTGACAGTTGCATTATGTAAAAACTGGTAATCCACTTAAAGGAATCAACCTTGTGGGCATTATACCTGTGGCGTGTCAGTTAATCTTGTCCGGCTCTTCTAACCGGCCCTGACGGGTGACAAATAAGTAAAACTGTATACAAGATTATTTTAAATAATTGTCCCAAGTTATAAAAGATATTTTGTGCCGTGTGTATTCAAATTAATTTTCTTAAACTCTTTTCAAAATGAGTCAGTTAATTGTATTTACCAGTGTAAACTGACGTATTTTCCAAAAAGGCTAAGTGCAGGTACTAGACGAAATAGGCTGGCTACTCCTGGCATCATTAATCAAGTCTTGCAAGCTCTAGATGTTAAAGTCTGTTGAACAATGATCTTTTTATCTTTTGATCCGCTTATGGATCCTTTACAGTCCGTTTGTAATACTTTGATATTACTTTTTATTCGATTTGTAATGTGATTCATCTTTTGCTTCCGCTGTGCAGTTAAATTGTGTTGTTTGACTATGATGATATCAACTACGTCACGATACTCCCCACCGGGCCCACCGGTAATACGTGGAAATATCGGGGTGTGACAGGTTGGTATCAGAGCCAACGTTGAGTGAATTAAACACTAGCCTTTTGTGTTTAATCTCAATGACACAGTATGCACATTCCTCGACTTTCGAGTCTAGACAAAGAACTTAGGACTAATCCAAATTTGTTTTATATTAATTTTGTCCTTTATTTCTCCTTGTTGTATCCTCTGTTTGTTTTATCAGGTTCAAAAAGATGCCACCAAGGATGAGAGGAAGAGGTAGAGGCAAAGGGCCACTTGTCGCCCCTAACGATCACGAAGTCGGGCCTTCACACCGGTGAACACCATCCGACACCCTAAGAAGAAGTCCTCAAGAAAACTAGAGGACCCATTTAGAACCAGGAAGTCGCTCAGCCTCGCTGAGCTCCTCACCCTCATACCTAAACTCTTTCGGGCTTCAGTCTGAGAACGAGCCCCATAACTCACACCATTCTTATATACCCCTCCAAGGCCAAAACTTACCCTTCAACGACCCAACACCCTATTTCCAGAGCCGGTTCAACCCGGCAAACCTGATTAATGAACCAATGGGTTATAACCTGTTGGGACCGGAGGACCATTTCTCCACGGATATGGGCGAAGATCCGGAGCCTGCCCAACCGCCAAACGGAATGCCTACTCACCCCATCGAGATTTCGGATGGGTCACCATTTCTAGGATCACCTTATAATGGTCCCGACAGCTACGAGGCGAGATTTAACCAGATCGAATGGGTGTTTACTCCCAGATACCACAACTCACCGCAGCAGCAGCAGCAGCAGGATCCTTCGGAGGATTCGCGCTTTGTAGAGGTTACTCCACCGCCACCACCACCAGTGCAGCAACAGCCTCCGGAGCCACCGAGGCGTAGGAGATCAACCGCACGGATGTCCGTGCGAGGGGGAGTCCGTATCAGCTGTAACACCCCAAAAATGGGTTTGGTAATTAAACCACGTTACTAGTAACGACGGTTAAAATACCGTTAGTGGTAAAAATTAACCCGGTTAATATTAGGATTTAAATAATTAAATTTGATGTTAATTAAAAGAGGATAAATACTTTGAGGAAAACAAAGTATATAGAAGGCCCGAGCTAACGGGACTTAAAATAAAACGGGTTATGACTACCCCGAACTCACTAAGTTAAACTAGCAAAGTTTAACCTAGTTAACAAAACAAAGTATTGTTGAAAATAAGTAGGTTGTAGCCTACTTACTAGTTAACAAAACTTGAGGGACCAAAATCGTCAAAAAGGGAACAAGTTCTATTAATAAAAAAAACACACACACCACACACACTTTGTGTGTGTGGATCGATCATCAGGAGCGACCAAGAGAGCTCAAACCCTAGAATCAACAAATTCACCAAATTGGAGCTCGAATCAAGCCCCAAATCAATGCATGAACGCGTATAAATGATCACCAAGTCAAAGGGATCGTAAGGTATGTTAAATTTTGTAATTTGGTGATGTCTTGAAGTTATGATGAACACTCAAAATCACAATTTGGGAATGGATGATGAATCCATGAGTGTAGTTGTGAAGAAATCTGTGTGTAGGAACAACCCTAGTTAACAATTTGATGAACTAGTGTTGAAAACTAGGGAATTGATGATTTCCCTTGTATGTGCTAAGTGGGTTATGGCTAGATAATGAAGATGATGATATAATTGTGCTAGAAATCATCATAGTTGATAGTAGAAACAAAGTACTTGAACAAATTTACATGATTGAGTACTTGTTCATACATGATAGAGATGGGTTTTTATGATATGATGATGTTAGTGTCTAAATTGTGATTAGAATCCTCATATTAGATAATAAAAGTATGTTACTTGAACTATTTAGGTGTTTGAGTACATGAATCATAATTACCATGAATTGGGTTTGGTGTAAAAAGAATGGAAATGATGATAAATTCATGTTAAAAATGAAGCTTGATATCATCATGTGTTAAGAAAGATTAATGTAGTGTTAATTCGATGAATTATGGTTATAAAACTTGGTAAACGAAGTGAATAAACGGTAGCCTAAGTATGATGCTACCGTGTATTTGACCAAGTAGTTAAATGAGTAGTAAAGCTACATCATGTAATCACTTATGATTAATAGGCCGTTGACTTTAAACAGTCAAACCGACCTATAATACGATGAATGATAACTCTTGAATATAAAATGCGCAGGGTGGAATGATCGTATTAAGTTATGACTAAACTAACCACCTTGTGAAATGATGAATAATAGTTGGCGCTTAAACAAGCTAGGTGAAGCTTGGAGTGAAAGCGGGTCAAACGAATCAAGAATGAAGGAAAAAGCATAATTCGGATGCAAGGTAAGTATAACTTACACTAGTGTTATATTTTAGAATATTCTCTTATCGTATTAGTTACGAATAAGATAAATACATAATTGAGGTAAGATGTTCCGGCGTGTAAACGTACGGAACAAGATAGTCGAGTATGACAAGAAACCAGGTTGATGGTTTAAAAGGAGTTAAATCGGTAATTTGATCATTTTATGACAAACGGAAAATGAACTTTTGAATGGTTACCTTATAGGGTAAACCAAAACAAACAATAAGGGTAAAACGGTAAATTGGTTATGCATCGACCATAACTATTGGCTTTAAAAGACACTTATGAAGTAAGCCTTAATAGGCCGAAAAGTGTTAAGAAATGAATTATAAGTAAAGGGACCGCACGATGTAAATCGGAGCGAGTCGTATAGTCGAGATGAAAATACATGTCATCTCGCCAATATAATCGGTCATTTAGACCAAACGGGTCAAAGGGTGAAGATACCACCTTTTGATAATAGCGACTAATGATTCTTGTCGAGTTATATGATTTCAGGAATAATTGTAGAAATGATATTTGCATCGCTACTATTTAGCGAATATTATAGCAAGGCATTAAATCAGGTCAATACATTGACCCGAGCCAGGTATGTGTAATAGAGTATTGATTCATTGAGAACGTAAGGTTCAATGAGTATTTAATGAAGTCTTAGATAGACAATGGGTTACTTAAATGGGTAAACCGAATGTTTTAAAAGAGGGTAGTGGCGTTTTGAAAAGCATATTGACTTTTCGAGCAAGATCATAATTCAAAAGAAGAATCATGGGTCAAACATGCTCTTAAAAGACCTTGTCGTAATTGAAAGACTAAAAAGGACCAAAACGCCCTTGTTAGCTAATTTGAACAAACAACCTTTAAAGGTTGTTTGGAAACGAGTTTTATGATTAGATAAATACTTCGAATAAGTATAGAAGCTGAAAGAGGTATTATATTAGTCAAATGGCACTATTTGAGTTTTTGCCGTAAAATAATGACCCGAGAGGTAAAAATTGGTTTTTTTAGATCACCACATTAAACCCACCATAAATTCAGTTGTGGTGGGAGATTATATGATACGAAATGTGGTGATGGAATGCTAGAAGTAATCAAATGCGAAATTAGGCTCGAAAGTGCTTAAATACCCTTAACGGGTCAAAATAAGCATACAAGTGAAAATGGGTTTAAATAGTGTAATAAACCGGTGTTTAGAATCCAATACGGTAGATAACATTTATTGAAGAAGTGTATGTGATAAAAGGATTAAATAAACACATTTGATGATGAAATCACGAACGGGTCAAAGGTTTGGTAAAAAGGGTAATAAGCCGAAGAGCTAAAAGTCTGAAATTTTATTATGTAGGATGTTGGATTTTAACTTCATTAGATGGAGAATTAAATTACGGACGCGTAGGAAAAAGAACCGCGTAAAACGGATCTATAACGACGAAGTTATGGCTAATTCCGTAAAACTTATCGTTGCTGAAAATGCAGGACACAGCTCTGAACTTGCTGGAAAAGAGTATCCCCCGCGCCACGCGATGGAGGGAGTGAAACCTGTCGCGACACGCGACAGGTTGACGCGGCCCGCGTCATATATTGATTAAGATCACGCGGCCCGCGAGAACTATCAATTCCGGAAAATTTTGTTTTATTTTGTTGTACGAAGCAAGAAACTTGTTTAAGCCAGTGTTTAAGGTATCAAGACTAACTTTTAAGTTGGTTTTGATCACAGGTTAATATCAAGAGTTCCCGGATGAAGATCAAGCAGCGTACAAGAACCGAACACACTAGAATGAAGCTTCCGCACGTTGTTTCGTCGTAAACTTTTAAACGACAATTTGTTAGATATTAAATTGTAATATTTTCAAATTGTAAAATTTTTAATTCACTCGTATTTTCGACAGTAATTACTTATAATCTCATACTTGTTTTCGTAAGATATACGAAAACCCTTAAATAAATTAGACGGGTGTTACATCAGCACTCCTTAACCATCTAGTGGCAGTCATTATCCGCCACTATACGAAGACCCACAGATGGGTGGGCCTTCGAACCCTGTTTCTGAGGTGCAGTCTGCGTCGGTCGCACCGCCACAAGTGGTTATAACAACCCAATTCCTACATACGCCGGTTCAGCGGCGTACAACCCATTTGAGCAGCCGGCCCACACCAACTACAACTACGCCGAGGCTGACCCATACCTGGTAGCGGCAAACTACAATGCCCTTCATCCGGAAGGACCCTTTGGAGTCCCATATCAAGCTGGATATCCACACTATGGGTATCAACAACCGCCACCTCCTCAACCTCTGCTGTATCAGCAGCCCCCGCAGCCGCCTGTGATATTGCCACCGCAGCATCAAGAGATTCTTCAAAGGTTGAGTCAGGTGGAGGACGAGGTTCGGGAAGAGCGTAGGCAAAACTGAGGAATTTTCAAGGGTCTTGCGAGCTTAATCAAGGGGAAGACCAAAAAGGGTCATTAAATCTTTTATTTGTTTATTTGTATTTCTTTAATGTTTAATCAGTCCCTGCGTGGACATCTGTTTCTGTAACCAGTCCCTGCGAGGACTTGTAGTTCCTGTTTGGCCCCTGCGTGGGCATGTCTTTTCTGTTTAGCCCCTGCGTGGGCAAGTATTTCTTTTAAAGTCCCGTTTAGGGCAAACATGTACTCTTTAAATTTTGTAGTGGAATGGTTTAATTTAAAATTTTCATTTTGGTTAATTATATGCATAAACATAAATTATGAAATAAATAAAAATTATCATTCCTTTTATAAAATTTGCAATTATAATAAAATCTAAAAAGGACAAAACCTAGCCCATGTGTCATTTTAAGACAGGGCCATGATGGTAGTTCCTCAATTAGTTTCAGATCCTGATTAACAATCTCAATTTAAGATTTGCTCCGCGTTAAATATTAAATAAGAATCTTAAAGGGTATAACCTAGCTTGCATGTCATTATAAGACCTGACCATGATGGTAAAACCTGTTTAAAAAAGAGATTCAGATCCTTGTTAACGTCTGAAAATATGTTAACAATTCCTGGCTAATGTGATTCGTAAAAATCACACGTGTCATCCTTACATTGGATTATTCAAAATCCTTCTTTATTATTTAAACATCCATTTGTGTTGTAGGGCCTACGGGTCATGATCATTGTCATATAAGACAAAAGACAGTCGTAGCCTGCAACTCCCTGTCAAGAAAGGTAATGAACTATGATTCAAACCTTAGTACCTCTATCATATAAGATCTGGGCTAATAATTTAAAAAGAGCCCATGTGACTTGGCCTTTTGTGTCATTATTATATTTAATTATAACTAAGGGTTATTAATGAAAAATCCTGAATGAAATACTTAATAAATTAGCCAATATGGTTCTTTAATACCATGGTTAATAAATTAATAAGATGACAATTCTATTATAAACCTCTAAGAAGTCATTGTCATCATTTTATGTAGCAATCAAGCTACATGGCTGAGTCTGAAGAAGTCAACAGTCATCCAAGGGAGAATCATGATACCACCAGGATCAACGTAACTGGTGCGGAACTTCAAGCACTGATTGATAATGTTGTTACCAAGGCCATAGATAGACAGTTTAATCAATCGAGTGGTACTCGAAGCAGGACCTTATCGGTACCCCATTCTAAACCTAAGACTCACTCTGAGGCTCATAGTAAGCCACCCTCTAAACATAATGGATCAAGGAGGGATGACGATCATCACTCCTCAAATCAGCATAGTGTTCCGTCGAAGAAGATTGAGCTCAAACGAGAACCACTGGGGAGAAAGGGGCTGAGGACTGCATGACATGGTTGGATGAAATGGATACCATGGTTGACGTCAGTGGTTGCGCTGATAGGGATGTTGTGAAGTATGTGTCTCAGTCGTTTAAAGGAGAAGCACTAGCCTGGTGGAGGTCTCTAATCCAGGCTACTAGGAAGATTCCATTGTACAATTTGACTTGGGATCAGTTTGTTACACTCATCAAAGAGAATTACTGCCCTCAGCATGAGGTTGAAAAGATTGAGTCAGACTTCTTATCTCTAGTGATGAAAAACCTAGACTATCAGACTTACCTTACTAGCTTTAATATCATATCTCGACTGGTTCCATATTTGGTAACACCTGAGCCAAAGCGAATAGCTCGCTTCATTGGGGGTTTAGCCCCAGAGATCAAGGCCAGTGTCAAGGTATCACAACCTGCTACTTTTTGGTCAGTAGCTGACCTATCTTTATCCCTTACCTAGGATGCGGTCAGGCTAAGATCACATAAGAACTCGGAGGAAGGTAAGAGAAAACATGAGGACGATAACTCACGACGGTCTGAGAAGAAGTTTAAGGGAACCACAGGCCACAAGAAGAGGTTTGGGTCTGGCAAGAGTAGTCAGCAAGCAGATGAAAAGCCAAAGTGCAAAACCTGCCAGAAACGTCACTTTGGAAAATGCAGGTTTGAATCCAACTTCCAGTCAAAATCATTTGCATGTGGGTTATGCAAATCCAAGGAGCACAAGACGATAGAGTGTAAGAAGATAAAGGATGCAACGTGCTATAACTGTAATGAGAAGGGGCACATCAAGTCCAACTGCCCTAAATATGCCAAAAAGCCTGAAGAAGTCAAAAAGACCAATGCAAGGGTCTTTCGAATGGATGCACGAGAAGCCGTTCAGGATGATAATGTGATCACAGGTACCTTTCTCCTCAATGATGTTTATGCAAGGGTATTATTTGATTCGGGTGCGGATAAGTCATTTGTAGATGATAAGTTTTGTAAGTTGTTGAATTTACCTGTTAAAACCCTAAGCGTGAAATATGAGGTAGAATTGGCTGATGGTACCTTAGAGACAACCTCGACTGCATTAGATGGATGTTTTATATCCATTAGGAACCACTCTTTTCCGTTATCCTTACTTCCTTTGAAATTAGCTGGTTTCGGCATAGTAATAGGCATGGATTGGTTATCTCATAACCAAGCCCAGATTTTGTGTAACAAGAAGCAAGTGGTAATCAAGACTCCGTATGGTGAGCCACTTACCATACAAGGAGAGACCCAGTATGGGTTGCCTGAGCAAGTGTCTAAGCTCAAGGCATCGAGGTGTTTGAAGAAGGGTTGTGTTATTTATATGGCACAAGTAACTATCGATGAACCAAAACCCAAGGTTGAAGACCTTCCTGTCATTTCTGAATATCCAGAAGTATTCCCTGAAGAACTACCTAGTTTACCACCAGATAGGTAAGTAGAATTTAGAATTGACATCATCCCTGGAGCAGCGCCTGTCGCAAGAGCACCTTATAGGTTAGCACCAACAGAGATGAAAGAGTTGAGGACTCAACTAGATGATTTGTTGGCAAAAGGTTTTATACGCCCTAGCTCGTCTCCATAGGGAGCACCAATTCTGTTTGTAAAGAAGAAAGATGGATCGATGCGTCTATGCATCGATTATCGTGAGCTTAACAAGGTCACTATCAAGAACAGATATCCATTGCCCAGGATCGACGATCTGTTCGATCAATTGCAAGGGGCAAGTTATTTCTCCAAGATTGATTTAAGGTCGGGTTACCATCAACTAAAGGTTAGAGATGAAGATGTGCACAAGACTGCATTTAGAACTCGCTATGGTCACTACGAGTTCTTGGTGATGCCTTTTGGGCTCACTAATGCACCAGCAGCATTCATGGATCTCATGAACCGCGTCAGCAAGCCCTACTTGGATAAATTTATTATCGTCTTCATTGATGACATTCTTATTTACTCAAAGAGTCAAGCTGACCATGAGAAGCATCTTCGTTGTATTCTTTCACTGCTTCAACAAGAGGAACTCTATGCCAAGTTTTCAAAGTGTGAATTTGGCTTCGTGAAGTCCAGTTTCTTGGACACGTGATTAGTGAGCATGGTATCCAGGTGGATCCTGCTAAAGTTGAAGCTGTCATGAATTGGCGAGAGACAAAGACGCCCACAGAAATTCGTAGCTTTTTGGGTTTGGCAGGATACTATAGGCGATTTATTGAAAACTTCTCAAGGATTGCTGCACCCCTAACCTCACTAACCCACAAGAATATCAAGTTTGATTGGGGTCCTAAGCAGCAAGAGTCTTTTGACACTCTTAAGCAGAAGTTGAGCAATGCACCAGTGTTGACGTTGCCTGATGGAATAGAAGAATTTGTGGTTTACTGCGACGCATCACACACTGGTATGGGATGTGTGCTCATGCAGAAAGGCAAGGTTATTGCCTACTCTTCTCGACAGTTGAAGGTGCATGAGAAGAATTACACCACCCATGATTTGGAGTTGGGTGCCGTTGTGTTTGCACTAAAACTTTGGAGGCATTATCTATATGGTACCAAGTGTGTGATCTATTCTGATCACAAGAGCCTTCAGTTTTTGTTCAATCTGAAGGATCTGAACATGAGGCAGCGTCGGTGGATGGAGACTTTAAATGATTATGATTGTGAAATCCGATACCATCCAGGCAAGGCGAATGTAGTCGCTGATGCTTTAAGCAGAAAGGAAAGGGTTAAGCCCATAAGAATCAATGCCAAGAGCATTGAATTAAAGAACAATTTGAATGAAAGATTATTAGCCGCTCATAAGGAAGTCGTATTAGAAACTAACTATCCTATTGAAAAGTTGGGAGTAACTGCTAAGCAGTTATCTTATGGCAAGGATGGAATCCTAAGATTAAATGGACGAATATGGGTTCCAATCTATGGAGGGCTACGGGATGTTATCCTTCAAGAAGCCCACATTTCTAAGTATTTCGTTCATCCTGGAAGTGACAAGATGTACCAGGATTTGAAGGCAAATTATTGGTGGATATGCTTGAATAAGTCTATAGCTACTTATGTAGCCAAGTGTTTGACGTGCGCGCAAGTTAAAGCGGAACACCAGAAGCCATCAGGTCTGCTGCAATAGCCTGAACTTTCCCACCTGGAAGTGGGAAATGGTGACTATGGATTTTATCACCAAGTTTCCAAAGACGAAGAGAGGAAATGATACTATTTGGGTTATAGTGGATAGACTGACTAAGTCAGCCCACTTCTTACCTATTAAGGAAACACACAGCTCAGATAAGTTAGTTCAGCTGTACGTGGATGAGATTGTATCTCTCCACGGAGTGCCAGTGTCTATCATCTCTGATAGGGATACGAGGTATACATCGCATTTCTGGAAAAGCTTTCAGCAATCCCTAGGCACTCGATTAAATTTCAGCACTGCATATCATCCTCAAACGGATGGTCAAAGTGAACGTACTATACAGACACTCGAGGATATGCTACGAGCTTGTGTTATTGACTTGGGAGGAAGCTGGGATGATCATCTTCCATTAATCGAATTTTCATACAATAATAGTTATCATTCCAGTATTCAAGCTGCACCATTTGAAGCTTTGTATGGAAGAAAGTGCAGAACGCCCGTTTGTTGGGCAGAAGTTGGAGATGTCCAACTAACAGGACCTGATATAATCCTGGAGACGACAAATAAGATTGTACAGATACGAGATCGTCTCAAGGCCGCCAGGGATAGGCAGAAAAGCTGCGCAGACAAAAGGCGTAAACCTCTAAAGTTCAAGGTTGGTGACAAAGTGTTACTGAAAGTATCACCCTTGAAAGGGGTAATGCGATGGGGCAAGAAAGGCAAGTTAAGCCCAAGATATATAGGACCATTCGAGATCATAGAATGTGTCGGAACAGTGGCTTATAAGTTAAATTTTCCTGAAGAGCTCAGTGGCATTCATAATGTATTCCACATTTGCAATCTGATGAAATGTCTAGCCGATGAATCGCTAGTCATACCACATACGGATGTGCACATAGATGAGAGCTTGAAATTTGTAGAAAAACCTTTGTCGATCGAGGATCGACAGGCTAAGAAGCTTCGAAGGAAGCATGTGCCAATTGTAAAGGTTAAATGGGATGCCCGTAGAGGTCCTGAGTATACGTGGGAGTTAGAGTCCACAATGAAAGAGAAGTACCCTCACTTATTTCAGTAAATCTCGAGGTCGAGATTTCTTTTAAGGGGGTGAGGATGTAACACCTCGTAAAATCATACCCAATAAAATAAAGACACGTGTCATGTAAGGCAAACGTGTTATAAACCCGGATCAAGTTGAAAGATGTATGGTAGGATTTGAAAGCGTCGACATGTTAACTAATACCTCTGAGCGACCCAATTATAAATCCCAAACCTTAATCTGTTTTATAAACAACTGATATTTAAATCCAGATAATTCTGATAAATGCATAATTCAATTTGCACAAGAAATGGATCCTATGAGTGGTTACGAAAAATTTTACATTCAAAACTTTTTCAAAAGAATCCAAGACAACATAAGTGCATGGCAAGGCTTTCATGGCTTTTCAGAACTAACCAAGTGGTCCCATTCTAATGTTAAAGACCTTGGATTCGTATTAGCAAAGTTGCATGGCCAAAGCCTAAAAGTTTGCAAATTTTTGTCTTCTGAGCATCGGTTACGGACCGTATGGTATAAGGCTTTCGGTCCGCAAGGACTAAAACTGGGCATTTCAGATCAGAGCTGGTTGTGGACCGTATCAGGTTGGACTTACGGTCCGTAAGAGTTGGATACGGACCGCAAGGGTTTTCGCTTACGGTCCGTAAAACTGTCGCTGGCAGTTAAAATTGGCAGTTGCCTATTATAGTCGGTTACACCGCCTTAGTTGCATAGTATTCGAATTCCTGAAGCATGGCCAACAGTTTTGCATGCCTAGGGACACCTGGGAACATCATACAACACTTGTAGACTTGTTTGGCATGATCCTATGTGATTAAAACCCCTATATAAAGAATTCAAGTTGCAACCATTTCATTTGTTTACTTCAACTCACTTCAAGGACTTCTCTGGAGCTTCTCTGGTCTTCAACAAGTTTCCTTAGGATCCATAATCGTGCCTAGGACCTTTGTAAGTGTCCTTAACTTCCTAATTTCAGTTTTAATTAGCTTAATGACCATAAGTCAAACGTAGCATAATTAAGGTTTGACTTCGTGATTAATCACTAATGGTCCAGTCATTAGTTAAATTACAAGTAGCTATGAGTTGGTAATTATATGGGTAATAAACCCTTAAAAGGGCACCCACTGATTTCCACTCTAACTAGGTCAATTGTCGGGTCAAACTTGATTATAAAAAGTCAACAGAAAGTAATTTTTCAAATAAACACATAATTAACAATGTAGAAGCCATGCAGCCTATTTTATCATTAATAAAACTTGGTAATTAATGTAAGAACATGTCTAAGCATGTTCAACTCGACAATTTTCAATATAAGCTCGGTTCGGAACCGGAAGTCGCATAAGTGGACTTTTGCTTTGACTTTCAGTTCTGACCCAATGTAGCATGTTTTTGAAATGCCTTAGAGCTTTTTTAGGACCAGGTTAGATGTTAGTATAACCCTCTGTGATTATACAACTTGGTTCATTAGTTATTCTATTCATATGCATGTTTCCGTTATATGCCTAAATGTTGACCATAATGCCCATTTGACCTTAAAACAAGAATTTTGAAAATGTGAGAGGACAATAATCTTTATTACTGATTTATAAACATGTCCCTAAATTTTCACATCAGTTAGAGGTCTAGATTAAGAGTTATGCTCAATAGCGTAATTAGAAAGCTTTTTATTAATTAAACGGCGTAATTAGCATAAAGCCTATCTAAACCCAATTTTTGATACCAAACTTTTTACCTACTAATGTAAAATAATATTTTGGGATTTTTGAAGATTTTTATTTATTTTTAGGCTGAGCATAACATAGGGTTATAGCCTTGATTCGGTAATTGTCGGTTTTGCCCTTTTGGCCTATAAAAGGGTTATTGGATTTTATCACCCCCAACTATCGGCCTTTGGCCGTTGCCACCCGCAACTAACAATTTGACACCCGGCACCCCCAACTTGACTTTTTGTTTGCATTGGCACCACCCAGTTAAATCTGCTCTAACTTGGTTAGTTTTTTGTCCGACGTGGCACAATTTTGCTGATGTGTACATGATTATGTGGGTGCTGATGTGTTATATCCCTTCCCTTCCCTTCTCTCCTTTATAACACAGAAATCCCACAAAGGTATAATCAACCTTTTCTTCTCATAATCATGATTCTTGATTCAATTAACCATCAACGAATTCTGTTTCAGGATTAAGTTCCTATTGGTCAAAGTTTGAATAGAAGGGAAATGCTAAACAAGAACGAATATGGCCATTTCATGAATTCCGATCAATTTTCAGGGGATGCCGCAACACATGAATCTGAACTTGACTTGATCTCTGATTCGTCCACCATAATTGAACACATTAAATCTCCTCCTCCGCCGAAACAACCTACGCCCTTGAAGTCAAATGACAAATTAGGGCTTTCGGGGCATGCTTTATCCACCGCTGGCGCCGCCGTCCTCTCCGCTGATATCGTTAACCCTCTTGATGTCGTCAAGGTATGCAACTTTAGGGCTTATGTTTTGTTTCTAATGTATTTATCTCGATAAAATCCAAACCGACGTCGTTTCGGTTTTGTCAAAACCATAGCTTCGATACACCGCTACTGCCTACTGGATCATCAATCATCTACCGGAAACATTATATTGCCGGAGATTGATATGTTAACTGGTTTGATGACATCATCGACGGCTGATTTACCGCCGAATTTAACATATCTGGCGGCATTTCACCGTTCCAGTTGCATCACACTGGCAGGATCATGGAGAGTTTAAACGTGGAGTAGTAGCAGTGGGTGGTTACGGATAATACGACGTCGGTTGAGTATTCCGGTTTGCCGGAGAAGATGACTGAGGGTGGAGTTGGTAGAATGGAATAATTGTATGGATCAAGCATTGTTGGATTTAACTGGAACTTTTGATTAGTCATTGTTGTGGTGGTGGTGGCAGGAGGTTGTGGTGGTAGGAGGCAGGTCATGGTGGTAAGAAGCAAGTACAGGTGGTGGTAGGAGGTGATAGGGGTGATGGTGGTGGTGGTATTTTAGGGTGAGGAGAGAGGAAGGGTGGAGCTTGGGGTTTTTATTTTTAATCAGATTTGAAAAGAAAAACAAGTTCTTAAGAAATATATATATAATATTTTACACCTCAGCGTGACATGTCATCAAAAACCAGCCACATCATTAAAAAATGGCCACATAGGATAAAAAATCTAACTGAGTTAGTACTCAGTTAACGATGTGGTGCCATCACAAATGAAATGTCAAGTTGGAGGTGTTGGGCGTCAAAGTGTTAGTTGCGGGTGGCAACGGCCAAAGGCCGATAGTTGGGGGTGATTAAATCCAATAACCCCCTATAAAATGAGTATTACAAAATATTTTAATACCAAACCTTTTGCTACTGATTTTATATAATGAATAAAATATTTTGAGTCTTCTGGAATGATAAAAGTATTAGCTTTTCTTTAGAAACCCAGAAATCGCTTAAAACCGTCTTTTTACGCGTTTAAAACGCATAGTATGTATTAAAACCATTTTTCTCATATAAGACTTAATACCTACTGATGTTTTAAGTATATATATATATATATTAACAGTAAAGAAAAGTTTTAAACTCAGATCCCCTATTTTGACCTTTAAGCTTATGTGAAATTACCAAAATGCCCCTACGGTGCATAGTTTAGTTATGGAAGGTAAATTTCACCTATATACCATACCCTACTACTATGACTTATAAAAATAAGTATTTTTACTGAATATATCAGACCTGAAACTCAGATTAATATTTAAACTCTTTTATAACCTTTTAAATGACCAAAATACCCCTACGGGGCATAGTTTGAGTTTAAATTCAATTTGGGCATAATGGAAGGTATCCTACTGATATCACAACATATTTAAGGCATATTAACTTAGGAAACCTGTTCATGAATCATTTGGTTACCCGTTACGCACTTTTCGCGTTCGGATCGGTTTATGTAACTAGTTTGCATAAATTAGCCGAAACGGGTCAAACCTTTTCATTTTTGTCTCAAAATCCAGAATGTGTTTAGTTTACCCATATTATACAAGTATACAAACTTGTCGGGTCTAAACCACATCCTAATCCGGTCTTCGCTTAATTGTGCGTTTGGAACCGGATATCTTCCTTTAAAACTAACCGGTCTAAGTTTAGGCTTAATTAAGACCCGTTAGGAATCTAATAGGTTATTAAAACCTTCATTCCAGATTAGGAGCCCGGTAAAAGCTACTTGCACTTGCTTATTGAATACGGTTGAGATAAATTTGAATATTTGCTCAGGTAAATATTTTTAACTTATTTTCCCTATATGGGCTTGGGATACGGTATTATAATAATACCGCTTGGTCGGGTGTGTAGTCATTTAAATCGGATTGTGATTAATGTATTTACATAACTCGTTTTAATCTGTATTATTTGGTGTATGACCTTTGGGGTTTAAATGACCATGTCCCGGATATCCTTGGCATCATTCAAAGAAATGGCCACGACCTAAGCACAGGGTGTAGGCATACACCTGACAGCTGCATTATGTAAAAACTGGTAATCCACTTAAAGGAATCAACCTTTTGGGCATTATACCTGTGGCGTGTCAGTTAATCTTGTCCGGCTCTTCTAACCGGCCCTGACGGACGACAAATAAGTAAAACTGTATACAAGATTATTTAAAATAATTGTCCCAAGTTATAAAAGATATTTTGTGTCGTGTGTATTCAAATTAATTTTCTTAAACTCTTTTCAAAATGAGTCAGTTAATTGTATTTACCAGTGTAAACTGACGTATTTTCCAAAAAAGCTAAGTGCAGGTACTAGACGAAATAGGCTGGCTACTCCTGGCATCATTAATCAAGTCTTCCAAGCTCTAGATGTTAAAGTCTGTTGAACAATGATCTTTTTATCTTTTGATCCGCCTGTGGATCATTTACAGTCCGTTTGTAATGTGATTAATCTTTTGCTTCCACTGTGCATTTAAATTGTGTTGTTTGACTATGATGATATCAACTACATCACGATACTCCCCACCGGGCCCACCGGTAATACGTGGAAATATCGGGGTGTGACATCAAGTCAAGACTCCGGAGATCGCAATCAAGAAGTATATCCGAGCCCTGCCTGACTGTGTTGGAGATTTCGTGTAAGCGGCCAAGACTACATCGATCGAAGAGACTTACCTATTGGCCGCTGAAATCAACGACAAGCGGGTCAAGGCTGGTGTCTTGGATAAAACTTCGAAGCACCTGCATTAAGTCACCGCCGCACCAACTGCTGAAACCGCCGCCGCTCAATCATCAAAGTCCTCACGCCGAAAGAAGAAGAACAACAGCATCAGCAGCAACAACAAGCCGCACGCGCCAGAACTTTCAACATCAACGTGCGCCAAGCCCAGGCTGACAACAACGTGGTCAATGGTACATTCCTTGTGAATGGTATTTATGCATCGTGTTTGTTTGATACTGGAGCCGATAATTGCTTTGTGTCGTTCGAATTCGAGAAACTCCTTAGTCGTAAGTGCTCCCAACTCTCCTCGACATTCGATGTTGAAGTCGCCACTGGAAGAACTGTAGCCGTTAATTTTGTTCTTCGTGATTGTACCCTCAAGCTCAACAATCACATATTCCCAATCAACCTAATTCCGATGCAACTCGGAAGTTTCGACGTCATAGTAGGCATGGACTTTCTTCGCGAAAACCATGCTGAAGTTGTGTGTTTCGATAAGATGATTTGATTTGATTCTCGTTCGTGAATGGTGATTTATTTTGTGTTTATGGCGAAACTGCTTCGAAAGGCCTCAAACTTATGTCATGTGTCCAAGCTAGCAAGTATCTCCGCAAGGAATACAGAGCTTTCTTGGCTAACATTGTAGTAGCGGAGAAGGAAAAGAAAGGAAAGACAGAGGTGAAAGGCGTTCCTGTGGTTCGTGAATTTCCTAATGTGTTCCCTAACTACCTTCCCGGTCTACCGCCAAGTCGTGATATCTACTTTCGTATCGACCTTATTCCTGGAGCCAATCCTGTTGCCAAAGCTCCTTACCGACTCGCACCGTCCGAAATGCGTGAACTCTCGAACCAGCTCCAGGAATTACTTGAGAAAGGCTTCATTCTCCCGAGCACCTCTCCTAAGGGCGCGCCAGTCCTTTTTGTCAAAAAGAAGGATGGGTCGTTCAGGATGTGCATCGACTATCGGGAATTGAATAAGTTAACTATCAAGAACCGCTATCCTCTGCCTCACATTGATGATTTGTTTGACGAGCTACAAGGCGCAACGTGCTTCTCAAAGATCGATCTACGCTCAGGTTATCACCAACAACGCATCCAGGAGGAAGATATACCCAAAACCGCATTCCGCACTCGATACGGCCATTACGAATTCGTTGTTATGCCTTTTGGTTTAACCAACGCACCAGCGGTTTTCATGGACCTGATGAATCGCGTGTGTAAACCATATCTCGACCGTTTCGTCATCGTGTTCGTTGACGATGTCTTGATATATTCCAAGTCGAAGACCGAACAAGCGCAACATCTACGTTTGGTTCTCGAGCTACTCCAGGGGAATCGACTTTATGCCAAGTTCTCCAAGTGTGAATTCTGGCTGGAAGAGGTTCAGTTTTTGGGTCACATTGTAAATAGTCAGGGTATTCACGTTGATCCTGCGAAGATTGAAGCCGTTAAGAGTTGGATTACACCTAAGAACCTGTCTGAAGTCCGTTCTTTTCTCGAACTAGCGGGCTATTATCGACGATTTATCGAAGGATTCTCAAAGATCGCTGTGCCGCTTACTGCTCTCACCCACAAAGACAAGCCTTTTGTTTGGGGAACTGAACAAGAGTCTGCTTTCCAAACCCTCAAGCACATTCTTTGCAATGCTCCTGTTCTCACATTTCCCGACGGAAACGACGATTTCATTGTCAATTGTGATGCTTCCAACCTTGGTCTCGGTTGTGTTCTTATGCAGCGGGACAAGGTTATAGCTTACGCATCTCATCAGCTCAAAATCCATGAGAAGAACTATACAACCCATGATCTCGAGCTAGGCGCAGTTGTTTTTGCGTTAAAGATTTGGAGACACTACCTGTATGGTACAAAGTGTACGATCTTCACCGATCATAGGAGCCTACAACATATCTTTGATCAGAAAGAACTTAATATGCGTCAACGCCGATGGGTAGAACTTCTCAACGATTACGACTGTGAGATTCATTATCACCCAGGCAAAGCAAATGTTGTTGCCGACGCTCTAAGCAAACGGAGTTATTTGCTCAGCATTCGCAATGTCCAAGCCCAATACGATCTCGAAACCCTCATCCGTGAAGCCCAACATTCTTGCTTTAATGAACGCACTCTGAAGAAGGAACGAATCTACCACGATGGAGCTCAACTTGTGAATAAGCCCAATGGAATATTCCGTTATCTGGATCGAATTTGGATCCCTAGACGGACCGATTTGCGAAAGATATTAATGGACGAAGCCCATAAATCCCGGTATTCTATTCATCCCAGTGCCGAAAAAATGTACCAGGATCTTCGCTACAAGTACTGGTGGCCGGGCATGAAAAGGGATATTGCTCTCTACGTTGGAAAGTGCCTGACTTGTGCAAATGTCAAGGCTGAAGATCAAAGACCCTCTGGCTTTCTCGAACAACCTCCAATCCCTATATGGAAGTGGGAGAGTATAGCTATGGACTTCATAACTAAGCTTCCGCACACGTCATCAGGTCACGACAGCATCTGGGTTGTTATGGACCATCTAACCAAATCAGCTCACTTTTACCTATACGAGAAGACTACAAGGTAGAACGATTAGCCCGAATCTACACCAACGAGATCATTTGTAATCATGGGACGCCTCGCGACATCATCTCTGACCGTGATGCTCGGTTTACCTCATGACTGTGGAAAACGTTTCAAACGGCTCTCGGTACATCGCTTAATCTAAGTACCCCTTTCCACCCTCAAACCGACGGACAGACTGAAAGAACGATCCCTACTCTTGAAGACATGCTCCATTCGTGTGTCATAGACTTCAGTGGTAATTGGGATACGTACCTGCCGTTAATCGAATTATCGTATAACAACAATTATCATTCCAACATTCAAATGGTACCATTCGAGGCTTTATACGGAAGAAGATATCGATCGCCTATTGTATGGCACGAGATCGGTCACTCACAATTAACCGATCCCGAGCTATTGCAAGAAACGACTGACAAAGTCCTCCAAATTCGGGACAACTTGTTGAAAGCTCGAAGTCGACAGAAAAGTTACGCCGATAGACGATGCAAGCCCCTTGAATTTGACGTTGGCGACTACGTACTCCTAAAGGTACCACCTTGGAAGGGTGTGGTCAAATTCGGCAAGAAAGGGAAACTAGCACCTCGATATGTTGGACCTTTTAAGATTCTGGAAAGGATCGGAAAAGTCGCCTACAGACTCGAACTACCCGGAGGAACTTAGTAACGTCCACCCGACTTTCCATGTGTCAAACCTCCGAAAATGCCTGGCTGAGCATGATTTAATTGTACCTCTCGATGACCTTCAAGTAAACGAAACACTACATTTCGTGGAAAAGCCTGTTGAAATCATGGATCGCCAAACCAAGCAGCTCAGACGCTCGTGCATTCCTATTGTGAAAGTCCGATGGGAAGGCAAACGAGGCACAGAGTTCACTTGGGAACTCGAAAGCGACATGAAGGCGAAGTACCCGCAGTTGTTTGTTACGGCTTCGGACTAATTTTGGGACGAAATTCCCTCAAAGGCTGTAACACCCCGTGTTTTCGAAAGTCAAAGTCAATGACCGATCGCGCGACTTGACTGATAGTGAATTTCTTTTATGTGTTTACTTTAGTTGTATTATTTGGAGTACGTGTCAATAATCGCAGTAATCGACGTATGTTTTTCTCTATTTAATCGACTTACAACTATGAACTGTAAGAAGTAACATTGCGATAAAGTCAACTAAACGCCAATCAATCTAGTTTAATCAACATCGAATCGCAATTGCACTCGCAACTCGAATTACGCGTTTTGGTTATTGTTATACGTGTGTGTGTGCCTTATGTGTTACTTGTGCATGTTTACTTATGTTATGTTGTCGTAATCAATCAAATCGCAATCGAAACTCACACGCAATCGAAATGGTATGATAATTAGTGGAGAAGAGACAGTGCAAGATATGAGTAGTTGGGATTAAAAGTAATTTGACTAGGAAACTCTATCGCATCGAAACGCTTGCAATCGCAATCGAAACAGCAAAAGTCGTCGCGCCAAGCACTCGAACCAGGTGCCAGCCGGCCGGATTGCCATCCGACCGGGCTGCCACTTGATCAAGGTGCCAGGCTGCCATCTGACCGAGATGACATCCGACCGAATTGCCATCCGGGCGAGATGCCGTCCGACTGACCCGCCCCTTTCCATTTTGGGTATCCAATAAATACCCCATGTCACTTTCATTCTTTCCACTTTTGGCAAGTGACGTCCGACCAGCTCGTTTTCCTTGCTTTTTCTCTGATTTCTCGCAATCCCGGTAAGATCTCGTCTAAATCTAGTACTTCCTTGATCTACACGCACTCCTACACCCTTCTATCTTTTGAATCTTAACTTTTAACCGTGAAATCATCAAGATTCAAGGTGTTCTAGGATGACGTCATCATGGGTTCTTGAGGAACTTCATGTTTTGGTCTCAATCCACCAAGAACAACTTAGTTCTAACCGATTTCCACATAAACAAACGAAAATCTTTCAAAGGTCTAAACCTATTTACAAGAAAAATGATTGGAAGATGGTTTTCCAACTTTCTTTCAACTCTTTTACACTCAATGCATTCAAAACCGGTAGAATCGGAGCTTGTGCCGACTCACTACTCAATCTTGTTGTTGTAGTGGTTCAAGATCCGTACTCCCTCTACGAGATTATCAATTTCGGGTTAACCAAGAACTACCGTCTTAAACCGGTGGACTGACCGAATTTGGGTGGTTCCTGTTCAGTCGGGTCACTAGAGCTTAGGATGGAACTCTGTTGGTTAGCACGATATCAACACATCTCAATAACACGACAAACAATCAAAACGGCCAAGTGTAAGACGAACGGAACAACCAGGACGGAGTGCCGTTCGATCGGATTACTGTCCGAACGGACAGCCATCCGAGCGACCGGCTGTCCGAACGACTTGCATCTTGGGTCCCACACTTAGCTATTTTTGCCAACGATTGAAGTCTGGTTGTTGAACGAGTTGTTGTCCGACCGGACTACCATCCGAACGGACAGCCATCCGAATCTTGAGACATTTGGACTTCAACCCTTAAAACAATTTTCAACATGTTCAGTAACAGGGTTGCCACCCGGACGGATGGACATCCGACCGAGTAACCGCCCTGCTGTGAACTTGTTCTCACTGAGGAATGACGTGTGCGTATATATACATAATTATGCAATGAAATTACACACGATTTGGTTTTAAATTTATAAAAGTGATTATTACTTTTACATCAAAACACACACGAAAGAGGCAAGTGTACCCCGTCATATATGTAGTAAAGTATCGGTAAGAACCAAGTATCGATCCAAGGAATTGGGCGGAGAAATAATACTAGACCTTTGTAACTAAACTACCGGTAAAAACATAAGTTGTTTGATTTTCAATAAACTAAAGTAAGCATAAACAAATACTTATAAAACATAGTAGAAAATAGATAAATAGCCTTGCTTAATACACAACCAAAGTATGTCAACTAAGTCGGTTTTGGCACTAGAAGCATTCGGTCAATTCTCCAATTTTGAGACAACTAGTATCCCTTTCGGGAATCCTAACATGACAATCATTCAGAAAGTTAAAACGATAAACACACTTTAACCACCTAAAATTGTTCTTTAACGTGCAATCGATAAATGTCTATGAAAATCTTTTAAAAATAAGTTAGTCATCCGTTAGGAGTTTTCTAACCTCACTTAAACAAGGAAAGTGACACCGATAAACACAATGCAACCACCGAGACAAGCATAAACTAGATTAAATCACAACCGAGTTCATTTTACAAATCTTGCACATAAATTCACCAAGATAGCAATTTTGGCCTAAACTACTAACTAAGCTAACAAATCATGGCAAGAATTTATAACGACACCATTTAACCCGTTAAGGTCCTTACGTGACGGCAAGCTTTCTTGATTAACAATAATTACATTTTATTAAACCACTAACCATTTCTAGTATCATGGTGCACACATTTTAACCAAGCTAAACTAGTTAACCAAGTTTAAAGTTTACTAATACAAGATTAATTAAGCTTCATTTTTTAACTATCTTAACTAACCAAATACCAATCATCCAACACAATTACTTATAATCAAGAAATCAATATCAATAACAAGGTTGCAAACTAATCATCAAAGATTAACATAGAAAATACTTCCAAATGTCATTACAAACAAAGATTAACATACTAATGATTATAATCAAGCAAGGGATTGTTGTGTTTTTGCCCAAAGGCTACAATATACATAAAGATTAATCTAAATGCTTGAAAGATTAACAAAATCATGGAAAGATTAGAAAACCAAACCATAAACAAGCATAAGATTAAGAATCTGGAAGATAACGAAGCTAATCGGCACAATGTGGCTTGAATCCGGGTGAAAGCAGAAGCCTCCGGAGCCTGAAAATCGCCAGAATCGCTTCCAAAATGTCCAGAGTTACGAGCAGAATGTTTCTGTAAGTTTTTATATAATTTCAACCTCGCACGGTCGTGCATCCTGTCGCACGACCGTTCACTTTATGAATTATTGGAGGTAAGGTGCACCATACTGCATGACGTCATCAGATCTTGACCGGTCTTCGGTCTCGCACGACCGTTCTTCAGATCGCACGATCGTGCGTTTCCAGGTTCTTGTTGCACGGACTGCTGCACTGGTGGTGCATTGCCGGGCTTTGGCTGATCATCGAATCCGCACGGGGTGCAATCATACGCACGCCCGTGCATTACCGGTATATTCTTGCACGCTGAGTCGCACTGTCGTTCATTGCCGGGCTGGTCTTGTTATGTCGGAAATGCACAGTCGTTCCTCAGACCGCACGACCGTTCCATCCGCCCAGGTCAGAATTCCAACAGAATGTTCGCAGCTTTGTCGTTTCGTCCAGAAAGTTCTCGTTTTCACTATCATCTTGTCTGGTATGCTGTTTTAGGCCTGTAAACAAAAGTATACATGATTAAGTATCCGAATGACGGTTTTACAGCCGAAAACGCATAAAATGGGGATAAAACGGGGGACTAAAATATGTGTAAATTAGCGAATATCAAGGAACCTCGCCATTCGGGTCGCTGTCCGATCGGACGACCGTCCGACCGATCGACCTGAAAGGTAGAGATACTTTAATGTTTTCAAAATGCTACAACGAAAACTTCAAAGGTCAAGCCATCATACACAAACACATTCTTCTCATAGGAAGAAATAATCCACTCGAATAGTCATCCGACCAGACTACCGTCCGACCGGATAACCATTCGAACGGATTGTCCTCCGCACGAACTGGCCGTCCGATCGGATTACCATCCGACCCAACCGCTGTCCGAGCCACTTACACCTTGCATCGTTTTTAGCGTCACTTATCATTATGCTATCGTTCTGATCAGGCTAACCCTACTCCCTAGCGCTCCCTTCAATCCATCGACCGCTGTGAGTATACTCGATCCCTTTTTGCTTTATGCACTTTTGGGTGTTACATACGTTACAAATATTGAAATCACATCGAACACACTACTCAATACTATTTAAACACTAACCATTCCTGCATTTTATACGTGGCTTAATGAATGCTTGTTTGTTATGTTTACACATGGAATGTTGTCTACCTGCCTTAGCAACGATAGTACTATTAGTTTGGACTCAGTACCCGTTCACTCGGGGGTTGTTAAGGACAATTATTTGCATGGATTACAGTGGTGATCATGTATTACGAACTGCCTTAGGGCAGTCAACCCAAAGTCATTGGTATCGATAGGTTCATGTCGATAACTAACATGCCTCATTTCACTCTGTGTGCGTGCTGGTAATGCGTAAACGCTTTCGAACTCTATATGCTATTATCAAACTTGTATGCTCAACTTTACACTATGTGTATTGACTTTACTTTAACGTATGTGACAGGTGCCTAGGATGCTTACCTGCTAGGAAATCGAGGCTAGGATAGGGCTCTAGAGGCCAACAAATAGTTGTCTGTACAAATGAAATCAAGGGTCTCTAGAAGCAGATAAACAATTGGGCTATTTGAAATCTGAGTTGTCGGAATAGAACTATTTGCCTAGATTTGGCCTGTAATAATTTGTTTACCTTTTGAGACATGGTATGGGACATGTTACTTTAAATTAATTGGTAATGATAATTGTTATGAAAACTTCTGGACAATCTGTTTTGCTCATTGCCATGCCCCGATGTTTCTGCCATCGGTTGGGGTATGATAGCGTAGATGTCCTTGAATTGGTACTGGGGGATGATGGAGTTCAGAGTAAGCCCAATCCGCAGTCCATTTTGAGAGAGGAGGTTGAGGCTACCGTTTGAATTGGGTCCCTTATTGGCATCAATCTGAATGGATTCGAATCAGAGGCTGAGAAGTTAATTGTGGAGGAGGGTGTTAATAACTGTTCACGATGAATTGTCTGTCATTTAATTTAAGGGGGGTGCGAAATAATCGTAAGTCGGATTGGATTCGTGGGCTAAAAACCAGCTATGGGATACACTTTCTTGCTATTCAGGAAACGAAGTTAAAGGATTCTGAATCCTTTTTGTTCAATCAGTTTTGGGGCAGAGCTGAATATAAGTTAGTAGTGGTGGATTCACAAGGAAGATCAGGGGGACTTGCATGTCTATGGTATCCAGTGGTGTTCAGGTGTGATGATGTATTTCATAACAGGAATTTTATTGTTGTTTCGGGTATTCTTGTACAATCGGGGTGTAGGATTAATTTTTTAAACGTATATGCGCCTAATGATGCGGTTAGTAGGCGGTCCGTTTGGTTAGAGATTCTAGGCGTTAGGAACTCTCTACAAGGGATGTGGGTCATGATGGGAGATTTTAATGACGTACGGAATGCGAATGAACGAATGAACTCAGAATTTATTGAAGCTAATGCTGACGCGTTTAACCATTTTATCCTTTCGGCTGGATTAGTGGAGTACAATATGGGAGGGGGGAAACTTCACATACATATCAGATAATGGCAAAAAGCTGAGCAAACTGGATAGCTTTTTGGTGTGCCTAGGCTTTATGGGGAGGTGGCCAAACGCATCAGTGACTGCATTAGATAGAGAAGTCTCTGATCACCGTCCCATTATCTTATCTACAGTTCAGTCAGACTTCGGTCACATCCCTTTCAGGTTTTTTAATTCGTGGTTCGAGTACCCTGGCTTTCTTGATTATGTGCTACAGATATGCGGTACGTTTTCTTTTTCTGGCCCAGAGGATCTTGCTCTAGCTATTAAATTTCGTTGGTTAAAAAATCAAATAAAATCATGGTTAAATGTGGAAAAGGAAAGTAGGGAAGGTATTTATGGTGGGAAAAAGAGCAGGTTGGCTATTATTGAAAACTTGGCTGAGGAAAGAATGCTAATGGATGAAGAATTGGCTAAAAGAGCGGATTGCAGGAATTATATGGCAGAGTTTGACCAGTTAAAGCATTTAGATTTACGCCAAAATTCCAGAGCTAAATGGGCTATGGAAGGGGATGAAAATTCTTCATTTTTCCATCATATTATTAACTCTAATATTAGTACGAACAGACTTATTGGGCTGATGATTGATGGAGTTTGGGTTACGAATCCGTTGTCAATAAAAGAATCATTGTTTGGGTTTTTTCAGCATCAGTTTACTGAACCTATGCCAATTAGGCCGGAATTGGTGTGTCCTAATCTAGCTACTATATCTAAAACTAAGGCAAGCATGTTAGAAATTCCTTTCTCAGTGGAGGAAATTAAAGCAGCAGTTTGGGAATGTGATGGTGATCGTGCACCGGGGCCAGATGGATTTAACTTTAGGTTCATTAAAAATGTTGGTCATGTCTTCGGGATGATATCATTAAATTATTCAGTAGATTTTATGAGGAGGGCTCGCTTAATAAGTGTTGCACTTCCTCTTTTATTGCCTTGATTCCAAAAGTTAAGGATCCAGTCGGCCCAACGGATTTCTGGCCAATAAGCTTAATTGGTGTGATCAATAAAGTAATATCTAAAGTGCTTGTAAATCGATTGAAAGGGGTGTTGGGGAACTTAATTTCTGAACAACAATCGGCATTTTTGACTGGGAGAAATATCATGGATGGCCCACTCGTGCTAAATGAAGTCTTGAGCTGGTTAAAAAAGTATAAGCGGAGTGGTATGTATTTCAAAGTTGACATCAATAAGGCCTATGATTCAGTTAACTAGGCATTCCTCAACTCGATGATGACGCAAATGAATTTTCCGAGTAGATGGAGAGCATGGGTAATGGCTACACTTTATTCTGCTAAAGCTTCTGTTCTTGTAAATGGTTCACCAACTAAGGAATTCGAATGTTCCCGTGGGCTTCATCAAGGAGATCCATTATCTCCATTTTTATTTGTTATGGCCATGGAAGCATTGATTGGTATTATGAAAGAAGCTGAATCCACATGTTTGTTCAAAGGGATTAAAGTCACTAACGAAGGCCCGTATTTGTCCCATTTGATTTATGCGGATGATGTGATGTTTGTTGGAGAGTGGTCCTCGTCGAACATCAATAACCTACGACAGATGCTAAGATGCTTCTACTTAGTTTCAGGTTTAAAAGTGAACCTTGCAAAGTGTACCATTTTTGGTGTTGGGGTTAGTGAGCATGAAGTCCAAGATATGGTGTATCGGTTGAGGTGTAGACAAGGTACGTTCCCATTTAAACATCTTGGTCTATTAGTTGGTGCCAATATGAATCTAGCTCGTAACTGGAAACCAGAAATAGAAATCTTTAAAAATAGACTTTCGATTTGGAAAGCAAAAACACCATCTTATGGTGGTAGAATAACACTAATCAAATCGGTGTTGAATTCATTACCAACATACTATTTCTCATTGTTTAAAACACCGATAAAAGTCATAGAATCATTGGATAGAATTAGAAGGGTGTTCTTTTGGGGAGGATCGGAGGAAAAGGCTAAAATGAATTGGGTGGCATGGGAAAAAACAATCGCTCCTATAGAATAAAGGGGGCTGGGGTTTGGATCACTCAGAGACGCAAACCTGGCAATGTTGGCAAAATGGTGGTGGAGGTTTAAAACGGAAAAAATGGATTGTGGAGAAGGGTAATTTGGGCAATTCATCACAATTCAAGGGTATGGAACGATTTTCCGGTTAAAAATTCAATAGGAGGCCCGTGGAAAAACATTTGCAGCATTCGATATATTTTATTAAACATTGATATTGACCTGAAAAACGCTACTTCAGCGGTATTGGCAAACGGCAGAAATATATTATTCTGGTTGGATAGTTGGGCCGACTCGGTTCCACTATACATAAAGTTCCCAAAATTATTCAAGGCTGAAACGAACAAAGAATGTTTGGTGGCAGATCGAATGGGTATCGGCGATGATGGACTGGAGTTTTATTAGGCTTGGGTTAGGCCCGTATTAGAAGGAATCGAAGATAATCAGCTTCAGCAACTTTTGGGTATAATTGGCGGCTTGGGCTTGAATTCGGGTAGGGATAAATGGGTCTGGAAACTCAAGGAAAATGGTTTTTTTAGTGTCACCAGTATCAAAAAGTCTCTTAGTTCGGTTAATCGTGTCCGCCCCGTTAGAGTTTTTGAATGGAATAATTGGGTCCCAAAGAAGGTTGCAATTGCGGAATGGAGGGCGGAGATGGATCGGCTGCCGACTAGAGGAGCTTTGTCGATTCGGAATGTGCCGGTACAAAATCAGATGTGTGTGCTATGTGGAGATTATGTAGAGACTAGCGAGCATGTTTTCGTATCATGTCAGTTTGCGCAAACGATTTGGCAGAATCACGCGGGTTGGTGCACGATACCTCCGATCATTGCATTTGGCATAAATGATTTGCTTTCCTTGCACGAGTTCAGTTCGGGATTGAGCAAGAAAAGGAAAGCATTGCACGCCGTGATTTTGGTTACGTTTTGGAGCATTTGGAAGCTAAGGAATGAGGTGGTGTTCAGGCAAGCAATTCCGAATAGTACGAAGACTCTAGATGAGATAAAATCAATGGCGTATCTATGGGTAAAGAATCGGTCAAAAGTGGCGTCAATAACTTGGGAGGATTGGAGTCGATTTAATTTTGTTGGTTAGTTGCTATGTAATCTTATAATGTTGTGGTGATGAACTTTTTGTATATACGGTAGGTAGCATCTTGCTACAATGAATAAATAAAATAACTTTTGTCGGCCGTTCAAAAAAAAGGGTGAAGTTAATACGTTCGCATATAAACAACAAAATTCAATTCCGAAAGATAAAAGCAAGGAAGGTTCGTCGTTTAATTCTGGACCTGCTGTCTCTGGAGATTGGTCTTTCAAAGAGATGCTCATGGGGAAATCAATTAATATTTATAGTAATGTTAATGCGTTCTCTACGTTGCATGGGAGAGCGGTAGTCACTAGAATGATCGACGTTGAGGCTTTAAAAAACATTTACGTGATACTTAACGATATTTGCCCGGGCTCCGGCAAAGTGCAGTATCTTGGTGGTTTGGATCTTTTGATTTCGTTTAAAGATGCAGAGAAGGCAGTAGACTTCAGATGTGCGGCTGTATCCTTAAAGGATAAATTCGCTATTGTTAGTTCATGGGAAGGTCAGTCTTTGGGATTCGAACGTTTGGCATGGGTGAAGGTACAAGGAATTCCGTTACATTTATTATCGAATGAAGTCATTGATGAGATTGGAGGATTGATTGGGAAGGTTGTTCACAAGGCCAAAAAGTCAGAATCTGATCAAGATCTTTCATTCGAATATGTGGGAGTTCTGGTCGGGGATGGCAAAAGGATTTCAGAAGAGATCATGCTTAATTGGCAGAATCGGAAGTTTCGAGTTTGGGTCACAGAGGAAGTTGGTGACTGGGTGCCGGACTTTGATGTTGTTACTACAATCCAGAAGGATGACGACATGGCTAGTGAAGATTCAGAGGTGAAGGAATCGTCGGAAAATAACTCCGACCAGTCATCGGAGGGTTCTGAATCAGACGATGACGTCATACCGGAAGAGGAGGCGGATTGCCAGGAAAACATTGAATGCATATTTAATGAAAATATTGATGACCATTCATTGGGTTTTAAGGAAGGCGCTGAGATTGAGGAAAATTCGAATGATAATTTTATTCCAGCGGTTGACTTTGACTTTGACACACCAAGTGAGAATTTACAAAACAGTACTATAGTTTCTAAGATTGTTAAGAGGAAAAAATGTAAAAAGTCGGAAGTGGGCCAGTCCAGCTGCAACTATATAGAAATGAAAGTTTGAAGCCTGGTAAGAAGCCCAAGAACATTCCTATTGTTGAGGAGAATGAAGACATTTTTGGGCTTGACTCTCTTTTGGGCCTGGTCAAGAGTAAACAGACAACAAATGAAGGGAGCTCGAAGAATGTTCAACAAAACTCTTTTGACCTTAACTCTCAACCTAACCCACAGGTGGAGGATATTGATGTTAATGCCCCTGATTCTCCCGAAGAAGCTGCTCGTGACCGCGTGGATTTGGAAGATCAAATTCAGGCAATAGAAGTGGAAGCCACTAAGATTTTGGGGGAGAAGCTAGGAGTTAACTTAGAAGAGCATGTTCCTTTAATTCAAAAGTCTCTTGTCCAAGAAGGATTACAATATGGTAAGCAATGAATTGTCTTTCTGTTAATATTCAAGGGATTGGTTCGAAAGGAAAAGCGGGTTGGATTAATCGGTTAAAGAATAAATTCGGGGCGGCATTTATTGGAATCCAAGAGACTATGTCAGATAATATTTTACCAGGCTTGGTTTCGAAATACTGGGGTGGTTTGGGTCACGAGTTTGAAAGTGTTGATGCTGAAGGTAATTCTGGTGGGATCCTTAGTATCTGGGACCCTAAGTTTTTTTGTAAAGACTCGGTTGTAAAAGACAAAAATTTTCTTATAGTTTCTGGCTTACTAGCTGATGGTAAGAATCGGGTGAATTTCATGAACGTTTATGCGCCGCAAAATAATACTGACAAACGGAATCTGTGGGATAAATTGCTCCGTCTTATTCAAGGGGGTAATGGTTGGTGGATTATCTTCGGAGATTTTAATGTGGTTAGAGATCAAAACGAGAGGAAAAACTCGGTTTTTTATCCTATTTGTGCTCGGGATTTTAATAATTTTGTGGATGAAGCGGGTCTCCGGGAATTTGATTTGAAAGGAATGAAATACACATACTTGGTCAATCGGCGTGGTGTGTGTAAACTAAGTAGAATTGACAGAGTTTTTGTTTGTGAAGAGGTTTTCAATAAATGGTCGGGCGGTTATGTACGGGCTCTTAAAAGAGATCTGTCGGATCACGCTCCTATTCTCTTATCCCTTGTTGATACGAATTTTGGCCCGAAGCCGTTCAGATGGTTTGACTCTTGGGTTGATAGACCGGGATGCTTCGATGTTATTAGTTCAGTGTTGGGTAATTGGGTTTATAAAGGTCTGGCTGATGTTAATCTGTCTAACAAGCTCAAAGTGCTGAAAGTTAAACTTAAACTTTGGATCAATGATAGTAGATTAAAAGAAAAACAAGAAGAGAATGTGTTAAGACAAGAGAAAGAAGACCTAGAGATTTTAATGGAGAATCAAGATCTTGAGGAATCGGATATTTGGGTCTGGGCGGAATGTCTTAAGGGTCTTCAAGATATCGAGCTTATGAGATCTCGTGATTTTAGACAAAAGTCACGGATTAAATGGGCTACTCTTGGTGATGAGAACTCAAACTTTTTCCACAACATCATTAAAGGTAGACAAGCGAGAAATGCTATCCCGGGCCTCCTAGTTAAAGATGAGTGGGTTTCGAAGCCGTCGATTGTCAAGCGAGAAGTGTTGAGATTTTTCAGAGACCGTTTTAAGGAAGATATTAAGATAAGACCGGCTATTCAGTGTATGCGGATAAAACGCATAGACGACCAGGATAGTTTATTTCTGATTGGCGCTTTCTCTAAGCAAGAAGTTAAAGACGCGGTGTTCGATTGTGGAGGGAACAAGGCGCCCGGACCAGACGGGTTCAACTTTCGATTTGTTAAGCATTTTTGGAACTACTTGGAAGACGATTTTTATAAGATTTTGGAGGATTTCCACGGCACTGGTTCTATTAACTCGGATTGTGGCTCGGTGTTTATTACTTTGATCCCTAAGGTTAAATCACCAGTGGGACTCAAAGACTATAGACCTATTACTCTAACTGGGATGATTAGCAAGGTTATTTCAAAAATCCTTGCTAACCGTCTTAAGAAGGTATTAGGTAAAGTGATATCGGATTCTCAATCGGCGTTTTTAGCTAACCGGTTTATTCTAGACAGTCCGCTTGTGGTGAATGAAATTACAGATTGGTTGAAAAAAAGGAAGAAAAAGGCTTTTCTCTTGAAGATAGATTTTGAAAAGGCCTATGACAACGTCAATTGGCATTTTCTATTATCAATGATGTCGCAAATGGGTTTCCCGGAGAAATGGTGCACATGGGTTAAAGGTATCCTTGCTTCTAGTCGGGCATCTATCCTTGTAAATGGGTCTCCTACCTTTCAGTTTAATAGCGAAAAGGGCCTTCGCCAAGGTGACCCATTATCGCCTTTCTTATTTCTTATTGTGATGGAATGCCTATCTTGGATGTTGGATAAAGCTAAAAGCATTGGTGAACATAGAGGCAATAGTTGGTCGGCGAACGAAATGAATATCAATCATCTTTTCTATGCGGACGATGCCCTTATAATGGGTGAATGGTCCCGTAGCAACCTTCAATGTACGGCCCGAATTCTTAGGGTCTTCTATTTATGTTCGGGTTTACGTATAAACCTTCACAAACCTAATCTATTCGGGGTCGGTACGGATGATGACGAGGTTGATAGCATGATGGAGGTTTTGGGTTGTAAACGTGGGGCATTTCCTTTTGTTTATTTGGGTATTAAAGTGGGTGCTAAGATGTCCAAAATCAGCAACTGGAACTCGGTGATACAAGTGGTTGAAAACCATTTGGCGTCGTGGAAAGCAAAACATTTATCCATTGGGGGGCGCCTAATACTTATCAAATCTGTGTTAGAGAATTTGCCAATATATTATCTATCACTTTATAAAGCCCCCAAGGTGGTTGTTGAGAATATTGAAACCTTAATGAGGCGTTTCTTATGGGCCGGATCTAGTGAAGAAAAAAAGATACATTGGGTCGCATGGGATATCGTGACCTCGTCTAAGAAGAACGGAGGGTTGGGTCTCACCAAATTACAAAACGTCAATGATCCTCTTCTTCTTAAGTGGGCTTGGCATTTCAAGAAAGAAGACGCAAATCTTTGGAAGAAAATTATTTTGGCTTGCCATGGGTCTGCTAGAAATTGGAATTTTCTACCATGCGCCTCCTCTTCTAATGGCTGTTGGAGGTTTATTGTCAAGATGGGGGAAAAGAAAATATGGAATGGAAAGTTATTGAATAGCTATTTTCAGGGCACTGTGGGAGATGGAACATCTATAAATTTCTGGACAGACACATGGCTTCTCGATGAACCCCTTCGCTTTTCCTTCCCTCATCTGTTTAGTATTGAGAAAAACAAATGGGCTAAAGTGTCGGAGAGGATCCAGATTATAAACGGCTGCAAAACAGTTAGCCGGGACTGGTCTGCAGCCCCATCCACGCATGTACAGGTAGCCGAGCTGTTTGATTTATTAGCTGCAATCCATGATTTTGAATGGAAATGAGGTATTGATAGTTGGAAATGGAATGCGGACCAAAGTGGTATGTTTTTTGTTAAGAAGGCTAAACAATTGATCTCAAATGATCATACAGATTCAAACGTTTGGAGGATGAACTGGAAAGGGTGGGTTCCGCTGAAATGTAAAATCATGGCCTGGAGAGCTACTCTAAATCGCCTACCGACGAAGAATGAGCTGATCAAACGGGGTGTTAATCTTCAGGATGCTTCGTGCCTGTTTTGTGACTCAGATGAAGAGACATCGCTCCATGTTTTCACAGGCTGCTTTTACACTTCGGAGATATGGACGCGGATTCAGGTTTGGTGTCATTTGGATCCTATGTTTATTTTTGAAGTTGTAGATATTTTTAAGACTGTTGAGTCACAAAGGTTCACGAGTCAAGAGAGATACATTATGAAAGGGATTTTCATTACCACCATGTGGGCGATTTGGACCGAAAGAAATAATAGATGCTTCAAAGGTACTAGACGAAGACCGATCGAAGTCGTGGAAATCATCAAATCTACGTCGTTTTTTTTGGATCCGAAATAGATCCAAAATTAAAGATGTTGAGTGGATTGTTTGGTGTAAATATCCTTTAAACTTATTGTAATGTCGGTTTGCCCTTGAGTCCTCGCTTTGAGGGCCTCTTGTGGCGTTTTTTAATGAAGTTTACCTTTCAAAAAAAACCCCGAAGGGGTGAGATTGCTAATACCTAGACGATTGATTGAGAAGATTGCCCAAGACTAAGAAATCTCAAGGTGTACAATTTCAACATATTAATATGAACATGGGTCAACTGGACTTGTAATATTAACAAACATGTCCCAAAACGGTTTACTAAAGGTTAATCTGTCTATCAGGCTTAAACTTGAACTGTTAAATGTTAATCGTACGTTTGGGCTTGGGCTTGGGCTGATGCTAGTGATTGATATATTACAACCTACTACACCTCTGAGTCTGACTTCATGTCTTAGTATGTAGAGCATGCATAATTTCATGATACCCACCATGTTGGATTGATCTATTGAATACATTAATGAGAATGTAGCCATTACAGATACATTTCAATCATTCCGAAAATGTTGAATTTTAAATAATATGCAAACAATAGAAAGTTATTTAACCAAAATAAAAGAAAAGGAAAGAAGAAGCTTAATAAAAAGGTGATAGAAGATGAGGGCGTGTAATGGAAATTCAAATATGACTGGAGGATTAGACCGTGCGTAGTGGCTCTGTTTTGGGGCGTTCTTGTGCTCGAAAACCCCCAAACACGCCCAGGCTCGGCCCCCGGGGCGTTTTTTTGACAAAATCTGCTTTTGGCGTGGTATTTTCCACGCCCAAGATAGATATCAATTGACCGATCACTGTTTTAATTGATTATTATTTGTTTTAATAATTAGAAAAAATAATTAATTGGGTAATTATGGGAGTGCCACGTGTCGAACAACGCCCAAGGGTGGGAGCATTATCCCACTACGCCCCTTTCTTCAAAACGCCCCTTGGCTGACTAGGACGACACGTGGCGGACAACACCCAAGGGTGCGTCATTATTCACCATAACCACTACGCATGGTCTTAGTGGCAGCCAAGGGTATTTCGGTAGAAGTGATTGATATGTTTACTCATCCCTTGCATGATGATTGCTTTTATATTGTCACAATCCAGATTAAGACTATGGGGTATGGGGCTTGGGTTGGGGCGTAGGTTGGGGGAAAACGCCCAAGCCGCCACCCTGGGTGGGCTTGGGTTGGGGCGTGGCCCAAGGGGCTTGGGTTTGAAGACGGGCGTGGGGCGGGTCTAGCAAGCTGACATGGCGGGCTGTCAATGGCTAATTCAAACTAGCCGTTGGGGGCATTTAAAAAAAGTCCTTTATAAATACCTTACCATATTTAACATTTTTCTCACACAATATCAAACACATAAAACACAATCTTGCCATGAGTTCTTCAAGTTCAAGTGTATCGTCATCAACATCTGACGATGGTGCGGAAATATTTCTACAAACGATCGCGGCGGTGGTAAAAGCTATCGTGTAAGACGAAGACAATGAGGAAGAGACTCCGCAACCTAAACGGAGGAGAAGGTACATCGCTCGTGTACGGCACACCGCTAACAATTTGTTGGTAAGCGATTACTTCTCAGTGGAACCTAAGTATGATGAAAAAATGTTTAGGCGTCGTTTTCGTATGAGTAGAAACTTATTTTTAAGGATATCTAGAGATCTTGAGGAGAAGTATGTTTATTTCCAACAAAAACCGGATGTAAACTGGCAATTAGGATTTAGTACGTGGCAAAAGGTCACACTAGTGGATTTCACGGGATGCCAGTCACACTAGTGCATCCCAAGATCTTTGGATATGGCATGCGTTCTTCGGTATGCCAGGTTCACATAATGATATTACCATCATAAACCTCTCGCCCCTTTTCAATGATCGAGTAAATGGTATAGGACCCAAAGGAAATTTCTTTGTAAACGGGGTTGAGTACGTGTATGGGTACTACCTAGTTGATGAGATTTACCCAGAGTGGGGGGGGGGGGTTCGTAAAATCGTTCACAAAACACGGTACCATAGATCCAAAGAGATTAAAGTTTAACAGGGTCCAAATGGCTTCACGTAAAGACGTCGAGCGAGCATTCGGTGTTTTGAAGAAAAGGTGGCGAATATTGGCAATGCCTTGTCGACTATGGGATAAGGATCAGATTGGAAACGTGATGTACACATGTATCATTCTTCACAACATGATTTTGGAGGATGAAGGTAGAGCGGTCGTTACCTACTATGATGACGATGACCCCCAACCAGGTAACGTAACAGACGAAGATAAAGCGGCAAATGAATTTTTGATCAAGTCAAGGGATATACATCACAACCTTCGATCTGATTTGGTGGATCATGTTTCAACGATTCCTGGGTTCGAAACCGACGAAGATGACGAAGAATGATAGTTTTTTATTTTGATAATTATTTTGTATGTTTATGTAGTTTTTAATGATTATAAATATATATATACATACTAAAAAACCTGATGTTGCTTGGCAACGCCCGCCAAGCCACGCCCACCATACCCCATACAAAATGGGTTTTGAATTGAGTTATCAAATTTCCACGTGTCAACCCATGCCCCAAAACCCCGCCCCACCATACCCCACGGTCTAAGTATAACAATATTAGATTCGCCTACATTCGCCATTAGGGGAGGAGGGGTGGTCACTAGTGATAGATTTCTATCACTCCCACTATCCAATCAAATCATGCCATGTCATCACCCAATATTCTATCACTAATGATAGAAATGTAGGGGGTGTAACGCCCCAAAAATATGTAATTTAATTATTGTCTTTAAAATAGTTCATGAAATGAAGGTTTGGGCTAAAATAAATAAACCTTAGACCCGAGGGACTAAACTGGAAAAATTAAATGAAAGACTAGTTAAATTAAACAACACACACACTAGACACTTCTAGTGTGTGCGTGAAGTTGTCCAGGAGAAGAGACAAGAACACCAAAAACCCTAGTTCACTAATTCCATCAATTGGAAGGTGATTTCAAGCCCGAACGATTGTAGGAACTCGAATTCTTGATCACCAAGGTGTGACTAACAAAGTGGTAAGTCGAATTTCTTGAAATCATGAACTTTAGGAAATGGGTTTCTACCCAATCATGAGTAATGTTGTGATATATGCATATAGAAGTTAAGATTATGAACTAGGACTCGGTTAGTGTTTGGTTTTTGGTGATTTAGCTTGTTGTGATAGATGGAACATAGATGAATGATGTAGGATGAGGGAATCTCATGAACTTGCTTGATTTTGTGATGAACTTGTAGATTAGTATGTAAAGATACCTGCAATTTAATGTCCTACAAATACGAAACCCGCCAAGTGTTTGATAAAATGCTCAAAAGAACAAATGGGTGAAACTTGGTAAATTATGATCAAATTGATGTATGATAAAAAGTATGTAGAAGATGGAATGATATTTAGTCGGGCTAAACGAATGAATATGTTGATGTAGGCATAAAAGAAAAAGGTTCGAGCGCTAGGAGATCGCACAGCTCACAAGATCGAGGTATGTTGTTCTATGCATACAAGTTTTACTTTCTAATTGTTATTGTTATGTTAGAATCGTAAATATGATAGTTCGTAGGTGATGTGTAGTTGATAACTTAACCCGCCATAAACGGGTCGTAAGGGATGGTGATTTATGAAGGAAGTTATGTTATGGTCGGTTGGTCTTGAACTAACCGTATATTGGAAAGTTATGTAAGAATGAAGGTGAAATAGCTAAATCCGTCACGAACAGATTTGGGATGATGTTTATGTTGCATTATGCCTAATCCGAAATCTACGGGTTATCGAATGCTATGCATTATCTCGTTTGGAGATAGTAAATAAGTACCCGTTAAATGGGTAAATGAAAGTAAGATGGTGATATGGTTATGTGATGACGCGAATGGATGTTAGTTTTTATTTTTAAATTATAGTTGCAAGAACTGACTAGTTAAATTGGATTGCGATGTAGGTAAATCTACTATATAGGTGGCGAGGCGAGCTTGGGGGCGAACACAAACATGTACACTTGACTATGCGCTTCCGAAGTAGTCGCCCTTTTGAAACAATCTTTTGTTAAACTTGTATTTCTTAAAAAACGCCTTTTGTCATGTAAATTATGGTTTTAGAAACTTAGTTGGTTGTAATTAGTAACTTTAAACTTGCTTCTTGACAGGGTAGTTCGGATTAAGACCTGTAACTAGACTAGGGGAGGTGTCGATCTCGAACTAGCCACAAGGGCATTTTGGTAAAATGTAAATATTATGTTTCAAGTCTCAAAACTTTAAGTTTCCATGTGTTTTGGATGTTTGGTTAATAAGGGCGTCACAAGTTGGTATCAGAGCCAAGGTTTGAGTGAATCAAGCACGAGTAAAAGTGCTTGGACTCAAACTGACAGCTCGTGCAATGGGTGTGTTCGCTCCAAGGTTGTAAACAAGGTAAAAGTTTAAGATGCTTTACTTTTATAACGGGTCAAAATAAAAATATGTGTCCAAAATGGGTTATGAGTGCATAGAAACCCATGATTTGAATTTTGTGTAATTGAAAATAACTATGGTATGGCATTAGCGAGAATTGGTATGCAAACGGACAAGTTTGGTTGATAAACCATGAATGGGTTAAAAGTTTATAAGTGGGAATATGGCCGAAAGTTAAAAAAAAATCTCGAAAATAGTTAATCCGGGTGCCGGATTTTAACTCTATGTGATAGAGGATGGAATTACGATCGCGTAGAAAGAAACGGATCGTAAATCGGATGAAAATCGAGCAAGTTATGATCGTTTAGGTGAAAAATGGGATTTAGGAAGATATGCAGCGCCCAACACCAAACTTTCTGATCAAATCGACTCCTCGCGTCACGCGACCACGATAGGGTAATGTCGTCGCGTAACGCGACGGCCCTGGCGGCCCGCGAAAGCTTGATAAGGACCGGTCGCGGCTCGCGACGGGCCTGAAAGCGTGTATTTTGCTTGTTTTTCTATGTTTTGACTTATAAACTTGTATATAGATGTTATAAATCACATAATTATGGTCATGAAAGTTATTGAGATGTTATGGAATAACTGGTTATGAATCGCGAATGTAGGCGATGTTAAATTTGCTAAAAACATCGAAAATTTATTGTGTAGATGACGGATCACGTAGATTCGACTGATGATGATGTGGCACGTGAAGATGCATTAAATGATAAGATGGTGCAAATGATGGATAATGCTTTAGAAACCAAACTTCCGCAAATAGTTCAAGAGGTGGAGAGTCGCGTGTTGGAAACGATTGATGCGATAATGACAAGCAAAATGGATGAAATAAAGGAGATGATTGGAGAGTCTAAAGGCAAGAATAAGATATGTAGATGCACGTATAAGGATTTTATGGCGTGTAGTCCTTCCCCGTATGATGGAAAGATAGACCCGATTGTATGCCAAATGTGGATTTCAAATATAGAAGCTGTGTTTATACGAAGTCGGTGTGATAAGGAAGATCAAGTAATGTTTGCTACGGGTCAACTGCAATCGCAAGCTAAAGATTGGTGGGATGCTCATTGTAAAGATATAGGTGAGGATAAACTTCAAGCGATGACGTGGCAGGAATTTAAAGAGCCTTTCCTAAAATACCATTGCCCCCAATCCGCCATCGACAGGATTCAAGAGGAATTCTTGCGTCTCCGACAGAAGGATGAAACAATCAATGAGATAACAAATACTTTCTTGGATAAGCTGAAGTTTTGCAAGGAGTTTGTGAATTCAGAAAGAATGAAAATCAACCGATATCATGATATGCTGAAAGCGGAATTTAGGGAGTTTATTACGCCCTCGAAGTGTGAAACTCTTGATGAACTCATAAACTGGGCGCGAGACAGGGAGATTGAACTCAAGAGGCAGGTGGAGCGCGGTGAACAGAGACCGTCAGAGAAGATGTCTAACCCAATTCCTTTCAAGAAAGCCAAGTTTCAAGATCAAGGCAATAAAGAGAAAACAAAGAGTGGAATTCCCCGTTGCAAGAACTGTGGAAAGCTTCACACTGGTGAGTGCCTGTTGGGCAAGAAAGGATGCTATAACTGTGGGGAAGAAGGACATCTGCATTACAGGTGCCCTAAGAATACAAAGACATGTTTTAATTGTTTCCAGAAGGGCCATATCAAGGCGGAATGTCCTAAGCTCCAACCGGGGATGAAAAAGGAAGGCAAGAAGGAGGAGAACCCTAATACAAGAGCAAGGATGTTTCAAATTACGTCTGAAGAGGCTAAAGCCCATCCGAATGTTGTTTCAGGTATTTTCTTGCTAAACTCCTTGCCGATGTACGTGTTGTTCGATACCGGGGCTACTATGTCTTTTGTTTCAAGTGAAGTAATTAATCATCCCTCATTTAAGATTGAAAGAATGCAAATACCCTTAGAGGTAGAGATAGCTGATAGCAAGAATTATTTGTTGCACAGAGTATGTAGAAACTGTAAGCTCACGATAGAGGATGAGGAGTTTGTTATTGATCTCGTACCTATGGTCTTAGGATAATTCAAGGTAGTGGTGGGTATGGACTGGATGGCCCGACACCAGGCGGAGATTAAATGCGAAAGTAAGACAATATGCGTGCAATCTCCGAGTGGGAGATGGTTAAGTATTCAAGGAGAGAGAAATGTAAAAGCGAAGTTATGCAATATTGTCCAAGCCGTCAAGTACGTGCGTAATGGAAGTAGGGCATTCTTAGCCTATGTAGTAGATGTTCATCAAAGCATTCCCAAGTTCGAAGACGTTGCGGTAGTAAATGAATATCCGGATGTGTTCCCGGAGGAGTTGCCTGGACTTCCTCCCGAACGCGAAATATAATTTCGCTTTGAATTAAATCCGAGTGCGCAACCGGTGGCTAAATCCGCATATAGACTGGCTCCCACCGAAATGAAGGAACTAATGACACAATTGCAAGACTTGCTTGATAAGGGCTTTATACGTCCGAGTGTGTCACCTTGGGGAGCACCCGTTCTTTTTGTAAAGAAGAAAGATGGGTCGATGCTTTTGTGCATTGACTACCGGGAGCTGAATAAATTGACCGTGAAGAACCGTTATCCCTTACCTAGAATTGATGATCTTTTTGATCAGTTACAAGGTGCGAGTTGGTTTTCAAAGATAGATTTACGTTCGGACTATCATCAAGTAAGGGTGCGAGAGGAGGACGTTGCAAAGACTGCATTTAGAACTCGGTATGGACATTATGAATTCCTGGTCATGTGCTTTGGATTAACGAACGCGCCAGCCGTGTTTATGGACCTTATGAACCGAGTATGTCGACCTATGCTAGATAAATCTGTAATTATGTTCATAGATGACATTTTAGTCTACTCCCGAAATGAGGCCGATCATGCGAGACACTTACGAGAGGTACTTGAAACCCTCCGTAAAGAGAAACTGTATGCAAAGTTCTCAAAGTGTGCCTTTTGGCTCAGGGAAGTGCAGTTCCTAGGCCACGTGATAAATTCAGAAGGTGTTTCAGTAGATCCAGCAAAGATTGATGCTGTATTAAAGTGGGTTCCTCCGAAAAACCCAACCGAAGTAAGGAGCTTTCTAGGCCTTGCCGGCTATTATAGAAGGTTTATTCAAGATTTCTCAAAGATTGCATTACCTATGACTAAACTGACGAGGAAGGAAGGAAAGTTCGTGTGGGATAAAGAACAAGAAGAAGCTTTTCAAGTGTTAAAAGAGAAATTATCGAGCTCCCCGGTGTTAACATTACTAGATGGAACGGAAGATTTGGTTGTCTATTCAGACGCGTCACATCAAGGCTTGGGGTGTGTTTTAATGCAAAAGGGAAAGGTTATTGCGTATGCTTCAAGACAACTCAGACCACATGAAGTAAACTACCCGACCCACGACCTAGAATTGGCAGCGGTGGTTTTTGCCTTAAAAATCTGGAGGCATTACCTGTATGGGGTAAAAATGCACGATCTACTCGGATCATAAGAGCCTCAAATATTTCTTCGAACATAAAGATTTGAATATGAGGCAACGAAGATGGTTGGAACTGATTAAAGATTATGACTATGATATTTTATATCACCCGGGAAAAGCAAACGTCGTAGCAAATGCGTTGAGTCGAAAAGAATATCCACACCCGATTCAAGTAAAATCTACGAAGATGATAATTACGCCTCACCTCCTTGAAACGATACGAGATGCTCAAATAAAAGCACTAGAGGCAGGGGATCTAAAGAAAGAAAGAACGAAAGGAATAGTAGAAAAATTTGAAGAAAACTCGAACGGGCTTAAAACGAGATTTGGTCGAATCTGGATACCAAGGTTTTGCGAGGTCAAAATAGTGCTACTTGAAGAAGCTCATAAGTCACGGTATTCCATTCACCCAGGGGCTACAAAAATGTACCGTGACTTGAAGACAAACTATTGGTGGCCCGGTATGAAACGCGATATGGCTAAGTATGTCACGAAATGTCTGACGTGTTCTCAAGTGAAGGCGGAACATCAGAAGCCCTATGGAGAGTTACAACCCTTGGAAATTCCAGTATGGAAGTGGGAGGAGATAATAATGGATCTGGTGACCAAGCTACCTAGAACGAAAAAGGGGCATGATACAATATGGGTAATCGTAGACCGACTCACAAAGAGTGCTCACTTCTTACCAATTCGAGAGGCCTACTCCTCAGAAAGGATGGCGGAAGTGTATGTGAATGAAATAATATCTCGACACGGGGTGTCTGTGTCAATCGTTTCAGATCGGGATACGAGATTTACCTCTCGTTATTGGCTGAAGTTTCATGAAAGTATGGGCACGAAACTGCACATAAGCACCGCCTACCACCCGCAGACTGACGGTCAATCGGAAAGAACAATTCAGACGCTTATTGATATGTTAAGAGCATGCGCGTTAGATTTTGGAGGAAATTGGGATGACCATTTAGCACTAGTGGAATTTTCTTACAATAACAGTTATCATAGTGGTATCCAAATGGCACCTTATGAACTATTATATGGAAGGAAGTGTAGGACTCCCATATGTTGGGGGGAAGTAGGACAAAGGGAGCTCGCGCCTAACGAATTAATAGCAATGACCAACGAAAAGATTGATCTAATTAGAGCTCGATTAAAGGCGGCTCAGGATAGGCAAAAGGTGTATGCAGATAAGAGAAGGCGTCCTGTCGAATTCCAAGTCGGAGACTATGTTCTGTTAAAAGTATCCCCATGGAAAGGTATAATCCGTTTTCGTAAACGGGGTAAATTGGGGCCTCGTTATATTGGCCGTTTAAGATTTTGACTCAAGTGAGGAAAGTGGCATATCGTCTAGAATTGCCGTCTTCATTAGACGGGACCCATAACACTTTCCATGTATCACAATTACGAAAGTGCCTTGCGGATGAATCAGCGATAGTACCTCTTGACGACATTGAATTAGATGAAAGCTTAAACTATGTTGAAAGACCGATAGCCATTAAAGATTTTAAGGTAAAGAATCTTCGCAATAAGACCATTAGACAAGTTCTGGTACAATGGCAACACCGGAAGGGGTCGGAACTTACATGGGAATCGGAAGATGAAATGCGGAAGCATTACCCTTCCTTATTCGGTACGTAAGGTTGTTTTTAGTATGTGCTCAAGTTTCGGGGACGAAACTTTTTCTAAGAGGGGTAGACTTGTAACGCCCCAAAAATATGTAATTTAATTATTGTCTTTAAAATAGTTCATGAAATGAAGGTTTGGGCTAAAATAAATAAACGTTAGAACCTGAGGGACTAAACTCGAAAAATTAAATGAAAGACTAGTTAAATTAAACAACACACACACTAGACACTTCTAGTGTGTGCGTGAAGTTGTCCAAGAGAAGAGACAAGAACACCAAAAACCCTAGTTCACTAATTCCATCAATTGGAAGGAGATTTCAAGCCCGAACGATTGTAGGAACTCGAATTCTTGATCACCAAGGTGTGACTAACAAAGTGGTAAGTCGAATTTCTTGAAATCATGAACTTTAGGAAATGGGTTTCTACCCAATCATGAGTAATGTTGTGATATATGCATATAGAAGTTAATATTATGAACTAGGACTCGGTTAGTGTTTGGTTTTTGGTGATTTAGCTTGTTGTGATAGATGGAACATAGATGAATGATGTAGGATGAGGGAATCTCATGAACTTGCTTGATTTTGTGATGAACTTGTAGATTAGTATGTAAAGATACTTGCAATTTAATGTCCTACAAATACGAAACCCGCCAAGTGTTTGATAAAATGCTTAAAAGAACAAATGGGTGAAACTTGGTAAATTATGATCAAATTGATGTATGATAAAAAGTATGTAGAAGATGGAATGATATTTAGTCAGGCTAAACGAATGAATATGTTGATGTAGGCATAAAAGAAGAAGGTTCGAGTGCAAGGAGATCAGACAGCTCACAAGATTGAGGTATGTTGATCTATGCATACAAGTTTTACTTTCTAATTATTATTGTTATGTTAGAATCGTAAATATGATAGTTCATAGGTGATGTGTAGTTGATAACTTAACCCGCCATAAACGGGTCGTAAGGGATGATGATTTATGAAGGAAGTTATGTTATGGTCAGTTGGTCTTGAACTAACCGTATATTGGAAAGTTATGTAAGAATGAAGTGAAATAGCTAAATCCGTCACGAACGGATTTGGGATGATGTTTATGTTGCATTATGTCTAATCCGAAATCAACGGGTTATCGAATGCTATGCATTATCTCATTTGGAGATAGTAAATAAGTACCCGTTAAATGGGTAAATGAAAGTAAGATGGTGATATGGTTATGTGATGACGCGAATGGATGTTAGTTTTTATTTTTAAATTATAGTTGCAAGAACTGACTAGTTAAATTGGATTGCGATGTAGGTAAATATGCAATATAGGTGGCGAGGCGAGCTTGGGGGCGAACACAAACATGTACACTTGACTATGCGCTTCCGAAGTAGTCGCCCTTTTGAAACAATCTTTTGTTAAACTTGTATTTCTTGGAAAACGTCTTTTGCCATGTAAATTATGGTTTTAGAAACTTAGTTGGTTGTAATTAGCAACTTTAAACTTGCGTCTTGACAGGGTAGTTCGGATTAACACCTGTAACTAGACTAGGGGAGGTGTCGATCTCGAACTAGACACAAGGGCATTTTGGTAAAATGTAAATATTATGTTTCAAGTCTCAAAACTTTAAGTTTCCATGTGTTTTGGATGTTTGGTTAATAAGGGCGTCACAGGGGGTGGTATCACTAGTGATGGAATTCTATCACTCCCAAATTTTTTTAATTTTCATTTGAAAATTAGAAATTAAACACTAAATTAGAAATTTCACTAATTTTTTTATTTTAAATTAATCACCGAGCCACACTAAAATTATAAAGGTTCGTCAAACTTTTCAAAAAGCCCAAAAGCCCAATTAAGGTTCGTCAAACTTTTCAAAAAAAAAAGTAATTTAGGGTTCGTCTAAGTGAAAAGTTCGTCAAGGTTCGTCAAGTAATTCACAAAATGTGAAAGGTTCGTCAAGTAATTCAAACTTTTCAACGCGTGATGTGTTTAACGCGTTTAAAATATAACACGTTTTTTTTTGTTCGGCGGCGGTGTTCCGTTTTCGTTTCACGCCTTATAGGGGTGGTATAACGGACCACCCCGTGTGGTCTAAGGATCACTGTTGTCACGCCTGACTTTGATAACATAAGCTCATGAAACCAGGGGCGAAGCTTCTTGGGGGCGGGGGGGGGGGGGTCGCCCGACCCCCGGGATTTTTCGCTCAGTAGTGTTATATATGTAGTTTTCGTATAGAAATTTTTGGATATATACGTTTTTACCCCCCCGATTCTATAGAAATTTTTGGGTATATATGTTTTAGCCCCCTCCGTTTTCTCCGGCAAGCTTCGCCACTGCATGAAACTAAGACATGACCCGTTACACATCCGACCCGACCCACTCGTTTTTTCTCCATATTCTTTAGGGTGAAGGGAGTGGCACGGCAAAGCAATCGGCAAAGCCGATTGCCGAGCGGCAACACCGCCGCCACCCCTTCAACCCGCGCGGCAAACGTTGGTTCTCGGCTACCCATCACCGATCGACAAACATGCAACTTGCATGTTGACCGTTGCCACATAACGGCTATATGCCGTTCAAAATAAAAAAAAATTATTTTTTCAACTTTTACCCTATATATTCAAAACAAACCCATTTTAATCCTATATATTCTACAAAATCACCCCCAAATCAAACCAAAAAATACAAAACACTAACCCAAGTATTGCCACGCAAAATGGCGGATGATTTCCCGTTGTGGTTTCCACCCGATACTAGCGACGACTCGTCCGATGATAGCATTCTTTTTTTCCAAAATCTACTCGAAGAAGCCGAACTACAAGACTCCGGTACATCAAACCAAAGGAGATACATTGAACGTCAGCGGGAGGTTGGGCACGAGACCCTCATGGCGGATTATTTTGTCGAAGACCCGAAATACAACGACGCAATTTTTCGCCAAAGGTTCCGTATGTCGAAACAGTTGTTTTTAAATATTGTGACCGCCGTGGAAGCGAATGAAGCATACTTTCAAGAGGCCTACGATGCGCGAGGTCGGAGGAGCTTTACGCCGCTGCAAAAGGTTACATCAGCTATTAAACAGCTCGCAACCGGTAACCCTCCAGACGAAGGAGACGAGTACTTGCATATGGCCGCAAGAACTTCCCGCGAGTGCCTAGAATATTTTTGCGAAACGGTTTGCAGAATATATGGTTCGGAGTTCCTACATAGGCCGACAAGCCACGACATGTCACTGTTACACAACATGATTTTAAAAGACAACGGAAACGCGATTGCACCGGTACACATTCGGGATCCTCCGGTCGAGCCCGCGTTTGATGATAGGGTGTTGGGCGAGCTAATGGATGAAGATACGCATTGGAGACTTAAACACGATCTCACGGTTCATCTCGCAAGTCAAGATTTGCCCCACCTGTTGGTTGATTCTGACGAAGAGTAGTGTAATTTTTAATTTTTTTAGGGGTTGCGTTGTTTTAGTGTCGTGTAATTTTTATGAATTTTAAGTTTTTTTTTTTAAGTTTCATTTTAATGTAATTGTTTTTTTTATTAATTTAATGTTTTATTGGTTTTTATTTAACATATAATTTAAAAAAAAAACAAAAAAAAAGTTTGCCATTTTCAAGTGTCTAAACCATTGCCAACACTTTTCAGCAAAGTTTAAACTTTTTACCCTCTCTGACGTGACACTCTCAGATTGGTCCATTTTAAAGTTTGTCACTTTCACCTGTTTAACCACTCCCTTCACCCTTATAGTTCATATAAGACTAGAAGGAGTGGTTTGGCCCATCCCCACGGGGATGAGCCTCCACGTAGGCGCCACGTAGGCGGCTCGTGGGGGATGGGCCTCCTTCATAATTGAGGGGGATGGAGGATGGGGCTACCCCACCTCATTATTTTATAATTTTCTAAGTTTTACTTTATTAACTTAATAAAAACTTTATAAAAATTAACAAATACAACATAAATAAATTCATTTCATAACATAAAAAAAAATTACATTTCCTAAAAAAAAATACATTTCCGAAAAATAAAAAAAATATTACATTTCCTAAAAAAAAACTAAACTACTCGTCTTCGTCTTCGTCTTCGGCACCGTCCGCTACGTTAACGTTGTTCCAAATATGTTCTACCAAATCCTGTTGAAGGTTTATATGCGTGAAGTCGTTGGTTAGCGCGAATGAGTTTAAATCCTGTTGCGTCGGATCTACCGGGACAGTATTCCCGTAAGATGCATTCTCATCATACTCACAAATCGTCCGACCTTCGTCTTCAATAATCATGTTATGGAGCAAAATGCAAGCGTACATAATCAGGCGCAACCGCTTCGGTGTGAACGCACGTGCCGGTTGTTCAAGGACGGCCCATTTTTTTTTAAAACACCAAAACAACGTTCGATGTCTTTTCTTGCACCTTCTTGACGCTTGGCGAATTTTTTCCTTTTTTCGTCCTCAGGATATGAAATAGTCTTGACAATTGTAGACCAAGACGGATATATTCCGTCAGCAAGATAATACCCGCGTCTATACTCAACCCCTGATACTGTAAAACGGGTGTCCGGTCCGATTCCATTAACGACATCGCTAAAGATCGTCGATTGGTACAGCACGTTGAGGTCGTTGAGTGAACCAGGGAGCCCAAAGAAAGAATGCCAGATCCATAAATCTTGTGACGCCACGGCCTCAAGTATTAAGGTTGGATAGCCGTAATCACCTCGCGTGTATTGGCCTCACCACCCAGTCGGGCAGTTATGCCACGCCCAATGCATACAATCAATGCTACCAAGCATTCCCGGAAACCCGTGCCTTGCTTCATGAGCTTGGTACAACTATTGAACATCATACGCGTTTGGTTTCCGCAAATATTTTTTGCTATACAGTTTCACCACATTATGGCAAAACCGATACAAACATTCCCGCGCGGTTCTTGCCGACATCTGTAAGTACTCGTCCAACGCGTCGGCCACTGTCCCGTACGCCAGTTGGCGAATGGCCGCTGTAAACTTTTGTAACGTGGTGAACCCTTCATAATTACGAGCATCGGGTCGTTGAGTGAAAAACGGGTCTAGCCCCGCCAAATCATCCGCAATCCGTGTGAATAAACGGCGACTCATTCGGAACCTTCGTTTGAAAGTGTCGGCGTTGTAAAGGGGTGCATCAGAAAAATAATCGTTAACCAATTTCTCGTGCGCTCCTTCGCGGTCTCTGTTAACCTGTATTCGTCTGGTAATAACGTTTTCAGACGAGTCCTCTTCCTCTTCCTCTTCCAAAAGAATCTGCGCCGCCTTTACCACAGCGTTTGCGAAAAACATCTCCTCTTCATCCGAAGAAGAGCCGGACCACCAAGGATTAGATGCCATTGTGGATGAAGAGATATTTTTTTATAAAAGATTGGTATAAAAATGGGAGTGTTTTTTTATAAAAATGGATGAGAATGGGTGAAATATTGAAGAAATGGTATAAAGAATGGGTATATATTTAAATTGAAAAAGGTTTTTTTTTTATTTATTTATTTTTTTTTATTTTTTATTAAACTAGCCGTTATTAACGGCTATATACTTCAAACATGGCACGGCGAGCCCGGCTTGGGTTTGCTGGTGAGGACGGGTGGGGTGGAGGGGGGCGGTGTGGGGGACCGGCGCCGGTCCTAGCCGGGCCTCAGCCGGCCCCCACTCCTTCCAGTCTAATAATAAGCCGTTCAGAAAAAAAGTTTATATAATAATAAAGTTTGTACAAGTTATTTTGAGATTTGGTATCTATCACGGGTTTCCTAGAAAACTCCTTCCCCTTCACATGCATCCACCCCACGCTTCTAAACAACTACACACGTGCGCCACCCGTAGATTCAGTTTCAAACCATCAGTGGCATTCCCGTAATTCATTACATCTCCAAGGTCAATAACTTCAATCTAAAATCCATTAACCCACTCTCTCTCTCTCTCTCTCTCTCTGCCAATCACAACACAACCTTCTGTTATTAATTCTTCCGGCCGCCGGAAAACTTCTCCGATTCCGATCAACAACCATATCTCTTGCAGAACCTTCCTTCTTCTGTTTAAAAGGATTATCGTTTTGTTTACATATATGTCAGGAACAAGGTTACCAAGCTGGAAGGAGAGAGAGAACAACAAGCGCAGAGAGCGTCGCCGGCGTGCAATCGCCGCTAAGATATTCGCCGGTCTTCGAGTTTACGGTAACTATAAGCTTCCGAAACACTGCGACAACAACGAGGTCTTAAAAGCCCTTTGTAACGAAGCTGGTTGGATCGTTGAAGAAGACGGCACCACTTATCGCAAGGTAATTTCAATTTACCTTCTAATTGAACAATCAATAATTTGTAGTTTAATTTGAGGAATTGTAGTGTTTTGATTAGATCTCATTTCTGGCATATCAGTTTTAAAGTTTTCAGTCAATTTGATTATCTGATTATCGATCTAGTACTTGATGTGTATATAGCAGAATAAAGTGATGATGAAATTTGACTAGTTTTAGGTCACAAGGTTGTTTCTGGATCCGTTGATTTGTTGACCGAACCGTAACCGAAATAACCGAAAAATCCGGACCGAAAAAGCCGAACCGAAACAAAAACCTACGGTTCGGTTTTCGGGTTTTTATTTTTAATAACTGAAAATAACCAAACCGAACCGATGAGTTATAATAATTTGCCAAATCCTTATATTTTTATGTTTAAATTTTAACCCATGCTACTAAGAATTATTAATTTTATTCTTGTTTGTTAAATATTTATAATAAGAACATTAACATGTTTATATATCATTAAAATGATTTATCCATTGTTTACAAGAAATAAAAAATTTAACATAAAAATTAAATGGTTTTCAAAGTATTTTAAAAAAAAACGCATCTTAACAAAAACTTTTGAGAAACATTAAAATAGATTACAAGGTTAGGTTTATGTGAACAATATTAATTAAGAAGACTAAATATATTAACTTAAATGTAAACATTTAAGAAAGTTTCTTAAACTTTGAATTATACTTTCAATTTTTGAATCTTACATAATTTGTTTCAAAACCGAATAAACCGAAAAACCGAACCGAATTCGATACTAAAACCGAAATAACCGAAACCGAACGGTTTTCAAAAAGCAAAAACCAAACTTTCGGTTACGGTTTTGGTTTTACCAAAAAACCAAACCGTGAACACCCCTAGTTGTTACAGCGAATAGCGTAGCGTATAGGTCAAAGGTCCTAGCCATGAATAGCGAGATTTCAGTTATTTGTTTTTCTTTTTTTTATAAATAGGGAAATTGGCCTATAATAATCCCACCTAGACCTTATTGGCCATTAATAATCCTACCTCAGAATATTCCCCCACCAATCCGACCTTTCACCTATTTTTCCTACAATGGTCCTCCGTTAAAAAACCTTAACGGAGTTAAGCTTTTTTCCAAATTATAAACAGATTTTTTAGGGCTTTTGATTAGAACGACGATACGAGTCCATTGATGTAAAACTTGCCTCGAAACGGTGCTCCAAACGATGAAAACGACGCTTCAATTCGGGTGTCTAAATTTCCAATTAACCAAAATCAAGTCACTTGGAGCACCATTTCGAAGTAAGTTTTACATCAATGGACTCATATCATCGTTCTGATCAAAAGCCCTAAAAAATCTGTTTGTAATTTGGAAAAAATCTTAACTCCGTTAAGTTTTTTTAACGGGGGACCATTGTAGGAAAAATAGGTGAAAGGTGGGACTGGTGGAGGGAATATTCTGAGGTGGGATTATTAATGGCCAATAAGGTCTAGGTAGGATTATTACAGGCCAATTCCCCTTATAAATATAAATAACGATTAAATATAGCTAGAAAACAACTGGATTTTATGTTTTTGTTAATGTAAAATAGTGATATAATATACATATAATATTTTCTAGCGTATCGCTATTTATAAAATAGCGCAGCCCGCTATTTATCATTATTTGCTATGTAGCGTATACATCTCTTGTCGTTATTTGTCACTAGTCGCCATTAACAACGATGATGTGAGTACAATCATATGAATTTTGTTAAAAAATCACTATATTAGATGTGATTAAACCTTACTTTGAACTAAACAGTTTTGGATTATGAGTACTTTTAGCTAATAAATAACTTCTTGTGTTTGAACTTCTGTAGGGTTGTAAACCTGTTACGCATGTGGAGGCTATGGGCGGATCGGTATCAGCGAGTCCCTGCACATCATATCAACCAAGTCCGAATGCTTCATACAGTTTAAGCCCTAGCCCATCATCCTCTCTATATGCTTCTAACAGTAACCCTGATCCCAGTTCTCTTATACCATGGCTGAAAAACCTTACATCCGTTCCTTCTAGTTCTCCTGCGTCGAATTTCCAGCGTCATCTTTACAGTTCAATAAGCGCTCCAGTCACCCCTCCGTTGAGTTCACCTACGTGCCAGACACCTAGAATGAACGACACGGACCCAGCTTGGGCCCAACAGCACTACCCTTTCTTACCTTCTTCAACTCCGCAAAGTCCTGGCCGCCAAACACCCACTGATTCAGGGTGGCTGTCTGGAGTCCAAACGCGCCCCAAGAAGGGCCTTCGTCGCCCACTTTTAGTCTTGTTGCGTCGAACCCGTTTGGGTTCAAGGAGGCACTATCGGGTACGGGTTCACTGATGTGGACCCCAGGGCAAAGTGGGACTTGCTCACCGGCTATCACTGCTGGGTTTGACCAAACGGCTGATGTTCCTATGTCGGATGCTATTTCGTCTGAGTTTGCTTTTGGTAGTAACGTGAAAGGTCTAGTGAAAGCGTGGGAAGGCGAGAGGATACATGAAGAATGCGTTTCTGATGATCTTGAGCTCACTCTTGGGAACACTAGCACTAGGTGACTAGTATATCTCTTCTGTTAGAGGTGGCAAAATGGACAGGTCGGGGTGTTGGTAACACAGGAACGTATAGATTCATGTACCTAAACACTTTTTGTCTAAATATGTTGTAAATAAATTGCATGTAAAATGCTAAAATATGATTATAAAAATTGTATTGAAATGATATAGGGGTTTTATGTATTTAAAAACATTTTTCCCCAATGGACATGATTTTTTTCTTATTTAGATAAAACATGACACGAGTTTGACTGATGTCTTAGTGTATGTGTCGATATTGTCACCTTGTAGCATCTGTGAAATTAAATTGATGCATTGTTTTGTTTAATTGCAGATGAAGAAGGATGGTGTGATGTATGATACTTGAGCTGATTTTCTTTCTTAAAAACTTTTTTAATTTTCTTTTCCAAAAGGAAGAAATTCATAGGTGATAACTCATGTATGGTGGCTTCTGTATTTTCAATTGTATTTTTCTAATTTATTTATAATTTTTATTCCCAGAAAGTATATCTCTGACACACCAATACATAACTTTATTTCTTATATTCAGCATCTGAAATAAGTCATCTGAAAAAGCCTCAAATCCTCAAGCCAATAAGTCATTTTAAAAGAGGCTCAAACCCTGACTTTTGGAAATGACTAATTGCCTTATTTGTTTTTCCCAAAGGCTAATAAGTCATTTTCAAACTCAATCCCAAACACGTTGTTTGTTTACCTCTTAATAAGGCTCTTAATGGTTCAGACCTCTTACTGGTTCAGACCCCTTACTGGTTCAGTACATAACCAATTTAGATGTTGCCAAAGAGCCCCCGAGTATATTTTCATGTCCTTTGTTTCCTTTAATGGAGAAACCAAAACAACGAGGTAGCTTGAATAACACGGAAACGAACCACGTAATGTTATCGTGAATCTTAAACGCAAAACATCGTATAAGAAACTGTTTGAATTAGATCTTAAGATTTTGTAGACTGGTTATTTATTGTTCCTCTATAAGTCTCCAAAATAATCCTATTTAATTGTAAAGGGTAAACAAATAAAAAAATAGAAACAAAATAAAATTGGCCCATGCAGGTCTCGAACCTGCGACCTTCGCGTTATTAGCACGACGCTCTAACCAACTGAGCTAATAGGCCTATTCGCTCGTTTTAGAATCTAGTTATTATTTTTGCATCCAATTAGTCTTGAGTATATTTTGTTCAACATTAATGACCGACTATTAGATGAAGATAGTCAAAGTCACAGGTCTAAACCCGCGGTCGGTCGGGTCTGGTAAACTTAATTCATGTGAGTTTAGAAGGTGGTGAAGTGGAAGAATATTAAACAAGTCAAACCACACATACATAGACCAACAAACTGATAAAAATTTAACTTAGAATGTGTTCTTACGTATGCATATGAATATTTAACTTTTAGGCTATCTGATTTGGTTTAATTAAAAAAGTAAATTAAAAAAAGTCTTTTATATTTATACAAAATTGAAAAGTATGTTTTTTATCTTCAAAAATTATAAAAAAGTACTCTGTGTTTACAAACTCTTACACATTATATCATATGGTCCTAACCCAGTTGATTTTTGCGATTAAACTGATCAAATGGACCCCGTATAAGGTCATTTTGGTCATTTTACCCTAAATACTAAAATAAATAAAACAAAATAGAAACCACCCACCCACATACTATATGTTTACAGACCCTTGCATGTTGTGTCATTTGACCCTAACTCAGTTAATTTTTGTAATTTTTAGGAGTAAATTGCTAAATTCGTCCTTGGGGTTTAGTCAAATTTGCTACATCCATCCAAAAAACTTTTTTTTCTCACCTAGACCTCTGAGGTTTCAAAATACTTGCTAGATCCATCCATTTTACAAACATTGTCAAAAATTAAAGCTAACTAATGGGTACTTTTGTCATTTTATATACATCTATTATTTACAATTTTCTTTTAATTTCTATTTAACTTTAACATAAAAAGATAAATGTTCTTTTTTAGGTCAGATAAAGGAAAGCATGCATATTATATGATCTTCCATTTGAATGTCGAAATCTTTTTATAAATTAGTTGGTAAATACATAAAGAATTTTTAACCTAGAGAGAGATTTACAAAGAGAAAGAGAGGGGTTTTTTTTTAACTCTGTATTATAAACAATCACTGTTTATTGTTAACTCTGTGTATTACAAACAATATCACTGTCGGTATAACCAACCATGACTTGCAAATATTAACAAAACACAACACCATCATTATGACTTGTTCTAACTTGTCCACTTATGAAAATCCTAGTTTCCTCAGGCTCAATTTCGCAATATAAGAGTCCATCCCCATGATTCATCACAAACTATACTTGAACCGTCCCCGATCATGATGCAGCCAGCGGGAAAGGGAAGAAGAAAGTTCCCAAACTCTAGAGGACATCCAAAGTATGTTGGGGTGCGACAACGACTGTCGGGGCGATGGGTGGCGGAGATAAAGGACTCGTTGCAGAAGGTCCGCTTATGGCTAGGGACTTTCGATATGGCTGAGGATGCTGCCTAGGCATATGACCAAGTTGCCCGAACACTGCGTGGGCCTAATGCACGTACCAACTTTCGACACGGCTGAGGATGCTGCCTAGGCATATGAATAGCCTGAACCATTTTCGTTTGAAGAAGCATGTGGTTTGTGAAATCATAATCTCCTTCACATCCTATAGTATAAGGGTTCCTTATGTAATTAGTTAATAGTTAGTTTTTATTAGAATTAGATTAGTGATAGAAGTGCGGGGACTAGATGTGACAAGTTGAAAGTTAATAACCTACAGAATTAAAGGATGCGACATATCTCTGGTCGCACCTCTTCAGTTTGGCGGCAACAGGAAACAAGAAACACAGGGACGTGACTTTTCAAGGAGACGCAACCTTTCATCTTCGATTACAGCCACAAGATCAAAAGACATACCTGTTCAAAAAGGGACACGTCTATTGGATTCGCACCTCTTCAATTAGTATAAATAGGGTTAGGATTTCTATTGTAAATATACTTGTGTAGATTCACAATCATTTATTCATTCAGAAATAAAGGTTAGTTTATGTTGATTCGTTCATTGTTATATTCATTGTTCATCAACAAGATTCTGGGCAACATTGGTATCAGAGCCTAGGGCTCAAATTCGGTTCGGGAAGACGATCATCAAGCGGGTGGTTGAATTCCCTAACAATTCTGATCACGTAGGAGGCGTTGATTGGGTTGTTCTTTGTTAAGTTTTAACATCAATCGCATCAAGCGGGTACGATTGTTGTTCGTTCGTTAATCGGTCATCAGGAGGGTGTTCGATTTTGATCCGATCATCACTGAGGGTGTTTGGATTCTGAGTTTTTTTATTAATTCAAATCACGGCAAGAGGCTACGGTTCGAGTTAAGAAGACAGAAGCAAATCTGAGAAATTTGTACTCCGGTTTGAAGAAGCAATCGCAAATCTGAGAAGTTTGGGTTGTTTGAAATTTGCAAAAGACACAAAATCTGAGAAGTTTTGTGATATCAAAGCATCAAGTGGGTGTTCGGTTGAGAAGTTTAGTCGCAAATCAAGCGGGTTTGGGGCTGATTTTTGGTTTGTGTTTAGAGAGTCGCGAATCAAACAGGAAGAAAAAAAACGCAGCCAAGAGGGTTGTTAAGAAAAGTCAGAAAACCGTGCGGAGAATCACGATAAGAGAAGTCGGTCGGTTCGCAAATTCCAGGTTCTATGTTCTATTTTTCTGGAATTTAAATAAGGTTTAGAAATTGGTTTGATTCCACGTTAGAAAGTTAGTGTGAATTTTTGGAATCATAGACTTCGATTTTAGGAGAAAACCAAAGTTTAGAAAGTGAAAATTGTTGGAAAAGAAATTATGGCGGATTTAGGAGGAGCCTCTCCGTCAAACGCGGTAGTGATTAAAGAGGGTAGTTCGTTCTCCCAGTTTCAGTGTCCTATCTTAAAGTCTACAAACTATACGGTATGGTGTCACACCCCGATATTTCCATGTATTACCGGTGGGCCCGGTGGGGGAGTATCGTGACGTGGTTGGCAACATTTCAGTCAAACAACACAATATTTAAATGCACAGCGGAAGCAAAAGAAAGATATATTTCAACCGAATATAATTGTAATATCAAGTATCACATCAGTTGAAATTAATCCACAGACGGATCAAAAAAAATAGGAAACATTGTTCAACAGTTTGACGTCCAAGCTTGCGAGACTTATTGTGGACGCTAGGAGAAAAGCCAGCCTAGTTCGCTTAGTACCTGCACTTAACCTTTTTGGGAAAATACGTCAGTTTACACTGGTAAATACAATTTAACTGACTCATTTTAAAAATGGTTAAAATTGATTTGAATGCACATGGCACAAACTTTTTATAACTTGGGATAATTAATTAAATATATAAACTTGTAAAAGGATTACATGTTCCTTATGCGTTCAGTAGCTCGGTTCGTTCCGGGTTAAAGATCAATAGACACACCACATTATTTATTTTGGCACTGACGGGTGTACGCCTACACCCCGCGCTTAGGTCGTGGCCATTTCGTAAAATGATGCCAAGGATATCCGGGACATGGTCATTAACCCCCCAAAGGCGTTAAGCAAACAAAACATCTTTAAACGGGTCATCTCGATAATACTTAACCACCAATCAATTAAGGTCGAATGCCCGACCAAGCGGTATTTTATATACCGTACCCCAAGCCCGAATAAGGGAACATAAGTTAAAAGTATTTACCTTTGCAAGGATAATTCACAATTAGCAAATGCGGGTAGCTTTTACCGGGTCTCCTATTCTGGAACAAAGGTTTATAATAACCTATTAGAATCCTAACGGTCTTTAGTTAAGCTTAAGCTTAGACCGGCTAGTTTTAAGGAATGATACGGTTCGAACGCGTGATTAAGCGAAGACCGGAATAGAATGTGATTTAGACCCGACAAGTTTGAAGACTTGTCTTATATGGGTAATCTAAACACATTCTGGATTTTGAGATAAAGACGGTAATGTTTGACCCGTTTCGGCCAATTTATGTAAACTAGTTACATAAACCGAACCGAACGCGTAGAATGCGTAACGGGTAACCATAAGAGCCATAAACAGGTTTCCTAAGTTAATATGCCTCAAATATGTTGTGACATTAGTAAGATATCTATTATTATGCCCGAAACGAATTTAAACTCAAACTATGCCCCGTAGGGGTATTTTAGTCATTTATAAGGTTATAAAAGAGTTCAAGTATTAACCTGAGTTACAGGTCTGATATAATCAGTAAAATACTTAATTTACTAAGTTATAACAGTAGGGTATTGCATATATGTGAAATTTATCAATTATAACCAAACTATGCACCGTAGGGGCATTTTGGTAATTTCACATAAGCCGAAAAGCTCAAAACTGAAGTCTGAGTTAAACAACTTTTGCTTACTGTTAAAATCTTATAATTTACCTAAAATATCAGTAGGTATCAACCCTTGTATGTTTAAAATAGTTTTAGTACATACTATGCGTTAAAAACGCTTAAAAAGGCGATTAGGAGCCGTTTCCGGGTTCTATATAGAAAGCTGATATTTTTATTATTCCAGAAGGTTTAAAATAATTTATTTATCATATATAATCAGTAGCAAAAGGTTTGGGGTCAAAAAGATATGTAAAACTCATTTTATAGCCCAAAAGGGCAAAACCGACAATTACCGACTCAAGCTTATAACTCTAAGTTATGCTCAGCCTAAAATTAATTAAAAATCTTCAAAAATCCTAAAATAATATATTACATCAGTGGGTAAAAAGTTTGATATCAAAAAGTGGGTTTAGATAGGCTATATGCTAATTATGTCGTTTAATCGCTAAAAAGCTTTTTAATTACGCTAATGAGCATAACTCTCAATCTACACCTCAAACTGATGTCAAATTTTGGTTACAAGTTTATAAATCAGTAACTAAGGTTTCTACTCTTTTACATTTTTAAAAATCACGTTTTATGGTGAAAAGGGCATAATGGTCAACATATGAGCAATTAACGGAATCATGCATATTAATTGGATAACTAATGAATCATGGTGTATAATCATAGAGGGTTATACTAGCATGTAACTTAGTCCAAATAAAGCTCTAAGGCATTTCTAAAACATGCTAAAACGGGTCAGAACTGAAAGTCAAAGCAAAAGTCAAATTATGCGACTTTCGGTTCCGAACCGGGTCTCTACTGAAAATTGTCGGGTTGAACATGTTCTTACATTAATTACTAAATTATATTAATGATCAAGGTTGTATAGATTCTACATTGCTAATTATGTATTAATTTGAAATTAAGCATCCTGTTGACTTTTTAATAACAAGTTTGACCCGACTAATGGTCTAGTTAGAGTGGGAATCAGAGGGAGCTCTTTTAAGGGTTTATTGCCCACATAATTACCAACTTATAACTACTTTCAATTCGACTAATCACTGGACCATTAATGATTAATCGCTAAGTCAACCGTTAATTACGACGGTTTGACTTTTAAGCTAAAACTAAGTAAAAACTCAACTAAGAAAGGTTAAGCATACTTACAGAAGTCCTATGCACGATTAGGAAGGCTTAGGGTCTGCTCTTGAACTCCCAAAAGCTCCAGAAATGCAGAAGAAAGGTGTGATCAATTGGTTGCAACTTTGGCACTTTATATAGTGCTTAAAATCTCATAGATCATTGACACACAAGCCTAGCAATGGCCATGGATCATCCACAGATGTCCCTAAGGGCCTAGGAGTTATTTAGGGGTCGCCCATGGAATGAAATATCTGTTTAAAGTCGGTTATAGCGTGAAAATAGGCTGCTGTCTAACCTTTCTGCATCTGGGGATCGAACACGGCCCGCGTAAGCTTTTGTTAATGCTTACGCGGCCCGCCTGAGCCTTGTAATCAGGTTTCACATTTTCAAGTTGTTGCATCTTGTCTCTTGGACCTTCGAAAGGTCATCCAAGCTTTACTTATTGCAATTTGAGCCCTCCAAATTTACCTATAAGGGCTTCAAGACTTGTACCCACTTTGTTAAGTCCTTGGTCACTTCATGTTTACCCGAAAAGTCATAATTTTCAACGTTGACGCTTTAACCCCTTGTATACGAATTTGATCATAACTTTCTCATACGATAACGAAACTTTATGAAATTTATATCGTGCATTCTAGTGAGCATAGTTAACCGTTACAAAGCTTCGGGTTTGCTAAAAGGTCACTCAGAGGTATACTTTAAACATGTTGACACATTTAACCCCTGTAGTCTGAAATCTCTCACTTTCTTTCATATTTAGCTTCGTATGATCCATGATTTATTCGTTTGAAGGTATGAGCATCTTGTAGGGTTAATGTAAAGTATATTTATCCATTGTTGACAATTTGAACCCTTATATTCACATACTTTTCATGTTTGTCAACTTTAGTCCCTCTAAAGTATTATTTCACACGTTCAAGCTTATGACACGTGTCAATACATTATAGGACGTGAATTTTTGAGGTGTTACATATGGGCAATCCGTATAAAAACCATTTTGAGGGCAAACGGATTATGGGAAATGATATAACCAAAAGAAAATACGCAAGCGGATGAAAAGAAGGATATGATGGCGACCGCTTATTTATATCAAGCACTACCGGAAGATATGATAATACAAGTTGCAAGTTGCAAGAGTGCAAAAGAAATTTGGGATGCATTAAAGACTAGGCACGTCGGTGCAGATCGAGTGCAGAAGGCACGTCTTCAAACACTCAAAACAGAGTTTGAGATGTTAAAAATGAAGGAGGAAGACACTATCGATTCGTTCACTGCAAGACTAAATAGTATTGTCACGAGGGCAAGTGGTCTTGGATCAACTTTTGATCAACCAACTTTAGTACGGAAACTTCTGAGTTCTGTACCGAGAAGGTTCGTTCAAATTGTTGCAACCATTGAACAATTCGCTGATTTAGAAACAACGACGTTAGACGAGACAATTGGAAGATTGAAGGCCTACGAAGAAAGAACCGGTTTGGTGGATGAAAACCCGGTATACAATCAAGATAAACTTATGTTTACTCGACGCGACAAGAACTATGGTCGTGGAAGGCGTTTTGGGAACAATGGACAAGGAAGGTTCAATTCAACACAAGGCAAGTGGCGTGATGGAAAGTTCAAACAACAAGAAGAAGATGATGAAGATTCATCACATGATGCTTACAAGAATAGAAGCAACCAAAAGAAGTTTGGGAAGGATTTAAGCAAGATAAAATGCTATAATTGCCAAAAGTTTGGTCATTATGCCTCAGATTGTCCTGAATCAAATCAAAGAGGAGAAGAATCAAATCTGGTGCAGGAAGACGAAGAACCAACTCTCCTAATGGCAATCAAAGAAGACTGCAATGATCTACTACAACAAGCTCGTGATAAAAATGGAGAAGCACATGATGGCAAGCAAGACATGGAGAAAGATCAAGGTACAACTTAAGGATGTTCGAGATTAGGGGGGTGAATGAAATCATAATCTCCTTCACATCCTATAGTATAAGGGTTCCTTATGTAATTAGTTAATAGTTAGTTTTTATTAGAATTAGATTAGTGATAGAAGTGCGGGGACTAGATGTGACAAGTTGAAAGTTAATAACCTACAGAATTAAAGGATGCGACATATCTCTGGTCGCACCTCTTCAGTTTGGCGGCAACAGGAAACAAGAAACACAGGGACGTGACTTTTCAAGGAGACGCAACCTTTCATCTTCGATTACAGCCACAAGATCAAAAGACATACCTGTTCAACAAGGGACACGTCTATTGGATTCACACCTCTTCAATTAGTATAAATAGGGTTAGGATTTCTATTGTAAATATACTTGTACAGATTCACAATCATTTATTCATTCAGAAATAAAGGTTAGTTTATGTTGATTCGTTCATTGTTATATTCATTGTTCATCAACAAGATTCTGGGCAACAGTTTGGAGGGTGGTGAGGGAGGGATTCTTGGAGCACTTAAAGCTAAGCTATATAAAAAGGACGGTCCAAACCATGGTTCGCAATGTTGCTACGAGCCTCTGCTGCCAGCAACTGTGCCATGGTCTACTGAAATCCCATGGCTAGAAACTCCCAACACTAGCAGCTTGTTTGACACAAATCGCATGGAGTGGCCAGTTACAGCCGAAGCTAACCAAGTAACAACAAACCAGTTAACTGGAATTGGGGATTGGCCATTGGGTCAACAGGTGGTGCAAAGTGACAATGGTTGGGACTTGGGATGGTTGCGGTTCAGCTCAATCTGCTAATAATGTTGCAGCCAATTGGGATCCCTTAGTTTATATAAATTCAGTTTTAAGTTGACATAATACAGTTTTTAGGATTAAAAATTCTTTATGTATTAACCAACTAATTTATAAAAAGATTTCGACATTCAAATGGAAGATCATATAATATGCATGCTTCCCTTTAAAAGAAAACTGTAAATAATACAGGTATATAAAATGACAAAATTACCCATTAGTTAACTTTAATTTTTGACAATGTTTGTAAAATGGATGGGTCTAGCAATTATTTTGAAACCGCAGTGGTCCAGTTGAGAAAAAAAAGTTTTTTGGATGGATGTAGCAAATTTGACTAAATCTCATGACAAAAGTACCCATTAGGTAAAGATATACTTTGCAATTTAGTGTAAACATAAATAACGGTTTTTTTTTTTTTTTTTTTTTTTTTTTTTTTTTTTTTTTTGTAAATTACTCTAATAAAAATGTACATAATGCTCTGTCACATAGACAATGAGTTTTAACTAACCCACCCTTTAAGTATCACGTTAATGTTAAACTAAAAGTTAAAAAAATGTGATTGGTTGAAGTGAATTAGACCCCATACCCTTCCCTCTCTTAACACTCGTGAAGGGCTTAACGAATGCAACACTGCCACCCGGGTTTAACACCCATGGAGCGGTAGCGAATGTGGCAAGGGGCGCCAATGCACAACGAGTAGCCTTAAAACCGAGTTTATGTTTACTGGTCCGGATAATAAAGCCAGTCATATAAGAGTTCAAAAGAGTCTGACTATTACCATTTTTCAAACTTAGTTGACCCATAAATGTGTTTGTTTTATGTTTTTGTGTTTATGATTAAAAGAAGTGTAATAAAACAAAAATGCATTTGATGGAGCTAAAAAGATTCAAACTTAAAATATAACAAAATTGGATTTGACATTGAATCTCTTACAAAAGAGACACAAGTTGACTATTTTTGCATTATATTTTAGGTTTTCTTCTTATCATCATATAAAAATAATAACAATATTTTGATTTTCTTATAACCTCTATATACAATATAAAAATCATAAGCTAAATCCAAACAGATAATATAAATGCTACATAACAATGTTTAATTATAAGCTAAATCCAAAAAGATATTATAAATGCTACATAACAATGTTTACCGATAATATCACATGCCCAACGCAAATGAATGTGTACATTCTTATTGATCAGTAGGGTAATAAAATACTGATATGACTCTAATAGTATTTGAAAGTTCTCTCTGAATTACAAAAAAGGAGTCAGTTTTTGGTATTTTTCAAATATAGATTAATTATTTTTTTACAATATAATATTTATATGTCACAGGATTAGCAACTAATTCTCAAAATGACTATTGTTTTGTGGGAATTTAAGGATATAATAATGTACCTTTTAGACAACGTACATTAGTTGTAGTTTATTTACATTTATTTCTTAAGGAATAGAAACTTGTATTACTTGTAATTTTTTTTTGATAAAATTTATCAACAAATACCACATTTTTGATGATGTATTTGGTTAGTACTAAAACAAAAATTTTGAATTAACTAAAATCTCTATTTTTTCTTTAGTGACATCATTGTGTTTAAACATTATTTTTAGAGTAAATTACAAGTTTTGTCCTTTATGTTTGTCCCAAATTTCAGGCGCTGTCCTTTACCTTTAAAATTGATGAGTTTTGTCATTAATGTTTCCAAATTCTGCACGTTATGTCCTTTAGGCCTAACCCAGTTAATTTTTTTTTTGTTAAAACTGATCATATGCAAGGCACATGAGGGCATTTTTGTAATTTCGTTTTTTTAGGGAAATTTATGTAATTAAGTTAAAATAAACACCACACCATCTTCAAAAGGTGCAGACCCACCACTTGCCATCACCTGCCGCCACCACCTCCCACCCTCACCTGCCGCCGACCACCACCACCTCCCATCCTCACCTGCCACTGACCACCCACTATCTCCACCATTGCCAGACCCACAATCACCACTCCACCATCTCCAACATCACCATCAAGATCCACCCTTTCGATCCACCATCACCAAAAACAAAAACATTCATCAATTACTAAAAACCGGCTAAAACAAACGCCTCACACCTCTCACCCATTTCTTTACCTACTGCCATTCCTCACCAACCATTAGCACACAAATATGAATATCAAACAGCAAAACACTATAAAGTAGAAAATCAAAATATTTACTTTTCATTCTTTTTCTTACTAAATTGCAACAAATCTGGGCATCTGTGAAGAAATTTGTAGAATTTGTTGAAGATTTGGGAGGTAGTTGTGGTGTGGGTTTCAACTTTCAACCAAAAACTTCAACGGGTCTACTAGCGTTGATTCTGTTTCAACCAAAAACTTCAATTTCCGGTTGATGGTGGTGATGTTCGTTGATGGCGGAGGCTAGATCTGACTCGATACGACTGGATTTCAATGGCAGATCTGACTCGATTTCAGCTGGCAGATTTGTGGCGGTAGTGATTGTGGCGGTGGTGGGGAGTTGTGACAGCGGCTGTGGAGGTGGAGGTGATGGCAGCGGTGGTGGTGGGGAGTGGTGACAGCGGCTGTGAAGGGCCAAAGTCGGCCCTCTTCTCCGATCTTCTCTCTTCATACCTTGCTGGAACCCTAACTCGTTACCGCCACCCTTCCACTATGACACCACTCTGAAGTCTGACCATAACCATCGTCATCATCTCCGGCGTCCACACCCACCACCGTCTCCCTCTCTCTCTTCGTTTACTCTCTCTCTCTCTCTCGATTTTCTCTCTCTATCTCCAGGCTTCTATCTCTCTCTATCTTTCTCTTTTAAAAGAGAAAATTCCAAGTTTTTCCTTTATTTTAAAATGTTTTTTTTAATAATGAGATAAAAAGACGAACGTACCCTTCACTTAACCAGTAAAATTAATAGAGTTAGGCCTAAAGGACACAACGTGCAGGATTTGGAAACATTAAGGACAAAACTCATCAATTTTAAAGGTAAATGACAGCGCCTGAAATTTGGGACAAACATAAAGGACAAAACTTGTAATTTACTCTTATTTTTAAATGTACACATTACATCCTAGGGGAAGGATTAAAAATCCAGTACAAAGGGACCAAAATGTGAGAAGTATAAGAAATATTGTGGAGATGACATGTGTCTTCATTCTAAATTAATTTAAAATGATAAACAAGTAATTTTCCCATTGATTCAATTAATTGATAACCTTCCATAACCGTCACCAGTTATTATAGGAATACAAATTTATATTTTTTTTAAGATCCATTAAGATTTTGTGAGTTATCGTTCATCAATTATAATTTCTGAAGATCGCAGAATGAAGGTTTTATAGAGTGCTATATAGTAATGGATACAGAATGAAGGTTTTTATACATTGTTATAGTGTTATAGTGTTATATTTTCTGGTAGAAATTCTATGATGGATGTATAGTGTGATATAGTGTTATAGTGTAATATTTTCTGGTAGCGGGTCTATGATGGATGTATAGTGTTATATAGTGTTACATTGTGTTATATGGTGTTATATAGTGTTATATAGTATTGTATACTATTGTATAGTGTTATATAGTGTTTATATGGTGTTATATAGTGTTATAGTGTTATATTGTGTGGTAGCAGATACATATTTCCGGATTCGTAGAATAAGGTTGAACAAGGATCGCTGGAATTTAGGAGAGGTTATCTTATTTGAGACATATAAAAAGACATTATCACCCCTACAATTGTCAAATCAATCCAAATTATTAAAACACAATTTACAATTTGGTCCCTATTGATCTCAACCATTAGATCAAAGATCTAATAGTTTAAAACACTTCTTACACTTCTCACACTTTAGGCCCTTTTTACACTATATTTACCCATATGGGAGGTTCATTTGAGAAGAAAATTTAATTAAGAAGAAAAAGAACAAATGGTATAATTGTAAAATATTAAATATTTCTTTTATCTCATTTATTATTCTCTTTAAGTAATTAATTAGTAATAAAGACTATCATTCTCTACACTAATTTGTTTTGCCTACACACATAAAAAAGTTATCCTACACATTTCGAAATGTATCCTACACAACTCGTAATTTATCTTACACTCTATTTTTTTTTTGAAAAATATATATTTTGAAAATAAGTTACAAATTTAATGTAGTTAGCTATTAAAGAAGAAGACTATAAATTAATTATCTATGTAAGTTTACAAATATACCCTTGCATTAAAACTAAATGCAAATATTAAATAAAGTAAAATAAAGCATTTTTATTGGTCGAAACTTCTTCTTTTCTCTTCTTATAAAAAAAATTATTCTCATTTGAATCTTCCACTTACATCCTATCTACTTACAATTTTAGTGGTGGATGTAGAATATTTCTTTGGTTAGGTCATATAACAACGAGTTAGAACTAATCGGCTCCAAATGGGTTGGGTCAAAATTACATTGAAACACAAAAGAGTAGGCCGTTGCTTGTCTGTAATGGTCTTAAATCCCTGCCTGACTCAGATCGGTATTTCCTTGTGGAGCAGTTCACTAGCAAGGAGATTAAGGATGCCGTTTTCGAGTGTGGAAACGATCGAGCCCCCGGGCCGGACGGGTTTACCATGAAGTTTATAGAGCATTTCTGGGATGTGTTTGAGCTGGATTTTAAAAATCTGATGGATTCTTTTCACAAAGATTGCAGAATTAATGTGGGAAGCGGGTCTTCTTTCATCACCCTTGTGCCTAAAATTAAGGATCCGGTGGATCTCAACAACTACAGGCTGATTAACCTGGTTGGGATCATTAGTAAGGTGATTTCAAAAATTCTTGCGAACCGATTGAAGACGGTGATCTCGAAAGTGGTGTCGAACTCCCAATCAGCGTTCTTGAAAAATAAATTTATTCTTGACGGGCCGCTTATTGTGAACGAATTAATCTCGTGGTGTAGGAGGAGTAAAACAAAGGCGTTCCTCCTACAGATCGACTTCGAAAAAGCATACGACAATGTCAATTGGTCTTTCGTTGTGGATATTATGAAGCAGATGTGTCACACCCCGATATTTCCACGTATTACCGGTGGGCCCGGTAAGGAGTATCGTGACGTAGTTGATATCATCATAGTCAAATAATCACAGTTCAATGCACAGCGGAAGTCTAAAGTAAATATATTACAACCCGATTCAAAAGTAACATCGAATATTACAAGCAGATTGTAAGATGGATCCACAGGCGGATCTTAAAATAGAAATATAGACGTTGTTCAACAGACTTTAGACGTTTAGAACTTGCAAGATTCCTTATTAACGCCCTGAGCTCCCAGCCAATTACGTACAGTACCTGTCACTTAATCTTTTTGGAAAATACGCCAGTTTACACTGGTAAATACAATTAACTGACTCTTTTGAAAACATTTATGAAAATTGATTTAAATGCACAAGACACAAATATCTTTTTATAACTTGGGACAATTATATAAAAATAATCTTGTATACAAATTTATATGTTCGTTATACATTCAGGGCCCGATATAGAAACCGAGTAAAGATTAACAGACACGCCACAAGTATAGGCCCACAGGAGAGTGAGATACCGTTTTTCCTACGCAACTGTCAGGTGTATGCCTACACCCCGTGCTTAAGACGTGGCCATTTCTTAATAATGATGCCAAGGATATCCGGGACATGGTCATTAACACCAAAGGCTTTATTTCAAACAAGACAGATTAAAACGGGTTACCTCAATAATTTAACCACTAATCGATTAAACATTTGATACCCGACCAAGCGGTATTATTATAATACCGTATCCCAAGCCCGTATAGGGAAAATAAGTTAAAAGTATTTACCTGAGCTAAAATGTAATTTTATTCTCAGCCGTATATTCAAATCAGCAAGCACAAGTACCTCTATTGGGCTCTCAATCTGGAACGAAGGTTTTATTAACCTATTAGATTCCTAACGGGTCTTACTTAAGTTTAAACTTAGACCAGTTAGTTTTAACGAAAGATTTACGGTTCAAAACGCAAGATTAAGTGAAGACCGGATTAGAATGTGATTTAGACCCGACAAGTATGAAGACTTGTATAATATGGGTAATCTAAACACATTCTGGATTTTGAAGTGAAATTGATAAGGATTGACCCATTTCGGTTAATTCATGTAAACTAGTTACATAAACCGTACCGAACGCGTAAAATGCATAACGGGTAACCAATGAGTCATGAACATGTTTCACAACTTAATATGCCTTAAATATGTTGTGATATCAGTAGGATACATTCCATTATGCCCAAAACGAAATTAAAACCAATTTAAGCCCCGTAGGGGTATTTTGGTCATTTCAAAGGTTATAAAAGAGGTTAAATAGTAATATGAGGTTCTGGTCTAAAATAATCAGTAAATATATTTACTTTATCAAGTTATATCGGTAAGATATCTCACATATGTGAAATTTATCATTTATGGCCAAACTATGCACCGTAGGGGCATTTTGGTCATTTCACATATGCTTTAAGGGTTAATTTTGGAAATATGAGTTCAAAACTTTTATTTACTATTAAATTATAAAAAATTATTCATAACATCAGTAGGTAACAAGCTTTAGGTGCCAAATATGGTTTTTAACCATATTATGCGCCTAAATCGCATAGAAGTCGGTATTTGACGGTATTCTGGTTAAATAAGTAAATCTGAGATTTTGAACAGCCTTTACTGTTTAAAATAATATTTTTAATATATAAAGTCAGTAAAAAAAGGTTTGATATGTAAAGGATGTGTAAAACTCATTTTATTGGCAAAAAGAGCATCACCGTCAATTACCGAAACAATGCAAGAACCCTATATTATGATCAGTTTAAAATTCAACAAAAATCTTCAAAAATCCCTAAATATTATATTACATCAGTGGGTAAAAGGTTTGGTGTCAAAATTTGGGTCTAAATAGGTTTTATGCCAAAAATGCCGTTTAATTAATAAAAAAGGCCTCAATTTACGATATCGAGCATATCTCCTAATCTAGACCTCAAACTGATGTCAAATTTTTAGGACATGTTTAAATATCAGTAATAAAGGTTTTTGTCCTCTCACATTTTCAAAAATCTCGTTTTAATATCAAAAGGGCATAATGGTCAATTTTTAAGCATTTAACGGAAACATGCAATGAACTAGGATTTCTATGGAACCATGTTGTATAACCTCAGAGGGTTATACTAACATATAATACGGTCCTATAGGAATCCTAAGGCATATCTAAACTAAGCTAAATCGGGTCAGAACTGAAAGTCAAAGCAAAAGTCTACTTTTGCGACTTTCGGTTCCGAACCGAGCCTAAACTCAGAATTGTCGGGTTGAACATGCCTAGACATGTTCAATTAATATTTACCAAGTTATTAAAGTGACAAAACTGATTTTATTGCCTTTACATCATTAGTTACGAATTTTGTTTAAAAACGACTCGTTTGACTTTTATTTTAATTACTTTGACCCGACAATTAACTAAGCAAACGTGGTAATTAGGAGGTGCCCTTTTGAGGGTTTAATACCTACCTAATTACGATCACGTATCCATGTTCGTTACGAACAATGGCTAGACCGTACAAGGTCTAATAAAAAGTCAAAGCGGTTAACGAAACATTTGACTTTTTCGGCTTTAAAAGCCAATAAACTGAACTAGGCACGAAAGGGATGATTACAAAGGGTCCAATGGACTGAAAGGAGGTTCCCAAAGGTTCAGGATCATCTTAGATGAGAGCAAGAGCAGATTTTGGAAAGATGGTGTGAAATGAACAAGGAAACCCAACACCTATTTATATTTTTCGGGATCGCATAGGATCGTGACAAGTGTCGGAAGGTATAACCAGATCATAACATGTGTAAAATGGTTTTATAAAACATGTAGCAAGCCCCTAGAATCGAATATGTGAGTATGCGAAACCAGTTTTGATGAAAACCAGCAACAAAAACAGTTTTTGAAGCTGTTCTGTTTTACACGGCCCGCATAGGAAGCCCAGGTGGCTTACGTGTCCCGCCTAGAACCTGGCCCATACTCACAGTTTGGCATAATTACATATTCAGCCCCTGAATACGTTATATGCTATTTCCCACACATTTAAGGCCCGTTAAGCCAAGTTTAAGGCTCTACAATGATGCCTAAACATAGGGAACATAAAACATGCTAAAAAATATGCCGGATGTCGGTTCGTTTGGTCGTACGGTTGCGTCGTTCGGCTAATTACGACGAAACACGAACGGACGCGAAAAACGATCCAAATTACGCGACGAATGGAATTTTATCATGCCAAACACTAAAATAAAATATTTTAGTGATTACATAAATTTTTGGATGTCCGGATATATTCAGAACGTAAGATATGCGTGAAAATGCAAACTTATGCACTTTTTGACGCTTTTAGCCCCTGTTTGACTTAAAAGTTTATTTTTGCACGCCGGACCCCTCAAAGCCTATTTCTAAGCTATGTAAAGGATATTTATGTTATTTTAACTTATAGTCAAGTTCCGGAATGTTCGCTACCATCCGATTCGATATACTTTTGCAGTTTGACGCAAATAGTCCTTTAATCGCACAAAGTAGCGCGGAATGTTATTTAATGATATCCAAGCATTCCATGGCCCATAATGGGTATTCCCAAGCATGTGTTTAAATATTACCACGCCCGCGTTCGCTTAAATGGTCACCAAAAGGCGTAGATTCAAAAGTTGATGCTTTTGGTCCCTCTAATGCGCAAACTTGCGCATGTCATCGTTTAATAGCATCGAAGCCTTATCTAATCCATGTTAAGAATTATTGAGAGTATTATTAAACATCACGATGCTTCGGGTTCGTAAAAAGGTCATTCAGAGGTATAATTAAACATATTGACGCTTTTAACCCCTTAAACTTGCGAAGTTGCGCGTAACGTCACTTAAAGGCATAAAAGCCTTAAAGGACAATAATTGACATTCCCGAGAGTATAATAAATTATCATGAAGCTCTCGGTTTGTTAAAAGGTCATTCAGAGGTAAGAATTAACATGTTAACGCTTTTAACCCTTCGACGCACAAACTTTCAATTAATTATGCAAACGGCCATTCTCGATCAACAAGTGGCCCATTTGTGAATATGATTACCATGTAATGTTATTCAGAGGCTTATAATAAGCACGTTAACATTTCCAGTCCTTCTATACTCAAAGTTTTTGATTTTTCGCAAAATTAGTCCCTCAAATTCAACGTTTGACTTTATTAGGGTTTATTACACGTGTCAATACATCATTGGACATGATTTTACGAGGTGTTACATCCTCACCCCCTTAAAAGAAATCTCGACCTCGATATTTTCCAAAGTAACAGAAGTACTTTTTGTCGCATAATGGACTTAACTTCTATAGCATATATGGGGCCTCTCCAAGCCCCCGAGGTGACCTTTATAATAGGTACATGTATCATTTTAGAGTTTCTTAACCTGTCGATCCTTAATCGATACGGGTTTCTCATCAAACCATAAATCTGCATATCATTATGTGATAATGCTTCTCGACTTATCGGCGAAACATATCCTTAAATTACTAGTGTGGGTCACATTGATTTTCATCAAGCCCCTTAGGTAAGTTTTAGCTTATAAGCTACTTGATCTTGATATATTCGATTTCATCGAATGATTCTATATATCCAGAGCTTAACTTACCCTGATAAATTAAAATTTAGTACACCCTTCTTAGGGCGATACCTTTAATTGAGCCTTATTCCTTATTGAGGACTTAAGAGGGTTGCGACTTTTATCAATCCTTGATTCTCTGCCAATTACTGGCAACTCACAGATGATTATGAATTCGAATGATCTTATTCGTTGTTTCCAAGTTAATTTCAGGTCCTGCTAATTCGGACTTACTGAACTTCTGTCTAACAACAGATGTTTAATATCCCATCTATACAAGGTCTCCAAAGGAGCAACCTTGATACTTACATAACAACTATTATAGAAAAGTTTATTTAAGGTGAGATGGTTATTCCAACCACTGCTTAAAACCAATCTTAAGGAATAGCTAATTCTTACAGCTAGTCGAACAAATCGACGATCCTGGGCAGCTGATGGCGATTCTTAATTGTTGCCTAAATAGGGTTGCAGTAATCATTGCATAAGCAAAATGAACCGTCTTTCTTAATTAACAATACCGAAACTTTTAGAATTTGAATTGGCTTTAAGGACCTTTATCTTAGAATTCATTTAATTAGGGTTTCGATTATCTCATAATTGGTAGTACTAATCCACGCGGAGAGTTCACGATACTGCAGCCCTAAGCGGGATGTTAATCTTAACTCTACTTATCTTTCAGGAGGTAAACAGGGTAGTCTTTGGAGAAGTTAATCAAGACACAAGGAGATCACTGAGATTTTCCAAATCTCAGGCTCCGGTTCATCTATCATTGCCTGTGTCAGATAAGCGACACATTTACTTTACAAATCCACAGATACCTTATTTAGTGATACTTATTTGGACATTTCCATTCTGGATATCTTCTTTGAATACCATTAGCTGATTTTAGTACCACATGACCATTGGGATATCTCAGTGATTCCATACATTAAACCTCCATACTGATCAGGCATGGAAGCAATCTATGGAACATATCAAGATACACCAATCCTCATATGGCGCTTCTGTCATACCGTCTGGTATTCGCAATCGATAGAGATCAAAGAGATATCAACTACATAGGCTGACGTACTTCATCTGGCGAGAGGGTACTCTAGAATTTTACGACTGAAGATTTTTGACGGGAACAGAAGAAATGGTACTTATGATTTTCGTCTGTAAGTTTTATCTTACACTTAATATCTAGGGTTCTTGTGGAAGATTTTAAAAGTTTGCTTACTTACAATTTATGAAGGATTTATTGGCATCTGAATCAAAACAGAACTCTTAGCATTTATATTACTGATAAATGATAAGGGATGTACCTGATGTCATTATTGATATGAACTACCTCTGGCATCCATCAGGGAAGTTTAGGCGCTTTCATTTTTAGGCTTTCTATCCTTAGCCGCATTTCCTTTGACAGATTTAGGGCATGTAGTCTTGATGTGGCCTTTCTCATTACAGCCGAAGCAGACTGCATCCTTTATGTCCTTGCAATCCAACGTTTTATGCTCCCTTGATTTGCAGATCCCACAAGCCCTAGGCTGCGATTGGGATTTTGGTTCGAACCTGCACTTCCCTAGATGGCGTTTCTTGCAGGTCTTGCATACAGGTTTCTCGTTGGACTTCTGTTTGTTCTTCTTAAGCTCAAACTTACCCTTTTTCTTAGAAGTATGGGAGTTATCTTTCTCCCTTTTCCTTTTTAGTTCATTATCTGCATCCAAGGTATGAATAAGATCCTTCTCGTGAGTAAGGGAGTGTGGTCTTAGATGAGATTTGGAGCAAGTAGCATTGGGCTCCTTGAACTTTTTCACGGCCTTCCTCACAGCCTTTCCAACAGCTGCATCTATCATAGCTTTGAGAACATCTTGTCAATTCGGAGGTTCACAATTGTAGCATCTTTAGCATCTTTAGCATCATCAATGGCGCGATTGACGGTTGTCTTATCCGAGTTTGTCATACTCGAGACTTGGTTCCTAACACCAAATGAAACAATTACTTAGTTGCAATTCCACAACCGCTATTCATCATCCTGATGACCTAACATATACTAACCATGGTATCATTAAACCATACAGGCTAATATAGTACGAACATTCTTAATGAATGTTATTTAAAATATATATCAATTATACTTAGCCTAGGACATAAAAGACCATCAATGGCATTTGAGGTTTGGACCTAGTCCATCACCTTTTTGACATGGGATCAAATGTCACATCTATCTTGATCATATTGATGATTTTGGATAGCTTGAAAGCTTGTCATAATGATATTGGAGAAGAGCGATTCCTAATGGATATAAAGCATCCATCTAAAGTTGTTGAAGCAGTCTCTAAAGTATCATCGGCCAATTCTACCTCGCGTTATATGTCTAGGGTCCTAATCAGGCGGATACAACTGTTTACAACATTTATTGTCCACAATAGACTTATCTGCGCCAGAATCAAACAAATTCCCGCATAAACATCATTGATAAGGAAAGGTACCTGTTATGATGTTATCTTTCTACACTGCCTACTGGGTTCATCTGGAAGACTCACGCGTTTGTTTTCTTGGCCTCTTCAGGCTTCTTCTGATTCCTAGGGCAGTTAGTCTTGATATGCCCCTTCTCGTTGCAACCATAACATGTTGCATCTTTCAACTTCTTGCAATCCAAGGTTTTATGTTCCTTAGACTTGCAGATCCCACAAGGTTGAGGCTGAGATTCAAATCTGCACTTCCCGAGGTGGTATTTCCTACAGGTTTTGCACCTGGTCTTTTCACCCGACTACTAGTTGTCCTTCTTAAACCCGGAACTCTTCTTATGATCTGAGTTCCCCTTTTTCTTCTTATCGGAGCGATGAGAATTCTCATCCTCCCTTTTACGCTTTCCATCTTCAGAAGCTTGGACAGCCTTGTTTCTGACCACATCAAGTGTGAGAGATAGTGACAGATCTGCCGCTGACCTGAATGTAGTAGGTCTTGATGCTTTCACACTTGCCTTGATTTCTAGGGCTAGACCCCCAATAAAGCGAGCTATACGCTTCGGTTTCGGTGTGATCAAGTAAGGAACCAATCGAGACATGGTATTAAAACTTGTAAGATATGCCTGACAATCTAAGTTCTTCAAGACCAATGTCAAGAAATCAGTCTCGATTTTCTCAACTTCATATTGAGGACATAATTTTTTTTTTATAAGAGCAACAAACTGATCCCAAGTCAAGTTGTACAACGAGATCTTCCCTGTAGCTTGGATTAGTGACCTCCACCAAGCTAGGGCTTCTCCTTTAAAAGATTGTGAAACAAACTTCACAATGTCTTGCCCTGCACATCCACTAATATCAACAGCGGTGTCCATCTCACCGAGCCACATCATGCAATCGATGGCTCCTTTTTCTCCTGTGAAGTCTCTGGGCTTGCAGGAGACAAAATATTTATATGAACATGTTTTAACATGTGGCTCTTGATTAAGCACAACTTGTCTAGACGGAACACTCCTCTGATTCGATGAGTGATGAGAATCGTCCTTATAAGATACATGCGTTTGGGAAGGTGGTTTTGCATGTGGTACAGATTGAGTTCTGGCGCAATTTCCACTTGATTCATTATACTGTCTGTCAAGAGCTCGAGTAACGGCATTATCTATTAATGCATGCAGTTCTGCACCAGCTATATTAACTCTGGTAGTATCATTATTCTCCCTCAAGTGGCTGTTAATCTCATCTGATCCAGCCATGTAGCTTGATTGCTACATAAATATTGACAATGATTTATTCAGAAGTCTATTATGGAATTGTCACTTATGGCAATTCATTACCCATGGAAATTTTTAAGCCATATTGGTTAATTTAATTTATTCAAATTTTTATTATATTTTATCCCAGTTATAAACTATTAAGGATATTGAAATGGCACAAAAGGCCTTGTCACGAGGACAGTTTTGAATTTATAAGCCATGACCTTACAGGATCGAGGCATTAAGGTTTGAACACAGTTCATTACCCTTCTTGACAGAGAGTCAAAGACTACAACTGTCTTTTGTCTTTTAGGACAATAGATATAGCCCGTAGGCATTTCATCACTAAGGGATGTTTATGATATGATCATCTTATCTGATGATTTGAGCCAGGATTTCTAAATCACTAGGCTAGATAAGAAATTGGAAGAATCCAATATAAGGGTGACTCGTGTGATTTTATCGAATCACATTTACCAGGAGTGCTAATATGTTTTCAGATGTTAACAAGGATTCAAATCTTAAAAAGGTTTTACCATCTAGGCCATGTCTATAATGACATATAGGCTAGGTTATACCTTCAAGATTTTCTTTCAATATTCAATGGCAGATCAATTACAAAAAGGAATGATATTTTGATTTATTTTATATGTTATATTCATACATATAAGGACAAATGAAACTTTAAATTAAAACATTCCATTAAATGGAAAAAAAGTACATAGATGCCCTAAACGGGACTTTTAAACAAGAATTTGTCCACATAGGAACTAAAAGGTAAATATGTCCTTATAAGGACTAATAAGAAATGAAATGCAACAAAAAAAATTTCTTCTTCACTTTATTTCTGGAAGTTTTCTCCTTGGTTCTCTGTGTGAGGTACGAATACTGAAGGTTCTGGTGTGTAGTCGAAATCTTCTATTTTAGGAATCCTTACAATGGTGGAATCCAAGGATGCTATGGTTAATGAATAATATGAATCATGAATAAGGTCAGGACAGGTAAAATCCAAGTTTGGGATTCCAAGACTTGGAGGTAAGAAATACGAGTCCTTTGGGTTCATAGGTATAGAACTTGAAATATGGTTAATGGGTTCAAAAGGTCATTTCTCCATACTGGTCGTACGCCTATTCGAGCTATAATACGAAGCTTTACATTCCTAAACTTCAGATTTTGAGTGCTTCCACCAATGGCAGCTTTGCTCGGCGACACGGTCCTGAGGTACATAAATATCGAAAACAACGTATACATATAACAGGGATGAGATCATTCCTAGTTCATGTCTAGACTCGGAAGTCAAGGAATGTGCTACTGTGTCATTGAGATTAAACACAAAAGGCTAGTGTTTAATTCACTCAATGTTGGCTCCGATACCAACCTGTCACACCCCGATATTTCCACGTATTACCGGTGGGCCCGGTGGGGAGTATCGTGACGTAGTTGATATCATCATAGTCAAATAATCACAGTTCAATGCACAGCGGAAGTCTAAAGTAAATATATTACAACCTGATTCAAAAGTAACATCGAATATTACAAGCGGATTGTAAGATGGATCCACAGGCAGATCTTAAAACAGAAATATAGACACTGTTCAACAGACTTTAGATGTTTAGAACTTGCATGATTCCTTATTAACGCCCTGAGCTCCCAGCCAATTATGTACAGTACCTGTCACTTAATCTTTTTGGAAAATACGTCAGTTTACACTGGTAAATACAATTAACTGACTCTTTTGAAAACATTTATGAAAATTGATTTAAATGCACAAGGCACAAATATCTTTTTATAACTTGGGACAATTATATAAAAATAATCTTGTATACAGATTTATATGTTCGTTATACATTCAGGGCCCGATATAGAAACCGAGTCAAGATTAACAGACACGCCACAAGTATAGGCCCACAAGAAAGTGAGATACCGTTTTTTTAACGCCCTAACACGTTTTAACCAAATTTTGACGCAGCGGAAAATACATACTAAAAATTTCTTTATACGTTATTCTTTCTTTCACTTAAATACATTAATCCCTTTTCATAAATTAATTAAAAACTAACATACGTATATCGAATTAAGTGACCACATATACACCCAAGTACAACCCATGTCTTGACTCGATCTTCAACCGTTTACACATCTTGAACAAACATTCATAAACCTGTACAACCTGCAGTCACCACAACCAATTACTTCATTAGCAACCAGTGACATAATATATATACTTTAAAACGTGCATAATCAAGCATCAACATCTCTTATTCTCGTTCATATAAGTCCAATCGTTCATCCATTCGGACACTCTCGTACGACATCCATACTTAACCTTCACTCTCCATTATTAGTATACCTGCACTTTCATTTCATTCTTAACAGAAAACAATTAGCATCATTATACTTTCCTATTCACTTTCGACTTCTTTTTCCGTAAACTTACCTATTTACTTCCATTGTTTAATACTTTCACATGTATCACAATAATGATCATAGTACAATATATTTCACATCTAAAGTGTAAGTCCGGGTTTTACTTACCTTACTCGTCCGTATTTGTATTCGCTTACTTGAGTCTTCTTGTCCCGTTAGCCTTCCACGCTCCCATCCATCTTGACATGATTCTTATACTTTCATGTCATTACATTAACATCCTTATTAGCATTCATGATTATTCATATGAACGATCATATCAAGTTCATATCTCACATATGTATTCCATTAGCCGATTCAAACAAGCATATAGCATACTCAACATCATCATAACACAACCTTCACATATTATTGTCATTTAGACATTTCATCAAACACGTGGCGTGCGTACTACTTCCTAGGCATCATGTACAACTAGTTTATGCATAATCTTCCTAGTTCATTTATATTTCATCAAATCTTCTTACTAATCAACAAGTATCATTAGCACATAAACATCAAGCATAGCATCATCATATTTCTCCTAATTCATCTAACAAGAATTCATCATACCCACATAATACATCAATCTTTCCACAAGACTTGGACATAGATGGTGATTCTAGTCATCATCTTCACCATAACTAACGGGTTTCACCTCTAATCATCAAATTAGCACTAACCATACATAACCGATGTTCTATACGAGGGTTCTAACCCTTGTACATGATTAATTTCATATTAACTCACGGATTAGAACATAACCCACTTCACCCATGATCACAAATCTTAAATTTAAGACATACCTTATGATCCCCTCGTGATAGTGATCATTTATCCATGCTCGGTTATGATTTTAGACTTCATTCCACCCTTCAATTTGAAGATTTAACAAGAACTAGGGTTTGAACCCTTATTCTTCTTCTTCCTGATCGTCCCACACACACATGAAGTGTGTGTGTGTGTGTGGGGGTTTTCCTTTATTTAATAAATCATGTTTCCTTTTTAACGGTTTTGGTCCCTCAACTTCGTTTCAATTAATAAAGAGACTAACACTCATTATCTTGTTACTTATATATACATGTCACCACTCGGTAAATTATTCCTAGTCAACTTTTATTTACGGGTCACTTTTACCCCAAACGGTAATTTACCCGTTCCTTTATATTAACCGGGTTTAAATTATCAAACCCCATTTTTGGGGTGTTACCCTACGCAATTGTCAGGTGTATGCCTACACCCCGTGCTTAAGACGTGGCCATTTCTTAATAATGATGCCAAGGATATCCGAGACATGGTCATTAACCCCCAAAGGCATTATTTCATACAAAACAGATTAAAACGGGTTACCTCAATAATTTAACCACTAATCGATTAAACATTTGATACCCGACCAAGCGGTATTATTATAATACCGTATCCCAAGCCCGTATAGGGAAAATAAGTAAAAAGTATTTACCTGAGCTAAAATGTAATTTTATTCTCAGCCGTATATTCAAATCAGCAAGCACAAGTACCTCTACTGGGGCTCTCAATCTGGAATGAAGGTTTTATTAACCTATTAGATTCCTAACGGGTCTTACTTAAGTTTAAACTTAGACCGGTTAGTTTTAACGAAAGGTTTACGGTTCAAAACACAAGATTAAGCGAAGACCGGATTAGAATGTGATTTAGACCCGACAAGTATGAAGACTTGTATAATATGGGTAAGCTAAACACATTCTGGATTTTGAAGTGAAATTGATAAGGTTTGACCCATTTCGGTTAATTCATGTAAACTAGTTACATAAACCGTACCGAACGCGTAAAATGCATAACGGGTAACCAATGAGTCATGAACATGTTTCACAACTTAATATGCCTTAAATATGTTGTGATATCAGTAGGATACCTTCCATTATGCCCAAAACGAAATTAAAACCAATTTAAGCCCCGTAGGGGTATTTTGGTCATTTTAAAGGTTATACAAGAGGTTAAATAGTAATCTGAGGTTCTGGTCTAAAATAATCAGTAAATATATTTACTTTATCAAGTTATATCAGTAAGATATCTCACATATGTGAAATTTATCATTTATGGCCAAACTATGCACCGTAGGGGCATTTTGGTCATTTCACATATGCTTTAAGGGTTAATTTTGGAAATCTGACTTCAAAACTTTTATTTACTGTTAAAGTATAAAAATTTATTCATAACATCAGTAGGTAACAAACTTTAGGTGCCAAATATGGTTTTTAACCATATTATGCGCCTAAATCGCATAGAAGTCGGTATTTGATGGTATTCGGGTTAAATAAGTAAATCTGAGATTTTGAACATCCTTTACTGTTTAAAATAATATTTTTAATATATAAAGTCAGTAAAAAAAGGTTTGATATGTAAAGGATGTGTAAAACTCATTTTATTGGCAAAAAGGGCATAACCGTCAATTACCGAAACAATGCAAGAACCCTCTGTTATGATCAGTTTAAAATTCAACAAAAATCTTCAAAAATCCCTAAATATTATATTACATCAGTGGGTAAAACGTTTGGTGTCAAAATTTGGGTCTAAATAGGTTTTATTGTAATACCCCAAAACTCGAATTATTAAATTCGTAGGAATGTCACCATGTGTAATTAAATAAAATACAATAACTAAGTTATTAAACTTAGTTAAATGCCTAATAAACAAGTTAAGGAATGAAACTTGTGGCAACTATAATGGAATGGAATGGTCTAATAGTTGAATGAGATTTTTATCACATGTGGCTTAATTGTGAATTCTAGTGGAGGTTGATTCACAAGTTGGAAGCGATAGTTGACTATGAAATTAATGGAGTCGAGTTCGTTGGAAGTTTGTGAAAAATATATATCAGAATCCACCTATTTGAGTTATCTAATATATATTATATATAGAACTCATAACGTGCATGTTGGGTTTCAGGTATAATGGGAACTAGAGGTTTGCGGACTGATGAATGGAACAAGGTTTGGCGACAAATCCGAGATCGAGTCAGCAATGTCAGTTCGTCCATCCGTCAGGTTATATCGCCGACTTAGACGGGTCATCATGTTTTACTTGCCTTTTTCGGCATTCGGTAGTTTTAAACCGTGTAAGCTTCATGAGTCAGACGTAGTGTCTTGTTTTGTTTATGTTCAAGTTTAGAGTTGTAAAATAGATTGTAAACAGGTTTTGTTACCGTAACGGTTATCCGTATTACGAACGGGTCATGCCGAAATTTTATAAAAAAATTGGCATGAAATATGTAGGTGTTTAAATGATGGTAACTATCAAATGAAAGTGAAGACACTATAATTGTTTCTAGAAATTGAAGCTAAAAAAATGCGCCTACATTCCGCATAGTAAGAATGTTTAGAAAATTTATGGGCGTTAAAAGTTGGTATCAGAGCCCTGGTTTGAGGGAAATCAAATAGAAGGAGGTAAATACTTGAACTCAAACCTGTGTGCTCTTGTGACAAGGAACCCGTATAATCCAAGACTCGATCGAGACCTAAAGGTAGAAGCGAATGTAAGTACTTATTAAAGTATGTATTTGAAGAAAACTAACAATATGTTATGTGTAAGGTGAGCATAATTGTTTGGAAAGGATGATCCGCGGATGCGGTCTAGGACCGACAGCAAGTCATGTAATAAGACAAATTGACCCCAGGTACGTAAATTTAATATGTGGGTGCATGTAATGGTAAAACCTATCAAGTGAATGAAAATTTTAAATGAAAGATAATAATTGAATAGTAATGATGTTTTGAAAATGTTACACGTGCTGAAACCTAATTCTTCGGACATAAGGTGGCGATTACACGAAGACACGAAACTAGTATGTGGATTGTGTACCTGGCCAGTATACAAGAAACATATGACGTTCATGAGACCGTGATAATTGTTACAGGTATGTCCGTTAGAATTAGGTAGTAGGTGGACGTGAGGGTGAAGGGAATGTAAGACTCTCAAGGAATTGAAAGTACCAAATGCAAAATGAGAAGTATGAATGATATGTTTGAATCCGCGAGATAGATTCAAAACATAGAAATAATGGAAAGTGTGAATGATATGTTCGAATCCGCGAGACGGATTCGAAACAAGGAAGGAATGAAGGGTACAAATGATATGTTATAATACGTGAAATGGATTCAAGACATAGAAGAGAATGAAAAGTTTGAATTTGTATATAAGTACGAATCAAACAAGTAAGAATAAATAATAAGAATGAAAGGTTCGAAATTTGTAAGTAAGTACAAACCAAACAAGTAAATATTCTTTGAAGCGGATATGATTCAAGTTACGCTTTAAACTTATATATATATATATATATATATATATGAATATATTTATGCTAATGCGTTGTATGCAAGAATGGTTAAAAGGATGAATGAGTTATGCGGGTCAAATGGTGATTGCCATTTGAACCCGGTATTTAATATTTGAAATGGTCAAGTCATATATTGTAGGTGAGCATAATGTATGGCCATGTAATAACACAAACTGGAGGGAAATAGTCAATGCAAGGAATGGATAACGGGTCAACGGATTTGACTTGCGCCAGGTATGTATAAAGGTTATGTTTTTAAAAGGAGCTTATTGCTCGACTAGAGGGGGATGTGTCAGAACTGGGTAATTGGTAAACATAGGTCAGAATGTATTTACAACGGACTTCCGAAAAGTCAAACAAATTAAGTTGATGATTATTAAGCAAGTAATTGTAAAATAGCATGAAGTATTTGATTCACTAAGTAGGTAAGACTGATGAAAACTATTGTAGTAGCAAGTAAACCTAGTCAAAAGAAATAAGCTTTGAAATACGTTATGTGTTAGACATATCATAAATTGACTCTTAGGAGTCGGAATGAATGATGGTTACGACCTAGACAAATGATTTAAGTAGGGACAGGAACGGGAAAAATCTTGCAATTAATATTAAAATAATGAAATAAAGTCTTTGCAAGTATGCAAGAATGGAAAGGAATTATGAACGTGTACTTTGATACGTCTATGATAAGTAAGAAGTACTGGTTTGACTTTGAAAAGTCAAACTGCAAAAGTTGACAAATGAGTTAAAGATCTGCGAAAGAATGGTTATGTATTGACCCGTCATGAACGGGTCAAACAACGAAAGTGATATGTTAGGAAATGGTCATGTATTGACCCTTTATGAACTGGTCAAACGCACTAATATTTTATTGACCCTTTATGAACGGGTCAAACCCACTAATATTTTAAAAAGGAATCGAGAAAAGATTAATAGGTAAATAAAGTGATGTAATAAACATCATGTCGGAATGAAATCGAATGAAATGTGTAAGCCCCTAATCTTATAATAAGAATGGCAGGAATCACGATGTGATAAATCTATCAAGAACGGCGAAAGAATGCTCATGAGCAGAAGCTCATCACACGGATGAATCAGGTCAATCCAGAGATGGTACGAATGGTAACGAAGATGGGCCGGATCATTTTTTTTACATGTCGGAGCACTTCGCCAAAGTGGTAAGGTTAGCGAATTGTTTAATATCTAAATGTAATTATATAGCTATGGGTTGAAAAAGTACGTTCGTACGAAATAATGTAGTGTAGAATGTGTTATAAAAAAAGATGGCTTGGCTTTTGGAAGTTGATTAAGAATGAGTTTTTAGATCAGGCTTATGTAGTAAGTAGTGTGTGAGTGAGTAAGGAGGTAGATATAAAACTCCAAGAATAAGTAAAACTATTAGAACTAATAACAGTGAAGTGTAGTAAGTTCATATGAACTTCAAATTGTTGTAATATAAGTCGTGGTATTAGACTCTTTAGGTTGCTACTAGTTTGACACACTAGCTTAAGTACGATAATGTCATGAGTTGAGAATTTAAGAAGAAGTTGTTAAAGAATGGAAATGTAAGGTATATGTAGTTGACCGGTTACGAATGGGTCAATATGATGTAGAAAGCATAATGAAGAGATAGTATAAGTGAAGAATTGTTGTAATAGGTCGCAAGGGTTGAAAATTATGATAATGATGAAAAGGTATGTATTGACCCGTTATGGACTGATCAATTAAGACAAGTATGATGGGCTATGATAATGGTCAAAACTTTGGCCCGATATGAACGGGTCGGATAGACTATATGTTTGATGTTTAAGGAATGTACATACAAATCTAGGTAGGTTGAAATGTTGAAAGAAATGGAGAAAGGATTTCTAGAAATGATGTTCATAAGGTTATGACCTTACAAATGGATAAATCGATATTGATGAAGTAGGTTTCGGGGACGAAACCTTCTTTAAGGGGGGTAGATTTGTAACACCCCAAAACTCGAATTACTAAATTCGTAGGAATGTCACCATGTATAATTAAATAAAATACAATAACTAAGTTATTAAACTTAGTTAAATGCCTAATAAACAAGTTAAGGAATGAAACTTGTGGCAACTATAATGGAATGGTAAACTTGAGAGACTTAGATTGCCAAAAAGGAAATTTAATTTATTAAAACAAAAAAAAATCACACACACAGGGTGTGTGTCTGCGTACGATCGCAGGAGAAGGGGGAAAAGGGGGTGTAAACCCTAACCACAATAAATCATTAATTGAAAAGGAAATCGCGGGCTGATTGTGTGCATGAACCAAGAATGATGATCCCTTAAGCGTTTCTCACATCAAGTAAGTTTAATTTTATGTTTTGGTAATGTTTTATGATATGGGTTATGGTCAATCCGTGAATTGATGCAAAAATTGAGCATGAATAAGTGTTATAATCCTCATATGGAACATGTATTGTGAAAGATTTTGAGTAGTAGGATTATAGAAGTTAAACCCATTTCTAGTGGTGAAGATGATGACATAAGAGATTGCACCCATGTTAAAACCTAGCTTGAATCATTGATGTATATGTTGTATGTAATGAATTATTGTTAGATAGGTTGATTATAGTATGTACTTAAGTTGATTCTTGTTGTAATTGATGAATTATGAATGAACTAGTAGGATAATGCATAAGGTACTTGTATCATGTGCTTTATTGGTGGTATGCACACAAGGTGTATGATGAAATGTCTAGGTGAAGTTAGAATGAGAGATATTTAGAAAAGATTTGATGAAAACTAAATCTGTCCAGAAAGTTACAGCCGAATGTAATCGGCTGTAACTGGGTCAAATCTTGTCAAAAATTGATGTTTATTGAGTTTTTGATGAACTCCCAGGAAAAACCTTTCAAACCCAACTGGAATTGCATTTTTTCGATGAAAAATGAACGTTTTATGAATTTTTCCGTATCGAAGGTTCAGGCTGCGTTTTCTGGCAGAATTTGCAGCCCATTACGAATGTCATAACTTAATTTAGGAATTGAGTTATATTCTCAATTTTTTACTGTAGGTAGCTTCAGGAGGTTAAGAAAATCTCCAATTAGAATTTTGTCAATCGGATAAACGAGGAATTTTAAATGAATTTTTCCGTAAGATGCAGTCAGAAGTGACGAATCTGATTGCATCTTAGTAAATGAATTTTTATAAATTTTTGGTAGAGAGATAGAATCTAAAAATTTAACACAATGATAACCCCTCCGAGGGGCCCGTCACATAAAAAAATTGTAATTTTTGCAAGCTCGTAAGTATAGTAAACAGATGTCACAAAACAGCCTATTTTCAGTGAATTAAGCTATACATGTTAGTGAAGGATTGATTAATGAAAGTAATGTGACTAAGTGGTTATATATTTATCGGATTGGAAGTGTGTATGATTGAAAGTTGACTTTTTAGAAAGTCAACAAGGTATGAATAATAAGGTTAGACTTCCTAACACTATTGTGAGAATAAGGAGATCATGTGAATATTTGCTAGATTATTATATGACGTACATGATGGTAAGTTGAATTGGTTATGTTATGAATGATGTGATAATGGATCTATGCAATATGTATGTTAACAGTTGCCTACTAGTAATGGTCTATGGCATTACGAATTGTAAATTGTATGTATTGTTATGTAATCATTGGTAATTATGCATGTATGAATGTATTTAATTTAATGTATGGTGGAATGTGTACTATAACACGCGTATGTGGTATATAGAACCATGTGTAGAATTTCTCGATGTATGAATCAAGTAATTGATAATATGAGTTATAACGTTTGCTAATAATGACATGTAAACGTGGACATGAAAGGATAGGTACATGCCATTTTGGGCGCGAACTCGGGAGGCAATGAGACGGACATATGGAATACATATCAACTAATTACGGGTCAAGGTAAGTGCTTCTTACACTTAATAGTTGTATGCGGGAACATAGATTTATTGTTTGCAGGTTCTTGTACTTGTATACGTAGAACATCTTGTGGTTTAATGTGGAACTTATATGAGAATATTAAAGTATGAAATGTTAAATTGGAGGTATTCATAGGAGAATACCATGGACAAGGGAATCATAACCCACGAGTATGGTAAGTATCTATATCATAGATTTGAAACTATTTAATTGGTAAGTTGAATTCAAGTCATTGGTACATGACTTGCCTGGTGATTATTATTATTATTATTATTATTATTATTATTATTATTATTATTATTATTTAACTAAGGGTAGAATGTTAGATGTGTTGATAACGGTTAATCTAATAAAGGGTTGTTGATTTAATAAAAGTCAAATTAGTACGCGGCTTCCAAACCACAATCTTAATAAATGGAATGCTTTGGATTAAATAAGTATATATGCACATGATTCCAAGTTGTGTACAAATATCATAACCATGATGTTTATTTAGTAAGTGGATTAGATTACAGTGGTAACTGGTTAAACTATTGTCTCGAATTATTTAACTTGGGGTAAGCAAGTAGATTTGGGTCACTTGATCCACATGAATGAAAAAGATTTGGATTCGTGCTTAGTAAAGCATTAATGAAATCTTTGGATCTGTTAGAAATAAATATTAATGGTCTAATAGTTGAATGAGATTTTTATCACAGGTGGCTTAATTGTGAATTCTAGTGGAGGTTGATTCACAAGTTGGAAGCGATAGTTGACTATGAAATTAATGGAGTCGAGTTTGTTGGAGGTTTGTGAAAAATATAGATCAGAATCCACCTATGTGAGTTATCTAATATATATTATATATAGAACTCATAACGTGCATGTTGGGTTTCAGGTATAATGGGAACTAGAGGTATGCGGACTGATGAATGGAACAAGGTTTGGCGACAAATCCGAGATCGAGTCAGCAATGTCAGTTCGTCCATCCGTCAGGTTATATCACCGACTTAGACGGGTCATCATGTTTTACTTGCCTTTTTCGGCATTCGGTAGTTTTAAACCATGTAAGTTTCATGAGTCAGACGTAGTGTCTTGTTTTGTTTATGTTCAAGTTTAGAGTTGTAAAATAGATTGTAAACAGGTTTTGTTACCGTAACGGTTATCCGTATTACGAACGGGTCATGCCGAAATTTTATAAAAAAATTGGCATGAAATATGTAAGTGTTTAAATGATGGTAACTATCAAATGAAAGTCAAGACACTATAGTTGTTTCTAGAAATTGAAGCTAAAAAAAATGGGCCTACATTCCGCATAGTAAGAATGTTTAGAAAATTTATGGGCGTTAAATTTATGCCAAAAATGCCGTTTAATTAATAAAAAGGCCTCAATTTACGATATCGAGCATATCTCCTAATCTAGACCTCAAACTGATGTCAAATTTTTAGGACATGTTTAAATATCAGTAATAAAGGTTTTTGTCCTCTCACATTTTCAAAAATCTCGTTTTAATATCAAAAGGGCATAATGGTCAATTTTTAAGCATTTAACGGAAACATGCAATGAACTAGGATTTCTATGGAACCATGTTGTGTAACCTCAGAGGGTTATACTAACATATAATACGGTCCTATAGGAATCCTAAGGCATATCTAAACTAAGCTAAATCGGGTCAGAACTGAAAGTCAAAGCAATAGTCTACTTTTGCGACTTTCGGTTCCGAACTGAGCCTAAACTCAGAATTGTCGGGTTGAACATGCCTAGACATGTTCAATTAATATTTACCAAGTTATTAAAGTGACAAAACTGATTTTATTGCCTTTACATCATTAGTTATGAATTTTGTTTAAAAACGACTCGTTTGACTTTTATTTTAATTACTTTGACCCGACAATTAACTAAGCAAACGTGGTAATAAGGAGGTGCCCTTTTGAGGGTTTAATACCTACCTAATTACGATCACTTAGCCATGTTCGTTACGAACAATGGCTAGACCGTACAAGGTCTAATAAAAAGTCAAAGCGGTTAACGAAACATTTGACTTTTGCGACTTTAAAAGCCAATAAACTTAACTAGGCACGAAAGGGATGCTTACAAAGGGTCCAATGGACTGAAAGGAGGTTCCCAAAGGTTCAGGATCCTCTTAGATGAGAGCAAGAGCAGATTTTGGAAAGATGGTCTGAAATGAACAAGGAAACCCACCACCTATTTATAGTTTTCGGGATCGTATAGGATCGTGACAAGTGTCGGAAGGTATAACCAGATCATAACATGTGTAAAATGGTTTTATAAAACAGGTAGTAAGCCCCTAGAATCGAATATGTGAGTATGGGAAACCAGTTTTGATGAAAACCAGCAACAAAAACAGTTTCTGCAGCTGTTCTATTTTACACGGCCCGCGTAGGAAGCCCAGGTGGCTTACGCGGCCCGCCTAGAACCTGGCCCAGACTCACAGTTTGGCAGAATTACATATTCCGCCCCTGAATACGATATATGCTATTTCTGACACATTTCAGGCCCGTTAATCCATTTTTAAGGCTCTACAATGATGCATAAACATAGGGAACATAAAACATGCTCAGAAATATGCCGGATGACGGTTCGTTTGGTCGTACGGGTGCGTCGTTCGGCTAATTACGACGAAACACGAACGGACGCGAAAAACGATCCAAATTACGCGACGAATGGAATTTTATCATGCCAAACACTAAAATACAATATTTTAGTGATTACATAAATTTTTGGATGTCCGGATATATTCAGAACGTAAGATATGCGCGAAAATGCAAACTTATGCACTTTTTGACGCTTTTAGCCCCTGTTTGACTTAAAAGTTTATTTTTGCATGCCGGACCCCTCAAAGCCTATTTCTAAGCTATGTAAATGATATTTATGGTATTTTAACTTATAGTCAAGTTCCGAAATGTTCGCTACCATGCGGTTCGATATACTTTTGCAGTTTGACGCAAATAGTCCTTTAATCGCACAAAGTAGCGCAAAATGTTATTTAATGATATCCAAACCTATGACCATTAGTGTAACCCTCTGAGGTTATACAACTTGGTTCTTTAGTTATCCTATTCATTCGCATGTTTCCGTTATATGCCTAAATGTTGACCATTATGCCCTTTTGACTTTAAAACGAGATTTTTGAAAATGTGAGAGGACAAAAACCTTTATTACTAATTTATAAACTTGTCCTAAAAATTTGACATCAGTTTGAGGTCTAGATTAGGAGATATGCTCAATATCGTAATTAAGAAGCTTTTTATTAATTAAACGGCGTAATTAGCATAAAGCCTATCTAAACCCAAATTTAGACATCAAACTTTTTACCCACTGATGCAATATAATATTTTGGGATTTTTGAAGATTTTTATTTATTTTTAAGCTGAGCATAACATAGGGTTCTTGCTATAATTCGGAAATTGTCGGTTATACCCTTTTCTTGAATAAAAAGAGTTTTACATAATATTTTGACACCAAAATTTTTGATACTGATTTTATATAATAAATAAAACATTTTGAACTTTATAAACTGATCAAAAACTCAGAATTCTAATTTTGACCTTTAAAGCTTATCTGAAATTACAAAAAATGCCCATACGGTGCATAGTTTGGTTATAAAAGATAAATTTCACATATATGCAATACCCTACTGTTATGACTTATAAAAATAAATATTTTTACTGATTATATCAGACCTGAATCTCAGCTTAATAATTAAACTCTTTTATAAGCTTTAAAATGACCAAAATACCCCTACGGGGCATAATTTGAGTTTAAATCCATTTTGGGCATAATGGAAGGTATCCTACTGATGTCACAACATATTTAAGGCATATTAACTGAGGAAACCTGTTCATGACTCATTTGTTTGCCCGTTATGCGTTTTTCGCGCTCGGTATGGTTTATGTAACTAGTTTGCATAAATTAGCCGAAACGGGTCAATCCTTATCATTTTTATCTCAAAATCCAGAATGTGTTTAGTTTACCCATATTATACAAGTATACAAACTTTTCGGGTGTAAACCACATTCTAATCCGGTCTTCGCTTAATGATGCGTAAACTACCAAACCTTAATACCTCGATTCTCTGAAATCATGGTTTATAATTTAAATTGTCCTTGTGGCTAGGCCTTATGTGCCATTAATAATACCCTTAATACTTTATAATTAGGATAAGTTATGATGAAAATCCTAAATGAATACGTTTAATAAATTAACCAAATATGGTTTATAATTACCATGGTTAATAAATTGCCATAAAAGAAAATTCCATAATGGACTTTTGAATAAATCTTGTCAATATTTTAGGTAGCCATCAAGCTACATGGCTGGGTCGGACGAAGTCAACAGTCACCCAAAGGAGAATCATGACACTTCCAGAGTTAATGTAGCAGGTGCGGAATTGCAGTCATTAATAGATAATGCCGTTACGCGAGCTCTTGACAAACAGTTTAATGAATCTAGTGGTACCCATGTCAGAACTTGATGTCTGTCGTTAGTGACATGCAAAAACCAACTAAACTATGTAGATAGGATAAGTCGGATATCGAACCAGAGGAGGATTGTGGAAAGTGTCGTAATGAAAAGTTTCAGTTAACTACTACAGAATTGGAAAATCAATTTGTTTAATTGTGAGAAATAGCTAAATTAACGAGTAAAAAAAAATATGATTTAAATCAATAGGAGAAAAGATGGTTCCTCCAGATTTCAGGTTTTGTAGTTAACTTCAACTATGTGTTTAATTAAAACACTTACATAGACATAAGTGTTAAATTTTGATTAACTAATTGTGATAACCAACGACTAAGTACTCCGGTCAATACATAACGGGAGGTTATCAAATGATTATCAATTACAATTTACAAACCCTAACCCCATGTCAAATATATCCCATTTACTAGAACTCTCGGGAACTGAATGCTTAGAAATTAAGGTTTAAATAAATGTAACTGTTTACAACCAATAAATCAAATCCATGGTGAAAAGCATCGAATGCTTAGATCACCAAGTCAAAACGATTGTATCAACACATAATATTCATTAACTTACAAAAACCCTCCATCCGGAGGAAACCATAAAAGTTTAGCCGCTCATGCTTGTGAATTGATCTTCGTAGGCTTGAATAACAATTAAAATCACCATCTTCAATATAATCTAATATAAGAACCGATGACAAAATTAATAAAAGTCAAGTCTTTAAAATCGTTGCATGTGCCTCCTATGATGATGATTGCTGATATCAAAAGATGTTGACTTTAGGTGATGAGGTTGTCTGATGTTATTCGATGATTCTCCCCAAAACCCTATGCCTCCACTTATGATCTTAGATGATGTGTTGATGATGTATTATGATGATTTCCCCAAACTCATATGTCGGCCATGTGTGTATGTTCCACAAGTCAAGATGGCGGCCCACGTGATGATGTTGTGATTTGTTATTTGGGCCCATCATATCTCCAAAAGTCTTTCATTTTGCTGCATATAATAACTTGTAAGCTACGAATTGAAACCGTAGCTTACGGTTTCAAATATCTGTTCCTTCCGTTTCCTTTACACATCCACTCGTAACCTACGAAACACAACCTGTAAGCTACGATTTAAAAGTTCTGTCCCCACTTTCATAATGAGCACAAGGAACTCGTAAGCTACGAGTCTCAACTCGTAGCCTACGATCGTGATATACTTCTCCTTTCCTCCACTTCGTAATAACTTTCCTCAAATGTCAATATGGTCCCTGCACTTTACATTATCCATTCTTCTCACATACTCTTCATATAATAACTTTCCAATAATTACCAAATGGCCCCTCAACTTATAATCTTCTTGATTCTTGAACATATAGGCTCCACACAACTTTCATAAATTACCGAATTAGTCCCTGAACTTCACTTTTTCACATTCCTTCCACTCGTGAGCTTCTGTATCATCCGAACAAGCTTCAAAACTCATTCTTGAGCTGCAACATCACATCCTATGCTCACAACTTCATCTTTAACCATCGTAAATGCACCGAATTCCGTACTTTACCTGCAAAACACCAAATTCTCGTAGTCACTTCATTCCAAGCAAATAGACACATCAAATACACATAAATCATTATATTTAAGCACTCTAAAGCTCGGGTTTCACCCTCTCCATCACATTCCCACACTTGCCTTTGCTTGTCCCTAAGCAAACCAACTAGAACTAGTCACCATAGCAACACCACCTTTAAACCCCTTAACTGATTCAACCTGTTAAGTCCCAAGTCATACCCATCCCATAGACTAATACAATCGAGATTGACAGTCTGACAAGTAAATGATGCAATTTCAAAAACTTAAGACTTGTCTATCTAAAACTAACATGTTTAAAATTAAACACATGCTACACACCCCTCACAATGTACTCTCCTCTCGGGTTAATATCTGGACTAGCGTGTAATGTGCTAGTATATAAACACTCCAAAAAGCAAACATGAAATCCTGCAATCATAAGCTTGTATGACAATCACACCTCCACTGTATCATCAAACATGACACATATCAAAAGGACTTTGGGTTTTGGGCTTAGGGTAAAGGTAGGAATATATCTTTAGGTTCTTTTTCTTTTCTAATTGGCTCACAAACAATAACCAAACCGTGATAACTTATTCAAACACAACTTATACTTTTGGGTTGGTTTCTACCCAAGAACATAGACAATATTCACAATAATTATATTTTTGTTCTTTTCTTTTCATTTTTCACATATTTTTTCTATTTTCCTTTTTTTTTAGCAATATAATCACGGCCAGTTTTTTTTCTTTTCACAATAGACAATGGGCGAACAAACGAAAGGTGGTTAGGCTCAACAGGGCTACTAAGGGAAATGGGTGAATAATACGAACGAAACACAAACGGTGTAACTGAAAATCCTAATGCCTTTATCATCTATGTGCACACGTCAAACCCACAGTCTCAGCGTGCATCGAATCACACAAGTTCTAACACAGAATAACACGTAGCCTGCACTCAACAAATGAATTCATCATATAATGTATCCTATCCGTCTACAGGCTCAAGATCTCACCAAGAAAAGGTAAAAGGGTTGACGACATGTAGCATATGCAATTAAAACATGTTACCCCTAGATAGACATCTCTTTTCACTCGTTTCCTATAAAACACTTGTCAAACCTACTCTCATGAAACTTAAAGGGACAACCATGACAAGGGACTAATCTAGTCTACTACCGGTAAGAAGCCTATTAGTGATTGAAACTTCAGGTTTTCGTATCCAATTAGCTTGTTCAAGGCGATGAAAAATTTTAAAATTTTAAAAATTTTCAATTTTTACCAATTTTCATCGATTTCAATCACCTTTCAATCTCTTCAAGCTTTATCCACAAATCCCTTCCCGGGCTCCCACATCCCCACACTTGAGATACATTGTCCCCAATGTATGGTGCTTTTAAAATATAAGCCCGGGAAAACAAACCAACAATCCTAAATGAGCGGCTAACTCATAACAAAACAACCAAAACACATCCCCTAAACAAAACAAAGGTTCACACCACCAAAAACAACAAAACACACCAAAGACAAATTAAGATAGATAAACACATGCACCTGATCATGTGTCTGTGTGATGCGACTGTTGTGCTTTAACCGGAATAGACGTATTCCATAGATTCTTTGATATCTCACCGGGGATGTTGCAAAACATCCCCACACTTGAATTGTTGCATCCGTAATGATTGAATCAAGAACCTGTCAAAACACAACCACACCAAAACGAACCAAACCAAAGTACAATACTCTACATCCTCGGGCTGCCTCCCGAGAGCGCTAAGTTTTAGGTCTTCAGCCAGACCGTACCTGACATTCAGGGTGGTTCAGCTGCACGTTTTCCTCCCCATTTCTCTCCATACATCATTGTCCAATCTTGTGGAAGGTTCGCAGCTCCACGCCAGTTGAGTTCAACCTCAGCCTTGTTGCCCCACTCACTCCCACCATCGGGTGGTTTTCCTGCAATTGCTCTTCCTCTCACAGCTGTCTTGTTCACCTGCCTTCCATCATTCGTTAACTCAGACCTGCAAAAATTACCTCCACTCGAAGCAATCTCATTAGTAGCACCTGTGGGACTCACATCATTCAGAAGATCATAAGCAATAGATTTTAAAAATACATTGAAATACACCTTACGATTCTTGTAACTTAAAATTACCATCCCATTCCTGCAGTCGATTTGTGCATTTGCTGTATACAGAAACGGGCGACCCAAAATTACCTTCGGTTGTGCGTAGGTCGGTGCGGGTGCATAATCAACCACCATAAAATCGACCGAGTAGTAGAACTCGCCGAGCTGAATTACCACATCCTTTACAACCCCTCGAGGTTGCTTTAAACTCGCATCCGCAAACATGGCCATTTGATCAATTGCGTGTAACGGACCAAAGTCGTACTGGTCATAAAGGCTACCGGGAAGAACACTCATCCCAGCTCCATAATCCAACAATGCCTTGTGGATTTTGAACTTTCCTACTCGAATTGGGACTCAGCAACTCCGGAGAAACAACCGCAAAACCCACTTCCACAACAACAATTCTCACCAACACCTACCCAACCTTCACCAAACACTACCATACCACCACCACAGTCTACACAACCTACTTCTACATCTCCAGTACCATCATTCTCAACCTTTTTCCCAAACTTTGACAACACTCAACCAACTTCCATCCAAACAACATCCCTTCAATACCCAACTGCAACCCAGACGGTCAATTTACAACATTCGTCTCCTTATGTCAGAATCATTCCCGATGATGCTGCAGCACCAAGTCAGACTCAAGCACCTAATGCAACATCAATTCTGCCAGCCACCCGACTGGTTATTTCACAGCAAAGTCAGCCAATGCCACATCTTTATAGACCCGGCAACGGCGCCATTTTGATGTCTTTCGTTAGTGACATGCAAAAACCAACTAAACTATGTAGATAGGATAAGTCGGATATCGAACCAGAGGAGGATTGTGGAAAGTGTCGTAATGAAAAGTTTCAGTTAACTACTACAGAATTGGAAAATCAATTTGTTTGATTGTGAGAAATAGCTAAATTAACGAGTAAAAAAAAATATGATTTAAATCAATAGGAGAAAAGATAGTTCCTCCAGATTTTAGGTTTTGTAGTTAACTTCAACTATGTGTTTAATTAAAACACTTACATAGACATAAGTGTTAAATTTTGATTAACTAATTGTGATAACCAACGACTAAGTACTCCGGTCAATACATAACGGGAGGTTATCAAATGATTATCAATTACAATTTACAAACCCTAACCCCATGTCAAATATATCCCAATTACTAGAACTCTTGGGAACTGAATGCTTAGAAATTAAGGTTTAAATAAATGTAACTGTTTACAACCAATAAATCAAATCCATGGTGAAAAGCATCGAATGCTTAGATCACCAAGTCAAAACGATTGTATCAACACATAATATTCATTAACTTACAAAAACCCTCCATCCGGAGGAAACCATAAAAGTTTAGCCGCTCATGCTTGTGAATTGATCTTCGTAGGCTTGAATAACAATTAAAATCACCATCTTCAATATAATCTAATATAAGAACCGATGACAAAATTAATAAAAGTCAAGTCTTTAAAATCGTTGCATGTGCCTCCTATGATGATGATTGCTGATATCAAAAGATGTTGACTTTAGGTGATGAGGTTGTCTGATGTTGTTCGATGATTCTCCCCAAAACCCTATGCCTCCACTTATGATCTTAGATGATGTGTTGATGATGTATTATGATGATTTCCCCAAACTCATATGTCGGCCATGTGTGTATGTTCCACAAGTCAAGATGGCGGCCCACGTGATGATGTTGTGATTTGTTATTTGGGCCCATCATATCTCCAAAAGTCTTTCATTTTGCTGCATATAATAACTTGTAAGCTACGAATTGAAACCGTAGCTTACGGTTTCAAATATCTGTTCCTTCCGTTTCCTTTACACATCCACTCGTAACCTACGAAACACAACCTGTAAGCTACGATTTAAAAGTTCTGTCCCCACTTTCATAATGAGCACAAGGAACTCGTAAGCTACGAGTCTCAACTCGTAGCCTACGATCGTGATATACTTCTCCTTTCCTCCACTTCGTAATAACTTTCCTCAAATGTCAATATGGTCCCTGCACTTTACATTATCCATTCTTCTCACATACTCTTCATATAATAACTTTCCAATAATTACCAAATGGCCCCTCAACTTATAATCTTCTTGATTCTTGAACATATAGGCTCCACACAACTTTCATAAATTACCGAATTAGTCCCTGAACTTCACTTTTTCACATTCCTTCCACTCGTGAGCTTCTGTATCATCCGAACAAGCTTCAAAACTCATTCTTGAGCTGCAACATCACATCCTATGCTCACAACTTCATCTTTAACCATCGTAAATGCACCGAATTCCGTACTTTACCTGCAAAACACCAAATTCTTGTAGTCACTTCATTCCAAGCAAATAGACACATCAAATACACATAAATCATTATATTTAAGCACTCTAAAGCTCGGGTTTCACCCTCTCCATCAGAACTCAGTCTGTACCTCATTCAAAACCACCCTCCAGAACTCATACAGCTCGTAAGAGTGATTCTCATCACTCAGCAAATCAGAGGAGTGTTCCGTCTAAGAAGATTGAGCTCAAACAAGAACCACGTGTTAAGGGCTGTTCTTATAAGTATTTTGTGTCCTGCAAGCCTAGAGACTTCTCAGGGGAGAAAGGAGCCATCGATTGCATGACTTGGCTCGATAAAATGGATACGGTGGTTGATATTAGTGGTTGTGCAGAGAAAGATATTGTGAAGTTTGTGTCACAATCATTTAAAGGAGAAGCTCTAGCGTGGTGGAGATCACTGATTCAAGCTACAGGAAAAGTCCACTTGTATAGCATGTCTTGGGAGCAATTCGTTGCTCTAATCAAAGAAAATTACTGTCCTCAACACGAAGTTGAGAAGATTGAGACTGACTTCTTGACTTTAGTCATGAAGAACTTAGACTGCCAGACTTACCTCACCAATTTCAATACCATGTCTCGATTGGTTCCATACTTGGTTACACCGGAACCAAAACGTATCGCTCATTTTACTGGGGGTTTAACCCTGGAGATCAAAGCTAGTGTGAAGGCGTCTCGACCTACTACTTTTAGGTCAGCAGCTGATTTGTCTTTATCCCTTACTCTGGATGCGATCAGGCTGAGATCGCTCAAGATTTCTGAAGAAGGAAAAAGGAAACGTGGGGATGATAACTCACGTCGTTCTGACAAGAAGCATAAGGGGAACTTAGACCACAAGAAGAATTCTGGGTCTAACAAGGGTAACCAGCAAGTGGATGAGAAGCCTAAATGCAAAACCTGCCAGAAACGTCATTTCGGGAAATGCAGGTTTGAATCAAAGTCGCAGTCGCAGTCAAAGCCGATTGGTTGTGGGATCTGCAAGTCCAAAGAACACAAGACTTTGGATTGAAAGAAGTTGAAGGATGCGACCTGTTATGGTTGTAATGAGAAAGGGCACATCAAGACCAACTGCCCAAAGTATGCCAAGAAAACTGAGGAAGCAAAGAAGACCAATGCTAGGGTCTTTCAAATGAATGCACGGGAAGCAGTTCAGGATGACAACGTGATAACAGGTACCTTTCTCATCAATGATGTCTACGCGAGAGTATTGTTTGATTCGGGTGTAGATAAGTCGTTTGTAGATAATAAGTTTTGCAAGTTATTAAATCTGCCTGTTAAAACCCTAAGCATGAAATATGAAGTAGAGTTGGCCGATGGTACCATAGAAACTGCCTCAACTGTGTTAGATGGATGCTTTATATCCATTAGGAACCACTCCTTTCCGTTATCCTTGCTTCCTTTGAAATTAGCTGGTTTTGACAGTGATAGGCATGGATTGGTTATCTCATAACCAAGCCCAGATTGTTTGTGACAAGAAACAAGTGGTGATCAAGACTCCGTATGGTGAGCCACTTACCATACAAGGAGATACTCAGTATGGGTTGCCTAAGCAAGTGTCTGTGCTTAAGGCGTCAAGGTGTATGAAGAAGGGTTGTGTCATTTACATGGCACAAGTAACTATTGAGGAACCAAAGCCTAAAATTGGAGACATCCCTGTCATTTCTGAATATTCAGAAGTATTCCCTGAAGAACTGCCTGGTTTACCCCTAGATAGGCAAGTGGAGTTCAAAATCGACATAATACCTGGAGCAGCACCAGTTGCAAGAGCATCTTACCGGTTGGCCCCAACTAAGATGAAGGAGTTGAGAACTCAGTTGGATGATTTGTTGGCAAAAGGATTTATCAGGCCTAGCTCATCTCCTTGGGGAGCACCGATCCTGTTTGTGAAGAAAAAGGATGGATCAATGCATTTATGCATTGATTATCGAGAGCTAAACAAGGTCACAATAAAGAACAGATATCCATTGCCCAGGATCGACGATCTGTTCGATCAACTGCAAGGGGCAAGTTACTTTTCCAAGATAGATTTGAGATCTGGATACCATCAGCTGAAGGTTAGAGATGAAGATGTGCACAAGATTGCATTTAGAACTCGCTATGGTCACTACGAGTTTTTGGTGATGCCTTTTGGGCTCACTAATGCACCAGCAGCGTTCATGGATCTCATGAATCGCGTTTGCAAACCCTACTTGGACAAATTTGTCATTGTTTTCATTGATGACATCCTCATTTATTCAAAGAATCAAGCTGATCATGAGAAGCATCTTCGTTGTATTCTTAAACTTCTTCAACAAGAAAAGCTCTACGCCAAGTTTTCAAAGTGTGAATTTTGGCTTCGTGAAGTCCAGTTCCTTGGACATGTGGTTAGTGAGCGTGGTATCCAGGTGGATCCTGCTAAGATTGAAGCTATCATGAATTGGCAAGAGCCGAAGACGCCCACAGAGATTCGCAGCTTCTTAGGCCTGGCAGGATATTACAGACGTTTTATTGAAAATTTCTCAAGGATTGTTGCACCCCTAACTTCGTTGACTAGGAAGAATATAAAGTTTGATTGGGGTCCTAAACAACAAGAATCGTTTGATATACTTAAGCAGAAACTAAGCAATGCTCCTGTGTTGACATTGCCTGAAGGGATAGAAGAATTTGTGGTTTACTGCGACGCATCACACACTGGCATGGGATGTGTACTGATGCAGAAAGGCAAGGTGATTGCCTATGCTTCCCGACAGTTAAAGGTGCACGAGAAGAACTACACCACCCACGATTTGGAGTTGGGTGTCTTGGTGTTTGCACTAAAACTTTGGAGGCATTATTTATATGGTTCCAAGTGTGTGATCTATTCTGATCATAAAAGCCTTCAACACTTGTTCAACCAGAAGGATCTGAACATGAGGCAGCGTCGATGGATGGAGACTTTAAATGATTATGATTGTGAAATCCGATACCATCCAGGCAAGGCGAATGTGGTCGCCGATGCCTTAAGTAGGAAGGAAAGGGTGAAACCCATAAGAATCAATGCCAAGAGCATTGAATTAAAGAACAGTTTGAATGAAAGATTGTTAACCACTCAAAAGGAAGCTGTATCAGAAGCTAACTATCCAAATGAAAAGCTGGGAGTCATTGCAGAACAATTATCATATGGTAAGGATGGAATCCTAAGATTGAATGGGCGGATATGGGTTCCAATCTATGGAGGACTTAGGGAAGTGATCCTTCAGGAAGCCCATAGTTCCAAGTATTCTGTTCATCCTGGCTGTGAGAAAATGTACCAGGACTTGAAGACGAATTATTGGTGGATAGGCTTGAAGAAGTCTATAGCCACTTATGTGGCCAAATGTCTGACATGTGCTCAAGTTAAAGCAGAACACCAGAAGCCGTCAGGTTTGCTACAACATCCTGAACTTCCCACCTGGAAGTGGGAAATGGTGACTATGGATTTTATCACCAAGTTACCAAATACGAAGAGAGGAAATGATACTATTTGGGTTATAGTGGATAGACTGACTAAGTCAGCCTACTTCTTACCTATTAAGGAAACACACAGCTCAGATAAGTTAGCTCAGCTGTACGTGGATAAGATTGTATCTCTCCATGGAGTGCCAGTGTCTATCATCTCTGATAGGGATACGAGGTATACATCACACTTTTGGAAAAGTTTTCAGCAATCATTAGGTACTCGATTGAATTTCAGCACTGCATATCATCCTCAGACGGATGGTCAGAGTGAGCGTACAATTCAAACACTCGAGGATATGCTATGAGCTTATGTTATTGACTTAGGAGGAAGTTGGGATGACCATCTTCCATTGATTGAATTCTCATACAACAATAGCTATCATTCCAGTATACAAGCTGCACCTTTTGAAGCTCTGTATGGAAGAAAGTGTAGAACGCCCGTTTGTTGGGCAGAAGTTGGAGATGTCCAACTAACAGGACCTGATATAGTCCTGGAAACGACAGATAAGATTGTACAGATACGAGATCATCTCAAAGCTGCCAGGGATAGGCAGAAAAGCTACGCAGATAAAAGGCGTAAACCTCTAAAGTTTGAGGTTGGTGACAAAGTTTTACTGAAGGTATCACCCTGGAAAGGGGTAATGCGATTTGGAAAGAAAGGCAAGTTAAGCCCAAGATATATAGGACCATTCGAGATCATCGAATGTGTCGGAACAGTGGCTTATAAGTTAAATTTTCCTGAATAGCTCAGTGGTATTCATAATGTATTCCATATCTGCAATCTGAAGAAATGTCTAGCTGATGAATCACTAGTCATACCACATACAGATGTGCACATAGATGAGAGCCTAAAGTTTGTTGAGAAACCTTTGTCGATCGAGGATCGACAGGTTAAGAAGCTTCGATGGAAGCAGGTACCGATTTTAAAGGTTAAATGGGATGCCTGTAGAGGTCTCGAGTATACGTGGGAGTTAGAGTCCACAATGAAAGAGAAGTACCCTCATTTGTTTCAGTAAATATCGAGGTCGAGATTTCATTTAAGGGGGTGATGATGTAACACCACGTAAAATCACGACCAAAATAATGAAGACACGTGTCATGAGCTTTAAACGTGTAATGGATTGAATATAAGGGACTAAAGTTGACAAACAAGGAAAGTATGTGTGTAAAAGGATTCAAAGTGTCAACATTCGATAATTATACCTTTCAACAACCCTACACGATGTTTATACCCTTAAACGAATGAATTACAAATCGTATGAAGCCGTTTGTAGAAGAAAGTGAAAGTTTACAAACCGCAAGGGTTAAAAGTGTCAACATGTTTAATTTATACCTCTGAGTGACCTTTTAGCGAACCTGAAGCTTTGTAACGATTAATCATGCTCACTAGAATATGTGATAAAAATTTCACAAGGTTTTGATATCGTATGAGAAAGATACGCTAACATTCGTAAGTAAGGGGTTAAAAGCGTCAACGTTGAAATTCATGACTTTTCGGTGATCGTATAACTAACCGGGGACTTAACGAAGTTGGTTTATGACTTAGGGTCCTTAAAAGTCAAGTTTGGGGGTTAAAATGTAATAAAATCAAGTTTGGAAGGACCAGGGACCAAATGTGCAATTTCTGAAAACTTTTTGACTGGATCTGGGGCTCATACCGGTCGCGTAAGACTCCTCTTGGCCTATAAGTTCCAGCATCAGTTTTCTTGGACAGATGCCTGTATCAGCCTGTTCCACCGCCTTTGAGAGCTTGTTTTCGAAATCCAGAGGCTGAGCAAGTGGTATTTCATGCATAGGGACACATGGGACCATCAGAACACATCTGTAGACTTAGTTGGAATGATCCCATGCAATCTAATTCACTATATAAGAACACTTGTTGCAACACATTTTGACATTCACTTGAAATCATTCATAACTCTTTTTCTAGAGTCTCCTGGAGCTCAAGACCATTCCCTAAGGATTATTAGTCGTGCTTAGTACTTCAGTAAGCTTCCTTAACCTTTCTAATTCGTGTTTCATTAGTTTAATGGCCTAAAGTCAAACCCGTCGTAATTAAGGTTTGACTTAGTGATTAATCACTAATGGTCCAGTAAATTCTCGAATTGAAAGTACCTATGAGTTGGTAATTATGTGGGTAATAAACCCTTAAAAGGGCACCCTCTGATTCCCACTCTAACTAGGTCAATTGTCGGGTCAAACTTAATTATAAAAAGTCAACAGAAAGCTAATTTTCTAATAAATACATAATTAACAATGTAGAAGCCATGAAACCTGTTTTATCACTTGTATAACTTGGTAATTAATGTAAGAACATGTCTAAACATGTCTAAACATGTTCAACCCTATAATTTTCAGTGTAGGCTCGGTTCGGAACCGAAAGTCGCAAAAGTAGACTTTTGCTTTGACTTTCAGTTCTGACCCAATGTAGCATATTTTAGAAATGCCTTAGAGCTCTATTAGGACCAGGTTATAGGTTAGTGTAACCCTATGAGGTTATACAACTTGGTTCCTTAGTTATCCGATTCATTCGCATGTTTCCGTTATATGCCTAAATATTGACCATTATGCCCTTTTGACTTTAAAACGAGATTTTTGAAAATATGAGAGGACAAAAACCTTTATTACTGATTTATAAACTTGTCCTAAAAATTTGACATCAGTTTGAGGTCTAGATTAGGAGATATGCTCAATATCGTAATTAAGAAGCTTTTTATTAATTAAACGGCGTAATTAGCATAAAGCCTATCTAAACCCAAATTTTGACATCAAAATTTTTACCCACTGATGTAATATAATATTTTGGGATTTTTGAAGATTTTTATTTATTTTTAAGCTGAGCATAACATAGGGTTCTTGCTACAATTCAGAAATTGTCGGTTATACCCTTTTCTTGAATAAAAAGAGTTTTACATAATATTTTGACACCAAACTTTTTGCTACTGATTTTATATAATAAATAAAACATTATGAACTTTATAAACTGATAAAAAACTCAGAATTCTAATTTTGACCTTTAAAGCTTATGTGAAATTACCAAAATGCCCCTACGGTGCATAGTTTGGTTATAAAAGATAAATTTCACATATATGCAATACCCTACTGTTATGACTTATAAAAATAAATATTTTTACTGATTATATCAGACCTGAAACTCAGATTAATAATTAAACTCTTTTATAAGCTTTAAAATGACCAAAATACCCCTATGGGGCATAATTTGAGTTTAAATCCATTTTGGGCATAATGGAAGGTATCCTACTGATGTCACAACATATTTAAGGCATATTAACTGAGAAAACCTGTTCATGACTCATTTTTTTGCCCGTTATGCGTTTTTCGCGCTCGGTACGGTTTATGTAACTAGTTTGCATAAATTAGCCGAAACGGGTCAAGCCTTATTATTTTTATCTCAAAATCCAGAATGTGTTTAGTTTACCCATATTATACAAGTATACAAACTTTTCGGGTGTAAACCACATTCTAATCCGGTCTTCGCTTAATCGTGCGTTTTGAACCGTAGATCTTCCTTTAAAACTAACCGGTCTAAGTATAGACTTAATTAAGACCCGTTAGGAATCTAAGAGGTTATTAAATCATTCGTTCCAGATTAGGAGACTAGTAAAAGATACTTGCACTCGCTGATTGTGATATATACTTGCTCAGGTAAATAATTTTAACCTATTTTCCGTTATACGGGCTTAGGATACGGTGTTATAATAATACCGCTTGGTCGGGTATGTAACTGTTTTAAATCAGATTGTGATTAATATATTTGCATAACCTGTTTTAATCTGTTTTGTTTGGTATATGGCTTTTGGGGGGTTAATGACCATGTCCCGGATATCCTTGGCATCATTATTAAGAAAATGGCCACGACTTAAGCACGGGGTGTAGGCATACACCTGACAGTTGCGTATGTATAAAAAGGTACCCCACAATAAGGAAAATTCCTTGTGGGTATTAAACCTGTGGTGTGTCAGTTAATCTCGTCCGGCTCTTCTAACCGGCCCTGACAGACGACAAACATTTAAATCTGTATACAATATTATTTTTAAATAATTGTCCCAAGTTATAAAAGATATTTTGTGCCTTGTGCATTCAAATCAATTTTCTTAAACATTTTCAAAATGAGTCGGTTAATTGTATTTACCAGTGTAAACTGACGTATTTTCCAAAAAGGCTAAGTGCAGGTACTAAACGGAATAGGCTGGCTACTCCTAGCATCGATAAAGAGTCTTGCAAGCTTAGATGTTATAAATCTGCTGAACAATGTTTCTTTTTAACTTTGATCCGCCTGTGGATCCTTTACAACCGTTTTGTAATAAATGATATTACTTTCATTCGGTTTGTAATGATTTTATCTTTCGACTTTCGCTGTGTATTATACTGTGATAAATTGTCTATGATGATATCAACTACGTCACGATACTCCCCACCGGGCCGACCGGTAATACGTGGAAATATCGTGGTGTGACATTAACATTTCCAGTCCTTCTATAATCAAAGTTTTTGATTTTTCGCAAAATTAGTCCCTCAAATTCAACGTTTGACTTTATTAGGGTTTATTACACGTGTTAATACATCATTGGATGTGATTTTACGAGGTGTTACAAGATGGGATTCCTGGAGTTATGGTGCCATTGGATTTGGGGGATTCTTAATTCCGCGAGATCTTCTGTCTTGGTTAACGGGTCTCCTACGTTCGAATTCAAATGTGAGAAAGGGATGCGTCAAGGTGACCCTATTTCCCTGTTCATCTTTTTACTCGTTATGGAAGCGCTTTATTTTTTACTGGACAAGGCTAAGGAGGAAGGTATATTGAAAGGTATTAAAACCCCGAATGATGGTCCGTCTATTTCTCATCTTCTGTTTGCTGATGATGCCATCATTTTGGGGGAATGGTCAACTGAGAATGTCTTGAATGTCGTGAGAATTCTGCGGGTTTTTCACATGTGCTCGGGATTAAAAATCAATCTCTCCAAGTCTAATCTTTATGGTTTGGGGGTGGAAGAAGGGGAGGTTGAGGAAAAGGCTGCTAATGTTGGTTGTAAGGCGGATATTCTTCCGTTCAGTTACTTGGGAATTATGGTTGGAGCAAATATGAGTAATGTAAATAACTGGAAACCGGTGTATGACGTCTTTGAAGCGAGATTATCGAGATGGAAGGCGGTATCTCTATCCATAGGAGGCAGGTTAGTTCTTATCAAGTCTGTCCTAGAAAGCCTTTCTACCTATTATTTTTCACTTTATAAAGTGCCTTGCAAAGTGATAAATGATCTTGAAAGAATGATTAGAAGGTTTCTTTGGGGGTGCTCTAGTGAAGGGCAAAAAATCCATTGGGTAGCTTGGGATGATGTTTCTATCCCTAAAAATCGTGGCGGGCTCGGGTTATGCAAGCTTAAAGACATTAATTTGGCACTCCTTTCTAAATGGTGTTGGTGGTACAAGACCGAGGAAAGTAGTCTATGGAGGAAAGTTATTGCTGCCATCCATAGTGGGGTTCGGAATTGGGATTTTTACCAGCCAAAAAGAATTGGGGAGGGCCTTGGAACAAAATTGTTAAGTTGATAGCCAGAACGAAGGTGGAAGAATCCCCGTTGAGAAGTTTTTTCAAAGGGATTCCGGGTAAGGGAGATAGTATAGCCTTTTGGCTAGATCCATGGGTGACATGTGAACCGTTGAAAGATCTTTATCCTAGCTTATTCCAGATTGAATTTAATAGAAGATGCAAAATTAGTGACCGTATCTCTAGTGGAGACGGTCAGGAGAAATTTGTTTGGAATTGGAAAAGGCAGCCTGATCAAGGGACGGAATCGGAGGAGCTGACTTAGTTGTCTAGTTTGCTGGACTCTTTCTCGGTTTCTGATAGCTCTGAAAAGTGGGTTTGGCTCGGGGAAGGGGTGGAGGATTTCAGCGTTGGAGCAGTCAAAAAAACTTTATTGAAAGGTCGTGGCTCGAACAGTAGATCGAGGTTTAAGTGGGTTCCCGCTAAGTGTAACATCTTTGATTGGAGGACGGATTTAGACAGGATCCCCACGGTTGAGGCTCTTCGTAGGAGAAACATTTACATTCAAGATTAGAGTTGTGGCTATTGCAACGACGGAGAAGATGCAGTGAGTCACCTCTTTACGGGATGTATTGTGGCTAATTTGGTTTGGAACTCTATCAGTAATTTGTGCCGGGTTCCTCAAATCTTCGCGTTCTCTTTCCAAGATTTGATGGAGGTTCATTTGTCTTGTGGTCTCAGGGATCCGGAGAAAAGTATTTTTCAAGGCTTGATTATCATTGCTTGTTGGAGTATATGGAAGGTGAGGAATGAAGCTAGATTCAGGAATAATAGCCTTAGAGTTGAGAAAGTAATTAGCGAGGTGAAGACGCTTGGGTATCTTTGGGTTAGAAATAGAACGAAATACAAGAGCTTATCTTGGGATAACTGGTGTAAATTTGTAATTATGTAAGGTTGTTTTGTTTGTGTTGCCGCCCGGGTTTCGGGTCGGTGGTTTTTTAATGAAGTTCACTTTTCAAAAAAAAAAAAAAAAACTATAGAAAACATTTTTTTTTTACCAAAATTAAACTTAGTTCGAAGATGTCATTCCTTAAAGTTAAAAATTACCCATAGAAACTTGAAAATGGAAATCAGGAGAAAAACAAGAATTATATGTTTTGAGAATCTATTAATCTATTAACTATACTAAAACAAAACAATCTTATGTTACATGGCTTAAACTTAAGTCTATTATTGTCATGTGACAATCTCTTACTTCACCTCTCTTTGGTTTAGAAGGGAAAATTATTTTGCTTTAATTATCTTCTTTATCTTAATGACCTTCCTTATTTACTTAATAACCTTCCTTATTTACTGTGTCTTTAGATTACTATACTATTTAAAAGATATATGCGAGATATGATATTGATGGAAGAACTTATAATTGTAGTTGAATATACTTATTAATTATTCCCCTTATGAAAAGATGAGATTGTTAATATTCTACTCTATAGTTTTATAAACAAGCACATTACTTTCGGATCACAATTTTGGCATATAGACTTTTATTGATAATTGCAGTAAGTGTTGTTTTAGTATTATAATAAGATGGTTTTCAAGGTTACAAAAAAAATATAATCACGTATACATATTCTTTTTTTTTAAAATATGTCAATTATCATAAAATAAATATTATGATTGTCACATAAGTAAATAACATTACTACATTACATGATGGCAGAAAACTGAAGGCTGCAAATTTCAACAGATGTTCTATAGATCCTATAAATTTTGATAAACTCGACTCTTGAAGTAGTTGATCTCGACCGCCATGCTCCTGTAACTCAAGTGAAAAATGTGTTTTATATTATTTTATTAAGTCTGAAACACACTAAGTTCTATATTGGAAAAAAGTTGTATAAATGAATGAAAAAAATTATTAAAGTACCTGATCCGAATATTTGCTAACCAAAGCGGCCTTTTAAGCGTCTTTAAAAGTTACGATGGGCACCATTTTTTTATCTTAACTAAAATAACACTACAAACTTTACATTTACGGGCTACACTACAACTTTGAATTTGAGGGGGTGCCTTGGGCCCTCCTAATAACAGTCAATCCGTCCATGCTTTCACTAGCTCTTGACTATATGTAGGCCTGTAAACGAACCGAACGAACACGAACAAGGCCTTGTTCGTGTTCGTTCGTTAAGGAAATGAATGTGTTCATGAACGGTTCATGAACACTTACCGAACGAGATTTTATGTTCGTGTTCGTTCATTAAGGAAATGACTGTGTTCGCGAACGGTTCACGAACACAAATAAATTTGGCAAACGAGATGAAGGATAAAGAAAGATGGCCCAGAGAGTAGCACTCGAACTTGAATCTCTTATTGTGGAACGGAGGTCGATCGTATTCGCCGATGTAAATATTTAGAAATGAAAGGGAAATGATGCATAAACAAGGTGAAAGTGGGTTTCCTAGTTTAATTGTTAGGGTAATAAAATATATAGAAGTTTAATAATATAAAAAGTACAAATAAAATATAAGTACAAAGATCTTCAATTAAAACACAAACATACGAACATAAACGAACGAAAATCAACGAATGTTCATGAACACCTTACCGAACGTTCACGAACACAATCGAACGAACGAGACATCTGTTCATGTTCGTTCATTTAACTAATCGAACGAAATACCTTGTTCATGTTCATTCGTTTATTAAACGAACGAACATAAACGAACTTCCCGACGAACGGTTCATAGTCTATATGTTCCCCCTAAATCCTAATCCATCATGTTATATCATCTTATACTTTATTTTCTATATATTTTTGTTTTGTTAAAGAACTTTCTAATATAATGCATCTTTACAAAGATAATATAATGCATCTTTACAAAGATAATTTTCCTTTTAACAAGTTAAAGAATAAATTCTATTGAATTTATAACATGATAAATATGATAAACTAATAAAAAGTAGAAATTATAAAAATAAAGTAGTAAACTAATAAAGAGAAATTGTTGGGATTGAACCCTACCAGAGGAACAGATAATGTAAAGCCAAAACCAGGTCACAACAGAGGATTCACAATAAGCAGTAGTTTACACTTTGCTCTCCCCTTGAAAGTGATTTATAACAACTGATGGTCTTTATCCGCTGTTCAGATACAACTACTGCTGGTCCTTCAACTGCTGATCAAAACCCTGAAATATCCAACACTGCTGGTCCTAGCTACTGATGATAAAGCACTGCCCAGTCAAGGACTGATCAACCTTGAGTAAAGCACTGACATAAAGGAAGAGCAGCTGTTTAGTGAATTGTTTGTTTTATGTATAGTCAGTGGTTAGGTTAGCAGTATTTGTGTAAGGACAGTAGATACAGTTTGTTAGGCTGTTAGACGTCGCTTTCATGGTGACGTCAGCTGAGATACCTCAGTGGTTTGGTTTGCCTATAAATGTAACAGTACCCTGTACTGTTACATTCGATTGACTGAGCGGGTTCTTCTCCTCGTGTCTAATCCTTTCATCTTGTGTGCAACCAACCTTGGGGCATCAGGCTGAGGGGGAGTTTAGTTTGTAAGCATATCTGTAATCTTTTGCTTTGATTTGTAAATCCTTTGACTCTATGAGAAGCAATTGTTTATCAAACTATTTTCTCCTTTGATTGTGTTTACAGAGTTTGTTTTCATTTCCGCTGCACTTTACATGTTTTCATATTCACAAATTGTTCAAAACATACAAACAAACATAATCATGAGAGCCTCCGATCCTAACAATTGGTATCAGAGCCTGGACAGTCAAATTCGATCTAACAATCAATTTGACATAACAGTTCGGCTCAAAATTCATTGATACTAAGGTTGGTTGTATTTAGTTGAAAAACAGAGTATTGAGCAAATCATGTTCAAAATGGTTATTCAAAAACTCTGAAAATCAACCAAGATGTCATATGGCACACAAAATTTCACACAACAAGTGAATTTATGCACAAGACACTCATGATTTCTAGATCTGAAAGCAATATCTGTTAAACCATGAGATCATTTTTTAAACAGATTTCAATTGTTGATGTGCAATCTGTGATGTTTTCCATAAATACTAAAGTCTGAACCTCAGATTAACAAAACATATGTTCATAAAAACATTGATGTTTTGCTAACACAAAAGGAGGGAAATTATAACTTTAGTCATTCAGATCTTATGTGTTGAAAACAGGTTGAGATCCTTAAAAGGAACAAATCAACTCTGTTAATAATACATTAAGAAAATCAAGGGACAACAGAGTCCGTATCATATGTAGTGTGAGATTGGTTGAAAAAGTTATGAAAACATGACCAAGTCTCTCAAAACATTACTGCAAAGTGATTTTGGACTAATTTTCACAAAAACTCTGAAGTGTGTTTATCTCAAAAACTTTTGAATTCAAAAGAGAAGAGTATATACTTAAAACATTTAAGAGTCAAAATCTTGGGGTAATAATGGTCATTAAGCAACTGTTTGTGCTCATCGATTCAAGAAAGTTCAGGTGACATTAGTGTTCCCAGTGATTGAACTTACAAAAGGACTAGACAAATTTTCAAAATCATCACATAGTAACTAGATCTACAACAGGATCTTCAAAACTCATGTGTCCTTGTGTCCTCATGTTTGTAATCAACTGACAAAGAAAATGGTACCAAGCAGTGGTCAAAATGTTTTTAAAGTATTCTACCACTGCAGTCAAAACACTGACCATTTTCAATAACTTGAGAATGATGTGATTATGTGCTTTTTTGAAATTATACCAAATCCTTTTGATGCTATTCTCTGAAAATCCTTTAACCATTTTTGTTCAAAGGATTTTCTTGAATAATCAGGATATATTGTTCATTTTTTTGGAATAATATATTTGGAACTTTTGCTTGTTTTTGTTGGCAATAGTTTCAGTTCCTGTCAGGATGTAATACCTTATTTTTGATGGTATTCTTGTCCTCATAAATAGGTCAAAAGAATATGGTACATTTGTCAAGATCATGTCATACTCAGTTTTGCCCTAAAATTTTTATCAAAGGTTGATTGCAAACTGTGCTTGAATTACTAGGGTACTCATGTTTTAATTGAATATTAAACTAAAATGAGTTGCCTTAGCAAAAAGTTTTCATCATCTGGGGTACCAAACCACTGTCTTTCAAAATTGACATGTGGCAAAACCTTGAATGAAAATTTTCAAAACTGTTGCTGAAACACTTGTTCTTCAGATCTGGACCATTTACCATAACCACTGTTTTGTTCCATCGTCTGATCTCTAAACACTGTCCACTGCTGAAAGTTAAACACTGATCCCTCATTTTCTTGAAAAGCACTGATGTTCAAAATTAGTGTCTTATCCACTGATATGCTATCCACTGATAGAAAAAATCATCCACTGCCCACAATTTTTACCGTTGTAACCACTGATGCTTGATACGTCAGTGGCTCTTAAAACAACTGTTCTCCATACTTCATCCGTCTCATCAGTGTTTGACACGTGGTTAGTTTTTAGCCCTCAGATCGTAATAACCGCTGCCACATCAGCGATCATTTTTTTCTCTAAATAAAACCCTGCCCTAAACCCCAAACAGGGTTTTACACTGTCGAATTGAATTCCAAAATTCTCTTCTCATAGCAGTTTCCAACCCTTCTTCTCAAAAACTTCAAAATCATCCTTCGTTCTTCTCTGCAAAAATGACAAAATCAAAGTCAAAACCAAAATCACAACCAAAACCAAAATCACCACCATCTTCAAAAGAGGTCGCTCAAACGGCCGAAGAACCCATCGAAATACCATACAAACAATCTCACAACTATCTGGGTTTACTCACAAAACCTACTGATAATCACACCTTTGACACCATCATTGATACATTATCTGCATCAAAGTACAAAACTTTGTTAACAGCAAATGCTCCCATCTATCTTCAAACCCAGAGAGAGTTTTGGAAAAAGGCGACGCTTGAAAAACAAGACGATAAAGTCATAGCCATTAACTCCTCGTTACAGGGTAAAGTGATTCGAATCACACCACAATCAATCTCCGAAGTCTTTAATCTTGACGATCAGGAAGGTAAAATCTCTTTTGATAAAGCCGAGATGAAAACTGATTTCGTAAAAAGGGGATATGCAGAAGAATCAAAGGTAGATACCTTACAAAAAGGTTATTTCCCTTCTGCACCTAGGTTTTTATTTCACACACTTCTGATGTGTGTTTCGAATAAAACAACATCTTTTAACGAAATACCATTGAAAATTCAATGCCTGGGTTACGCTATTTTGAATAATAAGGACTACAACTACTCCCAGGAGATTTTCAATGACATGGTGAAAAACGTTGAAAGTAAAGCATTTTTACTTTTTCCAAGATTTTTGAGTTACTATTTTGAACAAAAATTTGAAAAGGAAAATGTAAATTTGCTCAAACAAGGTGTTCATTGTCAAATAAAAGGCTTAACAAAAGAAACATTTTCCAGAATGATGGCACCAATAAAAACAAAAGAAGGGGTACCTGAGCAGATTTTAGCGGTTACAACTGCTCCTCAGGCATCTGCTGCTGAGCCCACTGCTCCAGGTGATCAGAGCAGCACAACCACTGCTTTGAAACCCACACCTGACATAACCAAAAAGACCAAAAGAAAAACATCCAGAAAACCCACCAAACCCAAAACAAAGGCAACTCTGGAAGATGAGATCCCAGAGGAAATGCCTGTGACAACACAAAAGTCACCACAAACCACTGCTGCTACTTCCTCACAGTAGTTGGAAGAAAGATCTCAACCCATGCCTAAAACTCCTCCTGCATCCTCACAAAAGGATCAGGTTGTAAACACAGGGACACCACAATATGAAGCTCTGAATCCACTCGGATCCATCTTCCTCAGTCCTGATCCCAAGGACATGTCTCTTTCAACCCCCATACCCTCACCAATCATAATGCCACAATCCATGCTACCCTTGTTGCATGCAGCTGCTATAGCTCAGACACATTCCAGTTCCTCTCTATCACCTGTCACTGAGAGTATACCCCCACAGGTGACTGGGTCTGATGCTACTACTCCTGCTATCCCAGCAACAATTGAGGAGGTTACACCCCCTGAGTTACAAGTAACTCTCGGTGGTAGTTCAAGTGGAGCAGCAACTACAACTGGTGGATCAACAGATCCTCAGTTGGACAGTTGTTTCATAAGTAAGACTCCCTTGAAGGCAATTTCTTCCATGGCAACTTCGGTAACCACCAGTGAGTTGGATCTAACCACTGGTACCATCAAAGGTTTATCGAATGCTGAAGAAAGAAGTCCCCAGTACCAAGAACAAGGGGCATCAATGGGTGATTTTTGGGATTCTGTTCCTAAGTCACACATTGATATAACCACTGCTGGTGGGGATTCAGATGATCCCAGTAAAATGGGTGATGATTCAAGATATCAGGAATTGACGGACAGAGTGGAAAAACTTGAAGAATCAGTTTCTGAAATAAAGGAGATGGTGCAAGAGATTTTAAAAGCTCAGAAAGCACAATCCAATGCTGTTCCTGCTCAAGCACCTGCTCCACAACAAGCACCTGCTGCAAATGAGCTTTGGAATATTTTCCAACCCATGCTTGAAAAACAGCAACAAATGGCTGATCAAAAGCATGCTATTCAAGTACAAATGCTGACCAACATGGTGGAATCAAGGTTCAAGGACGCTCAAGCAGATATCAAGGCTATTAAGGCCAGTATCCAAACTACCACTGGCAAGGCTCCTTCAACTTTACTATTCTTTGATGACCCCCTTGCAGATAATGCCAAAAAGGGGGAGATAATGAAGCAAATGAAGAAGAAGGGAATAGAACATGGCCTTCATATTGAGCCTGAAAAAGAAAAAGAAAAGCAGGTCTCAAAACCTGTTAGTCAAACAGCTGATACACCAGTAGTTTCAAAAACTGTTGTCTGTAGCCAAACAGCTGCCATGTCATCAACACACACACTTTCAACACACACCACCATAACTACTGCTCTACCACCATCATTTACAATCACACCATCATCACTGCCTCCTGCCATAAAGCAGAAGACAGCAGATGTTACAACATCTGCTGTAATGACAACAATGATTGAAATACCAGTTGTTTCAACCACTGTCAGTCAATCACTGTCACAAACCACTGCTATCCAATCTACCACCACTGATCCACCCAAAACATCATCTGCTCCTTCTTCATTAAAAAGGAGAAGGAATCTCATATCAGATGATGATTCACCACCACCATCACCACCATCAAAAACTACCTCACCACTTCCATCCCCTGCTCAAAAGCAGAAGACAACTGCTGACATATCAGCAATTGTAATGACAGCAGATGTTGAGACACCAGTTGTCTCAACAGCTGTTAGTCAGTCATCCACCACTGCTCTCACCTCTCCTACTTCACAACCAAAGCTCTTCAACAGAAAAAGAAAGCCAATACCTGCCGAAGAGGGTATACATGATCCTAATGCTGCACAACATCCACTGGAACTTGAAGCTATAAAAAATGAGATGAGGCAATTCTATACAGAAGAAGATCCTTCAAAAAGAAGATTCTCCTCACTCATAGGCTACATGCCACCAGATGATATGGATGATTACCTCAAACTCAAGGCAAGGCAAGGCAAGGCAAGCAAGACTAAGAGCTAAATTTGAGAGTGAAAAAGAAAGGTTAAGCGAAGATGGCATTACTAAAAGACTGGAGTTCTACTTCACAAAAGTAAAGCAGATAGAAGAATTTGCACAAGATCTAAACAAAGAAAAGGCTGATCAAAAGAAAGAGTTAAGAAAACAATATCTAGCCTATATCATGAAAGAGAAATTCTATCATGCTGAAGAACAACAGTTCAAAGAATGGCCAGTAGTCGCTCTTAAGCGTGAGGCAGAAAGGATTGAGAAAATTAAGAATGATCCTACAAAGAAGAAGAATGCTCCAAACTGGAGAAAATACAAAAAGCTCATTGCTGACCTAACTGCTGAGTACAAGAGAAAGAAAAAGGAGCTGGTGGATGCAAAAATGGATACTGCTGAAGCCATATCAAAATGGTCAAAACAGCAGACTGATGAAGCCTATGAAAGGCTAAAGAAAAGAAAGATAACTGTTTCAAGCACCTCAAAGAAGCATGAACAAAGAATGAAGCTTGAACAGCAGATAGAAAACCTCAAAACACTGTTCCGGTCTACTTTTGTGACAAACCAAGAAGAAGGAGAACAGCTGACCAGTGAAGAGGTAAAAGAAAAAGAAGTTGAGTACTTCAAAGAATCCATCATGAAAATGGGTCTAAAAGAAGAGAGCTCAGAAAAACTTCAAAACTTTTTAAAAGGGATGTTAACCAAACCTGCATCATCAGACACTTCAACAGACATGACAGACATTGAAAGGCAGGAGCTGATTGAAAGAGAAACTGCAGAAGATATAGCTGCAGCAAACGATGTCATTGAAATGGCTTTCAAAAGAATGTCTGAAAGTCTGCAGGTTTTCACAAGGCCAACATCTCCCAACTCATCTTCAAATAAATCTCTCCCAAGAAATCCATTGGGTTCGAAAGTACTAAAGTGGATGTCTGACCAAAAGACCCATGTATTGACTATTGTCAGATCCAATGGAAATGTGAAGTACATATCAAGGAAAGAAGCACTAGGCCTTAGTGTTCAAGATTTGCAGGATATCCTTGAACTTTCACTGTGTAGGGATGAGGATGACCAGAGTGCAAAGGAATTTGAAGCTGAATTCAAAGAACAAGCTAAGGCACTCTTGATGAGTAATAAAGATCCAGAATAATGACAGGTTTTGGCATTATCTGTTCCAGGGGGAGATTGTTGGGATTGAACCCTACCAGAGGAACAGATAATGTAAAGCCAAAACCAGGTCACAACAGAGGATTCACAATAAGCGGCAGTTTACACTTTGCTCTCCCCTTGAAAATGATTTATAACAACTGATGGTCTTTATCCGCTGTTCAGATACAACTGCTGCTGGTCCTTCAACTGCTGATCAAAACCCTGAAATATCCAACACTGCTGGTCCTAGCTACTGATGATAAAGCACTGCCCAGTCAAGGACTGATCAACCTTGAGTAAAGCACTGACATAAAGGAAGAGCAGCTGTTTAGTGAATTGTTTGTTTTATGTATAGTCAGTGGTTAGGTTAGCAGTATTTGTGTAAGGACAGTAGATACAGTTTGTTAGGCTGTTAGACGTCGCTTTCATGGTGACGTCAGCTGAGATACCTCAGTGGTTTGGTTTGCCTATAAATGTAACAGTACCCTGTACTGTTACATTCGATTGACTGAGCGGGTTCTTCTCCTCATGTCTAATCCTTTCATCTTGTGTGCAACCAACCTTGGGGCATCAGGCTGAGGGGGAGTTTAGTTTGTAAGCATATCTGTAATCTTTTGCTTTGATTTGTAAATCCTTTGACTCTATGAGAAGCAATTGTTTATCAAACTATTTTCTCCTTTGATTGTGTTTACAGAGTTTGTTTTCATTTCCGCTGCACTTTACATGTTTTCATATTCACAAATTGTTCAAAACATACAAACAAACATAATCATGAGAGCCTCCGATCCTAACAGAAATACATTTATGATTAAAAAATGTAGCATTAATATGATTGAACTCTATGTATTTGATGGAACAAATTTTAGTTATCGAAATCATCTTTGTGAACGACATAGCCTAAGAATTAGATACAATAAAAAAAATAATATTCCACCATATACTTTTCGGCAATGTCCGTATTCATTTCAAACAAATAACTTTGTTCCCTTGGATTACATCGTGGATGCCAAAAATTAAACCGATTCTAGTTACATTCTAAAAAGTTAGTTAATTATTATAATGGAAAAATTACAAGTTTTGTTTTTTATCTTTATATCACTTTTCAGACGGTGTCCTTTTTAACGAATGTTGACAGACGGTGTCCTTTACTAGGTATTTAGTTGCAAGTTTAGTCATTTACACCCAACCCAGTTAAAAACCCCTGTTAATTGTTGGGTGTAAAAGACTAAACTTGCAACAAAATACCTAGGTAAATGACTAAACTTGCAACAAAATACCTAGTAAAGGACACCGTCTGTCAACAATTAACAGAGTTTTTTAACTGGGTTTGGTGGAAATGACTAAACTTGCAACAAAATACCTAGTAAAGGACACCGTCTGTCAACATTTGTTAAAAGAGACACCGCCTGAAAAGTTGTATAAAGATAAAGGACTTGTAATTTTTCCTATTATATTATATTATATTATATTATAATAGTATAAATTTGTAACTGATTTTAACTATTTATTAAATTTTGACAAACAAAGAATAAATGATATAATATTGATTACTCGACCCTTATATTAACCTCTTATAGTAAACTAGTTATGTTATCCAACTGATCCTTCCGTTCACTACTCTTCTATAAATACAATGTGTTTTTTCTCCAAAAAATCACCACCATTTTTACTCTTACACGACCTCTTTCTAAAACACACACACACAACGGTAGTTTGAGGTGAATGGCTACGCCGGAGGTCAGCATGGAGCACCACCATGGAGTCACCTTGAGCATAGCAAAAGATGACACTAAAGATAGTACCACACCTTCTTCCTCCTCCCCTTTCACTCGACTAATATTTACCCAAAAGGTTTATTCTTTTTACTCTATAATATTCCGGTCTTTAATCTTTGTATTTTGTTACGAATCTAGCGTAAAAAATGTTTGAATTTTTGGGCAGTTGATAGCGGAGTTGTTTGCTACGTACTTCTTAGTATTTGCTGGTTGTGGTGCAATCACAGTGGATATTGACAAGAAAAATCTGGGTCAGCCAGGAGTCGCCATTGTATGGGGGTCCGCGGTGATGGTTATGATTTACGCTGTTGGCCATGTCTCTGGTGCACATATTAACCCTGCGGTCACCATTGCCTTCGCTTCTTGCAAAAGGTTCCCTTGGAAAGAGGTGATTTATTTCAAAGAGTTCAAAAGAAATGGAGTAGTATTTAGTAACTGAAAACCTAGGTCTCTTTATATCAAGAGATTATAGTGAAAATTATAAGCGTAAATTACTAGAATAGACATGTTGGCCAAAAAATAAAAGGAATAGACGTACATATTCATGCCTTTTAAGAAATAGACAAAAAAGAGAAGCTAATCACATGACACCAATCAGGATTTGTCAGCTAATTATTTTTTTGAAAGTACAATGAGGTAAAAAAAAAACACGTCCAAAGCACGGGCTAAATTCAACCAAAAAAAAAAAAAAAACAACGGAGGATACTTCATTGTGAGATTTTGTGCAGGCTAAGCTCTAGTCATCTTAGTCGGCGAATTCTATTTAGCATCTTCATCCTTTTCCGCTTGTATATTTTTTAACAATTGAATATGCATGTCATTTCTATTAATTTTCCAATAATAATGACGATCAAACTTAATGATAAATCATCATCATCATAATCATACTCAGTAAATTCCATCAATAGCAAAGATAAGGTAAGGTCTGAGGAGGGTAAGATGTAGACAACCTTACCTCCACCCGGTAGGAATAGAGAGGCTGCTTCTAGTGAGACCCCGGCTCGATTTAATGATAAATGATAATGTATATAATAATAACTACCAATAGATGATAAATTTGGCTCATATTCATTTGGGTTCAAAATTATGATATTGATTGATCATGTTGTATAGGTACCCGGATACGTGATTACTCAAATCCTTGCATCAATCCTAGCGAGTGGAACCCTACGATTGATATTAAGCGGGGAACATGATCACTTTGTTGGAAACGCACCTCCGCGTTCCGACCTTCAATCCTTTGTAGTCGAAATCATTATCACATTCTATCTCATGTTCGTCATCACTGCCGTTGCCACAGATGATCGAGCTGTTAGTAGTATTGTCATATTTTATGTTTCATATTAATTACCATTAATATTATATGCATGAAACTGTACAAAATGTTAACCATGCACTTACTTAGCGCAGACTGGACAACTAGCCGGGGTTGCCATTGGATCGACCGTTGTACTTAATGCCATATTCGCAGGGTACGTACGATCTGGATGTATTGTGTTATATGTGTGTGCATAACTGCACACAGAGGGGATCATGTGAGAACTACAAAAATAATTGATAACCAAGAGACCACCACCATAACCAATTACATTTTTTTTTGTTTTATTTTTTTATAAGTTATATACGTTTTGATGCATGGTTTAAAACGTGTATTTTGATGGCAGGCCGATATCAGGGGCGTCCATGAACCCGGCAAGGAGCATAGGGAACGCGCTCATGTGGAACAGGTACAACGGGTTATGGGTCTACATATTTGGACCGATGATTGGAGCCGTAGGTGGGGCATGGGCGTACAACACCCTAAGGTTCACTGATAAGCCTTCGAATGAGAAAACCAAGGGTGCATCTCAACAATGATTCATGGAGTAAATTTCTCAAATATATGTGTCGATTTGCATGAGACAATATTACAAGTAAAACCAATAAGAGTTGCAAGCGATGTAATACATAGTGACTATAGTTAATTACACTGTTATCTATAAAAAGAATCTTCGATTGGATTGTTATCCTAATATACCATTCCTTCCTTGTTAGACCATGCGTAGTCATAAGGGGGTATGGTGGTTATCACTCATCACTCACTCACAACTTACAATCAAGTTCCGTCATGTTATCAATCATTATTCCATCACTAGTGATGGATTTTAGTGGAAATGCCTATCACTCACCACACCCAACAATTTCCCTCACAACCCAACAATTTCCCTCAACTTCCTCACTTTCTTCACGCGTGATATATTCAACGCGTTGTAAAGTCGACCCGTTATAGTTGTGAGTGGCGGTGGTGTTTTGTTAAACATCATGCGTTATATATCATCATCACGGGCTAAAACATCACCGCCCCGGGTGGCCTAAAGCCCCTTTGTGGGCGTTATGTGACAAGTGGCACGCCATGTCATAGAGGGGCTTTATGGGGCGATATATCACTAGAGTAGTCATAAAGCCCCTACCCATCATTACTCAATTATTAATTTTTATTTTTATTAATTATTTAAAAAAAAACATATATTTCTCATGCTTCTGTCTGGTCTCTATATGAAACCGACTTTCCGGAAAGGTTTCCGGCCAACCTACAACGCAGCCGATTAACCAAAGCTACAAAACAAAAACACATTCGGTCATCTCTGCGTGCAGCGATCTTGCAAGCACGATTCGAAGCTACTGTAAAGGACTTTTCCTAATATTCTTCCCAATTTTGTTCACACCGAAATAATCATTTCCCCTATTCCTTGAATAATCAGAATTATCCATTCTTGACCTAAAAATCCAATCTTTCCCCAAACTCAAAACCCTAATCCTACCCGTAACAAACTCATTCAATCCAATTCAATAAGAATTCACACCCCATAACGCCGCAAAGGGAAGTTAGGGTTTTATTAAGTAGTTTTGGGGTAGTTGCAAAGGGAATTTGAAATTCCTTTCTTCCTTCACGCCGCGATGTATAACGGGAACAAGAATTCACACCCCATAGCGCCGCCTGTAGCGGTGTTTCGCGGCACTATGGAGCGCCATGGCCAGTTTCCCCGTGATGTGACGCCCCACTACACTCGGACTTATAGATTTATTCTAGTTGATTATAACCAAGTGATATGTGAAACAAAGTGGGATTTGCGATACCTAGGTGGCTAGGTATATGAGCAACATAGCTTGAAACACATTATAGGCCTGTTCTAATAAAACCTCATTTCAAAATTTAGTTAAAAGAAGCAACTGAACAAAACCTTTGCAAAAAGGCAACAAATAAAAACCTATAAATAAGTTATTTATAAATATAACTAGGTAGTTCGCGGGGGATCGCGATCGGAAAATTTAATGCTTTAATGGTTTGGAGCAACACACCAGCAAGTTCAGAATATAATCTTGTCTACATGGAAATATTGGTTCTACATCCACTAATTAAAAACAGACACACACTACTGATAAGAACATTTTAAAGTGTTTCAGAAGCATCTAAAACTACTACTAATTAAAAATTTTATTGTACATAAAAATTTGGTAACCTGCTATGATGGCGAATAAGGTCATAAATGACTTGGTATCTGCCTGAACTAGAACAAGGCATGATAGTATGCCTCACATTTTCACTGAATTTTCCAGTATGGCCATTAGGTTAGGATTAAACTAATTAATATTCTTAACATATGCTAAGCCAGAAATCATAAACTCATTCAATATATATTAAAGGAAAAAAACATCAAGTATCAACTTCTCTTCCTGCTATGGACCCTTCAGTTGTTGTGGAGATTGCTTCACTAGCCTCAGATAGCATTATCCTTCTTGTCTTTCCCCATGGATGGACAGAAAGGTAATCATGAAAAGCCGATACTTGACCCATCTTTTCAAATACCTTTGGTGCGACCCGCGGATCGTATTCTGCACAAGCCATTAACAGCAGCCCTACGTTATCAGCTTCAATCTCCATCCTGCATATACCCGTATACACATATAATCAACCACCAACAATATACGCAGTTTTCACACACCTCATGAACTTATCATAACAAACCTTGGCGAGAAAGGAAGGTCTAGCATAAAGAAAACCGCTCTCGGGTCCAGATCTGGCCTAACTTCCATGTAAAAAATTTGCCGCACGAATGCACACCAGGAGTTCTTTGTAAGCCTTTTAGGTACATGCCTTGCCACGACATGCGCAACCTACACCCATATATCCATGTTTAGCCTACACCTTTACATGTATAACCAACCTCTAAAAGCATTAACTTTTTTAAGTCATTTACAATATAATACAGGTCAAAAACTTTTTGCCATTTCTTAATGCGTGAGGTTTGGCTATGAAGTCCAATTTTTTTAAAAAGTGTAAAAGTCATAAAACACTGTAATTTCAGCTATAAAACACACCTAAAACCAAAAAATAACATAGTGAAAACTACTAAAACACCATATTAAAATCATGATAGTCCATAAAAAACTTTAAACACACAATCGTAGAACCATAAATATAAAACACAACATGTTAATCAACATAAAACACAATAATATTTGTCATTCAATAATGAGAGCCTAATCATCCAAAATACAAAACACAATCCACATTTATGATGTTTTAGTCATCTTCATTTTGTTATTTGTGAGTTTCAGATGTGTTTTATAGTTGACATTTTGATCTTTTATGAATATTTTTATACTTTTTAGGAAATTTAGAATTTGTAGCCAACAATAGCATCTTAATAATTAACACTTTCGTGTTGACATTAATAATAATCTAATCTTTAAATAAATATACCTCATGACAAATAACGGAAGCAATTTCATCATCTGTTGTAAACTGCTCTAACAAACCACTAAACACAACAATCTTGCCACCAGGCAAACAACACGCAAATGCAGCATCATCCTCTGAAGAAACACGGAACTAATTCAAGAACTAATCAGTTTGGTTTATGTTTCTACCATGATGGTTAATCTTCTTGAAGGTTTCCTGAGCTCCTTAATGACCGTGGTTATCTGCAAAACAGAACACCGTTACTCGTTAAGAGGGGAATGTGGGGGTTTCCCTCTTAACCGGGCTCCGGCGTGAGAATAAGCGACTGCTTTGGGGAGAGAATTAAGTATTAAGTGAGAGAGTAGAGGGAATAGAATGTTTAACCTGTGAAGTGAGGTCTCTATTTATAGCCGGAGTAGTGTAAGAGGGTGTGGGCTGATGGGCCTTGGGCCGGAAGGCGACAACATGGAGGATATGCTCTTTGTCTCACTGGTGTCGACCGTTAGTGGCTTCTAGGAGCTTCCTGGAGCTGGCGCAGTGTGATTGGAGCCACGTGTCACCGTTGTCGGCCTGACCGCCCTTCTGCCATCAGCAGGTAAGTGGAGATCGTGGGGCAGTTGTCTCTGCCTTATGATTGGTGCCATGTAGGCGTCCTTGAGTACTTTTTGTCTCCTGCAAGTCAGATGATCGTGGAGCACGATTGAGCAGAGCCAGAGGGACGTTGATTGGCTCTTTTCTTCTGCCACTTGTACCTCGTGTACTATTTGGGGTAGCCTTGCGCTGCTTTCCTGCACGAGTCTTGATGGGCACGTTCCCTAACTCGCGCGGGGTTTAGGTGACTGAGTATTCTTTCATATGCTAAGTGTTGTTATTGCAGCTTCTTACTGGCTAGGTCTCGCGCAAGGTAAAGTAGAGCATGGTGTAACGCGCGCGAGGTTAAAGATAGGAAGCTTTTTGAATAAGGAGTATGGTCCCGCGCGCAACCTATACGGAGGTTTGCGCGGCTTTTTGGGACCATACCCCTTCAAGTCCCCCCAGTCCAGTGCTGCACCATGCGCAAGGCAAGTGGTTGGAGCTCTGGACTTAAAATAAAAGTTATGGAAAATGCTTCCTTGGCTTTGGTAGATGGGGCGCGTGTAACCTTTTATTGGTTACAACGGCGCGACTACCGGATTGGTTCCAGGTGGGTTATTGTCTTGCTGTGTAGGCGCACAGGGTTATTAAGGAACTGTTAACCCTGCGCGGCCATAGTTGCTTCTTCATGAAGTTGTAGTAATTTATGGCGGGAAAAACTTCGAAATTTGAACTCTGACAGGTTGGTGAAGAAAGTCATGGTTGGTGACGACTGAGTTGACCTCAGACGGTTGTCATCAACTTGTCCCTGACGAATCGTATTTCCGTCAGAGAGTGAGGCCCACGCGCGCGTGGTAACCGTCACTCCGGGAAACACGCCTTACGTGGCGTTTTCTGATTGGCCTCGCTCGCGGCAATTCCGGCACGGTTACCCATCGCATTAAATGCGATGGGTATATATATCCGAAGAGGCATGAGGGCTGATCACTTTCTCTTCTACTCTTCTCCTTATTTCCTCTCGAGTTCCTTTGAATCTTCAAAGTTTGAAGGACACGGTTGCAGCAAATCTTCAAGTTCTTGGAGAACATCGTAGCAGATCATCAAGCTTGTTTCCAGAATATTCAAGACCTTTGTTTATTTGTCAATGGCTGAAGAACAACATGAAGACAATCCCGGAGAAGAGGGTCCCGTTCCCGTTCTCCGGTGGGATTTGGGTCTTTTAGAGCAGATCGTTCGTGGCTTCCGGTTTCCACCGGAGTGGGATGCCAGGTACCCCGGCCAGAACCAGACGGCCGCTGATGCACCACCGGGGTACATCACTTTGTTCGAAGACTTCTTTCATCAGGGCAACTTCCGGTTGCCGGCGACGAACTTCATGGCTCATATTCTTCAATATTATGGGTTCCATATATCTCAAATGAGCCCACCCGGAATGGTTCGGGTTCGACATTTCGAGTTCCTGTGCTGGGCTCATGGCATCGAACCAACTGTCGATAAATTCCGGGCCTTTTATCAGCTTCAGCAAAATATGGGTTTCTACTCTTTTACCAGTCGTGGCACCGCCAAGAAGATATTGCTGAACCCACCCAAGAGTTTCCATGACTGGAAACCAAAATTCTTCTATATACGCGAGGAGGTTATTCCCATTGCCATGACGTTTCGCGCCTGGAATGAAGCGATTGTGAAAGAAGACTTACCGATTCCCAAGACTGAGGCTTGGTATCGGGAGCTTACTGCTACCCCCAACCGAGTGTTTGGGGAAAATGTCTTGGTAGCTGCGCAGATGAGTGATCAATGGCCGCCTGAGAGCCAAGACGTCCCTGTCTTAAAGTTCCAGGATAAAGGTTAGTTAATTCGTTTGTTTTGTTGCAATTCGTTTCACAACTGTTTATTTATTCAATTTGTCTTGTAGAGGCGCGCCTGTATCAAGCTGCGTTCTCTACCTTTGGTGGGTCTATGAGGGTGCGCCCGCTCCGGGCTGGGGAGGAGTATTGGTATGAACAAATCAAGGGTAATTTCATGTACCCGGTTGCTGACGCATTTGTCGTGCCGCCTACCGCGACTGAAGGTGCACTAATACCTAACCCTCGTCCCTTGCGCTCTGTTACTTCTGCTGGGAAAGAGGTTGTCTATCTTTCCAGCGAAGAGTCTGTGGGGTCTTCAACCGGGGAGTTAAGTTCCTGGTCTACCATCTTTGCAGGTGTGCTACGCGATTTGGGCATTGACCATGAAGAGAAGAAAAAACCACCCAAGAAGAAGAAGGTGATCAACCTTGAGCCTGAAGTGACAAGTAAGAAAGGTGGGAGCAGCCGCGCAGCTGCTGGTGCTGCTGGTAAAGGTACTCTTCGGCTTCGTCAGAGTGACTTGAAAGATTATGTGATAATTAGTGACTCACTTGAAGGCTTGTCGCGCGCAGGCGAGAAGAAAGCTGGAGCGGGTGGCTCGAAAAGTGGAGGTAGCGCGGGTTCTCGTAACCCGGATGCTGGCGCTACTCCATCCTCTGTTGCGCATGAAGACGAGGAAGAAGAAGAGGAGGCTGCTGAAAAGTTGATCAGCAGAAAGAGAGTTAGAAGCGAAACTACAGCTGGTGTCTCAGCTGCGCCCGGAGCTGGTGAGGTTCCCTTGATTGGGAAGTGGAGCAACTTGCGCTCGCTTTACAAAGTTTCTCCGGGTTAGTTCTTTAGTTACGTTATTTTTGTTATCTTCGCTCTTTCTAACACTTTGTTTATGCAGAGGTTAAGAAGACGACCCCAGAGAAGGGTGTGGTATTCCTAGATCCCGTAGAGCCGGTGCATAAGAGGCCGAAGGTTACTGTTAAGCCTTTTAAAACGGTGGAGTCTGAGAAGGCAAAGCATGCTGTCGAAGTCGAGAAGGGTAAAGCTGGCGCGACAGAGAAAAGCGCATCTGAAGAAGAGAAGAGGAAGGCTGATGAGATGCGTAGGTAAGCCGAAGCTGATGAAGATCGATGGAAGAAGGCTGAGGATGAGAAGAGAAGGTTGGTTGAGCAGGAGAAGAAGAAGCTAGCTGAGCAGGAGAAAAACAGGCTAGCTGAGCAGGAAAAGAAGAGACTAGCCGAGCAGGAGAAAGAGAAGGAGAAAACCGCTGCTGACAAGTCTGTTGGGATCTCTACTGGAAAAGGTCCCACTTCTGGTTCGGCGGCTGGTTCGGGTGGTGTAAAACAAGGCACGCCGCCGCGCTCTCCGATAGGCCCCCGGGATACTGTGGGGGATATTTATTACAAGTCTTACACGGAAGAGAGCCGTGGTGACGCTCCGCACCAACCGCCATGGGGCTTAAAGCAAAAAGATACCTTCCAAGAATTTGCGCCTTGCCGCGATTGGTTGCTGAACTCCATTCCTCCAGGTGAGGTTGATCGCCAAAGAGCGCGCACCCATAGCGGGTTATATCATGCTTATGTTGTTGGCGAGGCCAACACCCGCGCTGCTAACCAGGAGATTGTACGGGAGTGGCGAACCCTGGTTAGGGAGAGGGATGATTGGGAGAAATACCGCGATCGGATCCTAAGGCGTGCCACTGAGTTGGAAAAATCTAGAACTGCCTTTGACGAAGAAAGGGCGAAGTTCGAGGCCGATCGGAAATCAGAAGAGTGGGGGGCGAAGGCTTGAGAAGCAAACTTCAAGCTGCTGAATAGTAGTTGGCGAAGGAGAAAGCTGAATTCAAGCGCATATGCGAGAAGGATAATGAGCGCGCGGCCGCGGCTCGTAACAAGATTGTCAACCTTGAAGCCAAGGTTGTGGAGTTGACGGCGAAACTCGAGGATGTGCAAGCTGCTAAGGTTGCTAAGGAGCAGCTTGAGGTTTGTACAACTTATACCTTTTCCTTCTGTGCTTTGTTTGCAAAATATCCTAAGTCCTGTCCTTTTTAGGTTGAGCTTGCTGAAGTGAAGGGTCAGTTGTCTGGTAAGGACAAGGACCTGCAGGCCAAGGATGTCGAGATCGCTGAGCTAAAACGTCGCCTGAACGAGCAGGTTGACAAATGCGAATCCTTGGAAATCGACCTCGAAGCTGAGAAGGTTAAGGCAGCCACTGCTCAAGAGGCCAAACAAAAGGCTGAGGAGGCGCGAGACATTAGCACCACTGCTCTTAATGTAGCGCAAAACAACTACTCCGAAGCTCAAGGTATCGTAGATACTTTGGTCTCTGAAGCCGAGTGGCTGCGCGGTCGCGGAATGGTGCTGGTACGATTCTTCTTGACTGTTTTGATTTATTTATACCTGTTAGCTAAAGTATTGCGTTTGCTGTAGATGGCCAACTCCATCCTAAATGCTGGAGAATTGGATAAAGCTGTTGCGGCCGTTATAGATGCTTCTCTCGCAGTTGGTCACCGTAAAGGCTATCTTGAATGCGCGCAACATGCAACGGTTATGCTTGGACAGGAGTTCGACACTAGTCACTACTCAGTGACTGATGAAGCTGAGGCTGAACTAGCTCGCGCTGAACACGGTTATGATCATTTATCAATTCCGGTGATGGATTTGGTTACTGATGCGCTGAAGCATGATGACTGGTGTCTACGGCTGAAGAATATCCTTGACCCACCGCAGACCGTTGAGCTCTCGGACGAGGAGGAAGCTGCGGGTGATGACGGCGATGGTAAAGGTGATGGTGATGGCGACAAGCATGATGATAGCTTTGAATAGGCTAGTACTTTTAGGCTTTGTGCCTTGTAATTTTTGTTCATGCTTTGAATGTAAGCTTTTGTGCGGTTGCGCTAGTTTTAAATGGAAGGAACACTATCTGTTGTTTATATAACTGTTGCGCGGCTGCACTTTGTTTTAAATATGATGCTCGTTTATCCTTTCCCGTTACAATTATTGCACTGTTGTTAGAAACTTTGGTTAAGTTAGCGCGAATAAATGTAGTGTGGCTCTTGTGCGAGCGTAACTGGAGTGTTTTCGTGCTAATCAGAAGTTTAACATGCATTTGTAACGAAAGGAGTCAGCGTAAAAGAAAACATGTCGTATGCTTTCATTAACTTAGAAACAGGCGCTTAGGCCAAACATACATTGCTTGTAACGTAAAACGCGTGTAGCCAACATAGGAAAGTAAAAGGCGCATGGCCAACATTAGTGGATAAAGGCGCAGGGCCTGGAATAGTCACATATAGCATTTACGCAGTTGTTGCGCATTCCACGTGCACGGGATGATGTGTCCATCCATGGTGCGCAGTTTGTAAGCCCCTTTCCCTAGCACTTCGTGAACCAAGTATGGGCCTTCCCATTTGGGTGCTAGTTTCCCTGGGCGCTCAGCGTTTGAGGCTTCGTTGTCACGAAAGACGTATTCCCCTGGAGTGAAGGTACAGATGCGGACTCGCGCGTTGTAGTACCTTTCCAATTGTGTTTTGTACTTGGCTTCTTTAATTCGCGCAATTTCGCGCCTTTCTTCCAGCAAATCCAAGTCAAGACGACGCTCTGCCTCGTTGTCGATTGCGTTGACTGCTGTCAAACGTGGGGAGGGCAGGCCAACTTCTGCCGGGATAACCGCTTCTGAGCCATAGACTAGGCTAAAAGGGGTTTCGCCGGTACTTGTTTTCGGCATGGTTCTATGAGCCCACAAGATACTCGGGAGCTCATCCACCCAGCCTCTTCGCTTTGTGCCCAGTCAGGCCTTAATCCCATCGACAATGCACTTGTTTACACTTTCAACCTGCCCGTTGCCTTGAGGATGCGCAACGGAGGAGAAAGTGTGTTCGATTTTCATCTCCTTCATCCAGTTCTGGAGGTCTTCAGACGCAAAGTTAGTGCCGTTGTCAGTTACAATCTTGAGTGGGAGGCCAAATCTACAGATGATGTGTTCCCAAATGAACTTGCGCACCATCATGGCTGTAGTTGAAGCAAGGGCTTTGGCCTCCACCCATTTCGTGAAGTAATCGACGGCCACTATTATAAACTTGACGGCGCCAGGAGCCTCTGGGAAGGGTCCCACCATGTCGATTCCCCACTGCTGAAAGGGCCAAGTAGTGGATACGGGGATCAGATCGTTTTTGGGGCGCAGGGTTTTCGGAGAGTGCCGCTGACAGGAGTCGCATTTGCGCAGCTCTTTCAGGGCATCAACATGCATACCTGGCCAGTAATACCCAGTGTTCATAATTTTTGCGACAACCATGCGTGGCCCTGCATGAATGCCGCAAATTCCTTCATGAATCTCCCTTATCAGATAACTCGCATCCTGGGGGTCCACGCATCGCAGTAGTGGCCCCAAGAAGGATTTGCGGTATAAGATACCACCATTCATTTCGTACTACAGAGCCTTGTTTTGAACCTTTCTTGCCTCTGCTTTACTCTCAGGGAGTATTCCTTCTTGCAAGTATTGAATGATAGGGGTCATCCAGGATGGCTGCCCTATCTCGATCACGTTGACTTGTCGTAGCAAGACCGAAGGGTTCTTGAGTACCTCAATCCTTACATCTTTGGCAAGATGTTGGAAAGACGTTGAAGCAAGCTTGCTCAAAGCGTCAGCCGGTTTGTTTTCAGAGCGATTGATGTGGATGACCTTGTGAGACTTGAATTGTTGAAGCAACTCTTTTGCTTGCTCTAGATATAGGGCCATAACCTCACCCTTTGCATCGTAGATACCGTTAACTTGGCTGGCTATCAGGAGTGAATCAACGTGTGCTTGTAAGTTCTTAGCTCCCATTTTGATGGCGAGGCGTAAGCCTGCCAGAAATGCCTCGTATTCCGCCTCGTTGTTGGTGTTTTTAAAATCCAACTTGATGGCGTAAGTGAATTCATGGTTTTCAGGGCTTACTAGGCGCAATCCAGCTCCCGCACCGTCCTAATTGGAGGCCCCATCAGTATAAAGCATCCAAGTCTCATTTGTCGTGTCTTTTTCGGGAGTCTCCACCAGCTCACAATCTTTGATTTTCTCAACTGGGACTTCTGTGATGAAGTCCGCTAGAACTTGACCCTTGATGGCTGGGCGCGGCCGGTACAGAATGTTGTGGCCCCCCAGCTCGATGGCCCATTTTGCTAACCGCCCGGATGTTTCTGGTTTTTGAAGTATCGTGCCGATATGGAAATTGGTAAGTACGGTGATCACATGCCCTGTAAAATATCTGCGCAGCCTTCGGGAGGCGTGTAGCAGCGCAAGCACCAATTTTTCCATCGTGGAATATCTTGTTTCCGGGTCCGTGAGTACCCTGCTGACGTAATAAATTGGAGTCTGAACTCCATTTCTTTCCACCAGTAATACCGATCCTACTGCCTTATCTGAAGAAGATAAGTACAGTACGAGTGGTTCTTTTTCAAACGGTGCAGTCAGGGTAGGGAGCTCGATCAAACATTCTTTCATTTGCTGAAAAGCCTTTTCTGCTTCAGGGGTCCATCTGAACTCTTGCTTTTTCCCACAGTTGCGTAGCGTGCTGATAAAAGGATACGACTTCGCGGCGTGATTTGATAAAAAGCGGTTAAGCGCGGCGAGGCGGCCGACTAACCGTTGCATCTCTTTGATTGTTCGCGGTGATGGCATTCGCTCTATTGCCTGGAGTTTTTCCGGATTCACCTTAAAGCCGCCGTTTGTGACTATGAAGCCTAAAAACTTCCCTTCTTCCATGCCAAAAGAACACTTGGCTGGATTCAACTTCATATTTACGCTGCGCAACGAATTGAACGTTTTCTCGATGTCCTTCAACATTTGGTCCTCTTCGGGACTTTTGACCACCAGATCATCAATGTAGACCTCAATGTGCTTCCCGATGTCTCCCGCGAAGGTCTTATCCATCAGGCACTGGTATGTGGCGCCAGCATTTTTGAGGCCGAATGGCATCTTTGTATAGCAAAAAATCCCAAGATCAGTACGAAAAGCCGTCTTGTCTTCATCCTCAAGCTTCATTTGAACTTGATGATATCCCTTATAGCAATCCAAGAAGCACTTCCATCTGTATGGCGCGAGAGAGTCTATCTTTTTGTCGATCTCAGGCAAAGAGTAGCAATCTTTAGGGCATGCCTTGTTGAGATCGGTGTAGTCAACACACATTCGCCATCCACCATTAGACTTCTCTACCATCACGGGGTTCGCAACCCAACTTTGATAACGTACTTCTCGCAGGATGCCGGCTTTAAGTAACTCGCATACTTGCTCATTCATTGCTTTCGTTTTGTCTGCCCCTAAGCTGCGCCTTCTTTGGACTTTCGGTTCAACAGAGGGGTAGGTGTTTAAACAGTGCTCGGTAATGTCGCGCGGGACTCCGGTCATGTCAGCCGGAGTCCAGGCGAAGATATCCATGTTCTTGAATAGGAGCTGCTTGAGGCGAGTTCTGATGTTTGGTGAGATTGCGTGGCCTATCGTCACAGTTTGCTCCGGGTACTTGCGATTTAAAACCCATTTCTCAGGCTCGGTTGTCGAAACCTTCACCGCTTTTGTCAGGCGCATTTCTTCAGCTGACATCACTTCTTTCTTTGCATAAACGATTGCCACCCCCGTCTTGGTTGGGAAACCAATCGCTGAGTGGGGGGTGGAAGTTATCATATTCAGCTCACCTTGCGTCTCTCTCCCGATCAGCACATCATGTCTTGACTTAACAGGCATCACCATGAAGTTAACGTCCGTTGTTCTTGAATGCTTCCCGTCAGAGAGTGTGATGGGGAAGCTAATTTGGCCTAGCGGGAAGACCATTTCATTGCAGAATCCAGACAGTGGGTAGTCAACTGGTTCAAGTCTCGCTTTGTCTTCATCGTCGAACTGGTTAAAGCATTGTTCATAGATGATGTCTGCTGTACTCCCCGGGTCAATGAAGACGTATTCAGTTTCATAATGGCCGATGATACCGGTGATGACGATGGGTCGTGTGGCTCGAGGACCCCCGCGCACCACCGGGAAGATGACCTGCTGTTCTTGCCATGAAGGCTCATAAGGTCTCTTGCCTTTTTCTCTCGCGCTATACATTGGTCCATTGACCATGTGTGTCTCTAGGCGTCGGACTTTCTTGTGGTTTCCCTCATCGTGGCGATGGAGCTGTCTAGTTTCTTTGCGCACGTTTTTCACTAAGTGGCTTAGCTTTCCGCTCTTTAGCGCTCTCTCGATCTCTTGATGCAAGCTGTAACAATCATCTGTTAAGTGGCCTGTATCCTTGTGGAAATCACAATACAGATTGGGGTCTTGCCCCTTTTTGTTCGTCATAGGCCTGGGAGCCTTAAAATCATGGTTCTCCGTCATTAGCACCTCTTTTGGTGTTTTTATGAGCGGAGTCCAATGCTTTTCACGATTATCATCTCGGACTGCCTTTCTATAGCCGATGCGATCAATAGTATCTCGCGCGTCTTCCTTATAGCGGGATCGTTCTTCATAACGGGGTCGTTCATTATAACCGCTGGAGTGGTTGGCCTTCCACCCAGGGTTCTTGCCTTTATTGCGTCTGTTGTCGTCGCATGAGTGACCCCCTTTAGAAAATCTATCTTCAGAACGATAGCTGTTGTTTCGTGCGAGTGACTCTTCAGTTTGCGCGACTATCTTCGCGGCTTCCATGAGTTTATCCCACTCCTTGGGCATTCCATCTTTCCCAGTGATGGTTCTAATCAGGCTATCACAGCGGATGGCTTTCTTGAAATGGCAGCGCATGAGTTGTTCGCTTACGCCACCGATTTCCAAACACTCTTTGTTAAAGCGAGTTATGAAATCTTCCAAACCCTCGTTATCTCTGCGCCAGATGTCTTCAACTTCGGCTGTGTCGCGCTGGTATCGTCTTTGTTGACTGAAGTGACTCAAAAATTGAGTCCTGAAATCCACCCATGATTTTATCTTTCCCGAAGGAAGGCTGTCGAACCAGGCGCGAGCAGCCCCCGTTAGTGTTTGGATAAACAGATGGCACCACATGGGCATATTCCATCCTCCCATGCAGCCCACGCTAGTGAATACTCTGACGTGATCATCGGGATCAGTCAATCCGTTAAACTTTCCGACAGTCGGAGGTAACTTTTCTCTCTTGAGCGGCGCTATCATTGGAATGAACTTTGAATGCTCTATAGCTTCCTCTGGTCGATAGGCGAGGCGAAAGTCACGCTTTGCCTCTTCGGTATACCCAACGTGCTGCCTTGGTTTGTAGTACTCGTGATTTCTTTGTAAACGATTGAAGACCGAAGACTCGTCATCGTTCTCCCAAGTTGGATAATTCGGGTCAGTCTCTTCCCATTCATCGTTCATGTTGCGCGGCGTGAGCCGGCTATGAACTGGGCCTCTTTGGAAGTTTGACGGGTCGTCATAGTAGCTTTCTGTTTCTCCCCGTGTGTCGCGCGTGTCCTGCACGCTTAGTCTTCGGGTAGGGGGAGGTCTGTTGGCTCTTCCTTGGATATTTTGCGGTGGTGGCATCTGGCGCGGCCCGTGACTGGGGCCGGTTGGTGTAACCAAGGAAGGTTCTACCGTTAAAACTGCTTGTTGCGCGCTCAAGGATTGATACGCCGCGTTAATGGTGGCGAGTTGCTTGGCGTACCACGAGGCTGGGGTTTCGCCCTCTGGTAGCCCTAGTAGCGCCGAGATATTCTGAGGTGGAGCTGGGTTCGAAGGTCCAGCACCATTGTTTCCTGGGGTAGTTTGAGTGATGCGGGTGAAGCTCCCGCGCGGACCCCCAGTGTTGGCTATCTCGATTTCGCCGATTTCTTCAATGTGCTGGGGTTGGATGTTTTGGTTATCCGCCCCCAACGCTGCATTAGGGTCTGCTCCAAGACCAACAAACTCGGGCATGATTCCTTGACCAGCCATGATCAAAGGAAGAAAAACAACGAAAACTCAGGAAAGAAGATGAAAGTGGTTTGTAGAAAAAATCGGTGGGCGCCAATGAAGAAAGACGGAACTAATTCAAGGACTAATCAGTTTGGTTTATGTTTCTACCATGATGGTTAATCTTCTTGAAGGTTTCCTGAGCTCCTTAATGACCGTGGTTATCTGCAAAACATAACACCGTTACTCGTTAAGAGGGGAATGTGGGGGTTTCCCTCTTAACCGGGCTCCGGCGTGAGAATAAGCGACTGCTTTGGGGAGAGAATTAAGTATTAAGTGAGAGAGTAGAGGGAATGGAATGTTTAACCTGTGAAGTGAGGTCTCTATTTATAGCCGGAGTAGTGTAAGAGGGTGTGGGCTGATGGGCCTTGGGCCGGAAGGCGACAACATGGAGGATATGCTCTTTGTCTCACTGGTGTCGACCGTTAGTGGCTTCTAGGAGCTTCTTGGAGCTGGCGCAGTGTGATTGGAGCCACGTGTCACCGTTGTCGGCCTGACCGCCCTTCTGCCATCAGCAGGTAAGTGGAGATCGTGGGGCAGTTGTCTCTGCCTTATGATTGGTGCCATGTAGGCGTCCTTGAGTACTTTTTGTCTCCTGCAAGTCAGATGATCGTGGAGCACGATTGAGCAGAGCCAGAGGGACGTTGATTGGCTCTTTTCTTCTGCCACTTGTACCTCGTGTACTATTTGGGGCAGCCTTGCGCTGCTTTCCTGCACGAGTCTTGATGGGCACGTTCCCTAACTCGCGCGGGGTTTAGGTGACTGAGTATTCTTTCGATATGCTAAGTGTTGTTATTGCAGCTTCTTACTGGCTAGGTCTCGCGCAAGGTAAAGTAGAGCATGGTGTAACTCGCGCGAGGTTAAAGATAGGAAGCTTTTTGAATAAGGAGTATGGTCCCGCGCGCAACCTATACGGAGGTTTGCACGGCTTTTTGGGACCATACCCCTTCATCCTCTACCACCAAAACATCCCATTTCAATCTCTCAAGATACGAAACACACAACTTCAGCCCCTTACGTTCCTCAATATTTGAAGCATATTTCAACACTGTTAATACCTTAATTACTTGATTCAAAATGTTAACAACCCGAACGCGGTCCGGATGCATGACCGGTAAAACTTTCCCTTCAATTTCAGCCTGAATTATCTGAAACTGACACTCTCCAATCACTCTCTCCGCATTAGCCCATACTATGAACCATATCGTCTTAGCATTCCCAATTACCCAAATTCCTAATCCTACCAATACAAATAGTAATGAAATGTTTGGTAGCTTAGACTTTCTAACCGGTCTTGAATCGACATGGTAACATCTATACCCAAAACATCCAACACGCGAACTCCGTAATAGCGACGTAAGTTTGGTAACCCTTACTGGTTGAAAATGTGAAGTAAATGTAAACTTACTTGATTGGTTGAAGTGGTAATTGGTGATGGAAACTACTGGTTTGGGGAGGGTGACTTTGGAACGACAATTTATCATATCAAACCCTAGTTTAAATCTTCTATACCATGCCATTTTATGGAGAAAACTAACTTTTGGTAGTTGTTTTTTGTTTTGTTTATCAGGATTTGTGAAGGTAAATATAGGGGGAATATATATAGATGGATGGTTGGATGATGGAGTGAGAAAGAGAAGGCTCCGATCGCATGTTATAACTGTACTATTCTCTATATATAGCATGCCATTTTTGAGTTAGCATGCAAGATGTGAAAACAGTAACATTGGCGCTTTTCTTGAAAATGGGAGAATAAAATATATTATTTCAAAATTCGAACGTTAGAATATTTCTTTTCAAAAACAAATACGGACGTTAGAATATTTCTTTTCAGAAAAAAACAAACATTATAATAAGCATGAACCGATATCTCATATCTATTTAAAAAAAAAAGCAACCGGTTAATGAGTGGTAAAGATGATTTTATATCAGAGTTAGACTCGGACGGATTCCCGGGTAGCATTTTACCTATTCAATAATGAAGTTTTGTAGAACATACGGTGTGGGAGGAGCACGAACAGGTGCATGAAGCTTCATTTGACAGCCACATCAGAGATGTGAAAAAAGCGCGGGATAGGATGGGGCATTAAAGAGTGATGTTATGTGACACTTTATTTAGTTATTTATTATTAAAAATAAAACTACTAGCACCAACCAATAACAACCATCCTCCTCACCATGCCAACCCCTGCATGTCGAGGAACAACCCCCCCCCCCCCCCACACACCATAACACTAGCCACCACACTAAGGAAGCGGCGGTGTAGTGGCGTGGTTAAGGCCTCCACGTCTCTTCCATGCTACCACACCATATGGTAACAACATGAATGGTTCCTATTATTTGTACATACTACAAGAGACGTGCTCGTGTTTTTGGAATTATACAGATGGTTCATGGGTTAGAACTTTATGACTAAGACGCAAGCTTGTCTCCGAGACTTTTAAAAAAATTTGGGCCCTCGATGTGAATAAAAATACGGGCCCTACCCGACTCTATAATACAAACTTATCATTCACACACACACACACACACACACACACACATATATATATATAAAGTAAAAACTAATAATGCGATGATAATTGTTTACGGGGTAACTTCGTAGAAATGTAACCAAGTTTGACATTTGTTTCAATCAAGTCACTGAAAGTTTTTTTGTCATTCTAAATTCACCAAAGTTTCATTTGTTGTTCTAATGCTATGCAATTATCAGGTTATCAGGTTACCAATAATGATGTGTCAGGTTTTCTTATTTTTTAAACCTTAAATATAATGCGGAAAATATAGATAATGACATGGAAATTTGAATAAAAATTCACATTTTTATTCAAAAATTTAAAAAACAATTATGTTTAAGTTTGGAAAATATATATTTTTAATCTTTCAAATCATAAAATGGAATTCCGAACTATAGCAGTGTTTTTAAGGCTAGAGGGTATGGGGTTCGTCCCCACCTCCGTCGAGGACCGGCGACGCCGGCATGCCATCCCGCCCCCTCCCGTCCTCACCGACAGCATCTGGACGTTGGCGACGATCCTAAGTTGGTGGGCCCCCTTCACTTTTTGACCGTTTGTAGGAGTATGAGAAGGATGGCTGTGAGAAAATTGGTGAATGGAGACATGGCATTTTAGAGAGAGAGAGAATGTCTGGTTTTAGAGAGAGAGAGATGGTGTGATAATTTGGAGAAGATGAGTGAGAGGGACCAAACAAAAACAGTGTCGTTTTAATATTAATGAATAAAACAAAAACGGTGTCGTTTTGCTTTGCTGGCGACCAAAAGTTTTAAAACAAAAACCTCTTTTTTTTTAAGTCTATTTTTTTTATCTTTTAAGTTTATGTTTTTTTTTTAAGTTTATGTAATGTCTTTTAATATTAATGAAAATATTTTGTTAGTTTATTTGTTAAATGTTAAAAAAAGTAGAAGATTAAAAAAATAAAAAAAAACATAAAAGTGGTGGGGTAGAATCATCTAGGACCATCCTCCATACCCTCTAGTTTTGTGGGATGGACCATCATTGGGAGGACTATGACGTGGCACCTACGTGGCGGATCATTCTCCCTTGGAGGACCATCACCATACCCTCTAGGCTAAGATGATTCCAAGATGGAGCAGTGGTTCAAAAAGTCACATTTTTTTTATTTTTTAAATCACAAAAAGAAGAAATTGTAGTGATTCCAATGATAATCAAAACTCACCCATTAGAAATCGGAAATGGAAATCCGAACAGGGGAAGCTGAATGTTCGAAGGTTCAAAGATCATCGAAGTCTTGCTCAGGTTTTGAAGAAACACTGAACTAATTATGGGACTAATAAGTTTGGTTTATGTTCCTACCATAGAGGTTAATCTTCTAATGGCTTTCTGAGCTTCGTAATGATCGTCTAATCCTGCAAAACAGAACACCGTTATTCGTTAAGAGGGGAATATGGGGGTTTCCCTCTTAACCGGGCTCCGGCGTGAGAATAAGCGACTGCTTTGGGGAGATAATTGAGTATTAAGAGTGAGAGTAGAGGGAATGGAATGTTTAACCTGTGAAGTCAGGTCTCTATTTATAGCCAGAGATGTGTAAGAGGATATGGGTTGATGGGCCTTGGGCCTGAAGGCGACAACATAGAGGATATGCTCCTTGTCTCACTGGTGTCGACCGTTAGTGGCTTCTAGGAGCTTTCTGGAGTTGGCGCAATGTGATTGGAGCCACGTGTCACTGTTATCGGCATGGCCGCCCCTCTGCCATCAGCAGGTGAGTGGAGATCGTGGGGCAGTTGTCTCTGCCCTGTGATTGGTGCCATGTAGGCGTCCTTAAGTACTTTTTGTCTCCTGCATGTCAGACGACGTGGAGCACGATTGAGTCATTGTTAATACTGCGCGACCCTGGTAGCTTCTACATGAAGTTTGTAGTAAATTTGGGCGGGAAAACCCTCGAAATTTGAATTCTGACAAGTTGGTGAGAAACGTCGTTGATGGTGACGTTTGAGTTGACCACTTACACGGCTGTCATCAAGTTGTCTCTGATGATTGGTCATTCCGTTAGGAGAGTGAGCTCCACGCGCGCGTGGTAACCGTCACTCCGGGATTCTCGCCTTACGTGTCGTCTTCTGGTTGGTCACGTGCGCGATGATTTCGGCACGTTTACCCATCGCATTAAATGCGATGGGTATATATATTCGATGAGGGATGAGAAGAAATCACTTTTCATCTTCTGTTGTCTTCTCTTTCCTATTTGCTCTCGAATTCACTTTGAATCTTCAAACCTTTGAAGAACATAGTAGTAGATCTTCAAGTTTCTTGAGGAAATATTCAAACTTTCTGCTTTGTCATCTATGGCTGAAGAACATCAAGAGGATAATCTCGGTGAGGAAGGCCCCGTTCCTGTCCTCAAGTGGGATTTAGGGTTATTCGAACAGATCACCCGGAGCTTCCGGTTTCCACCGGAATGGGATGCCCGGTACCCCCGGCCAAAATCAAACGGCCGCTGATGCACCGCCGGGGTACATTACTTTGTTTGAAGATTTCTTTCTTCAGGGTAACTTCCGGTTACCGGCTACAGAATTCTTGGCCCATGTACTCCAGTTCTATGGGTTCCACATCTCACAACTGAGCCCTCCTGGGATGGTTAGGATTCGACATTTTGAATTCCTCTGCCGATCTCATGGTGTTGACCCAACAGTGGAGAGGTTTAGGGTTTTCTACCAACTTATCAGGAATATGGGCTTCTACTCGTTCGCCAGCCGAGGGGCTGCGAAGAAGATACTCTTGAACCCTCCTAAGAGTTTCCATGACTGGAAACCAAAGTTCTTTTTCATTCGCGAGGAGGTGATACCGATCGCCATGACCTTCCGCCCATGGTCCGAACCAACCGCGAAGGAAGATTTGGCTATTCCCAAGAGGGAAGACTGGTATGTAAAGCTCACTGCTACTCCAAACTGCGTGTTTGGTGAAAACATCTTGGTCGCGGCGCAGATGAGTAACCAGTGGCCGCATGATAGCAAGGAGGTGCCGGTTTTGAAGCTTGAGGACAAAGGTTAGTTGCTTCTTTAATTTTCCGCTTACTTTCGCGTCGCTTAACTGTGTAATTTTGTAAGCAGAGGTACAACTCTATCAGGCTGCCTTCCCCACTTTTAGTGGATCTATGGGCGTGCGCCCGTTGAAGTCGGGGGAGCAGTATTGGTATGATAAGATCAAGCCGCGCTTCATGTATCCCGTTCCTGGGGCTTTCACCAATCCACCTACTGCGACCGAAAGTGCGCATATACCTAACCCTCGTCCTTTGCGCATAATGACTCCTGCTGGGAAAGAAGTTCGACTATCTTTCCAGCGAGGAGTCTGTGGGATCATCAAACGGGGAGCTAAGTTCGTGGTCTAACATCTTTGCAGGTGTGTTGCACAACCTGGGGATTGACCCAGAAGAGAAGAAGAAGAAAGCCCCTAAACGAAAGAAGGTGATCAATCTTGAAGCTGAGGTGACCAGCAAGAAAGGTGGGAGTAGCTGCGCAGTTTCTGGTGTTGCTGACAAAGGTACTCTTCGCTTTCGCCAGAGTAACTTGGAAGATTACGTTATAATCAGTGAATCACTTGAAGGTTTGTCGCGTATAGGCGAGAAGAAGTCTGGAGGAGCTGGTTCGAAGAGCTCAGGGAGCGCGGGTTCTCGCAACCCAGATGCTGGCGCAACTCCTTCCTCTGTTGCGCATGATGAAGAGGAGGAGGAAGAAGCAGAAGAGGAGGATCCTGCTGCAAAGTTAATCAGCAGGAAACGAAATAGAAGTGAGACCACTGCTGGTGTTTCTACTGCGCCGGAGGCTGGTGCAGTTCCCTTGATTGGGAAACGGAGCAACTTGCGCTCTCTTTACAAGTTTTCTCCTGGTAAGTTCTTACTCTCTCTTCCTTTGTTGCTTTTCTTTTCTTAAGCACTTGACTTCTGCAGAGGTCAAGAAGAAGACCCCTGAGAAGAAGGGTGTCGTATTTACAGAGCCCACAGAGCCGGCGCAAAAAAGGCCCAAGGTTACTATCAAACCTCTCAGGACTGCTGAAACAGAGTCTGAGAAGGATAAACAGGTTGCTGAGGGGCAGAAAGCGAAAGCGGCTGAGGAAGCGAAGAGGAAGAAGGCTGAGGATGAGAAGAAAAAAGCTGAGGATGAGAAAAGGAAGAGAGCTGCTGAAAGAGAGAAAGAGAGAGAAATAATGAGAAGGAGAAGGAAAAAACGATTACCGACAAGGCTGTTGAAATAACTTCTACTGTTGAGGGATCGGGCTCTGGTGCTCATCGAGACAAATCCGCAGCTGCAGGAGGCGCGGGTGGTAGTTTTGTGGCTGGCCAGGCTGGTGTGGGAAAACACGGCGCGCCGCCGCACTCTCCAATAGGCCCCCGGGATACTTTGGGGGATATTTATTATAAGTCATATACGGAGGAGAGCCGTGGTGACGCTCCGCACCAACCGCCATTGGGTTTAAAGCAAAAAGATACTTTTCTTGAGTTCGCGCCTTGCCGCGGCTGGTTTCTGAATTCTATTCCTCCTGGTGAGGTTGACCGTCAAAGGGCGCGAACCCACAATGGGTTGTATCACGCCTATGTTTTTGGCGAGGCCAACACCCGTGCTGCTAACCATCAAATTGTTCGCGAGTGGCGAACCATGGTTAGGGAGTGGGAGGATTGGGAGAAATACCGCGAGCGTATCTTAAGGCATGTTAATGACTTCGAAAGATCGAAAGCTGCCTTTGATGAAGAGAAGGCAAAATTCAAAGCTGACAGGAAATCGGAGGAGTGGGGACGCGAGGGCCTGAGGGGCAAGCTCCGAGCTGCCGAGGATCTGCTGGCGAAGGAGAAGGCAGAATGGAAGAAAATCTGTGAGAAGGACAACCATCGCGCGTTCGCAGCTCGCAATAAGATTACTGAGCTTGAAGGCAAAGTTGCTGATCTGACAGCGAAGGTTGAGGATGCGCAAGCTGCTAAAGAGCAGGCTGAGGTTCGAGAAACTTCTTTCAGTTTATGCTTTTGTTGGCAGAATTAACTGAGTTCTTTATCCCTTGTAGGTTGAGCTGGCCGAGGTGAAGGTGCAGCTGTCAAGTAGGGACAAGGATTTGATTGCCAAGGACGTCGAGATTGCTGAGTTGAAACGCCACTTGCAAGAGCAGGTTGACAGAAGCGGGTCCTTGGAAATCGACCTTAAAGCTGAGAAGGTTAAGGCTGCCACTGCTGAGGAGGCCAAACAGAAAGCGGAGGAGGCACGGGACATTAGCACATCTGCACTGAATGTGGCGCAAAACAACTACTCTGAAGTTCAAGGCATCGTTGATACTTTGGTCTCTGAGGCTGAGTGGTTGCGTGGCCGAGGCTTAGTTCTGGTATGATATTTTTACTTTGGCTTTATCCTCCAAAACCTGGTTACTTATGTGTTACGTTTGCTGTAGATGGCCAACTCCATCCTAAATGCTAGAGAACTGGATAAGGCTGTTGCGGCCGTTATAGATGCTTCCCGCGCGGTTGGTCACCGTGGAGGCTATCTTGAATGTGCGCAACATGCTACAGAGATGCTTGGACAGGAGTTCGACACTAGTCACTGCTCGGTAACTGATCAAGCTGAGGCTGAGCTAGCTCACGCTGAACATGGTTATGACCATCTATTAATACCTGTGATGGATTTGGTTACTGAAGCGCTGAAGCATGATGATTGGTGTCAACGGTTAAAGACCATCCTTGATCCACCAGAAACCGTTGAATTATCTGACAAGGAGGAGACTGCTGACGATGATGGCGATAAGCATGATGGTGATGATGATAAGCATGATGGTGATGATGCTGGTGGTGACGGCTTTGAGTAGGTAGTATTGACAGGCTTTTGCCTTGTAATTTTTCTTTAGGATTTCAATGTAACTTGTTGCGCGGTCGCGCTTAGTTTTGGATCGTATGGACGATAGATGGTTTTTATGTAATTGATGCGCGGTTGGGCTTATTAATTATGATATTTGTGTTTATTTCCTGCCCCGTTACAATTATTGCACTGTTGTTAGGAACTTTGGTTAAGTTAGCGCGAATAAATGTAAGTGTGGCTCTTGTGCGAGTTGTAACTGCCCGGTCTCGCGCTATGTTCGCGGAGGACCTTGGAGGCATAACTCAAGAGCTCGTAATTTACTGAAGTGTTTTCGTGCTAATCAAAAGTTTAACATGCATTTGTAACGTAGGGGTCTCCATGATAAGGGAAACATGCCGTATGTTTTCATTAGTTGGGAAACAAGAGCTTAGGCCAACGTACATTGCATTAAGTAACATAAGGGGCGTTTAGCCAACGTAGGAAATTAAAAGGCGCGTGGCCAACATGAAAGAAATGGCGCATGGCCTAAAGTAGTTACATATAGCACTTGCCCAGCTGTTGCGCATTCCAAGTGCGCGGGATGATGTGTCCATCCAGGGTGCGCAATTTGTATGCCCCCTTTCCTAGCACTTCATGTACCAAGTATGGGCCTTCCCATTTGGGTGCTAGTTTTTCTGGGCGTTCGGCGTTTGAAGCTTCGTTGTCTCGGAAGACGTATTCTCCTGGACTGAAGGTACAAATGCGGACTCTCGCATTGTAGTACCTTTCCAGCTGCGTCTTGTATTTTGCTTCTTTGATGCGCGCAATCTCGCGTCTTTCTTCCAGTAAATCCAAATCGAGACGGCGCTCTGCTTCATTATCAACCGTGTTGACTGCTGTCAAGCGCGGTGAGGGGAGTCCGACTTCCGTCGGGATAACTGCCTCCGAGCCGTATACTAGGCTAAAAGGAGTTTCTCCGGTGCTTGTCTTCGGCATGGTTCGGTGAGCCCACAGGATGCTTGGGAGCTCATCCACCCAGCCTCTTCTCTTTGTGTCCAGTCGGGCTTTTATCCCCTCCACGATACTTTTATTCACGCTTTCCACTTGTCCGTTGCCTTGAGGATGCGCAACGGAAGAAAACGTATGTTCGATTTTCATCTCTTTCATCCACTTCTGGAGGTTTTCAGAAGCAAAATTAGTACCGTTGTCTATGACAATTTTGAGTGGGAGACCAAATCTGCAAATGATGTGCTCCCAAATAAACTTGCGCACCATCATTGCAGTGTTTGAAGCGAGAGCCTTGGCCTCCACCCACTTAGTGAAATAATCAACGACCACGATTATGAACTTCACGGCTCCCGGAGCATCAGGGAAAGGTCCCACCATATCAATTCCCCACTGTTGGAAAGGCCAAGCAGTGGATACATGAATGAGATCGTTTTTCGAGAGCAGGGTCTTTGGGGAGTGTCTTTGGCATGAGTCACATTTGCGCAACTCCGTTAGAGCATCGACATGCATCCCTGGCCAGTAATAGCCAGCGTTCATAATCTTCGCGACAACCATGCGCGGACCTGCATGGATGCCACATATACCTTCATGAATCTCTCTGATCAAGTAGTTTGCGTCCTGGGGGTCCACACAGCGCAATAAGGGCCCCAAGAAGGATTTTCGGTATAGAATACCACCGTTCATCTCATAATGCAGGGCCTTGTTTTGAATCTTCCTTGCCTCTGCTTTGTTCTCCGGTAGTACCCCCTCTTGTAGATACTGAATTATGGGGGTCATCCAAGATGGCTTCCCTATCTCGATCACACTTACCTGGCGCAGCAGGACTGATGGATTTTTGAGTACTTCAATCCTTACATCTTTTGCGAAATGTTGGAAGGAAGTTGAAGCAAGCTTGCTCAAGGCGTCTGCTGGTTTGTTTTCGGAACGATTGATGTGTACTACCTTGTATGACTTGAATTTCTGAAGCAGTTCTTTTGCCTGGTCCAAATATAAGGCCATAACTTCGCCTTTTGCATCATAGATTCCGTTGATTTGACTGGCGATCAGAAGTGAATCAACGTGCGCCTGCAGATTTTTAGCTCCCATTTTTATGGCGAGGCGTAGGCCTGCCAGAATTGCCTCGTACTCTGCCTCGTTGTTGGTATTCTTAAAATCCAACTTGATGGCGTACGTAAATTCATGTCTTTCAGGGCTCACGAGGCGCAATCCTGGTCCTGCGCCGTCCTCGTTTGAGGCCCCATCGGTGTACAGCAACCACACCTCATCAGATGTATCTTTCAAGGGAGTTTCAACAATCGGGCAATCCTTGATTTTTTCTGCTGGGACTTTTGTGATAAAGTCGGCAAGGACTTGACCCTTGATGGCTGGACGCGGCCTGTACAAAATGTTGTGGCCCCCCAGCTCGATCGCCCACTTTGCTTGTCGCCCAGATGTTTCTGGCTTTTGCAATATCGTCCCAATGTGGAAATTGGTCAGTACTGTGATGACGTGGCCTGTGAAGTATCTGCGTAGCCTTCTGGAGGCATGTAGTAATGCCAATACCAATTTTTCCATCGTCGAATATCTCGTTTCTGGATCTGTGAGCACCCTACTGACGTAGTAGATTGGAGTCTGAACTCCATTTCTCTCTACAAGCAATACCGACCCTACTGCCTTATCCGAAGAAGATAAGTACAGGATGAGTGGTTCCTTTTCTAGTGGCGCGGTCAGGGTAGGAAGCTCGATTAAACACTCTTTCATTTGTTGAAAAGCGACTTCTGCTTCAGGCGTCCATCTGAATTCTTGCTTCTTCACACAATTGCGCAGCGTGCTGATAAACGGATATGACTTCGCGGCATGATTTGAGAGAAAACGATTGAGCGCAGCTAGACGGCCGGCCAATCGCTGCATCTCTTTGATTGTTCGAGGTGACGGCATCCGCTCTATGGCTTGAACTTTTTCTGGATTCACCTTAAAGCCGCCATTTGTGACTATGAAGCCTAAGAATTTCCCTTCTTCCATACCAAAAGAACACTTGGCTGGATTTAATTTCATATTCACGCTGCGCAACGAGTTGAATGTTTTTTCGATGTCTTTCAACATTTGGTCCTCTTCGGGACTTTTGATCACCAGATCGTCGATGTAAACCTCGATATGCTTCCCAATATCTCCAGCGAAGGTTTTATCCATCAGGCGTTGATATGTCACGCCAGCATTTTTCAGGCCAAAAGGCATCTTTGTGTAGCAGAAGATCCCTAGATCGGTTCGAAAAGCTGTCTTGTCTTCGTATTCTAGCTTCATTTAAACCTGATGGTATCCTTTGTAGCAATCTAAGAAGCATTTCCATCTGTATGGCGCGAGAGAGTCTATCTTTTTGTCGATTTCGGGAAAAGAGTAGCAATCTTTAGGGCATGCCTTGTTGAGATCTGTGTAATCAACGCACATTCTCCATCCCCCATTAGACTTCTCTACCATCACGGGGTTCGCAACCCAACTTTGATAGCGCACCTCCCTTAAGATTCCTGCTTTCAGTAGCTCCCATACTTGTTCGTTCATTGCTTTGGTTTTATCCGCCCCTAAGCTTCGCCTTCTTTGGACTTTTGGTTCAATGGAGGGATAAGTGTTGAAACAGTGTTCAGTAATGTCGCGCGGGACACCGGTCATGTCTGCCGGAGTCCAGGCGAAAATATCCATGTTCCTGAACAGAAGTTATTTAAGGTGCGTTCTGATGTTTGGTGAGATCGCGTGGCCTATCGTCACCGTTTGCTCTGGGTATTTTCGGTTTAAAACCCACTTTTCTGGTTCCCTTGTTGAAACCTTCGCCGCTTTTGTTGGGCGCATCTCCTCTGTCGACATTACTTCTTTCTTGGCATAGATAATTGCCACCCCCGTCTTGGTTGGAAACCCTATCGCTGAGTGGGGCGTGGAAGTTACCATGTTCAGTTCGCCTTTTGTTTCTCTCCCAATCAACACATCATGCCTCGATTTGACAGGCATCACCATGAAGTTTACATTTGTTGTTCTTGAATGCTTCCCGTCAGAGAGCGAGACGGGGAAGCTGATTTGGCCTAGCGGAAAGACCATTTCGTTGCAAAATCCAGACAGTGGATAATCAACTGGCTCAAGTCTCGCTTTATCATCCTCATCAAACTGATTAAAACATTGCTCATAGTTGATATCAGCCGTACTTCCTGGGTCAATGAAGACATACTCCATTTCATAATGGCCGATAATACCGGTAATGACGACGGGTCGAGTGGCGCGAGGGACGCCGCGAACTACCGGGAAAATGACCTGTTGCTCTTGCCATGAGGGTTCGTAAGGGCGCTTGCCTTTCTCCTTTGCGTTGTATCTTGGTCCATTGACCATATGGGTTTCTAGGCGTCGGACTTTCTTGTGATTCCCCTCATCGTGGCGTTGGATCTGTCGAGTTTCTTTGCGCACGTTTTTCACCAGGTGGCTTAGTTTCCCGCTTTTTAGCGCTCTCTCAATCTCTTGACGTAAACTGATGCAGTCATCCGTCAGGTGCCCTGTATCTTTGTGGAAGTCGCAGTACAGGTTGGGGTCTTGCCCCTTCTTGTTTGTCATAGGCCTTGGAGCCTTGAAATCATGATTCTCCGTCATCAGCACCTCTTTTGGTGTTTTTATGAGCGGAGTCCAGTGCTTTTCTCGGTTATCATCCCTGACTGCTCTTCGATAGCCGATTCCATCAATTGTGTCGCGCGCATCTTCTCTATAGCGCGGCCTCTCTTCATGGCCCCTTAATTTTCCGGATTTCCAATCGTTACTTTTGTACTTGTTGCGCTTGTTGTGATCGCGCGAGTTTCCCTTGGAAAATCGATCTTCAGTATAATAATTCTTGTTTACGGCGGGTGACTCTTCAATTTGCGCGACTATTTTCGCGGCTTCCATGAGCTTATCCCATTCTTTGGGCATTCCATCTTTCCCAGTGATAGTTCTGATGAGACTATCACAGCGAATGGCTTTCTTGAAGTGGCAACGCATGAGTTGTTCACTTACGCCACCGATTTCCAAGCACTCTTTGTTGAAGCGAGTGATGAAATCTTCCAGACCCTCGTTATCTCTTCGCCAGATGTCCTCTACCTCGGCTGTGTCGCGCTGGTAACGTCTCTGTTGACTGAAGTGTTTCAAAAACTGTGTCCTGAAATCCATCCATGACTTGATCTTTCCTGGAGGAAGGCTGTCGAACCAGGCGCGAGCAACCCCTGTAAGCTTTTGAATAACAGATGGCACCACATGGGCATATTCCATCCTCCCATGCAACCTACGCTTGTTAAAACTCTGACGTGATCATCGGGATCAGTCAATCCGTTAAACTTTCCAACTGTCGGAGGTAACTTCTCTCTTGAAAGTGGCGCCAGCGCGATCTTTGGAATGAACTTTGAATGTTCCACAGCTTCAGCTGGTCGATAGGCGAGGCGAAAGTCTCGCTCTGCCTCTTCGGTGTACCCTACGTGTTGTCTTGGTTTGTAGTACTCATGGTTCCTCTGCAAGCGATTGAAGACTGACGAACCCTCATCATCCTGCCAAGTTGGATCATTCGGGTCAGTATCTTCCCATTCATTGTTCATGTTGCGCGGCGTGAGCCGGCTATGGACTGGGCCTCTTTGGACGTGTGACGGGTAGTCATAATAGCTTTCTGTTTCTCCCCGTGTATCGCGCATGTCATACACGCTTAGTCTTCTGGTAGGGGGAGGTCTGTTAGCTCTTCCTTGGATGTTTTGCTGTGGTGGTATCTGGCGCGCCCCATGACTGGGACCTGCTGGTGTAACCAAGGACGGTTCTGCCGTTAAGACTGCTTGTTGTGCGCTCTAAGATTGATACGCTTCATTAATTGTGGCAATTTGCTTGGCGTACCATGAGGCTAGAGTCTCGCCCTCTGGTAGCCCTAGTAGCGCCGAAATGTTTTGGGGTGGAGCTGGGTTTGAAGGTCCAGCGCCATTGTTTCCTGGGGTTACCGTTTGAGTGATGCGGGTGATACTCCCGCGCGGTCCCCCAGTGTTGGTTACTTCGATTTCGCCAATTTCTTCAATGTGTTGGGGTTGGACGTTTTGATTGCCCTCGCCCAACACCGCATTAGAGTTTGCTCCAAACCCAAACTCGGGAATGATTCCTTGACCAACCATGATCGAATGAAGGGAAAAAACAACGAAAACTCAGAAAAAGGAAGATGAAAGTGATTTGTAGAAAACCGGTGGGCGCCAATGAAGAAACACTTAACTAATTATGGGACTAATCAGTTTGGTTTATGTTCCTACCATAGTGGTTAATCTTCTAATGGCTTTCTGAGCTTCGTAATGATCGTTTAATCCTGCAAAACAGAACACCGTTACTCGTTAAGAGGGGAATATGGGGGTTTCCCTCTTAACCGGGCTCCAGCGTGAGAATAAGCGACTGCTTTGGGGAGATAATTGAGTATTAAGAGTGAGAGTAGAGGGAATGGAATGTTTAACCTGTGAAGTGAGGTCTCTATTTATAGCCGGAGAGGTGTAAGAGGATATGGGCTGATGGGCCTTGGGCCTGAAGGCGACAACATAGAGGATATGCTCCTTGTCTCACTGGTGTCGACCGTTAGTGGCTTCTAGGAGCTTTCTGGAGTTGGCGCAATGTGATTGGAGCCACGTGTCACTGTTGTCGGCCTGGCCGCCCCTCTGCCATCAGCAGGTGAGTGGAGATCGTGGGGCAGTTGTCTCTGCCCTGTGATTGGTGCCATGTAGGCGTCCTTAAGTACTTTTTGTCTCCTGCATGTCAGACGACGTGGAGCACGATTGAGCAGGGCCAGAAGGACGCTGATTGGCTCTTTTCTTCTGCCACTTGTACCTTGTGTACTATCTGAAACAGCCTTGCGCTGCTGTCCTTGGTGATTGTTGCTGGGCACGTAACTAACTTGCGCAGGGTTTGGATGACTGAGTGCTCTTTCAGAAAGCTAAGTGTTGTAATTGGAGCTTCCTATTGTTCAGGCCTCGCGCCGGTTAAAAATAGACTGTGTTGTAGCCCGCGCGAGGTTGCCAATAAGAAAGTTGTTGAATAAGGAGTATGGTCCCGCACGCGACCTTGACGGAGGTTTGCGCGGCTTTTTTGGGACCATACCCCTTCAGGTTTGAAGGTTTGAAGATCATCGAAGTCTTACATAGGTTGAATGTGATGTTTCATTCACACACAATTCGATTGATAATGGAGATTAAAATGTTGAAGCTTCCAAGGTTGCTGGGTTTTTTTTTAAGGTTTAAAATATGTTTTGATTTTAAAAAATCCACCTACCCTTAATAATATCTATATAGCAGGAAAAAAGAATAAAAGAAAAAAACAATGGTAACCTAATTACCTGGGAATTACACAAAATTAGAACAATAAATTAAAGTTTAGTTATTTTAGAGAGACAAAAAAAGTTTGAATGATTTAATTAAAACAGTTGAGAAATTTGGTTACATTTCTATGACATTTTCCTAAAATAAATAAAACAAAAGTAGTATAACAAAATAATTGAAATTTGAGCTATTCATTATTTAGTTTGGGTGAGTTGAAAGTAAAAATAGAGGTTATATATATAATACCCTTAAACAATTTTAGATAACAAATATATTAGTAGAATGATTGTTTATTAAGAGTTCTGTAGGTTCTACAATTATTTAGAGTTCGGAAATGATTCTTACCATATATATATATATATATATATATATATATAGGGTCAGGATTTAGAGAAAACGGTAGAAAGTGTGAGAACGGAGAGAACACTTACGGATCATCAGATCAAAACAATCTATGGATTAGATGACGTGGTGACGTTTTCATAAATAACATCACTTTTATTAGTGTGGCTTGCTTCATTAAGGGTAAAAGGGTCTTTTGACTTCTCTACACAAAACGCCAAACTCATGAATAAAACGCTATTAAAATCCCGCCTTAACCCACATAGCACAATTCATCCTAATCTAAACGCCATTAGATATAAAACGCCAAATTTTGTTTTTAACCGATAAAGCTGAACAAACAGTACTAAAAAGACGGAACTTAATTACTAGCATTTACTATAATAAAAATCGCGCCTAAAATACTCGCCAAAAACTTCCTATATATACAACCTCTCAGACCTACTAAAAACCACACCAAAACCCTAAACGCCATATTTTCCTCTATACCATTTATCTTAGAAACGCCAAAAACCCAAATATCAAAGATTCTAATCCATGTTTCTTTGAGATACACTATTTTCTCAGTAAACTTTCGCTCGATGTAATGGGCAAAATCCTCAATAGAAACGCCAAATCATACAAAAACCACAAAATTTCAAAAACGTCATTTCATGGAGATTCAGTTTTGTTCTCAATAAAGTTTAGCTGAACGGGATGGACAACATTATTAGACATCTTTCTTGACTGAGGATTAACAATGTTGTTCATCTCGTTTAGCAAAACATTATTGAGTTTAGCATGACCAAAATTAGAGGTTTATGGTAGTTTTATTTAGTGGCATTGTTTTTTTTTTTGGCGTTTGATTTGCTTGTCCGATCTTATATTGTTTGTTATGTAACTTCGAAGTAGCATGTTATGAACAAATAGGTCAAAAAAAAAAGATGGAAAAAAATGATGTATAAAGAATGATGTAAAACACCAAACTGAGATCTGTGTGTATTCTGTAAGAATGAAAAATACAAAACGCCAAACTACTCTTCACTGGCTCTCGAAGTCCATCTGTGTGTGTTCTGTAAGAATGAAAAATACAAAACGCCAAACTACTCTTCACTGGCTCTCGAAGACCTTGTTGATCTTCTTTTAATTACGGCCTGTTTGCATGTCGATGCGTAGTGTCCATAGCCTTTGCAGTTCTGACACTGTCTTTCTTTGGCCCCGGGTTTCGACTTTGATTTCTTTTTCTCGATTGCTATCTCCTGTTTAGATTTCAGGCGCTTCTGAGAACCAGAACCTTTGGATTTATACCCAACAGGGACCCTTATCGGATTCTTGTCGTTTTTATATTGACCGGTTATCTCGGCAAATCTATCCCTAGTACTAGCGGGAGGAGCAACAATCTGCATATCTTGAACCTTCTTCATATAAGATTGAACATGATCCTTGTATAAGGATAGCTCCTCTTTATTACCAGATAAACGGTTCAAAGTATATTCCGTTGAAAAAATAATATATCGCATCATACTTTGCACATCGGGATCAAGCTCGGTCATATATTCACGACTAATTGAGTATTCGGGAGAGTAGTTTGGGGAAGCCTCTTTGCGCCATATATTCAAAATGTATTGTTTTGGAAATTCCCTAATGTCAATAATTCTCAAAACATAGAATATATGTCTACATAGCAAACCAAACTGCTCAAAACGCCTGCATGAGCAACTGCATGTGCAATCTGACAACATTACCTGAAAAAACGCCAAAAACAATATCTCTATAACGCCATGCAGAGAATGTTTGTCTAAAAAATTAAAAAAACACAATGGATATGATAAAACGCCATTCACAGAAAACGCCATATAAAAAACAAAACGCCATTGTTTACCTCAAATAAGGATGTACAAGGCTGCTGGAAGTCAGTTATGTAAAACTTAACAAACCCATCGGGCTGATCTTCGTAACGTTGATTTATGCAATCCGCAATTCCAATTAGCTCAGCTTGAACGTCACAAAAAATACTTTTTGTGTATATGTCAACAGCTTGCCCTTCCAACAATTGGTAATTACTCTTCAACTGGGGTCGTTTGTATCGAGATTCATGATCATTTTTCCGGTGCTGTGATGCTGTGTTTCTATTGCAGTTTCGTAATGAGTCATGAACTCAACAAGAGTAGCTTTCGAATTTCACACTTGACCAAAAAAATGATTCTCACTCTCCGACCTCGATGTCGTTCGCATAAGACCCGACATCTCTTCCATTCTATTGTATGTAGGGATCCAAGATTCCCTGAGTGCAAAAACATCAGATAGCCAGTCATTATCTGCTAAATTGAACTCTCTGATAACCACTTCCCATTCTGATTCAAACTCTTCAGGTGTGAGAATATCCGTCCACACAAAACCACAAATACGTTTTTTGAAATTTGTGGAATTGCATAGCCTAACACCAACCTATGTATAACACAAAAACGACATGCATAAAAAACATATATATTACATAAAGACAAAACTTAATTAAAAAAAACAGTAACAAGGTACTTAACGCCATGCATTTTAAAACGCAATGTATCCTAAAACGCCAAAGGTAAAAATTAACATACCAACCTTCAGAGAAAGTTTATACATCACATGCCACATGCATAACCGATGCCTCGTGTCAACAAATACAGCAGAAATAGCCTTCTTCATTGTTGGATCTTGGTCAGTGACAACAACTTTTGGTTGAGAACCAACAACTTTTAGAAAAACTCTCAACAACCAAATATACGTATCAGCAGTTTTCGACGCCAATAATGCAGCACCAAATGTAACATTGCAGTGATGATTGTCTATACCAGTGAACGGTACAAACACCATAGCGTATCTGCATATGAAAATGCCATGAGAACTGAAACAATAATAAAACTCCATTGCATGTAAACTCATAAAACGCCATTGCATGTAAACTCATAAAAACGCCATTGCATTTAACTCATAAAAACGTCATTGCATGTAAACTCAAAAAACGCCAAAAAACAGAAGAAGTTGAATTATAAAATATTACTTGTTGGAACGATACATGGCGTCAAACGAAATCACATCACCAACCACGTGGTAATTACGTTTGGCTTGATCGTCACACCAAAAAAGTCCCTTCAAACGATTGTCTTCGTCTGTGAAGTAATCGTATGAGAAATTAGGCTGGGAATGTTTTTTTTTCATCCAAATGTCTCACAACCATATCGGCGTCATATTAAACAAGTTAATTTGTCTCTTTTAGTTCTTAAATTCAACTTTACTTGCACCCACGTTTTCAAAATCGCCAAAACAAGTCTTCATAACATTAAACGCCTTGACGGGACCCAAATTCAACGTAGACATGCTGTGTATAACATGCTTCTGGAGCTGAGTGAGGTGTCGTTCAGTTGGAAGAAAATGCTTATCAGGACGTTCAACAAGATCATGGCTGTGCTCCTCGACAAACTTATACACCTTCCATGATCCAGCCTAAAAAATTACACATAACAGTGCACCACAATCAGTCCTCTTTGAAAAGTTGGATCGCACTAATCGCTCCTTTTGATTGGGGTCCAACGTATCAACCTTCTTGTCCTTATATAACCCAGATCTCGTACACAAGTAATACTTAATATGTAACACACCTTAAGAGTTTGTCTTTGTAGTCCCTTTCCTGACTGAAAACCCACACTCCTTAGCATACTTAACATACATTGAATAACAATCATCGAGGCTTGTGAATACCATGTCCATTGTGGGCTTTATTTCTTCATTAACGTCAGGAATGATAAATGGTAATCCAGTTTTGGGGCAAAACCTTTGACTCGAGGAAGCAACTTCGTCTGAGAAAACACAGTGAGGAACAGAAAAATCAGAAAAACGCCATTAAAAATAGAAAATGTCTCGTAATAACATTATAGATTAAAATGTCATTAATTGAATAATAAACAAGACATAATAAACACATAATTTGAAAATGCCAAAATACGCACACCATAACTTTATTGATTAACAAAAATACTAATGCGACTTGATAATGAAAACGCCATGAGATGAATAATTAAAAACACTTAACAACATAAATAATTAACAAAAATATAACATCATGATGAAAACGCCATAGTTAACAAAACTGATATTTACACAAATTAACAAATAGTAATAACTGATGTTTAAAAATACTACTAAATAATATTCAAAACTAATCAAAGAGATGTAAAACGCCAATGATCGTAAAAACATAAGAAATATACTAGATCCTAAACGACAATTAAAATTAATATTAAAAACTCCAGTTATCAGTTCTTAGTAATTGTTTAACTACAAATTAAAACGTGATTAAATGGGATGATTGAACAACGCCATTGAAATCATACAACACATTATGAAAATACTAATTTAAAAAAAAACAATGAAAAAAGCATAAAAGAACAAAACGTCATATCTGTTGCATGATTTGTTGGAACAAAAATAGGAAACGTCATCGAATTTTACTTCGTCGAACAGAATCCACGTTAGACGCCATGGATCTGAGAAAGCTTGCAAAGGAGGTAACAGCTAACAAGAAATCTTTGGAGTTTTAATTTGAAAGAGATTTATAACGCGAATAAAGAGGGAACGTATAAAAGGACAATCGTACCCCTGCATATCAATTAGCGCCCCCTGCCACGTGTTGGGCCAGGATCCGTTCTCACACTTTTCACCGTTCTCTCCTGATCCCGTACCTATATATATATAGGTACGGGATCAAGACAAAACGCCCTAAAGTGTGAGAACGGTGAGAACGGATTCTGGCCCAACACGTGTCACGCGATATAGTGAAGGGCGGAGGGGCTTTTTTGTCCTTTTATATTCTTTTTTTAAACGCGTCTCACAACACCGCTTTATTTTTTTGGCGTTTAGTAAGATTCAACAAATACATGGTGTTTTTATTGTGTTTTAGATCAGGAGCATAGTAAATATTTTGGCGTTTATGGCGTCCCCAAATTTAACAAAATCATTTAGTAATTATAAGTTATTTTCCTCCATGGCGTTTCCCAAATTCATTAGGCGTTTTTGTAGATTTTCAACAGTTGACATATGTTATCAATGTAAATTTCTTGGTGTTCATGGCCTTTTTAAATTCATTAGAAATTTAAAAGAGTACAGCTAAGACGAAATCAAACAAAAACTAATAGTCTTCTATGGATGGTATTACATCTGAGATGTAACCATCGCTTTGTTCATCACTCTCCTTAGACTCATCATCATCGTGTCCAATGGCGTATAACGCCATAATCTCGTCTCTTTTTTGTTCCATCCTATACTTGAATGTATTCACGGCGCTGGATCTAGCATTGTTCGAAGGTGTTAAATCAAAGAGTTGTTCAATAAGATATAGTCTGTATGTGCTCAACACTTCGTCCATTGTCAATGAATAATCCCCCCCCCCCCCCCGTGTTGAAAGGTCACCCTCACCGTTCTTGCTTGTTCATCCAGAATCCAACTGGTAACTTTTGGTAGATCAGTATCTTCAATATCATCATCATCATCATCATTTTCTGGAAATTTTCTTTTTAATCTTCTTATTACCGTTCGATTCCTCTCACAATCGTAAGCTACTAGGACCCCAAGGGCTAGAATATCCCTCTGAACGGATTCATCCATACTAAGTATAGCCTTGATTGTTTTGACTTTCACCCTTCTCCTGTCAGAGAACTTTATGACGAAACATCCCTGTGACCTCTCAAACCTCTATGCAATAACGTGCACCATTTTTTTTAAATTGTATGACGTTTTATATAAGGTGTGGCGTTTTTAGTGAATGAGTGGAGTGTGAATCTTTTTGATGTGTATTTTTTGTATCAATTGTTGTGCCATGTAGGATGCAGGCGTATAATGTGACAGACAATTATGGCGTTTTGAAAAGATAAATAAATTTAATTTCCCATGTAGTGGCTTTAATATAATAAATGTTAGCAATAATGTTTCCGTCTCTTCATTTTACTGTTTGCAGTTTCTGTTTTGTTTTGTTTTGTTTCATCTGTTAAGGTTGTAACACTTCCCATCTTTTCAGGGTTTGGCGTTTTGTTTTTTATCGCATTTAGATAAAGATGGCACGTTTGTTTTGTACATTGTTTTAATGGCGTTTAGTCAATTAGTGTTGTTTTTAATAATACATTCTTTGGCTTTTTCTAGCGTTTTATATAGTAACAAGGTGCTTTGCTAGTATCCGTTCTCATAGTTTTCATACTATTAGGCGTTTTGGTGTTTGTAGTTTTTGGCGTTTTATAATCAGATTTTTTAACAAGATATAATGTATTTTATTAGTAGAGAATTAGATAACAAACTACAGTTTAGATAACAAACAATAGAAAATGAAAAAATAAAAATAAAAATAAAAATGCTACTCTAATTTCTCATCCAAATCTTCACTGTCATCAGTCTCTTCTTCTTGAATTTGTTTTGCCGTTTTTGAACCTTTGAATATCTTAGCTAGATGCCAATTTTCCTACATAATGCCTGTGTTTAGACGAAGCTTATTTGTGGCATCTTGTATTTTGGTGTGATATATTCTTGTTTGGTGACATGTCGTTGAAGATCAACACCTGCTTGGATGCTATTATAATAATGGAGTCCAAAATATCATTTACACTGGTATTTATCCCTTCATGCCATCAATATATCCATCAAGAACAAAGCTCACATTATGACATATCACTGTCATCAGTCTCTTTTTCTTGAATATTTGTCCATCTCATTCAACAAAAACTTATAGAGATACCCACCTCAGAGAAGAATCCATTCAATGAAACTTCATGCAGAACAATACTGAATATAGAAGAAACAAGCTTTGCCATCTGTGGTTTTTTAAGTATTTTTTGGCGTTTTAAAGTGAGCGGTTTCTAGGAAACATAACGTTTGTTTTTTGGGTGTGATCAATTGATTGTGCAGATACGTCTCTTTATAGGATGTTTTTGGCGCGTAGTTTAGGCGGGATTTTAATATAATAAATGCCAGTAATAGTAATAAAGTAACCGTCTTTTCAGTTACTATGTGTATTTACTGTTTTGTTCAACTTTATCAGTTTAGGGTGATAGATGTCCCATCTTCCAAGTTTGGCGTTTTTTAATGGCGTTTGTAGACCAAGATGACAAAATATACTAACAGATAAAATATTAAACATGAAAAATATTTTTTTATCATTTTTGGCGTTTTGTAAGCAATAACTTTTTGTAGTATTTTTTAGCGTTTTGAAACTAAGGGGAGAAATATATCATTTTATTATCTTAAAAAATTACACAAAAGATACAAAAAAAGTTAAAACTCCTCGTCAGAAGGTACTTTATCTGAGAAGTATCCATCACTTCCTTCGTCTTTATCTTTAGAGTCTTCTTCTAGTCTTTCATCTAATTCATCACTTTCACTTTTATCGGATTCTTGTTGTTGAAGATTCTGAAGCCTCCATTTGAACATGTCCTTCATCAACGCCATTTTTAAGTCCATGTCTGTGTTCAAACAAGTGGCGTTGTGTAATTCTTCCATGAACCCAGCCCCCTGCTTTGTCATGATGTCTTCAAGCAGGTAGTCTTCCTGCTCTCCGTTGTCACATATAACGGTCACCATGTCTGTTTCCTCATCAAAACGCCATGATGTTATGACTGGGTGCGTTTTTCCATCTGATTTGCTTGGTCCAAGTTTTCTTGTTAATGTTCTCCTAAGCTTATGTGTTTCATGACATTGGTTATCCAGGGCGATGCCAAGAGATATGATACCCCTCTGTACCTCTTCTTCCATCTTCAAAATTTCTTTGATTATCCTAACATACACCCTCCTTCTGTTGTCAAAATGTATGACGAATCATCTGATTCTAAGAGTGTATCTCCAGGAAACGATGGTTGCCATTTTGGCGTTTTGGTTAAACTTGGCATTTTTTGGTGAAAGATGTTTTTTTAGAATGATGGATTGAAGGGATTATGGAAGCGATGTTTAACGTTGTTTATATAATGATGTTTTTTGGTGCGTAATTTAGGAGGGAATTTCTTTTAATAAATGTTAATAATTGAATTTCAGTTACTGTGTTGTTTCATCTTCCTGTAATCTCCAACGCGTTTTATCACTAATTTTTGGTGTTTTGTATTAATAGCTTTTTATTTGTTTTGAATGGCGTTTTATCATTTTTGTTGGCGTTTTGAATTTGAGCGATAAAAGACCCTTTTACCCTTAATGAAGTGCGTCCACTTAATAGAATTGGTGTTATTTACAAAAACGACACCGCGACAATCTAGTCCATAGATTGTTTTAATCGGACGATCCATAACCGTTCTCACTGTTCTCACACTTTTCACCGTTTTCTCTATATCCTGACCCTATATATATATATATACACACACACACACATAGCCAAATTCTTAATATTAACCGATTGATGGTTAAATGTTATGAATATAGGTTACTTTATCTTCGTTCTAAATTATTCGTTATTGATTCTAATGGGCAAGTTAGGACCCATGAAATCACATAAAAATCTTAGTGTCAAAACGAGTGTTTAAGACAAGATATATTTTCATGTACAACTTTTTATATACTTAAATTCTGAATCCGAATCTCTCACCAAATCCGAAAACTCACACACCTTCGTTTCCCCTTGTAGGGTAACTTCGGTGTTCCAACTCTCAACGTTCGTCAAACTCACGGATTAATCGGAAAGCTAGCAAAACCGTGAGTATACATGACCCCTTTTACTTTTCGTCACTTTGGGTGCAATACATATTGTTATCAAACTCACACAATCATACACTTTATGCTTAATCACAAAACAAACAATTCGATATACATGCTTAATACGTTATGCTAAGACTTCATACATGCTAGAAACTTATTTTCAATATACTTTGTCATTAACTTCGATCAAGCCTCCCTTAACATGTATAGCGCTATAGGATTAACGCATCGCCCGTATTCTTGATGTCATGTTAAGTAAACAAAACGGTCTTATCGTTGCTATGATAAGATTACGCTAGTGGGAAACTTTGGGTGGACAAGTAGGAGTTGCATGCTAGTATTGTCTTGATATGTTCTAGATTACGTTTTTGCCATGTGGATTCGTTTAACCCTTTATTACTTATATTAGTAAACAAACTTGTATGCTCGCCAATGCTTTATGTGTTGACATGTACTTTAATACGTATTGCATGAAATTGATGATGATGATGAACGAAATCTAGTAGGGAGACTAGAAACGCACCTTTAAATTTTAGTACTTGTTGTAATTTGATTTCTTGTTATATGTTGTCGTGATTTGCTTTCGAATAATGTACTTTGAATTTAGTGATGAAATGAAATATTGATTTTAAATATTTGTCGCAAAATAGTGTTATGAAGTCTCTTGCAATCTCGTTTTCGTCTCACTCCGATGTTTCCGCCATCGGTTGGGGTATGACACTATTGGGGTCATTTTTCAGATTTTCTCAGTTCTGAGCTACGTGCATGTCAGAGAGTAGGTACATCATACCAATAGGAAGTTTATTGCCCTATACGATTCCTATTGGTGTTGCATTTAATGCGTTTAAACCATATGGAAAGCGTATTGGGCTATACGTTTCATATTGAGGGATGTACAAAATTTTTGGGGGATGTCTAGATACCATCACCCTTTTTTATTAGTTCTTTATATACAATTAGTAGTGTACCCGCGCCATAGGAGGGCGCTAGTGATTATATATTTGTTACATGATATATTGATAGATTATTATAGACCATGCACACTTAAATATAAATGACGGTAAAAATAAGCAATCAACACAGTTAAATAAACATGTCTATAGTTAAAGTTAGTTTTAACTATAAATAAGGTAAATAAAAAATAATTAAATTTGTTACCTGCTAATCTGCTATAGTGAAGAGTTAATATAAAGCATGCAAGCTTTAATCTAAACGACAACTACGATTAAGTAAATATGTCTAGATTTAAAAGTTAGCTTTAATTACAATAACTTAAATAAATGATGAGTAAAATGAGAAAGAATTAAACTTATAAAAAAGATAAAACAACAAATATTTGTTAAAAGAAAAAAGTTAACTTTATTAAACTTCAAGAGCCATATGATAACTCTATTAAAATTCGCGGGTTGAAACATAAATCGTTTAGAGAAAAATAATTATTAGCTAGTAAACCTCTGTATGATATATCTATTAAAGTACATGAATATAAACATAAATCTTTTATAAAAAAAATATTAGAGTTTAGGGGTCGTATAATAAGAAAAATTAAAATTAACAATGGTTATAGTGCAATTTAGGATGTGTTTCGGATTTCATCTACTTTTCTCCTTATCTCCTTTTTTTCAAAAAGTCACAGCCAAATAAATTTTCAAAAACTCCTTTTCAAAGCACAAAAACTCTATTTCAAACCATTACCCAAACATCATTTTCTAAAAAACTCGTTTTGCAAAAAGTTATAAGTTATAAGGAGGTGACACAAGTTGTGCTCTCACCTTTTGATAAGTTGATAACAGTGCATAACAATATTAACATGACTTGTCTTACTAACAAACCATGAACAAGGATTAATCTTGTGATTTTAAAGTCCTACGATATTTGTATGGTTTTAAACAAGTTATGAACCAGTGATTTTTGATGTCTAAATTTATGCCTTAAATAGCATACTCAAGTATTGTGTTGTTATTTCCATCTCCAATACGCAAAGAACACATACTACACGAGTCCATATTGATATGCATTGAATTTTATCAGCTATTTGTACATCTGTCAATGATACGCGTCTAAAAAGTTGATACACAGTAGCATGGGTGGTGATTCGTGTACGACATAATTTTTTTTAGCTACGATTGATAGAATGTATCTAGATTGAATGTAGCTAGATACGAGAGTGAAACTAGATACGCAATCATGAATTCGCGTATCTCATGTCTATAGACAACTAATCTTAGACACGTTTTAGAGGTATAACAGATCTGTCAATGATACGCGTGTAAGGATCCTTTTTAGGAGAAGCCAATCAATGTCCATGTTACTCTTTTTGCTTCATAGTTGTATGTATATCAGACAATACATCGCGAATTCGGGTAACGAGTCATTTTAACTAATAATTATTTTGTTTTATTTCAGAGTGGGTAATTATAAGAAAATTAGTATTTTTGGTTCCTAAACCATGTTGATGTTCTTGTTTAGGGTTTATTCGGTAAATCGTCTCAGTAAATCAATTTCTGTGTGAACTGAAGGAGCTCATGTCACTCACATTAGCGCATTTGACTCAAAAGCCAAGTGTCAGTTTCTTTTGTTAACAAAGGCACATAATCCACAATTACCTGGTTGAGGATGTATGATATGCTAGAACTCTGGATATTTCTTCTAGTGTATCTGCAATCATAACAATTATAACACAAATCCATGCAGTAGATATATATGACCAATAGACCAATGACCAGAAATACAACCATTAGATACGATATATATGGCAATAAAGATTTGTATATAACAAAAAACAACTGCTTTTAAACGACACAAACAAGAACCGAATTGGTTTCTTAGATTCTATATGGTAATTCGCACTACTTTCTTAGATGAAAAGCAACAGATTATGTACTACGACTTCACTTTTTTTCAAATTAAACTAAACCATAGTTATCAAAGGTGCGAAGCGCACTCTAGGCGCATAGGCACCGATTAGGGCCTAGGCGATAGTCGCAAAAAAAGCGTGGGCCCGAGAAAAAAAAGCGCACTTAAATTAGAAAAATAAAAGTTCATTAAGAACTGAATAATCTTGGTGATAACACGATTAGGGCCTATTGATAACACGAACTGAACAGTCCTGATATTAGGAACTGAATAATCTTGGTGATAATGTGATATACGAACTTAAACTTACAGCCCTATAAATACTGCAGAAAAAGTGGAAATTACCAATTAAAAAAAATAAAAAGCATGAACCACTAAATACGCATGGGATGAAATGTCTGCGCTATCATTACCTAGGAACCATAAGCGCAGTTAATGCGAGTCGCCCAGAAAAGCGCTCGCTTTTGATAACTATGAACTAAACCATAAAAATACTACCAAATTCAATAAATCAACCATTCCAACTACGGCTGTTCTTCGTTGTTGATATGTTTCCAAACAATAGATAAAGATAACTTGCTTACATACATAATGGTCCCCGGGACATCCTGCTGGTTAAGTAGTGTGCTCTACAATCTACAGCCAAAAGGTGAGAGCTTTGGTTCCGTAATGTTTTGAATGAGCCAGGTAGAAGATGTGTCCAGACGCGACCGTGTAGATAGGTTTACTCAAATATCATAAATCCATTCATTTGATCGGTTTTGATTCTAATATGGGTTTATCATTCAACTACTAATGCACTCATGATCAATTCATCGCAAAAATAAAAGAAAATAAATAGTCACATATAAGTCGTTCAAATGTTAAATTAAACTACTTGTTTTCCTGTTTCAAACTTTATAATTATCGTTGGTTTTGTGTCTTCATACATTATTGGAAACGATACAAGATGCATATGATACATGGATGATCATATGTGACTATCCAAGTGCAGCTAAAAGCTAAAAATTTCAAATCTTGATTATCCCATATATACATAACACAAATGAATCTTAAAATACAAAAACCACATGAAGTACACTTTTTCCATTTTTAATCATCAAGATTATACGTGGTAGAGCAAGAGTTTGATTGCATACCATGAACAAAAGATGATCAATCGTATGGGAATCTCCAAGTGCACAGCTAGCTTGAAGCGTTCGGCTTGTTGTGAGGTAAACTGTCATTTGAAGAACCTAAATCACGACCCAAAGATAGTTCCCATGGAAATATGATGGACCGACAACATAGAAGTGTGAACAACAACTCCATTATATACATCGTAACGCTAATCCACATGTATATCAACCACTTTGAATACCACAACATCCTCTTTACAAAAGGAAGTCGAGACTCTATCTTCAAAGATGCAGAGTATACTTCAGGAACACCACCCCTCCTTGCAAATTCTGCACGTTGTTCAATGACGACCCTCGAACAGGAAGTATGGACGTCTTTTTCAATATATCCTCTGAACTTCATATCCAACGTTTGTGTTTCTGACGAATATCCAGTCAGAAGAGAAGCCAGCTTCAAGAAAGTTGACACAAGCCGAATCGGCTGACTTTTAAACCGCAACATACACGGCTGCCTCGTACTCGCAAGAACATTACCATCACTCGACAGAAAATCCACCCTCACCTGAAAAATCCCAAGATTTATATTGTAATCAGATTCCGGCAGAGTTAACGAAACAGTCGCCTGCACTTCATGATCAAACGGTATAACCCGTGATTCAACAGAACTCCCAATCACGCTCTTTTCGTTGTGCACTATAACAGATGACTCTGGACAAGAACTTATCGCCACAAAAGCCATAGGCGTATCTTTCGTATAATCAAAAGTCAACTTCTCCGTTACCTGTACCGGTTCCTCCACTATCCATCTCATCATCATGCCACCAAACAGAAAAGCCGGAACTAACAAACTAACCAAAATAAACCCACAGTAAACAAACCACAACAACCCCCACCCGATCCGAACGCATAACTTAACCGTAGACTCATGCTTCTTAAACAACAAGTGATTAACCAACTTAACACCAGTGTAACAAATCCCCAAGATCTCAGAACTATTCCCCATCATGTAACTTTTAGCAAGTTTTATAACCCCAAAAGGATCTGTCAGTACCAAGTACAACGAATGCATTAACCATATCGGAAACGTAACAGAATTCGATAAAAACTTTGTTTGAAAACTAATAACTTTGATAACCAATTCAGCCAGGATATAAACAACATCAGGTACAGCATTTGGGGAATCCACATTATTGTCTCCGGTGATCGCAGAACTCGCATCCGTTTCGTCGTTTAACCGGTTATTATCGCTTCCCGAACTCGAACAAACAACACTTGAATTCAAAATTTCATTTAATTTCTTATTATCCTTCAACTTCTTCACTGGAGAACTACAGGTGCTATCAGGATTGAAATCTATTAATCCGTCTGGATTATTTTTAAAAAATTGAGAATCTTTACAGGTTTTAAAAGATGCAAGTCGGCGATGACGTAAGCCGGCGGAGGAAGGAGATGAGGGAGATTCCGGCGATTGTTCTGATATGAAAGTAACGGTAGATTCTTCGGAGGTTGAAACGGATTGATCGGGTTCTTCGAAGGAATTTGTGGCATCTTCAAAGGGGAAATTGGCGTCGGATCCTTCGATTACGTTGGTTTGGATGATTGATTGTTGTTCCATTAGGGAGAAATTTTGCAGAGAGTTAGGGTTAGGGCTCGGATTGTGATGAATTGGGGAAGAAGGAAAGGGGATCGCACGTTTTGTTTTTTTTATATTTTATAAAAGAATTGCCGTTCAAAAAAAATATATTTTATGAAAGTAAAAAGTTATTTTTGTGTGTGCTGGGTTGTTCACTTTTGAAAGTTTTGTCTAAAATGTATTTTTTTTCCTTTTATCTGAGTCATCATGATTTTAATATGTTTGTATTTTTATCAAATTAGTCATTAGGATCTGTGCACTGCTACAAGACTGTTAAATCAAATAAAAATAGACGTAAAAATTTTAAACTATGCACGTGTGTTATGGTGTGTCAATTCGCAGAAGATAGATCAAAATGAGAAGCATAGAAAAAGATAACTAACTAGACTTAGTCCCCGCGTACGCATTAACCATATGGTTAATGCATTCGTTGACACACCATAACACACGTTTTAGTACAACGAATGCATTAACCATATCGTTTAGTTAAATGAACAAACATGAACAGAGGTCTTGTTCGTCTGTTTATGTTCGTGAACGTTCGGTAACATGTTCGTTTATGTTCGATAGTTCATTAGTGTTTTTAGTTTTTATATTTATTTAAATACTTCAAAATTCTAACAAATTAAATATCTAATAAGTGTCAGTGTATTATATATTTTGTTTATGAATGATTGTTTGTATTTGTTTGTTTTCATTTGTGTTCATGAACATTAGTTTGTGCTCATTTGTGTTCGTCAACATTCGTTTTTGTTCGTTGCCTAAAATTAACAAACAAACACAAACAAATACGAACACGTTCATTTCCTTAACAAACGAACACGAACATAAAATCTCGTTCGATAAGTGTTCGTGAACGGTTCACGAACACATATTTCTTAACAAACGAACACGAACAAGGTCTTGTTCATGTTCGTTCGGTTCGTTTGCAGCCCTACTAATAACCAATAGAAGAAATGGCAGCTTTAGTTTCAAAGCAGTTTTTTTTTTCTTGTTGGAGATACTCTATCTATAAAAATAAACTCCCAAAGATTCCTAAAGTTGCTACGTTGCCCATTAACTCTAAAAAGGCTTGCACAGTTTCTACTCTTCAGGTTATCCAAGATTCAGTTGAAGAAGTCAAAAGCAAGAGCTGGGATCATTGTTCCTTCAAAACCATGAGTTTGAATCGAATAATTTGACCGATACTAAAGTTGTCATTTTGATTCGTAAGCAACCTAAACATTTTGCAACCTCTATTAGTGGGCCAATAAGTACCTTAATCAACAGCACACAAGACACATGATAAATATTTTGAAATGAAACAAAGCACGACTGAAAAAGAGCGATGACCTTGTAATAGCACCCTGTTAATTATCTTCCAACAACAATATATGGATGTGGATTATCACTCCAAAGCTCTGAACTGTTAATGCTCTCTTATTCATAGGTGAACTTGTGTTTGGTTCTACAATTAAAAAACTACATGTACTCAATTTCAATCCAAGTTGTTAATATCAGTGACATACATACAATACCTCAAAGTGTCCATTGAATAAAGTTAGAATGATTTCTACATCATATCACATGACCACTTTTTCCTGTAAAAAAGTCTTACTTTTCTATTGTCTTAATGATATACAACAATCAATGGAATTTCAAATAAAAAGTACCTCAAGTATATCTAAACACATTCCATATCTCGCCCACTTGCACCAGTTAATTTGTCACCAAGACCCAACCTGCCCTCCGAGTTGCAACAAAGTAATGTGGTTGCTGCAGAAAGCGTTATAGTTTTCATAAGATAACAACAATTGGGAATTAATATATATTAATATTTTAAATAAATCATCTATAACTTTCATCACTGAAATCCATTCCAAACACGATTTAAAATAGCATCAGTTCTCTTTATCATTATTACTATTTTTATTTTTATACAAATACCAATAAATGGCTGTTTCATATCCTCATAGCATCTCCTTTTGTTTGACCATATATATTTTTTATCCATGGCCACCACCACTGTCAGCTCCAAGTCCGCAAATTCAGATGTCAAATTAGGACTTCACCCACGTGAAGCTTGTCCACTGTAGACATAAACTCACCTTTGTAACAATCACATTGCTAAGGAAATTGTTCCCCTATCAATGGACGATTGTTTGTCAGCCTCTTCTTCGGCTAATTGTGATCATCCCTTCCTATATTTCTAATTGAATGATCAAAAGTCATTAAAAAACCATATCCATAATGATAAAACTGAAAAACTCACTTTAAACATCACTATACAATCAAAGATTCAAAATTAATTGTATATTCAAATAGTTCAGGTTCGCGATATACCTCACTTATGTTAATTTTATCAGACCCACATCCATAATGCTAAAACTGAAAAACTAACACACTTTAAACATAACTATATAATCAAACATTCAAAATTAATCGTATATTCAAGTAGTTCAAGTTCGTGATATACCTTACACGAGTTAATTGTATCGGACTCGACTCGTTGACCATTTGCAATTTGGATTGCTGACCCGATCATCATCCAAGCCCTCATCTATTTCCATAATCCTTGTTTCTCAATCATCTTCAACCCAAACCGAGTCAAGTCAGTTGAGACCTTTTCTTGACTCCCATCACCCATTACCAAAAAACGACCTCAACAACTTCAAATCTTCACCAAGCCAAATCACCATGCTTTACCTCAGAATGGTGAACACTACACCTCTGCCGGCGTTCCAAATGGGTGTAACCAGAATTTCACAACCCGTAACTGATTTGACATAAACAGCCCCTAATTCTGATGGTACCCTACTCCTCGTCACCGTTTCTACACATTTAAACCTGATTACATAACCGGAATTCACATATGACGCAAGAAGTAGTTCGTGGCTTACCTTATATGTACAGTCGGCCTAGAGAGTTGCCGATTCACTTGAAGAGCTCCTGTACAGGCTTCAATCTGCTTACCGGATCTTCACCTGGTTCTCCTTGTTGGCACTGCTCCCTAGAACCCTAGCCGTACCTTCACCGGAACACTTGTGTTCACGGAATTAGCATATATGATCCTTTCAAGACCCATTTTGAATCGATCTAACAAAGAATGAAACATGCAGATGGGTTTGGATCTTACCGGAATCCGGTCTAACTTGGTCGGAATGCTAACTGTCGTCATGGTCGTCTTTTACACATCCCCTCTCTCTCTCTCTTAAACCCTAAGTCGTCACTCCATCAATTGGGTCGTTGTCGTGCCAGAATCTGGTGTGACGGTGGTGATCCTCTGGTCACCGCCATTCTCTCTCCCTTTTTTCTTTCTCTCTCTTCTTCTGAGGTTTAAAAATATGGTGAAAATTCTCTCTCCCTTTTTTCTTTCTCTCTCAAATAGGTCAATCAGAACAAACCACGATCCAAATCACTATTCATTTCCATTGCTCTTTTAATATTTATTATTTATTAATAATTAATAATTAATAATAATAGTAATTTATAAAATCACATAATTACCATTTTAATTTAATATAACAATTAGATAATAATTTATAAAACTATAGGAACTATAATACTCAAATTATTTTACCTTTTTTTTATAAAAAGTTCCATGTTTTGTGTACAAATTTTCTAGCATCTCACCTATTTAAAATTATTCTCTTTGCAGAGTTTTGTTAATTATAAGGAAAAAAATACATAACAGCACTAATAAAAATTTGTTATATTTTTTAATATTCATTGTTTGGTATAGTTGCAACCCTTATGTGGCATGATGCTATGATGAACATGCATGCCCAAATACATCGATGTTCAAAACACTAATATGTCCATCCATCATACTTTTTGTCCCAAGTCCTAAGAGTACTCTACCAGAGTTAGTGAAAACCTTTTCTAAACCTTTACAATATTGTATATTTAATATGTAAAAAAAGAAAGAACAAAAGGGAAACAATCCAGTTCATATCTGAACCTTCACAAAATTCGAAAAGTTATCAATATACGATGTTATCACCTCTTTCTACACACTTTCTCTGTATTGATCCCCAACCCTACCAGTCTACCACCATAACACCATCATACACCAGCACCAGCACCACCACCCACCCACATTCACACACTTTCTTTCTCTACTTCAGCCATCATGTTCTTGATGTGTGCAAAATGTAACATATAAATTACATCAAATGAGGCATAAAACTAACCCTTTTTAGTACTAATGTTGGAAAAAGTGTGTTTATGTCTTCCTTTTGAATTTTCAGGACCAAATGAGGTTAAACGAGCAAAAGGAACAAATATGCAGCAAAAACCAACATAAATACAAAAAAAGGAATAAATGTGACATGCCCGACCACTCGACAGCATCCCCAAGAGCAAAAACAAGAAAATAAGACTGAACACGGGCCGTGCCCACTGGACACGGGGGCGTGGTCAGGTATCTGCAGAAAGGACAAAGCTGTGAAAGCTTCTACGCCCACCACGGGGGTGTGCCCAGCTCAGCACGGGGCGTGGTCAACGCTAAGATACGCAGAATCTTGCAAAATCTTGGTAGTACAGATACTCTTCTGCCCACGGGGTCGTGCCCAGCGAACACGGGCCGTGTGGAGCCTAATACTGATAAATGCAATAAATAAAGGAAGAGAAAGGGATGGCCACGGGGGCGTGTCCGCTGGACACGGGGCCGTGGCCGGGCTTCTGTTCACGCTATAAATAGGGGTGCTTGGCTCACTTCAAAGGCATCCATTGGCAAACCACCACTCTCTCACTTTGCCACCACTCCACCACCATTATAACACCCACATCCACCACCATCATCCATCATCCACCTTAGAGTGTGTGTAGTAGTGTCGAGATCCAAGATTGATAGTAAGAGTTCTTGTCAATCAAAGGCCATGTTTGGCTAAGTCTCTTACATCACTTGGTGAAGACAAGTCTTTAATGTATTACTTTTGATTTTTAATCTTTTCGCACTTTTTTATTTGGTTTTGTATTAATGACTTTAATAATTAGTTTCTTATGTTGAAGGTGAAACTTCTTTATCATTTGTCCATGGTGTCTTGGCATTACTTTACTGTCTATATAAAGTAAAAGATTTTCACCATTCATATCTCTACAGTCTATATAGAGATATGTTGGCTACCTGGTCGGGGGTTAAGGGAATGGTTTAGTAAGGTTCTTGCCTTGTTCAGTGTATAGATCCTGCAAGGACCTGGGTCAAGCTTACTAGGACCTCCTTCAATACCCACTGTATTGGATGGCAAGGGTGCGAATGGCTTGATCCCCTCATATGTAAACTACTATTAATACATTAAACCGGCTACTTGGGATTGTATCCCTGCTGACTCAAACCACTTAGCCGAGGGTAACGTCACCTTCAAAAGAGGGGACTACCACTTTTCGCATTAATAACTTAATTAATTATCTTTAAATATTCTGACCCTTTGGGATTGTATCCTTGCTGACTCAAACCACTGGGTTGAGGGTAACGCCACCTTCAAAAGAGGGGCCTACTACTATAACTAAGATAATCCCTTAAAAAGTGAAAAAGTGCGGAAATCATCAAAGGATACATTAAAGGCGACTCAGATCCAAGTGATTCATCTTGTCAATCTGTTTTTATTTTATTTTTATTTCTGCATCTTTAGTTTTTATTTTCATGTTTTAAAATCTTTTCTAAAAAATTTTAGATTGATTAGACGTTGAGGATAAACCGGTACTAAAAGCACTTGTGTCCTTGGACGACCTCGGTATCTTACCAACGCTATACTACGCTCACGATGGGTGCACTTGCCCATGTGTGTGTTTAGTGTTAGTAGAATATCGTGTTTTATAAATTTAAAACTTGACTAATGTGTAAAATGGGCTTAAAATATCAATAAAAACATAATACACCCGACACACACCATTCTTCATCTACCGAACTCACCAGCGCACCTATAGCTACAAGATCTGTCTTTTCCGATGGCCGTACTCGGATCGTCTTCTCGTACCGGGATTAAGACGGTGCCTTCACCAGATGTTAATAGCCCCTAAACGGACAACGTCTGGGTTTTAGATCGGACCACATTTCCAGCGTTAGAGTTTCACTCCTCCTTCCTTCTCTGACAAAATGAATCAAACTCGCCGTGACGCCGTTCATGGTTTTTGTAATCGATGTCGACTCAAACATCAGACCTGTTTAAGACGATGGGCGAGGACGATCGCTTTTCGTCGAGGTTTTGAATAAGGGGGTGTTTGTATTGTGGTGGTTGGTAGAGTTCCGGCCAGTTGGTAATCAGAAGTGTGTGAAGTGTATGTGTGTGAATGCATATTTTGGGAAGACACTGATATATTTAAGACATGTGATGGGTATGTGTGTTGGAAAACCTATATGCACGTGTCAGAAAAGAGGATGCATCGTATGGATGAGGTGTAAAACCAAATCCACATGTTGCACCCTTTCAAGACACGTTAGTGATGTACTATTCATTTCACTTCTATTATTAATAGATATTAATATTAATATTAATAAGAGTTATATGATGATGATTATTATTAGTTAGCTTACATTGTCACATTTTGCAATATCAATGAGTTTTTTTTTTGAACAGCAAACAAAAATTGTTTTTATTCATCACGAGGTAACATTCTGTTAACCCAGTTTTACACCGAGTACAAGTAAACCGACATAAATCAAGTGCCCATACACAGTAAATCAAAATTACACCATTTCTCCTAAGTAAGATTTGACTCTTTCGCTCGGTTCTTTAGCTATAAATACCCCAATACTTTTATCTCCGCCTTGATGTTCCTTGCCATTGGTTTCTTACCATTAAAAGTTGCCTCGTTTCACACCCCCAAAATCCACACGCGGAGTATCACCGCATGGAGGCGTGACATCACCAGGATCAAGCCACCAATCATATTGAACAATGTAATTAGTAAATCTGATTCAACCAAACAATATGAAAGGTGTTCAAAACAAAAGTATAGTATCAATGTTTAGCGGAAGCATAAATGAAAAACCCAACATAAGTAATAAGTTTCAAATGTCATAAACGTTTAACATGGCATCCACGATCCATGTCCCACAACGACTGTGCCTCCCCGTGCAAGCTCCATGAGTACCTAACGACCTGCAAGGCATGTAACAACGAGTCAACAACAAAGTTGAGCGAGTTCACAGTTGGTTGTTTAGTTATAGTATTCGTTCGTAAATCATTTGTTCGCTTGTACCAGGTATCGTATTAATTCGTATCGCGGTCTCCCAGACATGTGTGCGAAGGTTAGTGGGGGTTTCCCATGTATCCTAGACTAGTTGTATTTGTATTTGTATTGCGGTCTCCCAGACATGTTTGCGAAGATTAGTATTCGTATCGCGGTCTCACAGGCATGTTTGCGAAGATTAGCATTTGTATCGCGGTCTCACAGACATGTGTGCGAAGATTAGTGGGGGCTTCCCGTGTTTTACTAGTCTAGCTGTATCTATAGGTGTCCTACACCTAACGAGGTCAGTGGTACGTATTTCAGTAGTGATATAAGTACAAGTAATCATTGAATCCCATTCCCAGCCCCGGGAATCCCATGCCTTGGTAAGAGTGTGAACTCACCTTGGTTTGCTCGGTATGCTTAACTATGTGCTTACAAGTAATCAATCAAGTCCTATAGTATGCACGTATACTCGATCAGTTCAAGTTCATAAAGTTTCACATGCAAACAATACCACATAGTATGTTTGGTAGTTAACAACATGACACACATAAACAGTCACTCAATCTCATGCAATTCATGCTTCCCATACATGTCCTTCACCATTTATTCTAGCATGGTTATTTTCTAACATACTTAACGAAGTTATCAAGCTTCACAGGATTAACAGGCTTAACAAGGTTAACATCCTTAACAAGTTAACGAGCTAATAGAGTTACTTACTTAACAGAATTAACAAGGTTAACAGACTTAATAGACTTAACTCAGTTAATAGATTAAGCAGAGTTACTAACTAACATGGTTATGACTAACATAGTTAATAATAACTACAGTATCAAAAACTAACAGAGCTAGTGTGACAGACATTGGACGAAATCACCTACATGCCGAAAACACTTATTGTCGAAATCACACAAGCAACGAAAACCCCTTTGGACGAAATCTCTTTGGACGAAAACCCTTTGGTTTTCGTCGAATATGTGGTGTAACGAAAACACTTTGTGTTTTCGTCTGAACTCTAGTGTTTTCATGGTCCCTGTGATTTCGTTGGTACTTTCTTATCATCAACAGCAGTTACATAACACAACAACCCTAATCTCATCTCACCATTACATTCCCTTACATTATACAGTCATCTAAATCATTACTCCATATAAGCAGATGGTTATGATCATACAGCAATCAACATATACATACAAGAATCCCATTCTGCTAAATATCTAACATCCTACCATCATAACAAGATCATCGATATTAATAAGATTATAAGGACCCCTAACATACAATTCAGTTCAATCAACCCAATTCATGATATTATATGAATTACCAGATCATTGTGAAAATCAAGATCACCATACCAACATCAGATCATCCATGGAAAAGCATAACATAATCACATAAAATCAATATTTAAATCAAACGTATACATGCAGACATGTAATCATGCATAACTCGAGCGACAATGCAACTAACCGAGATGTAAGCTCACTAGATTGATCGAAAGGAAAAACTTGAAAGCTTGCAGTTGCCGTCGCACAGGAAAAAGACTCTAGGGTTTTGCCGATTAAAAGTTTCACGTAAGGGTTTGAAGGAAATAAATAATAAATCGCTACTGGGCCTAAGGCTCAATCTTGTTTTCGTTGAACCCATGTTGGACGAAAACACTTTGTGTTTTCAGCCATGGAGTGTTTTCGTAGGGAGTTTGTTTGGCAAGGTTCCATGGTTTATAATTATGCAATTCAAATCATATTAATATAAGGTATGTATAACACATACACATATAATATACACATTCACAAGTCACACTTATATTGCACATCAAATAAATGTTAAAACACACTTTGCAATTAAGTACTAAGTTGAGTCGAATAGAGACCTTGAAAACTCGTGTTGTCACATTATCCCCAACTTGAAAGAAATTTCGTCCCGAAATTTAGCACGCGGTTACTGAGGAAGCTGGTTGTGTTGTGTTGTTTCCTGGCGTGTCACATCATCCCCCCGTTGATTTGGAATTTCGTCCCGAAATTCTGTTGTAGCTTCAGCCTCAGTAGTGGTTGCACTGTTTCCGAATACCTGGGATACTTGAGTTTCATTTGATCTTCTCGTTCCCAGGTGAACTCTGGGCCACGACGGGAGTTCCAACGAACTCGAACAAGAGGTATTCTAGTGTGCTTGAGGACCTTAACGTCTCGGTCCGTGATTTCAACTGGTTCCTCGACGAATCGCAACTGATCGTCGATAGTGAGTTCCTTCAAAGGAACTATGAGGGTCTCATCTGACAGATACTTCTTCAGATTCGACACGTGAAAAACGTTGTGAACTGCACTGAGTTCTGCGGGCAGGTTTAGTTTGTGGGCTACTTTGCCTATCTTCTCAATGATTTCGAACGGTCCGACATATCGCGGATTGAGCTTGCCCCGTTTGCCAAAATGAACCACACCCTTCCAGGGTGAAACTTTGAGTAGCACTCGATCCCCAACTTGGAACTCGAGTGGTTTCCGGCACTTGTTTGCGTAGGCTTTCTGACGGTCACGTGCTGCCGCCATGCGTTGCCGTATCTGAGCAATTCTTTCCGTTGTGTCCACTACAAGTTCTGGACCCGTGATCTGACTATCACCCACCTCTGCCCAACAAAGAGGTGATCGGCATTTACGCCCGTACAATGCCTCGAATGGAGCGGCTTGAATGCTGGTGTGGTAACTGTTGTTATACGAGAACTCCACTAACGGGAGGTGTTTTTCCCAGCCGTTGCCGAAATCGATTACACATGCACGAAGCATGTCTTCTAAAGTTTGAATAGTGCGCTCAGACTGCCCATCCGTCTGAGGGTGATAAGCTGTGCTCATGTCTAAACGAGAGCCAAAAGATTTGTGCATTGCTTGCCACAGTTCTGAAGTAAAACGTGCGTCACGATCGGAGATAATCGAGGTTGGCACCCCGTGCCTCGAAACAACTTCCTTGAGATATACGTCTGCTAGAGTAGAGAACTTGTCTGTTTCCTTGATAGCCAAGAAGTGTGCAGACTTAGTGAGTCGATCCACGATCACCCAAATAGTATCATTCCCACGTTGAGATCTAGGCAGGCCAGTAACAAAATCCATGGAAATTTGCTCCCATTTCCATTGTGGTATCTCTGGTTGTTGGAGTAGGCCCGATGGTTTCTGATATTCAGTCTTGACTCTCGCACAAGTCAAACACTTGCTAACGTAAGTTGCTATATGAGCTTTTATGATAGGCCACCAATACGTAGTTTTCAAATCGTGGTACATCTTATCCGAACCAGGATGTACTGAGTAGCGAGACTTATGAGCTTCATCCATTACAAGCTCGCGTAAGTTGCCATAGAGTGGGACCCAGATGCGTCCCGTTACATAGTAGGCGCCGTCTGCCTTTTGTTCCAACCGTTGCCTTGAACCGCGTAGGGCTTCAGCCCTAACGTTTTCTGGTTTCAATGCTTCTACCTGAGCATCTCGTATCTAAGAAGGAAGACTAGACTGAATAGTGAGTTGCAACGCCCGTACACGCCTAGGTGTAGTATCCTTTCGACTGAGGGCGTCGGCCACCACATTGGCTTTGCCCGGATGGTACTTTATAGCACATTCGTAATCGTTTAAAAGCTCGACCCATCGATGCTGATGCATGTTCAACTCTTTCTGCTTGAAGATATGCTCGAGACTCCTGTGATCGGTGTAGATGGTGCACTTGGTACCGTACAGGTAATGTCGCCATATCTTGAGCGCAAAAACAACAGCTCCCAGCTCTAAATCGTGTGTAGTGTAATTCCGTTCGTGAATCTTAAGTTGGCTCGAAGCATAAGCAATGACTTTATCCCGTTGCATCAACACACATCCAAGACCCTGAATAGATGCGTTGCAGCAGACTACAAAATCGTCTGTGCCTTCAGGCAATGAGAGGATAGGTGCGCTACAAAGTCTATCCTTTATGTGCTGAAATGCTGATTCCTGTGCATTTCCCCAACGATAGATAACGCCTTTCTGAGTTAGTGAGGTGAGGGGTTGTGCAATCTTTGAGAAGTCTTTGATGAACCTTCTGTAGTAGCCCGCCAAACCCAAAAATTGGCGGATTTCTGTTGGTGTACGCGGTGCAGGCCAGTTCCTGATCGAATCAACTTTCGATGGATCAACATGAATTCCATCCTTGTTTACTACATGGCCTAGGAAATGAACTTCACGAAGCCAGAAGTCGCATTTCGAGAACTTGGCGTACAGCTGTTCAGCTCGAAGGAGTTCCAAAATAAGCCGCAGATGTTGCTCGTGTTCCTCCTGGCTCTTGGAGTAGATCAAAATGTCGTCGATAAATACAATAACAAACTTATCCAGATAGGGCTTGCACACTCTGTTCATAAGATCCATGAAGACCGCATGCGCGTTTGTTAGCCCGAATGGCATGACTAGAAACTCGTAGTGGCCGTAGCGAGTTCTGAATGCTGTTTTGGAGACGTCCTCATCCCGAACTCTCAGTTGATGGTAGCCTGACCTCAGGTCAATCTTCGAGTAATAGCTCGACCCTTGCAACTGGTCGAATAAGTCATCGATGCGTGGAAGAGGATAGCGATTCTTCACAGTCACCTTGTTCAGTTCGCGGTAATCTATGCACATGCGGAAGGTACCGTATTTCTTCTTCACAAATAATACTGGAGCTCCCCAGGGCGAAGGGCTAGGACGAATGAAACCCTTTTCCAAGAGTTCTTGCAATTGCTTAGACAGTTCTTCCAGTTTGGTTGGAGCTAAGCGATAGGGTGTTCGAGCTATGGGTGCTGGTCCAGGAGCTAGCTCGATCTGAAATTCGACTTGGCGATGAGGCAATAGCCCAGGTAAATCTTCAGGAAACACCTGAGGAAAATCGCGTACTATTGGAATATCCTCTAATCTCTTCTCTTTCGCTGATGCGTCAGTAACAAGTGCTAAGATAGCAGTGTGGCCCTTTCGCAAACACTTCTGAGCCTTCAGGAAGGAGATGATGCCAACCACAGCACCACTCTTGTCGCCTTGAACTTCGAGAGGTTCTTTACCAGAACGGGGAATACGAACGATCTTCTCCTTGCATAGGATCTCTGCTTGTTGTTGAGATAACCAATCCATACCAATGACAATGTCAAAACTACCCAAAGCTATGGGAATGAGATCGATAGAGAAAGTCTGACCAGTGAGGATAAGATTACAACCCTGAACTACGTGTGTGGCCTCTAGACTTTTACCATTAGCTAACTCTATGACATGTTTGGTGTTCAAAAGTGTTGGTGCGTGTTTAAGCATTTGGCTAACTTTCAGAGACATATAACTGGTATCCGCACCCGAATCAAATAATACAGTAACATAAAAGTCGTCGAGAAGAAATTTACCCATAACCACATTAGGATCGTTCCTTGCATCACCCTGACCCAGCACAAATGCACGACCCCTAGCACCATTGTCGTTATTGTTTCCCCCATTGTTGTTCCCGTTGCCCTGATTATTGTTGTTGTTATTCTGATTCTGGTTTAACTGGGGGCAGTCCCGCTTGAAGTGGCCTTCAGCCCCACATTGAAAGCATCCCCTATTGCCTCGCTGTTGTTGTTGTTGCTGGTTTCGTGGAGCGAGTGGTTGTTGTTGCTGGTTCTGATTAGCAGGTCGTGAGCTCTTGCAATCTTTAGCCTCATGACCCATCTTGAGACACCGCTGACAACGACCCTTGTTGCACTGGCCATTGTGGTGCCTGTTGCATGTATTGCACCTTGGGAGATTTCCTCTATATCCACCCTGTCTTTGACTACCAGAAAATTGCTGACCAGGGCTCTGGTAGTTATCAGTCTTCCGCTGCTGTGCCTGAGACTGAGCTGTAGCTAAACCCTTGCTAGAATCCCCATCCCATTTCCGCTTATTGTCACTGGGAGTAGCGGAAGTAGTAGCATTAGTAGCACTGATACGTTTGGGCAGCTTGTTCTGTTCCACTGCCTGATCTGTGAGGCGATGAGCAAGACGAGTAACATCCTGGATAGTAGCAAGGTTGGCCGATGTCACATGACTTTGAATTTCCGGTACTAGCCCTTTGAGATACAACTCAATACGCTTGATAGGGGGGTCCACCATGGTTGGACACAAGATGGCCAGCTCGTTTGACCTTTTCGTATACGCCTCAATCCCTGACCCCGTCATTTTCAGATTAAAGAACCCCACTTCTAACTTATGGATGTCATCACATGTACAGTATTCTCGCTTGATTAGTTCCTTGAAATTGTTCCAAGGGGTGGCGTTAGCAGCTGCCAACCCTAACATCTGAACTTGCGCATTCCACCAAGTCAGCGCAATGCCTTCTAGAGTACCAGTGGCGTACTTCACCCTGCGAGCCTCAGGGCATTCACACATCTCAAATACGAACTTGAGCTTTTCAAACCAATGGAGGAGTCCAACTGCTCCTTCCGTGCCACTGAATGTGCTAGGACGACAGTCCATGAAAGTCTTGAAGGTGCAAACAGGTGGCTGAGCGTGCTGACCTGTTGTGTATAAGAATCAGGACAAGGTTAAACACAAGAGTTGGTTTAGGAGTGTAGGATCTAAAGATCCTAGTGTGAGTTACAACTGCAGGGTATACCTCCTGCTTGTGCGGCTGCAAGTGCCGCAGCAACCTGTTTGTTAATCAGAGCCGTCAGCTGGGCTTGAGTCATGTTAATGCGTCCAGCCATGATCTTCATATCAAAGGCAACATAGGTGAGAGAGGTTCGCGAGATATGCGATGACATAAGAGTGTAAGCACACAAGTGTTCTCAAGCAATAGTTGTTACGTTTATCTAAGCATACCATGAGCAAAGTTCTATGTAATCTAGCAAGTAGGCAATGTAAACGTGAACAGTATTACCTATAGTGTTGAGTCTTGCACGTGGAGCGAAGCGTCGTTGTGGATCGTTGAGCACTGTACAGGTTATAGTCTGGTTTTAACAAAAACTTTTTCCCCATATTAAAACCAAGTTCACTATAACCAATGGCTCCGATACCAATCTGTCACACCCCCAAAATCCACACGCGGAGTATCACCGCATGGAGGCGTGACATCACCAGGATCAAACCACCAATCATATTGAACAATGTAATTAGTAAATGTGATTCAACCAAACAATATGAAAGGTGTTCAAAACAAAAGTATAGTATCAATGTTTAGCGGAAGCATAAATGAAAAACCCAACATAAGTAATAAGTTTGAAATGTCATAAACGTTTAACATGGCATCCACGATCCATGTCCCACAACGACTGTGCCTCCCCGTGCAAGCTCCATGAGTACCTAACGACCTGCAAGGCATGTAACAACGAGTCAACAACAAAGTTGAGGGAGTTCACAGTTGGTTGTTTAGTTATAGTATTCGTTCGTAAATCATTTGTTCGCTTGTACCAGGTAGCGTATTAATTCGTATCGCGGTCTCCCAGACATGTGTGCGAAGGTTAGTGGGGGTTTCCCATGTATCCTAGACTAGTTGTATTTGTATTTGTATCGCGGTCTCCCAGACATGTTTGCGAAGATTAGTATTCGTATCGCGGTCTCACAGACATGTTTGCGAAGATTAGCATTTGTATCACGGTCTCACAGACATGTGTGCGAAGATTAGTGGGGGCTTCCCGTGTTTTACTAGTCTAGCTATATCTATAGGTGTCCTACACCTAACGAGGTCAGTGGTACGTATTTCAGTAGTGATGTAAGTACAAGTAATCATTCAATCCCATTCCCAGCCCCGGGAATCCCATGCCTTGGTAAGAGTGTGAACTCACCTTGGTTTGCTCGGTATGCTTAACTATGTGCTCACAAGTAATCAATCAAGTCCTATAGTATGCACGTATACTCGATCAGTTCAAGTTCGTAAAGTTTCACATGCAAACAATACCACATAGTATGTTTGGTAGTTAACAACATGCCACACATAAACAGTCACTCAATCTCATGCAATTCATGCTTCCCATACATGTCCTTCACCATTTATTCTAGTATGGTTATTTTCTAACATACTTAACGAAGTTATCAAGCTTCACAGGATTAACAGGCTTAACAAGGTTAACATCCTTAACAAGTTAACGAGCTAATAGAGTTACTTACTTAACAGAATTAACAAGGTTAACAGACTTAATAGACTTAACTCAGTTAATAGATTAAGCAGAGTTACTAACTAACATGGTTATGACTAACAGAGTTAATAATAACTACAGTATCAAAAACTAACAGAGCTAGTGTGACAGACATTGGACGAAATCACCTACATGCCGAAAACACTTATTGTCGAAATCACACAAGCAACGAAAACCCCTTTGGACGAAATCTCTTTGGACGAAAACCCTTTGGTTTTCGTCGAATATGTGGTGTAACGAAAACACTTTGTGTTTTCGTCTGAACTCTAGTATTTTTGTGGTCCCTGTGATTTCGTTGGTACTTTCTTACCATCAACAGCAGTTACATAATACAACAACCCTAATCTCATCTCACCGTTACATTCCCTTACATTATACAGTCATCCAAATCATTACTCCATATAAGCAGATGGTTATGATCATACAGCAATCAACATATACATACAAGAATCCCATTCTGCTAAATATCTAACATCCTACCATCATAACAAGATCATCGATATTAATAAGATTATAAGGACCCCTAACATACAATTCAATTCAATCAACCCAATTCATGATATTATATGAATTACCAGATCATTGTGAAAATCAAGATCACCATACCAACATCAGATCATCCATGGAAAAGCATAACATAATCACATAACATCAATATTTAAATCAAACGTATACATGCAGACATGTAATCATGCATAACTCGAGCGACAATGCAACTAACCGAGATGTAAGGTCACTGGATTGATCGAAAGGAAAAACTTGAAAGCTTGTAGTTGCCGTCGCACAGGAAAAAGACTCTAGGGTTTTGCCGATTAAAAGTTTCACGTAAGGGTTTGAAGGAAATAAATAATAAATCGCTACTGGGCCTAAGGCCCAATCTTGTTTTCGTTGAACCCATGTTGGACGAAAACACTTTGTGTTTTTAGCCATGGAGTGTTTTCGTAGGGAGTTTGTTTGGCAAGGTTCCATGGTTTATAATTATGCAATTCAAATCATATTAATATAAGGTATGTATAACACATACACATATAATATACACATTCACAAGTCACACTTATATTGCACATCAAATAAATGTTAAAACGCACTTTGCAATTAAGTACTAAGTTGAGTCGAATAGAGACCTTGAAAAATCGGGTTGTCACATTAGCTTCCCGAAGAGACCCTAGACCCAACCCTCCCATATCCATCAATGTCATCACATTCTTCCATTTTACCCAACATCTTCATATGCTCCAGGGACCCTCCCCAAAGAAAATCCCTTCTTATACTTTCTAACCGATTGATGATTTTCTGTGGCGCTTTATATAATGAGAAAAAGTATGTAGGTAACGCATTTAAGATGGACTTTATGAGTGTTGCGGTGGGATTTTAATAATAATTTCTTATCTGCTAACCTGAAACCAATTAGCCTGTAGTGTAATATGAAATAAAACTTAATAGATTCGTAAAGAAATTCATCATCATCATCATCATCATACTCAGTAAATCCCATCAATAGCAAAGCTAAGGTAGGGTCTAAGGAGGGTAAGATGTAGACAGCATTACCTCTACCCCGTAGGAATAGAGAGGCTGCTTCTAGTGAGACCCCCGGCTCGATAGTAGTTTTACATCAAGCCTTAGACACAAGGCACATAACACTCAACAATCGGGACAAAGGCCGATTAGTGCATACGCTTTTGTCTTTTGACTATCAACGCCACCACCTGATGCATGATTAACCATCCCCATCTTTTAACATTATTTTCACGAAATTAGTAAAATAACGTTAAAATTAGTGCACTTTCACTTTTGCCCCCCAAGTGTCCACACATATATACATTTTATGTGCATACCGTAAGCAAGGCTGCAATGCTGTATGGAACAAACTGTTGGGCCATCAAGAAGACACAAGCACGTAAGATGGAAGTAGCAGAGATGAGGATTTTAAGATGGATGAGTGGGCATACAAGGTTAGATCAGATAAGAAGTGAAGTTCTTAGGGAAAGGTTAGGAGTTGTTAGTATATCAGATAAGATACAGGAGGGGAGATTGAGATGGTTTGGACATGTCAAAAGGAGACAGTTGACAACGCTAGTTAGAGTAGTGGAATCCTTGACTGTGGAGGGGAGGAGGAGTAGAGATAGGCCCAAAATTGTAGGATTGAGGAATCGTCCAACACGAGTCATTCTGAGTCAAATATGGTTTCTAGAAAGGCGGAATCAGACTAGAAACCTTGGATCAGTGTTAGAATAGGAGTAGAAGAGTAGAAAGTCACTTTAAACATGTTCTTCATTGATTATAAAACGTTTTCGTACAGAGAGAATCGGATAGCACTTCATGACACAAATCTCTAGAAAGTTACAAATAAAGAACTACACTAGCCTATTTATAGGCATCACCAGTTCGCACGGAGTATAGCATCCACATCGCACGAACTGGTCAATTTCCAGTTCGTGAGACCTGACCTTAACATCTCAGTTCGTGCGAACTGGCTCATATACATATAAAAATTAAACTTTCAAACTATTACATATAAATGACACGACACAGACTGATGACGTAGGCGATAGACATTATGCATCAACAAACTCCCCCTTGGATATTGCCGCAGTCTTCAGTCAGCCTGTCTTCAAAAATTTCTTCACAAAGACTTGAAAAATTCTTCTCTTTGCTTCGGCTTTTTCAACAACGCATTTCTGAGCTGTTCTTTCTCTTTCGCAGCTCTTTTCTCTTCCTCAGCTAGTCTTTGCACACATGTAAATCTAGCAATTCTATCCTTTTCTTCACGCTCTTTTCTCTCCTTCTCAGCTTTTAGAAACTCTTCCTTTTCAATCTTTCTCCACTTTGATAACCACATATTTTCAGAATTTATACCTTTCTAAAACAAATTGTAACAACTTTCTGAAACTGCAGAGCTTGATCTTTATCTTCTGCTTTATACCCAATCTTGTTCACAAACAAACATTCAATATCTTTTGCAGAGCAATTCACTATCCACATCGGATCATACAGATGAATTTATATGATTTCATTCCCAACTTTGTAAACAATCACTGCTTCAGTCGGCATGCAGCTATACACCCAGCATACAAACCCTTCATGAAAATTCTGTTCCATCTTTGGTAATGGAATATTCTTCAAAACCCTGGGCTTCTTAATCTGCAGAATTGTTTCTTCAATGCCTGTAACTGGATCCATCCTTTTGACTTTCTTAGGATAATGTGGCTTCCATTGTTTAAAATCTCTAAAGGCTTCAAACTTCATCAAGCCCCATGTAGGCATATCATGTTCTCTGACAGGATAAGATAACGTTCTGACTTTGGGCAATTCTTCAACATCCCACCAAGGCAAAGACATTATATCTTGAATATACTTGAAATACTGAACACCAAACTCTCTTCTGATTGCATAGGCGTTGACTTGTGGCAAGTAACCCCAGCTTATGATATCTCCCAGAGAAACATCTCTATCTCTTCTGTAATACTGTAGTGGTCTTTTGAATTTTCGTTCCGTATCCTTCCTGAACCACTTCTTTCTTTCTTCGTGTTGTTCTTCTTTTGACATTTCTTGAAAACTTTTACTCTTCACACTTTCAGCAACCTTTCTTCTCAGTTCATCTTCATTCGCTTAACTGAAAAACTCTGTAAGTGTTGGAAAGCTAGAAGTATCAACGTTAGCATTCTCAGTCTGATCATCATCACTCCAATCTTCTACTTCCACTTTGTCATAGTTATCAGCATCTTCAACATACTTGTACTGATATTCTGGTTGATGATTGATATCAAACTTGTTCAACTCTTCTTCAAAATCGAAGTTAAACATACTGTCGTCAATAACCATCATCTTGACAATTTCAGCTCGAGTATAAGTATGCAAGATTTCACCTTCTTCTACATCATGTTTAAGATGTAGAATTAACCTTGTACTTTGATCAACAATCTCATCATCTTTCTCAGCATCACCATGCTCCCCCTCTCCACCTGCTTTTTCTGATTCTTCATTTGCATCATCTTGAAGATAATCATCAATATTCTCTTCATTTGACGCTCCAGTCACTTTGATACCCGAAGTACCTTGATCAGCATCATCATTACCATCATCGTCATCATCACTATGAACATAATACACTTCATCTGCATCATCTTTCAGATTATTATCTTCATCTTCTTCATCATCTTCACCAGATACTGAAGTAATCGGACAAGGATCTAGACTAGATGATTCAGGAACTTTAGATGGAACAATTTCCCTTTCAATCACCTGAACAACATCTTCAACTGGAACACCTTTACCCTTATCTTTCATTTCAGCTTCAATTTCAGCTTTACATCTCGCTCTTACTTCCTCAAGCTCTATCTCTTCAAACCTTTGTTCAATAGGTTTTCCAATCAAATCTTCAATCACTTTCTTTAACATATACTCTTCATGTTCTTTTCTAGCATTCATGGCTTCTAACTCTTTGTTTTTCAACTTAAAGTACTCATTCTGCTCATCCCTTCGAGCTTTTTCTTCTTCCAAGACAGCTATTCAAACTTTCAGAATATCTATATCAACTTGATCAGCTTCAACCTTTTTCAACAAAGATGAATTTTCAGCTTCAACAGACTTGACACGTTTTTCTAACTTCTTTTTCTCACTTGACACTTCATCCACCTTCTTTTGCAACTTCTTTACAAGATCATCATTCACAAAACTAAAATCATCAAGCTTTTCAAGAGTTATATCCTCTGGAATAGGTGGAAAATTTGCAAAACCAGATGATCTAGGTTGTGAAATTGGTGGTGTTTGTTGAATGAGTGGTGAAGTTATTTGAGGTTGTTCATGAATGGGTAACGAAGTATGATGTTGTGGTGATGGTTGTTGTGGTGGTGGTGATAATGGTTGATTTTGTGGTTGTGGTGATGGTGGTTTTGATTGTGATTCTGAAGGAGGATTTAGTTTCAGCTTGAATTTCAACTTCTGTGCTGCTGGATTTTGAACACGTTTTCTTGAGGTTGACTTCTTTCTACCTCCTGAAGTTGGTGGTGATACAACTTGAACATTTTCTGGTGGCACATAAGTTTCATCATCATCGTCACCTGAACTCCTTTTTCTCTTCTTTGGTTTCTCTCTATCTCTTGGATCAAAGTTTTCTTGAATCCAACATTCAACTTCAGCATCAATATCATCTTCAGAACCAGACAAATTCTCCTCTTCATCATCAACTACTGTCTTACTAGCTGATTTCACAGCTTCTAAAGTATCATCAACAGATTTCATCAAACACTCAGTTTCAGGAGATAGTTGTTCTTGATCTTTATCAACATCAGCTTCTGTTTCATCTTCTTCTGGTTCATCAACCAACATTGTTTCAACAGCTTTCTTTTTACGTTTCTTTTGCTGTTGAGAAGATGATCCTTCTTCAGTTTGGACTTTCGGAGTTCTCTTTCCACCTTTCTTCTTTTCTTCTTTTGTAAACCACTCATTTCGAGTTTCACAGAAATCTTCTAACTTCTTTAATTCATCAGCTGCACTCTTTTCTTTCATTTCTGCATCATTCCTCCACCTTAAATGATTGACTGGATCTGGATCCTCATACTTATCACTCTTGATGAACCCGAAAAACTCTGTTTTATTCTTCAGTTCCGGCCAATTCTTTGTATACTTGGATAATCTGATTAACGTTTCATTATCCATGTAATGCAACACCATGAGATCATTCTGTTCATCTTTTACCAGATTCGGATAGGCATGATCCAGCATCATCTGCACAAACCTCGGATACATCCAACTTTTACTATCAGAAATAATATTCTCTTTCATGTAGTGAAAAACAATTCTCGAAAAGTTGTATTTCTGGTTCAACACCAATGCCGTCACCATACACATTTGATAATCATCACATCATATCCACCTTTCCTGTGACTAAGCGCATGAATCACTGAGTGAATAAAGAATTTGTACGGCTTTGTAAAACAAGCTTTCAGATAATTTGCTTTATTCAACGGACCGTTATAGCCCATTCTCAGCATACAACCTTTGACCATTTTCTCTGGAAACCCCGTTGGCGAATTATCATCATCTGGAAACTCTAACATTTCTCGAACAAGCTGTTCAGTGATAATGATCTCTTTATCTTCACCATCTATGCTAACACTTGAATTAATCACGTCATCATACTCAGCATTCTTCCAGAAATGAGCAACATGAGATTTGAAGACTTTATGTTGATCCGTCAAAGCTTTCTGAATTGGTAAATGCTTCATGAACTCCAAAATATCTTTAAACATAACCATCTTTGGTAACGTCTCATCATAAACACAACAAATATTGTGCGATGGATCAAACTGCACATTCGATGCCTGAAACACAAACAGAAATAAACAAGTTAAACATTTTGCACATTTTCCAAGATAACACTATCATTCACACGAACTGGTTTTCAAGCGAAGTGGCCAGTTCATGCGATCTGGTGGTCAAATTGATCAAACTATTCAAACGATTTGGTTTCATACGATGTGACTAATCATACGAACTGGTGGTCAAATGATCTGACCAATCTCATACGATGTGGAACCCACACGATCTGCCATCTCGTGCGGTCTGGATCATTACTTCGTATGAAACCCTAGTATGAACAGTGAAATTTTGCAGGGTTTTTTAAAATGTGTTTTTATCATGAAATTGAAACCTTAGATCTGTTCTACATCAAAATCCGAGCATGCTGATGTGATTTTTATTCGTTTTAATCCATTACATCAACCTAGATCTAAGTTCAAACTTTCTGTCCGTTCGAGTTCGTGCGAGTTCATGAGATTCAGTTCAAATTATCATCAAACAGTATCTTTCCCATGATATAAGTTATGTAAACCAACTTATACAAGGATTCCGAGCAACAAGATCACAAGATTACGACTTGAAAACAAAGAAATCTATCGAATCGCTCAAATCGCTCGAAGGTGTGTGTTTGGTGCGGAGTGAGAGCAGAAATGATTTCATGTGATCTGGTCAGCCCTTTATATAGAGGGAGCCAGTTTGCACGAGTTGAGAATTGAGGCGGTGTGTCCAGCTCGCACGATTTGGCATTTTTTGGAACGACCTGGTCAAGTTAAAATATCTGGCCAGTTCGTGCGAATTGGTCACCTCGTGTGAACCTTTTATTTTTCAAATTTTTTAATTTTTTTAACTTTTTTACCAACACACGCAGTTAATCAAGTCCAAGTTAATGACCTTGGTCAACTGTTTAGCCTGCCAAGTCCAAGTAAATGACCTTGGCTGACCAAATTATGATCTCGCTGACATTTTGAAACATTTTAAGTTCAAATTAATGAACTTTTAAACATTTTGAGCAATTACCAACACTTTTCCCAAACTTTTCTTATCCAACCCAAATGATCCAACTTGTTTAGCACTGTTGGACTTTGATCATCAGATCCCCAACGTCTGTTGTCGAAAATAAGATGAAATGATCAATTCTTTTTGGATTTAAGAAACAGGAAACTATACAAACATATTTACAGACATCTTTTTGTGAGATTGTGTAAGAGGATCATATCAGTTTTTGAGACATATCACCAACACCGTTGATCTTGATTTAACTTTAAGTCTTAAACAAATTCACTTCCGATTGTCAGTATTGTTGTCCACTTAAACTTCTACACAAGTTTCAATTGATTCAAGATACGAGATTAGATGTTTTAAGAACCTAACTTATTCGCGTGTCCCACCTCAGAATATACTCCCGTATCCCGACTTCTATATTCAGTCTTACAGGTGAGTGCACACTAACGATATCTGTAAGGGGTAAATTCGAGGCCATGAGAGCTCAGGCTAGAACTTCCATTCAATCAGAGAGATGATGGCTCGACTTTAGGTGGGTCCCCCTTGGGGATCTTCTTTTCAACAGCACATGATTAGCATTTTTCAATGTTTCATCATTTTTTATGCTGAGGGTGAGCTTTAAGAATAAAGCAGTGCAGAGTATTATACAAGGACTAGGCTATTGCTCCCGCAAAATCAGAAGTCCTGGTATAATACCCCAGATATCATCACGTACAAAGACCTAGTATGTCAGAAATAGAAAGCCCTTCAAACAAGATTTCGGGGGTTACCCATATATCCGAGATATGTTCCCCACGAAAATAAGCAGTTATTCGTTATGTTTATATCTCGAACTCAATCTACTAATTGTGTGAAGTCTATTGGCACATCATTAGTGAGACTCGTTTAAAAACATTTTGACTTTCCAATTCTTTAGCATGTTGTGATAGTCCACTGATGTACTATCATTTCCTCTTTTTCACACAAAACTCATTTTTTACTTTTCCAATGTTTTTGTATTTTTGAAATTTTATCATGTTTTTGTATTTTCCATAAACTTTCTCCCCCTAAAATCAAAAACATATTTTTGTGTTTTTGGTTTTATCAAAAGCAGTAAAGAAACTGTACAGAAAACATGACAACTAGATGCAGATCACTTCTGATCGCCGTCCGCCTCGGCCACACACTCTACCACCCTCCCATAAAACAAATTCTTTAACCCGTTCAATTTTAAAAGATAATTAAATCTTGTTTTATCAAAGGGTTTTGTGTAAAAATCAGCTCTCTGATCATCGGTGTGAATATAATCAATTCGAATCATTTTTTTCTCGTAGCAATCACGAATAAAATGATGTCGAATCTCAATATGTTTTGTTTTAGAGTGTTGAACCGGATTTTTAGTGATATTAATGGCTGCCTCGTTGTCCACAAAAATTGGTGTGTCTAAGAATTGCAAACCATAGTCCCTCATTTGCTGTTGAATCTAGAGGATCTGGGAACAACAACTGGAAGCTGAAACGTATTCAGCCTCACAAGTCGAGAGAGCGATTGTGGTCTGTTTCTTACACTGCCAATTGATTAGCCGAGTTCTGAAGAACTGGCAACCAGCAGTTGTGGACTTAGCGTTCAATTTACAACACCCGAAGTCAGAGTCAGAATATCCAGTTAGAGAGAAGTCACCGGATCGGGGATACCACAAGCCGGTGCTTGGGCAACCTTTGAGATACCATAAGATCCTCTTCACTATAATCATGTGTGATGCTCTGGGACTTGACTGATACCGGGCGCAGAGGCAGGTTGGATACATGATATCCGGTCGTGATGCTGTCAGATACATTAGCGATCCTATGATTGACCGATAATGTGTTTCATCCACTTTCTCACCACTTTCATCAGGACACATGCCATGATTCAAAGCCAGGGGGGTTGATATGGGCGATGATTCGGACATATTGAATTTGTCCAACACATCATTCACATACTTGGTCTGGTGTATGAAGATTCCATCGGGCAGTTGCTCAACTTGAAGCCCAAGGAAGAACTTCATCTCCCCCATTGAACTCATTTCAAACTTCTTCTTCATGACCTTCTCAAACTCTTTGCACAACTCATCGTTCGTTGATCCGAAAATTATATCATCAACATATATTTGCACGATCAGGAGATGTCCTGCAACCTCTTTATTGAACAGGGTACTATCGACAGTCCCTCTAGTGAACCCGTTGGTCAGCAGATGCTGGGAAAGCGTCTCGTACCAGGCTCTCGGGGCCTGGTGTAATCCGTATAGCGCCTTGTCGAGTAGATATACCTTGTCTTTGTGTACAGGATCGGTAAAACCCGGTGGTTGACCGACATACACTTCTTCTTTAATCTTTCCGTAGATGAATGCAAATTTGACATCCAGTTGGTAGACCTTGAAACCCTTCCATGACGCGAATGCCAAGAAGATTCTGATTGCCTTAAGTCGAGCAACGGGAGCATATACTTCAGTAAAGTCAATCCCTTCTTGCTGACTAAATCCTTGGACTACCAACCGTGCTTTGTTCCTTACAATAACCCCTCTATCATCTCTTTTACACTTGAAGACCCACTTGGTCTTGATTAACTTCTGATCTTCCGGGAGATCAACCAACCTCCACACTCCAAGCTTTTCAAATTGTTGTAACTCTTCTTGCATTGCATTTACCCAACTCTCTTCGGTTAATGCTTCTTTGTACGTTTTCGGCTCTACCTGCGAGATAAAACATTTTAATGAGAAGTATACTTGTAAAGGTGCTACAGATGAGTAAAAACATGTAAGCCCTTTGTTTATTTGTTCGCGGGTTTTCACGCCGCTTTGAAGGTCACCAATGATTTGCTCTGACGGATGGTAAGATAACGCTCTTGGTATGACTGTATCCGGTACGCTCACTTCCGATTGCAAATTTGTTATATTCTGATCATCCGTGTGATCAAATGCATTTGATGTCGCAATATTTGGTTCCTCATCATAAATCGGATCGGTTTCTGATTCTGAGTCGTCAGATTGATCAAATATTGGAGCTGTTTTTTCTGGGGGTACATGTGCAGTTCCACTAGGACCAGCCTCATGATCATTTGAACCCACGGTGGGCGAGGAAACTACCAACGGTCTCGGTACTTGTTCTTGTGAAAGAGACTGCTGTTGTTGGTATAAGAACGCTAGTTCCTCCTCATTTGGCTCTGTCGGTAAATGGAATGACTCCCAAAGATTTTCTTAATCAAATAGCAATCTGTTTCCGGGAAGTTGATTCGGAGCAGTAAACTGCTGACAGTCAACGTGTTAAACTTGTATGATCTTCCCCAAACTCGGAACAAAAACTCTCTTCAACGGACTAGCATATCCTACAAAAAAACCTTCATTAGCTTTCGCACCAAATTTACCATCTGGATCAATGAATGTGCATGGTGATCCAAATGGTTCTAAAAATTTCAGATTCGGTTTGTAAAAATGAAGCAATTCAAAACAAGTTTTCTTGTACTTCTTCACCGTAAGAACCCGATTGAGTGTGTAACATGCCGTGGCGACCGCTTCACTCCAAAAATATACCGGTAATTTCGAATTTGCTAACATGGTACGAGCCATTTCGATCAACGTACGATTTTTTCTTTCTGCGACACCGTTTTATTGAGGAATATACGGTGCGCTGAATTCATGAAGAATACCCTTATCGTTGCAGAATTCGAGCATACGGTTGTTCTTGAATTCCGTACCATTGTCGCTTTGAATACGTCTAATCGGCAGTTTGTAAAGATTTTCCATCTTTTTTAATAGCTTCATCAAAGAATCAAACGTTTCGTCTTTTCTCTCTAGAAACATCACCCAGGAAAATCTTGTAAAGTCGTCAGTAACAACTAAACAATATAGATCTCCACTTATGCTTTTCACATTTACCGGTCCGAAAAGATCCATATGGAGTCTTTCGAGCGGTAATCTGATGGAGTTCAAAAGCTTTTTCGGGTGTGATTTCTTCGCCTGCTTCCCTTTCTTGCATTCAATACAGTCATCATTAAGATGGAAGCTTTTCAAATTAACACCGTCAACAAGATCATTATGAACTAAAAAGTTCATTTTTCTCACGTGAATATGACCCATTTTACGATGCCACATGATGGATTCTTTCTCAGTCGCATTCGTCTTACTCACAAAGCATTGTGCCTTTTTATCTGTCGTTGTTGCAATGCTCATATCTAGTATATAGAGATCGTGTTCACGAGGAGCGCGCATCAACACCATTTCTTCAGGTATCTTAAACCCTAGTTTAAGAATCAGGCATTCATCTTTTGTAAAATGAACAGTGAATGACTTGTCACAAATATGAGAGATGCTCAACAGATTGTTTTCTAACTCAGCAATGTAATTCACTTTATCGAATGTTACGACCCCGTTAGTAAGTATTCCTTCTCCAACAATTCTACCACCTTGAGTTCCAGCAAACCCGACATAACCTCCATTGATTGATTTGACGTCGTATAGCAGTGCTAACATCCCTGTCATGTGCCGTGAGGCGCCGCTATGCATTATGCATTTAGAAATGATAGACCTCGAAAGCCCCTACACACATCAAAAGACATTTACTTAAACAACGATACCCAAGATTTTTCAACATTTGGTACACTACCAAAGATAATATCATGAGCTACTTTGTCAAGTTTTGGAATATTAAAAACAACATTTGGAACATCAGATTCTAGGTTTGACTTTAAAACTCCTTCCTTGATAGGTGGGAATTCTTTAATCAACTTTTCTAACTCAAACTCAATTTTCTCATCATTGGTTTCAAAGATTTTCGGTTCAGATTTTAAAACTTTTTCCATTTTCTTTTCCTCAAAAGAATGTTTAGGTTTCTCCACCCATGATTGACTTTGGGAAGTCTTTGTTTTTGGATAAATCTTTGAAGTCTTTTGTGATTTTGAAGATTCACCAATTTCAAAAGTTGATTTTGGTTTGTCCTCTGACTTCAATGATTCACCGCGTTTAAGAATACGCACGGGGGATACCATAGGTGATTTTCCCTTATCATCCTTTGAAATTTTTGGTTTTGGTTTATGGAAAACTGATTTTATTATCTTTTTGACACATTGTTTGGCCATGTGACCGATTTCATTGCATCGATAACAGATTCTTTTGTCATATTCAACAAAAGTGGATATGTTGGCCTCGTCTCTTATCTTTTTGGCCGCAATAAAGTCATCAATTGCTTGCTTACTAAAGATATAATCCTTTTCGACTTCTGTGTTATTACCAGCCACAAACACATCACTCAATTTTTCTTTTGGCTTAACTTCATTCTTAGCCATTTTCTTCTCAAAACCAACACCTTTCTTTTTGTAATTATTACCATGTCTCTTGTTATTACCATTGTTACCCACCCAATCATTTTTCTTTCCCGGGTTGTTTGTCGGTTGTTTAACAAAAGATTTTTTCGGTTTTGATAGAAACGAATTGTTGTTAACTTCTGAGATATCAATTTCCACGAGTTTAAAACTTTTTCAACCTTTTCCACGTTTGCATTCTGAATCGGGTACTCAAAATCAGTATATAGTTTGTCAGTTCCGGTCATCGTGTAAACCACAATGATCGAATCGTCATCCAAAAATTTATCTGACTTTGGGATAAACTTATCAAGAAAGTTTCCGTCATCTTCAAAATCTGAACTGGAATTCTCAAAATGAGTTTTAACCGTTTTGAAATCAGTGTTATCACTCTCTTCATCCAACACTTGGTCTACAACTGTTTTAACCAGTTGTGACTCATTGTCAGTTTCAGACGGAGAGAATGTAACATCTATGTTTTCCGGTAACTCCTTCTCTTCTGTTCTCAATTTGAGATTCAATGCCTCCTCCACCCCGTCTGGATATTTCTGAGAATAATGATTCCACATTGGGGGTGGAACATTTTTGAAAGCTACTTCAGTTTTTTGAGGAAAAATCTGATCAATCACATATGAAGATGAAAGATAACTGATCAACTTTTTGTCGACTCTTTATGTCTCAATGCGCATCAGTTCAAGTTCCTTCTTTAGAGATGCGATTGTGTCTAGATGGATGTTAATCGACTTTTGCTTATCCATGACCATAGCTTTGAGCAAATTAGCAATTTTATCATTTTCTTTGCTCTCATTGGTAATCATTTTAATTGATCGTGGCAGAGTGTCATAAGTTTCTTTAACATCATTAAAATCAAATTTTAATTTGTCGTTAAACTTTTTCAACTCTTGAAACTGTTTGTCTTTTTCAAGACAATCCATGCATGGTTTTAAACAGTTTTCGCATGGCTTTTCAAGAATTGGATCAACCTTTTCAATTACATTTTCTTGTTTATCATTTTTACTTTCCGATTTACCAAACTTTCAGGACTCAGACTCAGATTTCTCTCCGGATTCGGACTTCACATTTTCTGATTTGTCACCGGACTCAGACTTCTCTCCTGACTCATACGTATCACAAGTCTCGATAATTGACTCCTTTTCAACTGACACTGACTCTTGAGTTGCATCTTTGGTCTCATTGTTATCAGAAGGTGTTTTAGTTTGTTCTACCTCTTGCAGCATGACCATAAGAGCTTTGTCTGCTATTTCTTTCAAAGTCTCTTCATTCATTTCCTTTGAGACATCAATGATCTCTTGAACCGGAGTTTGTTCAACTTTGTACTGTGGGCAAAAACCCGTAGTCGGTTCACTAAAGAAACCCACAAAAGAATTAAACACATTAGCTGGCATTATAGATTTAAATGCATTAGTAATAACCTCCTGTTCAGACTGATAATAGTAGACCGCTGCTGCTTCCTCTTCTAGATCTGCAAAACTTTCTTCAGTTTCAGGAACACATTCCTCGATTTCCGGCTTTTCAACAATTTCAGCCATCATTGCAAGACCGCTTCCTGGAATGTACTTATCCCAGCTGAAGCCTTCTGGAAGCTTTTCGTCATCTTGATTCACCAAAAGATCTTTTTCTGGTTGTTTGGATGGACTGTTCTCGATTTGAGGTCGTGGATTGAATGGTTGTTGGCTGTTTTTATGATAAATGGCCTGTCGGTAATAATCGTTGGTGAATGGATTCTGGTGGTTACTAACTTCTCTGTTCGGACATTCGCGTTTGAAGTGCCCCTTTTCTTTACACATGAAGCAAGTCACCTTCGATTTATCGAATCCAAGTTTAGGATCAGGACCTGCGAGACTACTTCTTCCAGTAATTTCCATGAACCTCTGAGCTCTTCTCACAATGCTCGCCATACCCCATTTTATGTCGATGAGTTCTAGTTCTTCAGGATCAATTTGATCGTAATCTTCTTTAGTCATGTCTGGGTTACCAATTCTTCCAGCTACTAGACTTTCGTAAGACTCAAGTACAGAAGCAAGAAGTGCTATATGCTGCTTTGCGGCTGTCTCGGTAAAATCTTGACCGTTTTTTATATTAACAGCGATGTTACATAGTATCCCATGACTATAACTCTGATTATTCGAACCTGAAGAACTTTGAGAAGAAACCTGTTCTTGAAAATTCTGAACCTTAGGATTCGGTTCGTAATTTGAAAACGGTGAACTGTTGTTGTTAGGCGTCCTTTGAGGTACTCCCGATGAAGAATCTGCACTGAATGCCGTTTGAATCTTTGGACTCGGAGTAGATGTGGAAGATGAGTTTCCTTTGTAATAAAGCTGAACATCTTGCTGTACGTTTGCAGATTTCATTTTCTCACCTTTCGAAGTTCAAACTCATGACCTTCAATTCTCTCGATAAACGTACTCAAGTTGAAACCCACGTATTCCAAATTGTTCTTCAAAACCAATAAGAACGTGCCCCACTCTTCTTGTGGTAGTGCGTCAGCCAACTTATCAACCCAATCTTCGTATGTTTTATCTATACTCAAACGTTTCATCTCCACTACCAAGTGACAGTACCTCTCAATCAACTCTTTCGTCGATTCTCCACTGATAGCAGTAAATATGTCGAATTCTTTTTTCAGTAACGCCTTTTTGCTTTTGATGATTGCAGCACTCCCAAGAAATTTGACTTTAAGTGAGTTCCAAATAGATTGCACGTCATTCTGATGCTGTAACAGTACCAAAATGTCCTCCTTAATTGCCTGTTGCAATATACTAACCATCTTCTTCTCGGCTTTAAAGCTTTCTTGTTCAGCCGGAGTTAACGTGTTAAGTGTTTTCGGAAGACCAGCATCATTCATAGGAACTACATATTTCGTTTCAACTTTTAGCCAGCATTCGAGGTGATTCGCTTGAACCCACGTGCGAAATCTATCCTGCCACCCTGAATAATCTTCAATGTTGAGCAGTTTCGGTGGTTTTTGCATGGTTCCTAGCTCGTTCTCCATATTCACATTCTGGGATATACTTGCTGGAGTTTGAAGACTTGTACCTCCTCCGAAAAACGCATTGTAAAACTCTTGATTGTCCATTTTTATAATTTGAAAAATGTTTCGAAAAATTTATAAGTTTTGAAAAATCTCAATTTCAAGCGACCTGACTTCCACACGATCTGAACTTTCAGACGAACTGAATGATTCAAACGAACTGGACTTGTTTCAAACGACCTGAACTTGTTTCAAACGATCTGGAATGTCAACTCATGCGAAGTGAAAATATTTGTTAAAAGAAAATTCAGTTCGTGCGAGCTGATGAACTCACACGATCTGGACACTCAATTCGTGCGATCTGGTCACACTGTTTGAACTTTTCACGCGATCTGGTCCAACTCGTGTGAGCTGGACAAGATTTTCACACGATCTGGAAAAAATTCAAACGACCTGGTTCATTTCACACGATCTGGCATCATTTTCACATGATTTGGAGTTTTTGACATTTTGGATCAGTTTTAGTGTGATTTATGGTCTGAAACTTTGTATGATTGTTCAAAATGATGTTTTACACACAATATCTAAAATTCAGTCCATTTTGTCCGTGAATTCGTCTAAAAATCCAAGAAAGAGTAGAAGTATGTGATTCTAAACCGTTCAAAACATTGATATCAATAGATTTGACTCATCCTGAGCTCTGATACCACTTGTAGGATCGAGGAATCATCCAATACGAGTCAATCTGAGTCAATTCTGGTTTCTAGAAAGGCGGAATCAGACTAGAAACCTTGGATCAGTGTTAGAATAGGAGTAGAAGAGTAGAAAGTCACTTTAAACATGTTCTTCATTGATTATAAAACGTTTTCGTACAGAGAGAATCGGACAGCACTTCGTGACACAAATCTCTGGAAAGTTACAAATGAAGAACTACACTAGCCTATTTATAGGCATCACCAGTTCGCACGGAGTATAGCATCCACATCACACGAACGGGTCAATTTCCAGTTCGTGCGACCTGACCTTAACATCTCAGTTCGTGCGAACTGGCTCATATACATATAAAACTTAAACTTTCAAACTATTACATATAAATGACACGACACAGACTGATGACGTAGGCGATAGACATTATGCATCAACAAAAATTACTCGGGCTGAGCGGATTAGGCAGGATTTGGTAGAGTTGCACCTCTCTATGGACATGGTACATGATATGGGAATATGGAATCGTAGGATTAAGGTCAAGGACTTTTTTGAGAGAGAGAAAGAGAGGGGGGGATGGGGGTGCCTAATTTGATTGTTTTATAGGGGTTTAGAGTTCCTATTTGAATGTCATTATCTTTCTGCAGCTATGGCTATTTGTGGTCTTATGACTTCTCTGTATTTTTCTACCTAACTAGTTTGCCCATCCACAACCTTAAGTCTGTTATATGGTTGTGTCTATGTCTTGTTACTAGTGCCGGGCGTCTATCTGGAAGCGACCTCTCTATCTCTAGGGATGGAGGTAAGGTTTACCTATTTCCCACCCTCCCTAGACCCTACCATTAGCTTGCTATTTGGGGGATTTACTGGGTATGGTTGTTGTTGTTGTTGATTAGATTCATAAAGAAATTCAAGTCTTTAATGAGAAGTAACTAAGCATACATTAATCGATTAAAATCAATGGAATGTAGTAGACTTCATTCTTTTAACTCATTCGGATTCTTAGATCTTTTTATATCTTAAGCATCAACAATGTCTAAACCCAAAAATTGTCAAAAAAATTTGTCAACGTGTTTGGCGGCCAACAAGACGAAAGAACCTCATCCGAAAGTTTAATTCTGACAATTTCTGCACAGTCCGGTTCACTACGCCATTGTGGTAGGTGATCACATAACTCTTTTATGCATCATAGACCCTTAGACTATGGGATGTGGAGTGGCTTGGATTGGGGGCATTGCTCGATACGTGTAAACATTCTAAGTCATCCTTAATTGAGGACCAAAGTAAGTTTTCCTTTGACAGTGAATTATGTTGTTTCTAAAAGTCATTCACAAATTGTAAACATTTGATTTAGACATCTATTGATCTTAATTCTCTCTTTTGGTTTAACCCATGTAAACTTAGTCACCCTGGTGATTATATTTTAACATCGATTTCTGAAACTAATTTAGTTGAACCATAGATTTCTATTTGTTGTAAAATGTCCTCGTATTCACAAAATTTGAACATGTCTTGATTCAATTACAATGTCATTTACCTTAATACTATTAGTAATGACCAACGCGTGACATAACTCTGGAAATCCCATCATAGTCTAAATCTCGAGGACGAGATTTAAAACAAGGTGGGGGAGATTGTAACAAGCCTCGATAAAGCCATAACGAATCAACCGACACTCTGAATGTATACCACGAGAATCAACACGAAAATCAAGAAAAATGCGTGATTGAACGAAAAAGGCGGCTAGGGACACGTGTCACGACGTCACGCCACGTGTCAGACCTATGCTGGACACGTGGCAGCCTATGCCTAGCCTAACCCCTTCGTGCTACGCGAAGGTTAAACAAGATATCAGTCGCGTGACGCGATGAGGTCAAAGATCGACTTTAAAAGGGACGAGCTCTGGACAATTTTAGTTGTTTATTTTCATTTTCTTTCTCTTTCTCTTCGGACTGCTCTTTTACTACCCCGAAACTCTTCTCCGTAATCAGCATGTTAACCTTGATCACTGGTACGGTACCCTGTCCGATCGATCCGAAACCAAATCAACGAATGTTTAAGTGCTGCCTGAATAAGGCTATACTTTGTCATCACGTTGTGGTTCGGATCTCGTGATTATCGTTAAAGTTGAATCGGGCTAATACACTAATACATGTTGCATTATGTGCTTAGTTAGGAAACCCAGGACTTAGACCAGGAGGCTATTACTAAAACCCTAAATCTGCAAAGTGATTCATTCTCTTTTTATTAAATGCATTTCAAAACCCTAAATATTATCTAATTGTTACTTATATTATAGTAATTAAGTCTTTGTATTCTTACTGGGAAATTACTATCAGTATGTGGGGTTTTGTATACACTACTTGATAATCTTCACTATTGGACAATGAGTTAGCCAATGAATGATATGACCACAGTCACAAGAACTGCCACTGAGTGATATATACTATTTAAAATAGTTTCTTTACTATTGGACAATGAGTTAGCCAATAGTAGTTTGGTAAGATAAATAAATGTAAAAACTCTAAGTGTTGTAACTATAAGAATGTGTTTTATACAAATGAATGAACTTACCAGTATTTTTCGCAGATAAAATATTTTCAAACGCGTTTCAGGTAACTTACTGTTAAACTAAAGGAACATGCTATGAAGCACTGAAGACTTAAATAAAGTGGCTATGTTATCATAATAAAGAAAAGAAAATGTGTTTTGTCAAAATAGGGTTTATTCCTATAAAAACCTTTGCTTATAATATGGGTTTTATCCCAGTTGTTTAATAATAAAACATCGGTGTTTTACAACTCTGAAATTTTCCTAACTACGGTCCTGATGAAATTTTCCCGCTGCGAATTTAATAAACATCGGTACCACCTAACTGTTCACGGCTCCAACCCAAGGTGGGGTCAGGGGTTGTGATAGAAGATGGTATCATAGACACTTGTTTAAGCCATTTAGGTGTTATTTTAATACCTAAATTTAAACAATAAAGTTAGGAAGTTAATACAAAATAACCTATGTGTTATCTCTGTGAATGTAAATTTAAATATATCTATATGTATGATTCATGAAAATATTGTTCTGTTTTAATTATTCTTTGATATTAATAACTGAAAATGTTTGCAATTCAGATGTTTAATGAAGTATCACATTATAACAACTCTCCCGAAACTCTTCAATATGTCCTAAACATCCTAAAATATACCCCGTATACGAAAAACGGACCCGAAATACCTTTATTTTAACAAAAATCAAATAAAAACAAAAAATTTGAGGTCCTCGCGGGGCGCGACACATGCAAGTTGGGCCTGTCGCGGGCCGCGATGAGGTGGCACCAGGCGACACCTTAGGGCGCCACGTGTCATCAACGTGTTGGGTCTAGCCGTTGAGTCAGCAAAGCTAGGACCTACCCTACTGCTCTCGCGGGCCGCGTAAGGTGAAGGGATGGGGGTCGCGGGCCGCGAGCCGCCCTTCGATCTACACTATAAATAGGGGCCTTCGACGTTCAGTTGAAATCGTTCAAACCAAAAATTCTCTCTCAAATTTTGAATAGTAGAAATATTTCTCGGGTATAATACCCACTAAAAAGCGAAGCTCTGCCTCGTTATAAGTATTATAACCCCCGGTTACGTATTAGTTACTATGCCCAATTGATCTAGAGCTCTGTAACGCATGTCGAGGCTCTGCCTGACTCAGTCGTTGGAGTTCTGTCTCGGGGGTATAGCTAATGTAAATTGGGTTATCTTACTAACACGTGTTGATGGGTGTGTGGTGTGATATATATTTAAGTATATTTTAAGCCCTTTTTACACGTTAGTCAAGATTTAAATTTATAAAACACGATATTTTACTAACACCAAACACACATATAGGCAAGTGCACCCATCTTGAGCGTAGTATAGTGTTGGCAAGATACCGAGGTCGTCCAAGGACACAAGAGCTTTTAATACCGGTTTATCCTCAACGTCTAATCAAATCAAAAGGTTAGAAAAATGTTTTTCAACTAGAAAAAATAAAAACTAACTAAAATGCTGAAAAATAAAATAAAAATAAAACAGATAGACAAGATGAATCACTTGGCTCCGACTCGTGTTTAGTGAAACCTTTGATTATTTCCGCACTTTTGCACTTTTTAAGAGATTATCATAGTTATTGTAGTAGACCCCTCTTTAGAAGGTGACGTTACCCTCAACCCAGTAGTTTGAGTCAGCAAGGATACAATCCTAAAGGGTCGGGTTATTGAAAGATAATTAATTAAGTTATTAATGCATATTATGGTAGGCCCCTCTTTTGAAGGTGACGTTACCCTCGGCTAAGTAGTCTGAGTCAGCAGGGATACAATCCTAAGTAGCCGGGTTAAAGTATTAATAGTAGCTTACATATGAGGGGATCAAAGAGTTTGGACCCCCGCCATCCAATACCGGTGGGTATTGAAGGAGGTCCTACTAAATTTGGCCCAGGTCCTTGCAGGATCTATACACTGAACAAGGCAAGACTCTTACCAAACCGTTCCCTTAACCCCCGACCAGGTAGCCAACATATCTTCATATAGACCGTGGAGATATGAATGGTGAAAATCTTTTATTTTATATAGACAGTAAAATAATGCCAAGACACCACAGACAAACGATAAGGAAGAATCACCTTCAACATAAGAAACTAGTTATTAAAGTCATTAATACATAACCTAATAAAAAGTGCGAAAAGATTAAAAATAAAAAGTATTACACTAGACACTTGTCTTCACCAAGTGATGTAAGAGACTTAGGCAAACATGGCCTTTGATTGTCAAGAACTCTTACGATCAATCTTGGATCCCGAGACGACTCACACACTCTACGATGGATGATGGTGGTGGATGATGGTGTTGTGATGGTGGTGGGTGAAGTGTGAGAGAGGTGGTGTGCCAAAGGATGGTTTGCAAATGAGCCAAGCACCCCTATTTATAGGCTGAACAGAGACTCGGGCACGACCCCTTGTCCATTGGGCACGGCCCCGTGTCCACCTTCCTTCTCTTTCTTCATTAATTGCAGTTTGTCTGCATTAGTTGACCACGCCCCCGTATCCGCTGGGCACGACCCCGTGTGCAGAAGCGTATCTGTACTATCAAGATTTCCCCAGATTCTGCGAATCTTAGAGTTGACCACGGCCCCGTGTCCGCTGGGCACGCCCCCGTGGTGGGTGATAGAAGCTTCTACAGCTTTGTCTTTTCTGCTGACACTTGGGCACGCCCCCGTGCTCACTGAGCACGGGGGGTGTTCAGCCTTCTGTCTTCTTGTTTTTGCTTGGGAAGATGCTGTCGGGGGGTCGGGCATGCCACGTTTGTTCCTTTTCTTGTATTTATGTTAGATTTAGCTGCCTTTTTGCTTCTTTTGTTCATTTGAGCTCATTTAATCCTGAAAATACAAAAGGAAGACAAAAACACACTTTTTCCAATATTAGTACTAAAAAAAGGTTAGTTTTATGCCATATTTGATGTAATTTATATGTTGCATTTTGCACACATCAAATATGTGACAACCGGTAATTTACGCCCTTAATTACGTGATTAACAGGTGATTACGCAATAATAAATAGTGTTTACGACGCTAATTAACTTAATCAGGCCCTTGGAGTGCCCAGGAACGTTTGTTCAGCTATACAGTGCGCGTGTGGTGATTTACAGAAAATCTGCTGAATATTACGCGACAACGGACTGATACCGTGCAAAATACTGACGACACCGACAAATATGGATGTTACACGAATATTTTTATGCATATGGAGCATTCGGGTTGCGAAAACGGATTCGAAGGGATTACAGGCCACTTACACACAAGATGGGCTTGTGGGCCCTGGGCCCAAGCCTAAACCTACACATAACATATTAGATCTACAAAATTCTATTAAGATCTACAGAATCCCTTGAAAATCTTGACAAAATATTTACTAGATTTACAAGTGATCTTAACACTAAGGTTGAAACATATGACCTGAAGGTAAAATAAATACACAAAAGAAACTGAAAACCTTCCATTTTTTTCCCTCTATTAATACAGTGGTAACTCACACATAAAGGGAACCATCTCTTCCCATAAGAATACACACACAAAGAAAACACAAACTTGTTGTCTGTCTCTCTCCCCTCTCTCGATCCATACCTTTACAAACATTACACACACACAAATAAACACTGCCTTCTTCATCATGTTGAGAGAAAAACCCTAAACACAGGCCACACACCACTAACCTCTCATCCCTCTCTCTGCTCGATGTCGGGCTGGTGATACACCGGCCGGCGGTGGTTGTCCAGCCAATGAAAGCCCCCCCCTGTATCTACGATAACCGCCGGCCACCACCACAGCTGGTGGCGGCGCGTGAAGCTGCCAGACAAGAACAAAGACAAAAGAGAGCCGACAAACGGCGTCGAGCTCCGGCGAGGTGTGGTGCGGCGACTACAAGCGGAGAGACGAGAGAGAGTGAGGCTGAGAAGAGAAGGAACTACGGGTCGAAATCTCGGACCGGCGGTCGGTTCATTTAACCGGCGGTCCATGTCCTTATCCGGCAAGATATCCGGTTTCGGGTTCAACTTGGTTCGGGTTCGAGTCAGTTTTGGGGATTCAAGCAGCAGAGAACGAGATGGAGACCCGGACCACCGGTCCGATTGTTTGTCCGGCGGTCCTTGCCGTTATCCGACGGGTCTACCGGTAAGTCGTCTCGCCTGATTCACTTCCTTTCATTCTGATGAAGATGATGATGCTTGATGATGATGAACAGTGGTTAATCGGTCAATCCGGTTGACTCGGTTAACTCACCGAGTCAACTCAGTCAACTCTGGTCAACGGGTCAGATCTGTTGTGGTTCGGGTTCAGCTCAGCGGGTTCAAGTAATGCAGTCAAAGAGATTAGACGGTTTGGTTCGGTCGACTCGGTCGAACCGAGTTCAATTCGGTTGACCCGGTCAACTCAGTCGGCGGCTCGACGATTCAACGCGAAGACTTGGTAAAATTTAACGTCACGTTTATTTTGTTATTTTTATAATATTATTACTCACGTGACAAACGAGCTCGAACCAATTCGATTAGTGATTTATTTATGTTTTGACATTTTTGACAAAAACTATATATTGTCGTTACATTGCGTTGAAGTTGTTGATTGATTGAATTCTAAAATCGACACTTTAGTTGTCAGGATCGTCTAAAAACAGAGGAAACTCTGCCCGTTTTTCGAGAGAATCCGTAAAAACAAAACGCGTTTTATTATATAACAACGATTCGCATTTTAATATCAAAATATGGCGATCAACTACAAACGCTTTTTACAAAAGTAAAAACAAGAGTATAACTTTCGACAACGACTTACAACTTACGAGAACAACGATACGGAAATTATTTCTACAACAAAAATAAATATAGTTATTTATATATTTATTTCAGACGAACTCGAATTCTTTTATAAATAAATATAGTTATATATTTATTTTCCAATACAAGTCGACGATTCTCTTACAAAATAAATATAACTGTTATATTTATTTTATACGCCTAGACGGCACATACGTATATTTTTGGCAAATATACACAAGACGCAGTATATATAATACGAGTTTATTATATATTACTTTCATACAAATATTCCTTTATATCAACATACGACTTCTTAAAACGAGCTAACAAGTATAACTTCTTCGCTTCTTTTAAGTTGACAATTTACCGTCATATCATTCGGTCAACGATTCGGTAGAGCTCGATTACACGTAGTTAGTTACTGCGTTATTTAGAAACTTAAAAGATATTCCATGTTAGGAATATTGTAGAATGCACGCTAGCGAGTCAAGTCTTGGAAACGACATCACAAAGTCGTATATAGCTAGCTTTGCACATGAATATTCAGGTGAGTTCATAACCCCGCCTTTTACGGTTTTACATTTTTATAAATGTTTTCGGGGTGGAAAGACATGCACTTTTTGCAAAGCATACAAGAATTACATATTTCTAAACCATTTTACAAGCAAGTTTTAACTGACACAAATGGTTTACGAAAAGCTTATGTTTTATACCGGTTTTTCAAACAAGCGTTTACATACGAATTCTAGTTTTCTAAACTACAAGAAAATACAAATACAAGAGTATACAAACACATGAGAATTGATACTTGATATAATGAATACAAGAACTGAAAAATTGATACTTGTTATGATGAATACAAAAACAAAAAGCGCCCTTGGTGATAACTAGTACCAAGTAGGATGCGTTTGAGGAATGATACGAGAAATAGTGTCACGAATAGGGTACCATAAGCACCATTAATCGTGTACATACTTAGACCGCAGAACAAAAGGTTAGATCTAACGGGTGTCAGGGCAGCCCCACTCTTGGTGACAACTAGTACCGAGTAGTGTTTTTGTGTCTCAGTCGTGAATCGACTAAAAGAAAAATGCCTATGGTTTGGTGACTTCCTATGTCGTGTCACATGTTAATGGCTTTGCAACCCATTAACAATCCTGATACTTACAGGAATATTTGATTTACATAAAATTCATACCATACTAAAACGTGAATTATACTTGAGTACGTGGGGTACTCAAGAAAAAGGGAATTATACATGAGTACGTGGGGTACTCAAGAAAAACTTGAATTACACTTGAGTACGTGGGGTACTCAAGAAAACGGGAATTATACTTGAAGTACGTGGGGTACTCAAGAAAATTAGAATTATACATAAGTACTTGGTGTACACATGAATCCTTGAATTATACATGAAAACTTGATTTATACAAGATACACACTTTGTCTTCATACAAAGTTTCCATATAACTTGACAAGAAAATGATTTTAAATTCGTTTTCTCAACAATACTTCAAAAACCGGTAATTCAAAAAGATTTATTTCAAATCTTTTACAAACAAACTATGAACTCGCTCAACTTTATGTTGATTTTTTGCATGTTTCTTTCTCAGGTTGCATTTCTAAGACAAGGCACTGTTGGAATAGGAGAACCATGAAGAGTCGAGTACTTAGTGGCGTTCATTTTCTAAAAGACTTAGATTATTTGCTTCAGCTGTGCAATGAAGATACCAGTCCAGTCACGCCAATGCTCTGATATTTCGGGGTGTGACAGATTGGTATCAGAGCTATAGGTTACAGCGAAATAGGTCTCTGTAGAGATACCTAGGCTCTAACCTCACTTTCCTCTGGGAACTTAGAGTATTAAAACCTGAATACATACAGAACGCATAGTACTCGAATATGGTCTCCAACCGTTGCCGAAAAACAAACAGTCAAGATTTTTGTTTTCAAACATACGTTATTGTGGTGTTTACACACGGTACACAAGATAGTAGCATACAGTACACAAAACTCTGAGAGCTTAGGAAACATGCATCTAAGACCTTCGGAAACTTATGCTAAAGTTCATTAAAGGTCATCACGTAGGAACTGCAAATATTAATTCGGGCACACACAATTATACCTATTGTCTATGAAGTTTTAACTTCCCGAGCAGGCAGCCTACGCATAACGAAACGCTAGCGCACGAGAATACATAGAACTCAAATTTTACGTCAACAAATGTCGGAGTACATCACATTCTACGCGAAACGAAACGCTAGCGCACATGTATACGTAAGACTTAAGCTATACGTCAACAGAGGTTGAAGTACGTCACATGCGACTATCAATCAGGAAGCGGCAGTTGGCGCGCGGTCCTGCAAACGACACGAGTCATGCTAAGGAAAAGACGCAAGTCACCGTATTCCCCCTATTTCAGTTAACGACGAGTACGCTATATTCGACATTCTATGGTAATGTCACCTAACAAACGGTTATCACATGCAACCCCAGGTAAAGTCCTTAAATTTCTTTTACTGAAATTTCGACTTTCACATTTACTGAGTAGATTTTCGTATCTCTACTCCTCTTAATGGTCATTGTGTCACGACCATTTCTTTCAGTATAACGAATATTCATTTGCTTCATTTCTTGAAAATTTATATGTTACGCATGCATCGTTTGTTACGCATGTGGTTTTGTTTCGAATAAAACGTTTCATTAAAGTTCAAATGTTATTTCGCTTGTGATTCGAATGACCCGCATTGTTGTAATTGTTGGCTTCTTTGTTATCAAGTCAACACACTTTCTTGAAATTTCTTTTCTTTTCAAGTTACATACATGGTTTTTCGTTATGACCATGCCGAAAGTTTCCTTGTCGATACATGTATTGTCGGCTTGCGCCGAAACGAAATTCAATTGTTTGAACTTGTTCATTACACATATTCAATTCAAGTCACCATATGATGTATTGGAAACATCATATTCGAATTCGTTTTAACAAGCGTTTCATTGTTCTGAGTCGTAGTAGACTTGTTTGGTCTACGACTCCATTAAGTCGTTGTTAACTACGACACCTTGCGGTGTCAGTACAAACTTGTAGCTTGGGCTAATCATGATTGAGCGTTTTATGCAAAACACAGGTGATACTTGTTCGATCACCGCTATATTTGAATTGTTTCATTCACTACGACACCTTGTGGCGTCGGTAGAACTTGCAGCTTGGGCTGATCATGATCGAGCGTTTCATGCAAACTATTACATTTGAGCTTGTTGAATCTAAGTTCATTTATTGGATGCGATCATTTCTAGAATTCATTTGCATTTTGTGATACGTTCTTGAATTCACATCATTCGAATAAGTCTTGATTCGATTTCATGATCGTTCACTTTGGTACTGTTCATATTTTCTACGGATAACGTAACTCAAGGGAGTTGACGTAGTCTAAATTTTGAGGACGAAATTTTATTAACAGGGGGAGACTGTGACAACCGGTAATTTACGCCCTTAATTACGTGATTAACAGGTGATTACGCAATAATAAATAGTGTTTACGACGCTAATTAACTTAATTAGGCCCTTGGAGTGCCCAGGAACGTTTGTTCAGCTATACAGTGCGCGTGTGGTGATTTACAGAAAACCTGCTGAATATTACGCGACAACGGACTGATACCGTGCAAAATACTGACGACACCGACAAATATGGATGTTACACGAATATTTTTATGCATATGGAGCATTCGGGTTGCGAAAACGGATTCGTAGGGATTACGGGCCACTTACACACAAGATGGGCTTGTGGGCCCTGGGCCCAAGCCTAAACCTACACATAACATATTAGATCTACAAAATTCTATTAAGATCTACAAAATCCCTTGAAAATCTTGACAAAATATTTATTAGATTTACAAGAGATCTTAACACTAAGGTTGAAACATATGACCTGAAGGTAAAATAAATACACAAAAGAAACTGAAAACCTTCCATTTTTTTCCCTCTATTAATACAGTGGTAACTCACACATAAAGGGAACCATCTCTTCCCTTAAGAATACACACACAAAGAAAACACAGACTTGTTGTCTGTTTCTCTCCCCTCTCTCGATCCATACCTTTACAAACATTACACACACACAAATAAACACTGCCTTCTTCATCATGTTGAGAGAAAAACCCTAAACACAGGCCAAACACCACTAACCTCTCATCCCTCTCTCTGCTCGATGTCGGGCCGGTGATACACCGGCCGGCGGTGGTTGTCCAGCCAACGAAAGCCCCCCCTGTATCTACGATAACCGCCAGCCACCACCACAGCTGGTGGCGGCGCGTGAAGCGGCGAGCAACGGCCAGACAAGAACAAAAACAAAAGAGAGCCGACAAACGGCGTCGAGCTCCGGCGAGGTGTGGTGCGGCGACTACAAGCGGAGAGATGAGAGAGAGAGGCTGAGAAGAGAAGGAACTACGGGTCGAAATCTCGGACCGGCGGTCAGTTCGTTTAACCGGCGGTCCATGTCCTTATCCGGCAAGATATCCGGTTTCGGGTTCAACTTGGTTCGGGTTCGAGTCAGTTTTGGGGATTCAAGCAGCAGAGAACGAGATGGAGACCCGGACCACCGGTCCGATTGTTTGTCCGGCGGTCCTTGCCGTTATCCGACGGGTCTACCCGTAAGTCGTCTCGCCTGATTCATTTCCTTTCATTCTGATGAAGATGATGATGCTTGATGATGATGAACAGTGGTTAATCGGTCAATCCGGTTGACTCGGTCAACTCACCGAGTCAACTCAGTCAACTCGGGTCAACGGGTCAGATCTGTTGTGGTTCGGGTTCAGCTCAGCGGGTTCAAGTAATGCAGTCAAAGAGATTAGACGGTTTGGTTCGGTCGACTCGGTCGAACCGAGTTCAACTCGGTTGACCCGGTCAACTCAGTCGGCGGCTCGACGATTCAACGCGAAGACTTGGTAAAATTTAACATCACGTTTATTTTGTTATTTTTATAATATTATTACTCACGTGACAAACGAGCTCGAACCAATTCGATTAGTGATTTATTTATGTTTTGACATTTTGACAAAAACTATATATTGTCGTTACATTGCGTTGAAGTTGTTGATTGATTGAATTCTAAAATCGAGACTTTAGTTGTCAGGATCGTCCAAAAACAGAGGAAACTCTGCCCGTTTTTCGAGAGAATCCGTTAAAACAAAACGCGTTTTATTATATAACAACGATTCGCATTTTAATATCAAAATATGGCGATCAACTACAAACGCTTTTTACAAAAGTAAAAACAAGAGTATAACTTTCGACAACGACTTACAACTTACGAGAACAACGATACAAAAATTATTTCGACAACAAAAATAAATATAGTTATTATTATATTTATTTCAGACGAACTCGAATTCTTTTATAAATAAATATAGTTATATATTTATTTTCCAATACAAGTCGACGATTCTTTTACAAAATAAATATAACTGTTATATTTATTTTATACGCCTAGACAGCACATACGTATATTTTTGGCAAATATACACAAGACGCAGTATATATAATACGAGTTTATTATATATTACTTTCATACGAATATTCCTTTATATCAACATACGAGTTCTTAAAATGAGCTAACAAGTATAACTTCTTCGCTTCTTTTAAGTTGACAATTTACCGTCATATCATTCGGTCAACGATTCGGTAGAGCTCGATTACACGTAGTTAGTTACTGCGTTATTTAGAAACTTATAAGATATTCCGTGTTAGGAATATTGTAGAATGCACGCTAGCGAGTCAAGTCTTGGAAACGACATCACAAAGTCGTATATAGCTAGCTTTGCACAGGAATATTCAGGTGAGTTCATAAGCCCACCTTTTACGGTTTTACATTTTTGTAAATGTTTTCGGGGTGGAAAGACATGCACTTTTTACAAAGCATACAAGAATTACATATTTCTTAACCATTTTACAAGCAAGTTTTAACTGACACAAATGGTTTACGAAAAGCTTATGTTTTATACCGGTTTTTCAAACAAGCGTTTACATACAAATTCTAGTTTTCTAGACTACGAGAAAATACAAATACAAGAGTATACAAACACACGAGAATTGATACTTGATATAATGAATACAAGAACTGAAAAATTGATTCTTGTTATGATGAATACAAAAACAAGAAGCGCCCTTGGTGATAACTAGTACCAAGTAGGATGCGTTTGAGGAATGATACGAGAAATAGTGTCACGAATAGGGTACCATAAGCACCATTAATCGTGTACATACTTAGACCGCAGAACAAAAGGTTAGATCTAACGGGTGTCAGGGCAGCCCCACTCTTGGTGACAACTAGTACCGAGTAGTGTTTTTGTGTCTCAGTCGTGAATCGACTAAAAGAAAAATGCCTATGGTTTGGTGACTTCCTATGTCGTGTCACATGTTAATGGCTTTGCAACCCATTAACAATCCTGATACTTACAGGAATATTTGATTTACATAAAATTCATACCATACTAAAACGTGAATTATACTTGAGTACGTGGGGTACTCAAGAAAAATGGAATTATACATGAGTACGTGGGGTACTCAAGAAAACGGGAATTATACTTGAAGTACGTGGGGTACTCAAGAAAATTAGAATTATACATAAGTACTTGGTGTACACATGAATCCTTGAATTATACATGAAAACTTGATTTATACAAGATACAAACTTTGTCTTCATACAAAGTTTCCATATAACTTGACAAGAAAATGATTTTAAATTCGTTTTCTCAACAATACTTCAAAAACCGGTAATTCAAAAAGATTTATTTCAAATCTTTTACAAACAAACTATGAACTCGCTCAACTTTATGTTGATTTTTCACATGTTTCTTTCTCAGGTTGCATTTCTAAGACAAGGCACGGTTGGAATAGGAGAACCATGAAGAGTCGAGTACTTAGTGGCGTTCATTTTCTAAAAGACTTAGATTATTTGCTTCCGCTGTGCAATGAAGATACCAGTCCAGTCACGCCAATGCTCTGATATTTCGGGGTGTGACAAAATACCCCCACACTTGAATCTTTGCTTGTCCTCAAGCAAAACTCTTTATTTTGTGGCTTACACTCCCAAATGGAATGGGTAGAAGAGAAGGTTTTGGGCTTGTCATAGAGTGTCGGGATTTCCAAGATTCTTTAAGTTTTATTTTTATTTATTTTCATTCCTATTATTCATGATTTATTTAAAACATTTCATAAGATAAATTACTTATTAGGGCATAACATGCCTTTTTAAAATTCCATTTATATACAAGTTCACATACCTCACCGGGGATCACTCAACACTCGGCCGAAGATGTATTTTAGTGAATCACTCGAGAGCGGCATGGAACTTACTCCTACCATAGGCTTGCCAAGCAATCAATCCTCCTCCTTTTTAACTATATACCTTTGTAAATATCAAGTGGACTTTTAGGTGAAGGGTTAGGCTTGGGTTAAAGGTAGGTGGTTGGGTTAGTGGTTAGTAAAAGGGCGAAAGGCGTAAAAAGTGTCGGTTTTCGTAAGACTTTTTATTTTTGAAAATTTTATTTTGATGAAGCCATTATTCAAACAAAGTTATTTTTGATAAACTTGTTTGTTTATTTCTCTTTTGCTTCATCATCATCATTTTTTTTTTTGAAAGTCATAAGAAAAACCGAGCTTGTTACTAAAACAAAGAGTGAAAAATAAAAAGGTTTTGGTGGGTGAAAGGGTGTTTGTTTTGGGTTATGAAATGAAAAGGTTTAGGCTCAAAGGGGTTAACTAGGGGGATTTTGGGTAGGTGGTAAAAAAAAGAAAAATAATGGTGTAGAAATAAAAAGGGTTAGTCCTAATGCCTCTGTCATTTACTTACTCGGGTTTAAGTTGGTAAGGACCGGGAATGTATTGTCGTGGCAAGTTCTAGAGTCGTAAGAACCAAGCGGCTATTCACACAAGAAACGAAAAATAAGCATTTAGTTTAAAGATATGTATTTGTATGCTCAATAAAGGCTCAAAACTCACTTTTTGTGGGAATGGGTTTTTATGTGATCAAGTATATATAATAAAATTTTAACTAAGCTTTGTAGGTCCCCTTTATGTATGGATCTTTCACAGAATTGTCTTTCTAATCAAGAGTGCGGAATCCTCTTGATCAGAATATAGCAGAATGAGTAGAAACAGAAATCACTTTCAAACTGGCTTTCTATTGATTATCGATTACAAGAATTACAATCAATCAAAACCCTAACCAACTCCAAATTCGTCCAAGACCTAGTCTCTCACGAAATTCTCACACACAAACTGTTTTGGCTGATTAACCTAAACCCTAAAGCCTAACCTTGTTTATATAACACAAGGTTTGCAACTTTAGGCTTGGGTTCCTACATGGGCTAGGCCCATTTCGTCCCCCATCACCCAATGTGGGTTTTGTTTAGCCCAAACTCTATTATCTCACTAATACAAAGCTAAACCCGCTAACTGTTTATCGTTTAACTAATTACAAGATATCCAAAGACCAAATCTAAGCTGTTGTCACAAATATGCACCAACAAACTCCCCCTTGACAATAGCTTCATAAAATAACTTTGTCTTCAGTCATCTTGCAATCTTCATGTAATCTTGCACTGTCTTTGGTCTTTGGATAGCTTCAGCTTCAACAGCTCTTGTCAGCAACAGACTCCCCCTAAGCTGATGCATCCAATCACCAAATCTTCAACACGTTAGCGTTTGAGTAAACTCCAGTTCAGCATTTGCACAACAATCTTCAAACTCTTCAACTTTGTCTGCAATGCAGAAAGGAGGTTCTACCATGCATCCAATCAAACTCTCATCTTCACAGCAACTCCTCACTTTAACTTCTCAGCAACATACCGCTTCAATCTGTATACTATAAAACAAACATCTCGAGAAACCATAAGAATTTTTCAACAAAGTTAAATAAATTATTATTTTTCAAGAGATAGTTAAACTGTATCACAGATTAAGCATTTTCAACTTATCACCAACACGCATAACTTATTAATCACACACCCTATAACCCGCATGATTTAAAATTTTGAACTCACTTTCTAACACCGTCTCCCCCTATCAGTAACAATTCCTCCAAGAATAACAGTTTTCCGTACGTTAAGAATTTTAAACAGAAAAAGACACTATTTTTGGATTTTTATATTTTCTGAAAGCAAATAAATACGAAAAGCAATAAACACTCTATTTTTTGTGAGAATCACCGGTAAGAAGATCATATCAGCACAATCAAACTGTTTCACACAATTAGAAAATTCTTTATTTAATTTTTCGTGAAAAGCAGTCCAAGACGATTACCAGTATGTTTGTCCACTTAAACAAAATGCATGAACATTTTAAGTACCATTACCGTATGATACGTTAAGGTAATTTTAATACTGATATACTAGTGTGTCCCACTTCAGGATATACCCCCGCGATCAAGGTATGCACAAAGATTCATCGTAGTAGGTGAGTATACTGAATTCATCCGTTTTGTTTTTCAACGTTTAGATAATTGGTGAACAGGTCAGTACTTCCGTACAACAAAGAGACCAAAATATCTAACGAGGGCTATGGCAAATACCATTTTTTGGTACGATTTATGCATTTTGCACTTTTTGAATGACTCTCTATGAGAGCTTCTTCATTTATGGGATTTGGCATTTTTTGCTCTTTTAAGATATCCTGGGTGTGTCTAGGTCAGCATATATCTGGATGCAGCAGAAGGACACCCCTGATATCCCCAGATGAAATAACAGTATAAAGACCCAAAACTTCAGATTTTGGCAATCTATCAACGCAAGATTTAAGGTCATTAAACCATACACCACTGATGTGTTCCCCACACATACTCAGTTGTATTTAGGTTTATATCACATAGGTAAGTTGATTATTTCATGCTTTTTGCCTACTGGTATATCATATGATGAAGCTGCTATCACACTTAAGCAATTTTAGGTTCAATTTCAGTGTGACAGTCTAACTTGCTGATGTACTATCATTTCTTCTTTTTCACACAGAGATAACTCATTTTTTATTTTTTATTTTTTTATGTTTTTGATTTTTCAATGTTTTTGTATTTTTTTTAAGAAAGCAGTAAACTATTTACAAAATTCTTATGAAAAACCAGTTATTCAGGATTCCTCATCCCGTTGAGTTCGACTAAATGTTCAAAGCGAGCCCTGTCAAAAGCTTTAGTATAAAGATCTGCCAGGTTATCTAGTGTGTCGACTCAGCACTTTGAACTTCATTTTAAATCAATCAATATATATATATATATATATATATATATATATATATATATATATATATATATCGACAATCTCACATCCCCCGTCATGTGCCTAGAGCAGCCACTATCAACCTACCATAAGTTGATAATCCTCCTTAGCAGCTCCTGCACACACCAACTAAGAAATTAGTTAGATTGGGGGACCCAAGCCTTAATGGTCTTGGGTCGTCCAAATTCACCAACTACTGGAACATCCATCCAATATCCATTACTCCTAACAGGAGTCTTGGATCTCAGACCTGTTGATGGAATTTGATTTTGACTTCCACTAGGTCTTTGGTCCTGAGGGTTCCTATACATGTTTGGACTATTTGACCTTTGGAAATTTTGATTTTGGTACCTAGAATTTTGATTCCAAGAAGCATTATTGTTGTAATTTCTAAAGCCATTGTTATAAAAAGTTTGACCACCATTATTTTGGTATCGATTTTGATATTGACCTTGACTTCTGAAATTATTTGAATTATTATTGTTCATTCTTGGTGAACTGCTTCTAGGTCTCTCGTATCTTCCTGGTGGAGATCTAGGCTGAAATCTTTGTTGATTTCGTTGAAAACGAGGAACTTGTAGAGTTCCTTTTTCAGCCTTATCTACACCAACAACAACATTTTCTGATTGCTTAGGAGCAGATTTCTTTGGAAAGTTGGACTCCTTCTCCTGTTTATCACCACTATTCTCTGGTGACTTCTCTCTCTTTCTCTCACTAACTTGTGCTTCACTCTTTTTGTTAGGACAGCAGCTAGCTACATGTCCTTTGGTGTGACATTTGAAGCACGATCTCTTTTTCGAAGACTTCTTATCTGAAGCCTTTGAACTAGATTCGGGTTTTGATGATGATGCCTTAGAAGGATTTGGTTCAGTTTGCTTAGTTTCAGAATTTTCTTTGTTCTTATTTTTAGCAAACTCTACATTAGATTCGTTTTCAATAACAGCTGTTTCATCTTTCATGTCACTTCCTTGAACAAAATTAACACTTTTAACAAAAGTTGGATTTTTATTCTTAGGATGTGATGTGTTCTTTTTCAAAACAGGTTTGCTGTTATTATCCTTCTTAGCATCAGGACTCTCAAAAACATTTCCTTGACATGAAGTGGAACTACTTGGTGATGTTGACCCAAAGTTCATGAGCTCATCTTCATCAGGCAAGAAAGAATAGTCATGACTAACAGGAGGTGGAACTTCATTGAAACCATGAAATCCCACACTGGTTTTGTCATTACTTTTCTTCAAGCCACCCATCATATGTTTCATAACAAAAGTAGAGTCCCTGAATTGACCTAATTTCTTTTCAAGTTCAACAATTTTGAGTTGTGCATCTGACAACTCTTTGCATTTTTCAGAAATCTCTTTTGTTTTCTCAGCCATCATTTCATGAGCTAAGTCTATGACTTGAAGTTTTTCATTTAATTTGCAGGTTAATGAGTCAATTTTACTTTCATAACCTTTTATCTTCTTCAAGTATGACGATTCGTTTCTTTTAGCAAAAAAGTTAGATTCTTTAATGTTAGACATCTCGCTCACCAGACTTTGGTTTTGTGTTGACAACCTGTCAACCTCACCCTGTAATTCATGACATTTTAAACACACAGAATTAGACTTTACCTCTCCTGTTTGTTTGTCAAGATTGGCCATTAGTGCTGCAAGTTGAGCTTTCACTCTTTTGTATTCAGCTTCCTTTTCTTCAGCTTCCTTTTCTTGGTCAGACTTTTGCTTTTCTTCTTCAGCATCTGTTGTCTGATCAGCCTTCTTTTCTTCAGCTTTACTCTCTTTCTTCACTTCAGCCTCAGCATCCACTTTTGCTTTAGCATCTCCCACAGTAGCTTCACCATCATCAACTGGAGTTATCTCTGCCATGAATGCCTGTGTGACATTGTCATCATTTTCCAAGTGAACACTCCAGTCATATGAACCTTCTCTAGCTGTAGAGATTAGCGCTCTCGAGTTAGAGTTGTTTGAAACATTTCTATTGTTTGAACTCTGACTCGACGTATCCTGCTTTTGTTTTTGACATTCCCTGGCGAAATGCCCATAACTTTGACAGTTGAAGCATCTCACTTTGGTCTTATCAAAACCAACAGTCTTTCCTATAAACTTTCTTCCTGTTCGGTTCATAAATCTCTTCACTCGTCTGGTAATCATGGCCATTTGCCACTGCAAATCCATATCTTCAAGATCATCAGGGTCAATCTGATCATAATCTTCATCTAAAGTAGCAGAATCAGATATCTTTCCCTGAATGTAGTTTTCATATGAAGCAACAAATGAAGCAAGTAGAGCAAGATGCTCTTCAGCAGACTTCACACTCATTGGCATCGACTTAACACCACTGCTCAGCTTAGAACCTAATGTTCTCTTGGCTCCTGATGATCCTCCTGAAGCAGCTACAAAACACACATCACCATCTTCATTGACTGTGACCTGCTCATTCTCACACGAAAGAAAAGCAGTAGCAGAGTCGCTAGAAGCGTTGTGAGATGAAGAAGATGCAAGCCTATTGTAAATCGATGGATCTTGAACCTAGTCATATCCAGTGTCTCATAAGCTCTCAGCTTTCCTACCACTTCTTCCAGCTCCTTTGTCTCATAATCTGCCTCTCCCTTAATCATGAGAGTGTAGATATCCCACTTAGTAGGTAAGGCATCGAGCAGCTTGTCATTCTTCTCAACATCAGAATAGCAATCGATCTCATAATTCTCCATTTCTGACATCAGATGGTAGTAACGAGGGATGATGTCCTTAAGTGACTCATGTTTCATGTATTTGAAAACAGCAAACTGCTTCTTCAGAAGATCAACTTTGTTTTTCTTGACATCTGCATTTCCCGCATATCTTTTCTCCAATGCATCCCACATATCCTTTGAGTTTGTGTACTTCTTGAAAGTATGCTTGATGCTATCAGGTAAGGACATTTTAATAGCAGCCAAGGCTCTCTTTTCAGCCTCATACATCTTTTTATCAGCATCTTCCATGTTCACATAAGCTGTTCTATGTGGTCTGCCCTCAAAGTCGTGTGTAGGGTTTGTGTACCCATCTTCAATGCATATCCACATACGAGTATCCTGATATTCAATGAAGGATTGAAAACGATCCTTCCATGTCAAATAATTTTCCACCTTCATCATCTTAGGTGGCTTGTTGGTAGTGCCAACCTCATGCTACATTTTCAAAAGCTCATTCAAAGTAGACATGTTCGACATTTTAAACGTTGCAGACTGTTAAAACCGTACAAAATATCTCCGAAAACAGTGGTTACCAAATTACACCGTTAGAATCGTCTCGAAAAGACGAATCCAATGATATCTAATGTCGAAAACCGAATCGTCTCGAAAAGACGAATCCAATGATATCTAATGTTTGGTCATTAAAAATTTAAAACATTTTAAAATGATCACTACATGTTAACGATGTTCGGTTTGATAAACAACTAAATCAAAATATGGAAGCTTGAACTTTTGATCGTGTTCGGTTCTTCGTTAAGCTTGATCGTCATCCGGTGCTTCAAACCATTACCTATATTTCATAAATCATGAAATACGTTAGTTACAAGTAGTTTATAGCGTAACTAATTAAGCCCAATTGCTAAAAATAACAAAAAATAAATTTTCCTAACTAACCCGCTGTAAGCTACGGCTCTCTGCCGTAACTTATGGCTAGTGATTTCTGTTTGAACAGCAGACACCTGCCGTAGCTTATGGCAGGCTGAGCTGCAACTTTTCCAACATTTTCCTTTTTACGTAAAACTCTGTAACTTCTCGGATATTAATCTGATTCACTTCAAACTTGTTTCTAAATGACCGTAAAACATTTTTCTACGTAATTAACCTGAAATCCTTAACCCAGATTCATAACTTTTATGAATTACACAACCATTACCGGTTTATGCACATTTTTATTTTAACTCGTTATGTAATTAAGCACTTAAGCTTAATTTATTTGCATCTCTTCATATCTCATATTCCCACTCTATGATGTTCATTCAACTATCATCACAACTTCAATTGTGATGGGTTATGATAAGAAAATTCATTATATTCCTATTCTAACCTCGAGTTTGACACGTTTACAAAAATGATCCCTTATGTTGCATTAGGCCGAAACGACACTTTTACAAAAATGATCCCTTGTGTTGCATTAGGCCGAAACGGTTTAAGCCTTCCTCTTTATACTACCGGAAGGATTGACCAAATTATAAAACTTATATTTTGTAACAACCCGTTTTGTGAAAGTCAAAGTACAAGTCAAAGTCAAAGTCAAAGGAAGAAAAGATTGCTAAATGCAATCTGTCACTCCTTGCTTAATCATTGATTGTACTCCTTGACTTGTAATCGATACTCTAGTTTAAATTACTTTAGTTGTATTATGTGGAGTAAATGCTAATAATCGTAACTTATCGCTATCGCATCGCAATACGAATTATGAGTTCTATGTGTGTGCTATTATGTGTTACTTGTGCATGTTTATATTGTTTGAGGTGATGTTAATCGCAAACGCAATCGCAACTCTATCACAATGCAATCTCGTCACAACACAAAACGCAGAATGGGTATGTTTAGGTTTATGACTGTTAGTTAGGATATTTGTGTAATTAATGTGTAATACTATCGCATCGCTTACTCGCATCGCAATGCTCAACGCACGAAACAAAACATCGATGATTTGTTTGATCAATTACAAGGTGCTACATATTTCTCGAAGATCGATCTACGCTCCGGTTATCACTAGATACTAATTCAAGAGGAAGATATACCCAAAACTACTTTTCGAACCCGATATGGTCACTACGAGTTTGTTGTTATGCCCTTTGGTTTAACTAACGCCCTCGCAGTCTTTATGGATATAATGAATCGCGTGTGTAAACCCTTTCTCAACCGCTTCGTCATCGTGTTTATCGATGATATCCTGATCTATTCCAAGTCAAAAGCCGAACATGCGCGACATCTCAGTTTGGTTCTTGAACTACTCCAGGGAAACCGTCTCTACGCCAAGTTCTCTAAGTGCGAATTCTAGCTCGAGGAGGTTCAATTCCTCGGTCACATTGTCAATAGTCAAGGTATTTACGTCGATCCCATGAAGATTGAAGCTGTTAAGAGCTGGATTACACCAAAGAACCCGTCTGAAGTCCGTTCTTTTCTCAGACTAGCAGGCTACTATCGTCGATTTATCGAAGGATTCTCAAAAATTGTTGTGCCGCTTACTTCTCTCACGCATAAAGACAAGCCTTTTGTTTGGGGAACTGAATAAGAGACTTCCTTTCAAACTCTTAAGCATATACTCTGTAATGCTCCTGTTCTAGCTTTACCCGATGGAAACGACGACTTTGTAGTATATTGCGATGCCTTTAACCTCGGTCTCGGTTGTGTTCTCATGCAACGAGACAAGGTTATCGCGTATGCATCTCGTCAGCTCAAGATCCACGATAAGAACTATACAACCCATGATCTCGAGCTTGATGCAGTTATTTTTGCGTTAAAGGTATGGCGACACTACCTGTATGGTACCAAGTGTACGGTCTTCACCGACCATAAGAGCCTCCAACACATCCTTAACCAGAAAGAGCTGAATATGTGCCAACGCCGATGGGTTGAACTCCTCAACGATTACGACTGCGAGATTTGTTACCACCCTGGCAAAGCAAATGTCATGGCCGATGCTCTCAGTCGATGAAGCTATTTGCATAGCATTCATAATACCCAAGCCCAGTACAATCTCGAAGCTCTTATACGTGATGCTCAACATGCTTGTTTCACCGAACGCACTTTGAAGAAGGAAAGGATTATCAATAACGGCGAACAACTAGTGAATAATTCGAGTGGTATATTTCACTATCTAGACCGAATTTGGATTCACAAACGCACCAACCTACGACAGATTCTACTAGACGAAGCCCACAAGTCTCGATATTCTATTCATCTCGGTGCGGATAACATGTACCAGGATCTTTGCTATAAGTACTGGTGGCCGGGCATGAAGAAGGATATCGCTATCTACGTTTCGAAGTGCCTAACCTATTCGAAAGTCAAGGTCGGGCATCAACGCCCCTCTGGCTTACTCGTACAACCCGAGATCCCCGTGTGGAAGTGGGAGAGTATAGCTATGGACTTCATAACGAAACTTCCGCGCACGCCATCAGGTCACGATAGCATCTGGGTTATCGTTGATCGTCTTACTAAATCTGCTCATTTTCTGCCGATACGAGAAGACTTTAAGGTAGAACGATTAGCACGAATCTACACCAACAAAATTATTTGTCGACATGGGACGCCTCGTGACATCATCTCTGATGGCGATGGTCGGTTTACCTCGCGCCTTTGGGAAACGTTTCAATCTGCTCTCGGTACTACTCTTAATCTAAGTACCACTTTCCATCCCCAAACCGACGGTCAGACTGAACGAACGATCCGTACCCTTGAAGACATAGATTTCGGTGATAATTGGGATGTGCACTTACCTTTAGTTGAGTTCTCGTACAACAACAGTTATCATTCTAGCATTCAAATGGCACCATTTGAGGCATTATACGGAAGAAAATGTTGATCGCCTATTGTATGGCACGAGATCGGAGACGCGCAAATTACCGGTCCTGAGCTGTTGCAAGAAACGACTGACAAAATTCTCCAGATCCGAGACAATCTGCTGAAAGCTCGGAGTCGTCAGAAAAGTTACGCCGATAGACGCCGTAAGCCCCTTGAGTTTGACGTTGGCGATCACGTACTCCTAAAGGTTTCACCTTGGAAGGGGGTGATCAGATTCGGCAAGAAAGGAAAGCTCGCACCTCGATATGTTGGACCCTTTAAAATTCTGGAAAGAATTGGCAAGGTAGCCTATAGACTCGAACTACCGGAGGAACTTAGTAATGTCCACCCGACTTTCCATGTCTCGAACCTCAGAAAGTGTCTAGCTGAGCAGAATTTACAAGTGCCACTTGAGGACCTACAAGTGGACGAAACATTACACTTCGTGGAAAAGCCAGTCGATATCATGGATCGAGAAACCAAGCAGCTCCGACACTCACGCATTCCCATTGTGAAGGTTCGCTGGGAAGGCAAACGCAGCGCCGAGTTCACCTGGGAACTCGAAAGTGACATGAAGGCTAAGTACCCACAGCTATTCGTTACGCCTGCGCCTTAATTTCGGGACGAAATTTCCTAAAGTAGGGGAGGCTGTAACAACCGGTTTTGTGAAAGTCAAAGTCAAAGGAAGAAAAGATTTCTAAATGCGATATGTCACTCCTTGCTTAATCATTGATTGTACCCCTTGACTTGTAATCGATACTCTAGTTTAAATTACTTTAGTTGTATTATGTGGAGTAAATGCTAATAATCGTAGCTTATAGCTATCTCATCGCTATCGCATCGCAATACGAATTATGAGTTCTGGATATTGTTTTACGTGTGTGTGCTATTATGTGTTACTTATGCTTGTTTATATTATTTGAGGTGATGTTAATCGCAAACGCAATCGCAACTCGATCACAACGCAATCTCGTCGCAACACAAAACGCGGAATGGGTATGTTTAGGTTTATGACTGTTAGTTAGGATATTTATGTAACTAATGTGTAATACTATCGCATCGCAACGCTCAACGCACGAAACAAAATGTCAGAAACCAACTCACAAAACCCATCCGATCGAATGACCATTCGATCGAATGGTCATCTGTCCGGATGAGCATCCGATCGGATGGCCATCCGATCGAACCACCCTTCGTTCGCACTACTACACCGCCTTTTCTCCTCTCTTGCCTATAAATAGCACCTGTCACATCACATGAACAGTGATGTGACATCTATCGTTCGACCAACAAGTTCCAGCCCTATTTTCTCTTGATCTCGCGCGATTTTTGTAAGTTTGTCAACCCAAATCTTGTACTTCTATGATCCACACACACTTCTTCATCATTTTCACCAAGAAATCTTAACTTTCCACCATGGAATCGGCTGATTTGGGCTGTTCTAGGGTGATGTCATCATGAGTTCTCATGAACTTCAGAGTGTGACCTCATTCCACCAAGAACAACTCAGATCTAAGAGATTTCAATATGTTTTAACACTGATTTCACCTAAATCTAAACGTTTTCATGCCGATTTAAGCTTCTTCCAACACTTTTACACTCTTTTACTCAAAACCGATAGAATCAGAGCTTGTTCAGGCCTTCCATTCGTTCTATAGTGAAGGATTGGACTGAGAATAGATTCTATCGAAGAGATGACTGATTAACGGGTTGAACATGAATGACCGTTAGGAACAGTTAACTGACCGGATGGGGTGTTTCACATCCGATCAGATGACTTGGACTTGATGGGGTTTTCCGTTGTTCGACACGCCGTCGTACCGTCTCGGTTCAAACACCAAGACTTTCTCAACTTAGCAAATTTCGCAGATTTCAAAACGAACAAATTACCAAACGGGTTGCCGTCCGATCGGATAGCCATCCGATCGAACGACAATCTGATCGGACAACTTGTGGTTCTGGACACTTAACAATTTTTACAAAAACATAAAGAAGACCAATTTCAGCGAAGCGCCATCCGAACGGACGGCCATCCGTCCGGATGACCCTCCGGCCGGATGACTTGATTTGTAGAAACACTTCTTGTTTTATCAAATGCTACAACGAAAACTTCAAAGTTCCATCATACACAAACACATCCATCCCAGACGAGTGACCCTCCGAGCGAATGGCCATCCGTCCGGATGACCATCCGTCCGGATGACCATCCATCCGGAAGGTCATCCGATCGGATGACAATCTGTCCCACACTTCACTCTGCCCCGTTTTACGCACCGTTCAACGCTTATACTATCGTACCGTGTTCAGGCTAATCTCTTAGCGCTCCCTTCAATCCAAGAGAGTGTTTATTTACTAAACATAATCTGTGAGTATACTCGATCCCTTTTAGCTTTAAGCACTTTTGGGTGTTACATACGTTACCTATATCAAATCACATCAATCACACAACGCAAATACATTTTACACGCTAACCACTCTGCATGTTATACGTGTTACTCGATGAATGCTTGTATGTTATGTCTACACAGTGATTGTTGCCCGACACCTTAGCAACGATAGTACTATAGTTTGGACTCAGAACCTGTCGTGGACGGGGGTTGCTAAGGGTATTTCTTCATATGTCACAGTGGTGATATGTGTTGCGCACTCTACAACTCGAAGTCACGTCTGTGCATATTTCATGTGTATTGACTTTTACTTTAACGTATGTAACAGGTGTTTAAGGTGCTAGGATTGCTTGCTATCATGGAATCAAGTCTAGGGGAGTCTAGAAACAAACAATTAATATATTGAGTTGTCGGAACTATGATTCGTCTTTGAGATAACTATGTCTGTAATAACTGCTTTATTTGATAAGTTATGGTATGGGACATAATATTAATTATCTTGTAATTTAGTTGTTATGGATTTCTCCTAAACAATCTGTTTCACTCAGTGCCACGCCCCGATGATTCCGCCATCGGTTGGGGTGTGACAGATTGGTATCAGAGCCATAACTATAGGGAATTAGGCAAGACTCGACCTAGTCCGTGTCGATGTCTTAGAAACGACCTAGTCTATTGTCTAAGTACCAGCAGACCGACTTGTGCAAACCCGGTAGGGGTTCTGTACGAACTTACTTGCTATTCCCGAATGAACTCGCTAAACATTACACTTTTGCGCGGACGTCGCATACCACCACTTCGCGCAAGGTCAGCCTTTCCTAAGGCTGGCAACTCGCACATTTTTCGAAATTTCTCGCGTAAGCAAGTGATCTAGTCGAGACTAGGTATGAAATCCGCAAACTCTCGATAAGATCGCTCGCCGACGCGACTTTTACTATAAACACGAGAATTTGCGTTAAAACAGGAGTGAAATCCATACTTCAACACAATTCTCTCTCTATCTTGTGACTCTGTCACAACAAACTGGAATGAAGTTGTTAAGTTAGGTGTGAAACCCGAATCTTGATGACTCGTACCGTTCTCTATTTTGGTTTTACGAAAACTCTCACCGAAGTCTCGATGAATTCCAACGACTTGAGTGCGTGAATGAACGAAAGGATGCGTGCCATTCACCGTATGCCGGTGATAGAGCACAGTCTATTAGGCTGAAGCATGTGCTCGAAGTCCTTGTGAGTAGTCGAACCACTTTGGGAAGTCGATGTCTACCACCCAAGACAATCCAATCGCTGATTTTATGTGTTTCAATTTTGAGCTTGCAAACCGCTGACCATGTGATTTATCGCATTTATGTGGTTTTATATGTTATGTGTGTCACGGCCCCCGACCCACCCTGGACGGAATCGGAAGCCGCGAACAGCCCAGTGGTACCGGTGATTTAATTTGAAAAATATTGCAGCGGAAATTTCATCAGGACCGTGAGTTAGGAAAAATATCAGAGTTTAGAAACACCGGATTTTATTTATTAAATAAATGGGATAAACCCATGATTTACAAAGGTAGCTTTAATAAAGATAAAATTTGATTACATAAAACAATATTTCTTAATTTGATTTAATTAATAAAATAAGCCACTTCTTGAAGCCTTTCAGTGCCGTATCCAACTCTTACTCCAATCCACTGTAATTACCTGAAATATGTTTGAAAAAGGTTTTGTCAGCGGAAATACTGAGTGAGTTCATTCCATTTTTATAAAATATATTGTTATATCTTACAGCATTAAGGTTTTTATATTTATTTATATTTACTCAACTCAATCAGTATTTGTCACATGGTGGCAGTTCCGATGTGACTGTAATCATATCACTCATTGGTTCACTTTCGTTCAATAGTGAATTTATCAAGTAATTATATTTTACTATTATTCAATTTATCTGTCACTAGGCGATTCTTGTGACGGTGATCATATCACTGTTGATCATTCTTTCAACTAATGACTCTGGTCATATCACTGTTGATCATTCTTTCAACTAGTGATTCTAATCATAACAATGTTGATCATTCTCTCAACTAGTGCCTTTGGTCATGTCACTGTTGATCATTCTCTCAACTAGTGACTCTGGACTTAGTTGTGTCCCGTGACATTATTTTGTCAAATATATTATTTATGGCACAAAACCATTTAACCCAGAAAATAACATATATCATTTTATGTCAAACTACTATATAATATGTTAATTAAATAATTATAATATCATTATTTAATATATTAACGTGACTAAGACTAAAAATGTAATCTTAGTATAGTATTATACTTGACTATTTTATTATGGTATACACCATTTAGATTTATTTCAAACATATATTAAATTTATTAACGATTTAATGTTAAAATAATATTAGTTATAAGCTATGGCTATTGAGGCATAATTCCCACTGTGATTGTGGTCATGCTATTATTATTGGCTAACTTTCTGGCAAATAGTAATGAGGATCAAATAATAAAAACCTCCCATACCGGCAGTTATTATAGAATATAAAGATTTAATCACTGTAAGTATAACTGGTAAAATTTTTTGGATTTTGGAAAGCATTTGTAAATATAATTGTATCACAAAAAGGTGATAAAAACTGTGAGAAAAGAGAATGGACTCACAAACGGTGAGAAAAGAGAAATGAACTCACATTGCAGATTTCTACGGGCAAAGTTTAGTCTACAGATAATCCTTGATATATTGCAGATTTAATTTGAGCAGAGCCTGGCCTACTGATTAGCCTTGTAACCTAATGCATATGAACTAGGTAAGTAACTAATACAACAATTACGATAACTCACGAGATTAAAACCCTCACAACGAATGACAAAGTATAATCACTTAAACATCCATCAGAATCACAACGAATGACAAAGTATAATTACTTAAACATCCATCGGATTCACAACGAATGACAAAGGATAGTACTAAAACATCCATCGGATAGTTTCAATCGATCGGACATTGAATCGTAGCAGCGATCGAGTTAATACCCTGTTTGTAGCAGCACCCCGCTATACTAATTAGTGATTCGTGTGTGTTTTGAGAGTATTTGGACGATATCTCAGCATGTATTTTGAGTTTCTTCGTCGTTTTTGTGCCCAAAATCGAGTCCCAGACACCCCTATTTATATCTGAAAAATGGTACCTGTCGCGTGTCGCGACAGGTCTTCCTGTTCCTTTCGCGTGTCGCGAGGGGTGACAATTTAGAGTAGGGTAGGCACGTGTCCAACTAGCTCAGGTGAGTCGACAATTCGTTCAAATTCAATTTCCACGTAAAACTGTTAAGATAATATCAACTAGGGTTTACCCCCCCCCCCTGAGTTTTAGGGGCCCTGATTCTAATTCCGATTGTTCTGAAAATTTTAGGGTTTGCGCAGAATCACTTGGGTGTCTCAATTAGGGTTTCCTATTGGATAAAATAATAAAATAAATAGGACTTTTAATGAGGGTTGTTACAATGTGTTAGCATTTTGAGATACTGATGGTTTCGATCTAACGCTTTTCTGATCCTCCAAACACACACAACTCACTACACCATGTTAACAAATCGCACGTTATGCTACTCGCAATCGCAATTCGCACTCGCGACTCTCAAACGCTTTACGCAGCTGTGATAGATAGGTGAATACGTGAAATATATGTAGGTGAATACGTGCAAAATATAGTTTAAGGCGTGATTTTGGTGTGCTCTGTGCTTACATGGACTACGTGCTTATGTGTATACGTGCTTATATGGATTATGTGCCTTTGTGATTACGTGAATTCATGTGTTCCTGAGCTTTAGTAGTAATACATGGTGAGGTGAGATTCGAATATATCGCGTCTAAGACCTATGACGATGTCTGTTGCAGACAATGTCGTCATCTTATTCCCGAACTACCCGACGCAATCATGCTTACAAACGCATCACTGCTCTAGTTGCAAAGCAGATGGCTAAGGTCATTCCGCAAATTGTCAGCGAGCTGAATGAAAACGCTAGCAAGTCCTCTGAGGAATCAAGGACTGACCCGCCCAAAGCTACTTTTAGCTTCAAGCAGTTTAAAGCCTGCGGCCCCAAAGAATTCACCGGAGAAGACAGGCCTCTTGCCATGTTTCAATGGTTCGATTCAATTGAAGTTACTCTGTGCCAAAGCGGTTGTCCTGATAATCTTCGCACTGTTAACACCACTGGCGTTTTCAAGTACAGGGCTCTGGACTGGTGGACTGCCGAGAGAAACAAGCGCCGAAATGATGCAGCCTATGGGCTTACTTGGGAAGAGCTGAAAGAAATCATAATGAAGGAATTCTACCCTCCCCATGAGCTTCAGAAGCTGGAGGACGAGTATTGGCACATCAAGTAAGAGAGTGGCGACAACGCAGGTCTAACTGCTCGCTTTAAGCAGCTTAGCATAATCTGTCATGGCCAAGTCTCTACTCCCGATATCACCATCAAGAAATACATCCGTGCCTTACCGGATTGTGTTGCTGATTTCGTGCAAGCCGCGAAGACCACCACTATCGAAGAAACCTTCCTGCTCGCTGCCGAGATTAACGACAAGCGGGTTCGGGCTGGTTACTTTGATAAAACCACCAAGAATCTTCATCAAGTTACCACTACTCCCACCGCCGAAACCGCCGCACCGCAAACCTCCAAGACTACTTGTCGCAAGCGCAAGAACACCAACAAGAACTGTGCGGTGACAGCCGCTCCACTCAATGAAGTACCCGCTCCGTCCCAAAACCAGAACCGTCAGGTAGCAGCACCAGTGACCAATGCACCGCCTGCAAAGCGTGCATATACTGGTCCACACCCGCTCTGCCCTACCTGTACTTATCACCATCCTACTGGGATTGCATGTCGATTTTGTGTTCACTGCAACCTTTACGGCCACTTTACTGCCAACTGTCGTATCCCCGACAAGCTCAAGCTTAAGGTCAAGTTCAAGCTCCTGCACTACCAGCTCCACTTCCTACTCCCCAGGGCCAACAAGCAGCTCCTGCTCACGTAAGAGCTTGCTATGCGTGTGGTGATCCCAACCACTGTGCAAATGTCTACCCCAACAGAGTGGTGAAGCAAGAGCCACAGCAACAACCAGCACAACAACACCAGCAGCAGCCTCACCAGCAGCAACAACAGCCAGCAGCCCGCAGACGTGCATTCAACATCAATGCCCGCCAGGCTCAAGCAGAAAACAACGTGGTTAATGGTACATTCCTTGTCAATGGTATATATGCTTCGTGTTTATTTGATACTGGAGCCGATAACTGTTTTGTATCGTTTGAATTCGAAAAGCTCCTAAATCGTAAGCGTGCTCATCTCCCTACGACGTTCGACGTTGAAGTTGCTACCGGAAGAACCGTCACTGTTAGTTCTGTTATACGTGATTGTACTCTTGAACTCAACAATCACGTCTTCCCTATCGACCTTATCCCAATGCAGCTTGGTAGTTTTGACGTCATAGTAGGCATGGATTTTCTTCATGAAAATCGTGCCGAAGTCGTTTGTTTCGATAAAATGATTCGTTTCTCTCTCGCAAATGGTGATCAACTCTGTGTGTATGGCGAAACTCCCTCGAAGGATCTTAAACTCATGTCGTGTGCCCAAGCTAGCAAGTATCTCTGCAAGGAATACCAAGCTTTCTTGGCGCACATCGTAGTAGCGGAGAAGGAAAAGAAAGAGAAGGCAATGGAAAAGGTGCCTGTGGTTTGTGATTTTCCTAACGTCTTTCTTGAAGATTTACCTAGCTTACCGCCATCTCGTGATATCGATTTTTGAATCGATCTTATTCCTGGAGCGAATCCTGTCGCTAGAGTGCCTTATCGTCTCGCACCGTCTGAAGTGTGCGAACTCTCGAGTCAACTCCAGGAATTGCTCGATAAAGGCTTTATTCGCCCTAGCACCTCAACATGGGGCGCACCTGTCCTTTTCGTCAAAAAGAAGGATGGATCGTTCCGGATGTGCATCGACTACTGGGAATTGAATAAGATTACAATCAAGAATCGTTACCCCTTACCTGGAATTGATGATTTGTTTGATCAGTTACAAGGTCTACATGTTTCTCGAAGATCGATCTACGCTCCGGTTATCACCAGTTACTAATTCAAGAGGAAGATATACCCAAAACCGCTTTTCGAACCCGGTATGGTCACTACGAGTTTGTTGTTATGCCCTTTGCTTTAACTAACGCCCTCGCAGTCTTTATGCATCTAATGAATCACGTGTGTAAACCCTTTCGGGACGAAATTTCCTAAAGTAGGGGAGGCTGTAACAACCCGTTTTGTGAAAGTCAAAGTACAAGTCAAAGTCAAAGGAAGAAAAGATTGCTAAATGCGATCTGTCACTCCTTGCTTAATCATTGATTGTACTCCTTGACTTGTAATCGATACTCTAGTTTAAATTACTTTAGTTGTATTATGTGGAGTAAACGCTAATAATCGTAGCTTATCGCTATCGCATCGCAATACGAATTATGAGTTCTGGATATTGTTTTACGTGTGTGTGCTATTATGTGTTACTTGTGCTTGTTTATATTGTTTGAGGTGATGTTAATCGCAAACGCAATCGCAACTCTATCACAACGCAATCTTGTCGCAACACAAAACGCAGAATGGGTATGTTTAGGTTAATGACTGTTAGTTAGGATATTTTTGTAATTAATGTGTAATACTATCGCATCGCAACGCTCAACGCACGAAACAAAACGTCGAAAACCAACTCACAAAACCCATTCGATCGAATGACCATTCGATCGAATGGTCATCCGTCCGGATGACCATCCGATCGGATGGCCATCCGATCGAACCACCCTTCGTTCGCACTACTACACCGCCTTTTCCCCTCTCTTGCCTATAAATAGGACCTGTCACATCACATGAACAGTGATGTGACAGCTCTCGTTCGACCAGCAAGTTCCAGCCCTATTTTCTCTTGATCTCTCGTGATTTTTGTAAGTTTTTCAACCCAAATCTTGTACTTCTATGATCCACACGCACTTCTTCATCCATTTCACCAATAAATTTTAACTTTCCACCGTGGAATCGGTTGATTTGGGTTGTTCTCGGGTGATGTCATCATGAGTTCTCATGAACATCAAAGTGTGACCTCATTCCACCAAGAACAACTCAGATCTAAGAGATTTCAACATGTTTTAACACTGATTGCACCTAAATCTTAACGTTTTCAAGCCGATTTAACCTTCTTCCAACACTTTTACACTCTTTTACTCAAAATCGATAGAATCAGAGCTCGTTCATGCCTTCCACTCGTTCTATAGTGAAGCATTGGACTGAGAATAGATTATATCGAAGAGATGACTGATTAATGGGTTGAACATGAATGACCGTCAGGAACAGTTAACTGACCGGACGGGGTGATTCCCATCCGATCGGATGACTTGGACTTGATGGGGTTTTCCGTTGTTCGACACGCCGTCGTACCGTCTCGGTTCAAACTCCAAGACTTTATCAACTTAGCAAATTTCATAGATTTCAAAACGAACAAGTTACCAAACGGGTTGCCGTCCGATCGGATGGCCATCCGATCGAACGACAATCCTATCGGACGACTTGTGGTTCTTGACACTTAACAATTTTTACAAAAACATAAAGAAATTCAGTTTCAGCGAACCGCCATCCGAACGGACGGCCATCCGTCCGGATGACCATCCGGCCGGATGACTTGATTTGTAGAAACACTTCTTGTTTTATCAAATGCTACAACGAAAACTTCAAAGTTCCATCATACACAAACACATCCATCCCAGACGAGTGACCCTCTTAGCGAATGGCCATCCGTCCGGAAGGTCATCCGATCGGATGACAATCTGTCCCACACTTCACTCTGCCCCGTTTTACGCACCGTTCAACGCTTATACTATCGTACTGTGTTCAGTATAATCTCTTAGCGCTCCCTTCAATCCAAGAGAGTGTTTATTTACTAAACACAATCTGTGAGTATACTCGATCCCTTTTTTCTTTAAGCACTTTTGGGTGTTACATAGTTTACCTATATCAAATCACATCAATCACACAACGCAAATACATTTTACACGCTAACCACTCTGCATGTTATACGTGTTACTCGATGAAGGCTTGTATGTTATGTCTACACAGTGATTGTTGCCTGACACCTTAGCAACGATAGTACTATAGTTTGGACTCAGCACCTGTCATGGACGGAGGTTGCTAAGGGTATTTCTTCACATGTCACAGTGGTGATATGTGTCGCGCACTCTACAACTCGCAGTCACGTCTTTGCATATTTCATTTTCGATAACCTACTTGCTTCACATTTTACATGTTACATGCTGGTTATGCGTAACTAGCTTTCGCTACTATTATACTATTAAACTTGTATGCTCACCTTTACACTATGTGTATTGACTTTTACTTTAACGTATGTGACAGGTGTTTAAGGTGCTAGGATTGCTTGCTATCATGGAATCAAGTCTAGGGGAGTCTAGAAACAAACAATTAATATATTGAGTTGTCGAAACTATGATTCATCTTTGAGATAACTATGTCTGTAATAACTGCTTTATTTGATAAGTTATGGTATGGGACATAATATTAATTATCTGGTAATTTAGTTTTTATGGATTTCTCCTGGACAATCTGTTTCGCTCAGTGCCACGCCCCGATGATTCCGCCATCGGTTGGGGTGTGACATATTTAAACAACCCTTAAGGGTCGTTTGCCCAGTTTGTCATTCGAGGGCGTTTTGGTCAATGTTAGTCCTTTTAACCACGAAGGACATTTAAAAGCTTGTTTTGACCAAGTGGGCACTTTTAACTCATGTTCTATTGAAAATCATTGTGTTCCTAAGAACATAATATTTCCAGCTTAAATTATTAGATGCACCTCAATTTAGGTAATCCAATGTCCACCCATGACTCGTTTACCTCTCATCGGACCTTAAGTCCTCATTGAAAGTTTGACCCGTTACACATACCTGGCTCGGGTTATAGCGTTGACCCGTTTTAATACATTGCATTATTGGTTGCAAATTAAAAGCAATGCAAGCCTTACACTAATCTTCCTGTGAGTACAAAACTCGAAAAGCAACCATTAGTCATTATTGTCAAATGGTGATAACATCACCATTTGACCTGTTTGGACTAAATGACCATTTTACCCACCTCTTGACTTATCCTTATTGCATTGGGATGACCAAACAATATGTATTATGAGATGGTATTTATTTACCATCTCACCCATTTTGCCCGTTTCTTTTGCACCATATGATCATGTTAATTAAAAATCGTTTCTTAATTCGTTTGACCCATTATGGCTTACGCCATAGGGTATCTTTTCAAAACTCATTATTTATCCGTCAACTTATGACCATATTACCATTTTACCCTTTTTACCCATTATGGTTTATCCTTAGGGTAACTTTTCAAAACTCCTTGTTTATTCATCAATATGTGACCAAATTACCGTTTTACCCCTTTTACCATCAAATATGGTTTCTTACCATTTTCAGTTGTTCTGACCCGTATCGATTCGCGTCGTAATGTCGTATTTCAAAGACTCATTTCAAATACTAGATCACCTTGTTCTTAATCAATACATAAGTAGATGTTCTACTTAAAGGATGTAAGCTTTACTTACCTTGCATCCGATTATGCTTTTCCTGCGTATTTGATATGTTTGACCCGCTTCTTCCCAAGCTTCCACCTAGCTTGTCAAGCGTCAAACTATCATTTATCATTCGCAAGATGGTTAGATTAGTCATCATTTATCATGACTATCCCACCGTACGGATTTTATATCAACATTACCATTTGATCTTATTATAGGTCAGTTTGACTTTTAAAAGTCAACTTCCTATTAACATATGCAAATGCATAAATAAGTTTAACATAATCATTTAGGCATTTCATCAAATACTAGGTATGCATTATTTTTAGGCTACCATTTTAACTACATTTCTCAACCAAGTTCATATAAGAACTTGGGATAGTTTCATCACTATAACAACCCATTGCATCATATATATGGAATTTACCCAAACATCAAATTTAGCCAAAGACTTTAAACATTCATATATACATGATGATTACCTGAATATAACATCTATTTCATCATACCATATAAAAACCCATTCTATGGTAATTATGAACATGTACTCGAACTCATAGATTATTAAAGTATTTCCTATTACTATCATGTATGATGATTCTAAACACAAGTAAATCATCAACTTCATCATATTATCAAAACCCACTTCATAACCTACTTGTTAATCACTTACAAGTAATCTTACATCAAATATGACATAATTTCATTATGTCTAACAAAATTAAGCATACATATATACTCAATTTCATCTTTGGATCATAATCCAACAATCTAATTGCAAGTATTCTACTTGTCTCAAGTTATGACTTTCACCAATCTAGGTTTTTAAACATACCTTATGATCCCCTAGTCTAGGTGATCGATAATTCATGTTCATGCACGAATTTGAGGTCCAATTTCTCCTTCAATTTGATGATCTTGGATGAACAAGGGTTTGCCCTTGTTTGCTCCTCCTGATGATCGACATACACAAACACACTATGTGTGTGTTTTGTTTTAATTTTTATCTTTTAAAAACACATGTTTCCTTTTGGGCAGCTTTGGTCCCTCAAGTTTAGTTTTGATTATATATAAGGCTACAACTCATTGTTTTATTACCTATCTTCATGTTACTAACTAGGTTAATTTGTTCTTGGTTATTTTGCTTATGGGTTCTAGAGTGAACACTAGTGTATTTGTGAACTGGGTGAACAAATCCTGGCCATTGATTTACATCATCAAATCGTAAAATACACTAGTGTATTTTCATCATCAAATATTGATTAAATCTTGGCCATTGATTTACACTTGTGTATTGATAATCAAGGGCTAGGATTAGTTCACACAGTTCATTATCAACGGGGTTGTTCACAAATTAACCTAACCCTATATATGTGTGTGTGTGTGTGTGTATATATATATATAGAGAGAGAGAGTTTAAAATACAAAAGTCTCTTAACATACGCAACCACCCGATAACATGCACAATTATGCATATAACATGCGTAATTTGTCACACCCCAACCAATGGTGGAAACATCGGAGTGAGACGAAATAGATTGCTCATTACTCATAACACTAAAATTGTGAAAAGTATTTAATAATTAACTTTATTTCATTACTAAAAGAATCAATTACATTGTTTGAAATCGAATACAACGAGTTGAAACAAAATGAATACATTACAACAAGTGTTCAAAGTTTAAAATGTGTTTCTAGGCATCTTACTAAGTTCCGTGCATCATCAACATCATAATCCTACAACATGTTTTAAAGCATAGTTCAGTACAAAAGTATTGACGAGTATACAAGTTTGGTGTACTAACATATAAGTATAAAGATAAACAATCCGCATGGCAAACCAAGTTATCAAGATTAACGTATAAACTGGCATGTGAACAAACAAGTCAAACCAAGGTTTAACGCAAGTATGAATGAATGCCTTAACATAACATAACCTCACATTCACGGGCGGTGCGTTACTCCTATAGCGCTTTACATGTTAAGGGTAGGCTCGTATGAAGTAAATGACAAGTTTATCACAAAATGAACAAACCCCGAAAATATGAATCAACCATAACATTTTAGTAAGCATGTATTGGATTTTTTGTATGACTGCATAAAAGTATGTATGTTGAGTGTGTTTTGTATATGTAAACATGTTGCACCCAAAAGTGTAAAAACGGTAAAAGGGCGTCGAGCATACTTACATTATTCCAAAGCACTCCGATTATCCATGTATTGACGAGTTGATGAGTAAGGGGAATGAAGGTGTTCGAGTGTTTGGAGTTTATGAAATGTTTGGATCCGGAATTAAGTTGCAGAATTTAGATACTTAGTATAATATGAAAGTAATAAGTAAAATAAACAGAAGGCGTATTATGTTCGTGCACTTGTCCTGACACTGATATTTCTGTGGTTTTGTGAGTCCAAGCTTGCCCGATAGATCAATGACAAGGAATACGGAAATCCGAATAACGGGAACAGAAATACGAACACTTCGCACGAGTGGGTCTGGGACGAACGTGCCAGTCGTACGAATGTGCCATTTGCACGGAGGGACTGTTGGTCGGCAGATTCTCGTTTTGAACATTCTAACTATTAAAGAATTATATTCGTGATTCTGTTAAGTTTATTAATTATAGTATAAGCATATTATCAGTCCAGTAATATCAGAAGTCTCGTAGAAGTCATGCATGGAGGTTTTAACCTCGTTATTGATCACTAAAGCACAAATCAGTTAACTTAGTTAACTGATGGTTGGTCATGATTACAGAAGGAAAGAACAGAATGTAAAGTTAATCAAACAATCGAACAATGTACAACCCATGTGTGCCAACACAACATGGAAAGGTAATCCTAAGTGTCGGAGGTTGGGCGAGGTTCACTTGTTCTAGGTCCAAGAAATTGTTCGGGTGTTCGTTTATGAGTTTAAGTGAGGCGGTGGTTTTAGATTGGAAGCCAAGGTTCCCACAAAACACACACTAATGTTCCAGAATTAACTATATGGAAGATAGCAACCTGGATAATCATTCAACACTTGAAAATCGTCGAAACATGAAGAACAATGGTATTCGTACGAATGGGATGTCACATTCGTACGAATAGGGATGTCCCCTTCGGACGGATGCACCTGCCGTTCGGACGAATGTGGCTGTTTCTTAGGTAAATTAGTTCGGTTTTGTTTGACTGACCACCTATTCAACTGGAATTGGTTACATCTGGAATCCACAGCTATTTACTCGGCTTGTGAGCTCGAAGAACCTCAGATCAAGTTAAGTTTGAATTTAGAAAGTTTGTAAAAAGGTTTTCGAAAGGATCTAACTCCAGTTGCAGCTTGGTCCTAAATAGTTTGAGAGCTTGTAACAAATTGCCCAAGCAAATATGAGAAACCAAGTGAAATATGAAGAAGGATTTATGTAAAACTTGTAAAAATCAGAAGAAAGTAGTAGAATTAGATGAGGAACAGAAGTTTCGAGCTCAATACTCACTTAGGAGTGACCGAGATAAGCTCCAATTATTTCTACTCAAAGTTAGTTCGAGAGAGAAGTTTGAGTGTTGAAAGTTTGGAAATGAGGAAATGGCCTTGTATTTATAGGCTGAATGGTAGGTTAAGGGTGGATGGGCTTTTAAATGCGGATGGGCTTATAATTGCGGATGGGCTCATTAGGGCGAACCAGACCGGCCCATTCGTACGAATGCGCCAGGCCCAAAAGCTCAAATGTTGATTTATGTTTAATTCAACGGTTTTAAGCGTTTTAAGGAGTATAAAAATGTGTTTTGCATGTATAATAAGTATGAATACGCATGAATTTGCATGTAAATAGATATCAAGTATGTATGCATCACGAATATTTAACAAGTGTTTACGAATAATGAATAACACGAGTATGTAGAAGATAGGCTTTTCTTTAAGATTCAAGTCTCAGATTATAATGTTCGAAATGAAGTACAAATTCAAAGGAATACAAGGTTCCATAAATAGAATATAAGGCGAGCTTTCTATATTTTGGAAGTTATAAAAAGCGAGGAGTTACATAATTAGGGTTGAAATAACCCATGCGTAATTTTGAGTTTTAACATGCGTAATTTAATGTTTGGTGGCATCCGGGTTTTGATTTTTTTATAATGTACGTAAGTATGCATTATAACATGTGTAATTATGCAATATAACATGCGTAATTATGCAATAACATGCGTAATCAGGGTTTAACCCAACTCATGCGTAATTATGTAAATAATGTGCGTATTTATACCAAGTTAACTACTATTGTGCCACCGCGTTCAATTGAAGGCCTAAGGTAGGTCAACTGTATGGTTGAGATGCTTGCGTACATTTCGTACGATAAGGTGGTCTTGTATGTTAACTTTCCCTTATATATATATATATATATATATAGGGTCAGGATTTAGAGAAAACGACGAAATGTGTGAGAACGGAGAGAACAGTTATGGATCGTTAGATCAAAACCATCTATGGACTAGATGACGCGGTGGCGTTTTCGTAAATAATGTCACTTTTATTAGTGTGGCGCGCTTCATTAAGGGTAAAAAAGTCTTTTGACTTCTCTACAAAAAACGCCATCTCATGAATAAAACGCCATTAAATACCCGCCTTAACCTACATAGCACACACCATCCTGATCTAAACGCCATTAGATATTGTCACAACCCCAAAATACCACCTAGGGAATGTCCCTGTTAGGCATGTGACGTACCAATAACGAGCCACTAATTACATTGAACGCGTACAAGTTTCAAAATAAAATCCTTAATTATTAATGTAAAATACCATCAACGAGTTTAAATGAAAACCAACATGTCCAGCGGAAGCAAATAGTAAACCAATGTTAAACTGTTTCAAAAACCAATGTTTGATATCAATAGTTCAATCTCATGAATCCCTCCAGTCGACCCATGACCACTCCAGCTACTCCAGACAGCAAGTTCCAATCCAATACATCTAACGACCTACCAGCATGCAGACAAGTGTGTCAGACGACGCTGGTGAGTCCAAAGTTTTGTTAACGCGTTTCGTTACCAGGTATGTGTATAAAACAGTTCAACAGTTCAATAGTTCAATAATTTGATTTGATGTTGTTATTAACTCGATTACCGCAGATGGCTACAAGACGTATTTGCCCAACCCTAATGTCTGTATCAAAACATTGGTCATGCTTTAAGGAAATTAGTTCACGCCCGTCCTCCCCGGTACGGTGTGAGGGTGCCAAACCTAATAGCGCTATCAACTAATAACCTCGTTGCCTCCCCGGCAACTATCGGTAGATGTAAGGGGTCTTATGTGATAGACAATGAGTGTAATAACAAGCATCCCATTAACCTGACGTTCCTCCTCGGACCGTTACCCGATATCCCTCCCCGGGATGCATGCTTGGAAAAGAGCAGTTTACTCACCTTTGGTTTACTCGGTAAGACTAGTTACTTGTTTACAGTTAATCAACCAAATCCTAACATGGTTATCAATGATAATCAGATTCACATTCATTCAAATCACGTATTTTAACAGGTTGCATTCATCAATTGGGTTTTCACGTAACACATAACAGATATTTGGATCACGTATAGGTTCACACCACAAGTTCATGTTTCAACCAACCATCTAACTGTTCATTATCATTCATCATCCAACCCATATAACTAATCATATATCATGTCAATTCATTATCACTGTATAACCTAGACAAATATGCAATTCAAGCAATTGTGCGACCGAGCTTTTAGTGCGCGACTTATTAACAATGCAGGTCACCCCGTGTGCAGCCCAAGTCAGTGTGAGCCCATGTGTCAGGTGCGCGGCCCCAAGTTGTGGCCCAACAGCCTTCGGTCCATCATACCCATGTGCGATTGATCGCCAGTGTTTGGCCCAACTGTATCTATGTTCGTCTAAGATTTGTGCAGCCCGATTACTAGGTAAGGCCCATTTAAATGTGCGACTGAATCGGTAAAATGGCCCATTACACGCGTGTGCGACCTCGGTAGAGGTGTGTGACCTGTGGTTGTGGTTATAAGTGTGCGATTACCCATTACCGACTGTGCAACATGCCAATACAGGTGTGTACGCTAGGCTCGTATGTGACCAGATTGTTTACAATACAATTACACATTATGCATTACAGTGGTGTACGAGGTTTGTGCTGGGTGCCACCCACCCTTATGCGATTCCATAATTACCCCCACCATACACTATCAGGCAATTACAAACCAAAGTCTACGAAAACCCTAATTGCCTTTTAAACAATAATAGATTATTCCCATTATTTTATCAGATCAGTCCATGCATAATTATTTATTTATTTTTTTTTTTTTGATCGTGCACCCTAGTTCCTCCATGTTAAGATCAATCACAAACAATAATACCATTAGATCTAACCATCCAATCATAGCAAATAATCGTCTACCACTAAACAGCGTACAATCATACACGTATACGATTCTAAATCTCTGATTCGTTATCATGCAAATCATCCATATTAACTAACCATTCAATCATCGATGGAATCCATTTATTCACATTCAGTTGTTAATCATATTTCATTCAATTCAAACATGGTTTCTAATTATTCTAAATCATAAGAACTTACATGATCCTAATCACCAATCACTCATCACAAATAACGCAGCTTCACACATAGCCAGAAACAATTAATCAGAGAATTACAACAAGTACGATTATACTAACCAATTGTTCGTGTGAGAGAGAACTGAGTCGGGAGAAGGAGAGCTTCGGGTACTTCCGGCGACGTCTTCGTGTCTCCGGCGAGTCGTGTTGTATCGCAGACGTGAATAGAGGTGCTATTAATCATTTAAGAGTCGAGGAATGGTTCCTGCCATGATCCTCCGCGTATCCCGACACATCACTTGCTCCGACGATATTCCGATAATGGAAGGATGTTTATGGTGAGGTTTGTTGTTTAAATAAAATAGGAGAGTGCAAGGTAGAAAAACGTGACCGAGTTACAGTTGATGGCTGCCATTGATGGTGGATCGATGGGGAAGGAGAGGAACTGCCGCCAATTGCAAAAGGGGAGGGAAGGAGTAGGGTTTTATAGTTTTCTTTTGTATTTTGCAAAAAAAAAAGATGCAAACTAAATCCCTTTACGTGAATGTATGCATTTTATTAAGTGGGTTGGGTTCCAATTGGGCCGAGAAAGACTGGGCCTATAGAAGCCCACAACTTGAATGAAGTGTGCGGCCCGACACCGTGCACGGCTGAATTTATGAACCAACACTTAGCGTTTAACAACTTACCATTATGCAAGCAATAGTAATTACGTCTAATTAGATCGTATATACTCAAATCACGAGCTAAGTGTTACGAATTCAGACGATGCTAACCTTGAAAGTTTGAGTTGTCACATCATCCCCAACTTGAAAGAAATTTCATCCTAAAATTTGATAAGCAGTCTCCGTGGAGCATAGTGATAGCTTGGGATGACTGTGGGTTTTCCTCGGGTGCCACATCATCCCCAACTTGAAAGGGAATTTCGTCTCAAAATTCACTAGTTGTATCAGGATTCAATTCAACAGTTTCAAACAGGTTAGGGTACTTGAGCGTCTTCTAATCTTTGCGTTCCCACGTGAACTCCGGTCCACGTCTTGAGTTTCGACGAACTCTCGCGATTGGAATTCGACTATGTCAAATAACCCTGGCTTCCTGGTCTATGCTTTCGATAGGTTTCTCGACAACCGCAACTTGTCGTTAACTTTAGGCTCTAACAAGGGCATCACAAGTGTTTCATCGGACAGACACTTCTTTAGATTCGAGACATAAACGACATCGGGAACGTTACCCAACTCGTCGGGTAACTCAAGTTTACAAACCATGTCACCGATTCTTTCCAGAATTTTGAATGGCCCAACGCAACCTAAATTCATACTGCCACGCTTCCCAAAGCGCACCGCACCCTCTCAGGGTGAGACTTTCAATCATGACACGTTCGCCAGCAGTGAACTCCCAGCGTTTCCTAAGCTTATTAGCTTTCTTGGCGGTCACGCGTTACCACCATACGATTCCCGCTCTAAACCATCTTCGCAGAGGTTTCAAGTACATTTCGGTTGTCACCCACCTTAGTCCAACAAGGAGATCGACATGATCGTCCATGCAATGCCCCAAACAGAGTTGTCTCAATACTAGAGTGGTAATTGCTGTAGTAGAGCTCAACCAAAGGTAGATATCCTTCCAATTTTTACTAAAGTTAATCACACACATGCTCGCAGCATGTCTTCGGGTGTCAGGATGGTTCGTTTACTCTGACCGTTATCCTACGGTGATAAGCAATGCTCATGTCTAGACGTGAGCCAAGGGTGTTGTGTATTGCTTGACATAAATCAAGTATAGATCAAAATCAGAGGTAACAAGAGTTGGCACCCCATGCCTAGAAACCGCCCTTCACAGGTAATTACTCACAGGATATGAAGACTTGTCAGTTCTCCTTAATTGCAAGAAAGTGTACTGGTCACATGAGACAATCAATGATCACCCAGGTGATATTGTTTCCGTTTTGAGTTTTAGGTAGCCCAGTGACAAAATCCATGGCCGTCTGTTCCCATTTCCAAATGGATGTTTCTAATTATTGACTCAAACCAGAGGGTTTCTGATATTACACCTTGACTTTCGCACAAGTTAAACATCGTTCACATACATTATCATGTGAGCCTTCATGCCCAGTCACCACTACAAGATCCTTAGGTCCTAATACATTCCAACAAAATCCAGACGAGTGGAATATCAAGACTTGTGTGTTTCGCCCAGTACAAGTTCCCCAGGTTGCCGTATGGTGGGACTCATATCTGCCCCATAAAGTAGCGGATACCGTCCGACTTTTGCCAGAAGTCGTTTCCCCATGCCCCGCATAGGTTCAGCTTGAAGATTCTCTTCCTTGAATGCTTCGATCTGGGCAGAACGAATCTGATTAGGTAGGTTAGAATCAATGGTGTGCTGCGAGGCTCGTACACGTTTTGGTTTCACAGTCGAAATCATTCAGAAGTTCCATCCAGCGATGCCATCACATGTTTAGCTCTTTTGAAACAAGGGTACACGGGAGGCCCTTGTGATCGGTCTAAGTAGTGCATTTGGTACCTTCCAAGTAATGCCTCCAACTTAAATCCAAAGACCATGGCTTCCACCGCAGGTTGTGACTCGTGCCATTCTTCTTATAAGCCCACAACGTACGTTATCACCTTCTCGTGTTTCATCGGCGCGTAACTGGGACTCTGATTCGAATCATCATGATATACCACTAGATCACCCGTACCCTCGGGTAAAGGAGATGCTCAGTGCATTGTAGATTTGGGTTTCAAAATCTGGAAAGACGTCCTCCTGTTTTGTCTCCCATGAATACACAGCACCCTGCTGTGCCAAAGAGATTAAACCAGCGCGATCTTCGAAAATCCTGAGATGAACCTGCGATAGTATCTAGCGAGACCAGGAAAATTGCGGTATCCCCGAAGGACTCTGTCACACCCCCAAAATACTACTCGCGTAAGCACCGCAGGGCGTGTGACGTACCAGGATCTTAGCCATCAATCACATTGAACTCATAGGTATATGTAAATAAAACTTTCATTGATTAACTGTAAATGTTACAACGTTACAATAATTTACAGTTTACAGCGGAAGCATAAATCATTCGTTAAGTGTTTATTAACCACATGTAAAAAGCCATTAGTCTTGTATTGTGTTTCCATGTATCTCGACCCATGACCACTCCAGCTTCTCAGACAGCAAGTTCCATTGATATGTACCTAAAGGCCTGCAAGGCATGTAACAACGAGTCAACAACAAAGTTGAGCGAGTTCACAGTTGGTTGTTTAGTTTTACCAGTTTGTTTTGAAATCATAAGTTGTTTCGTAAACCACGAGTTAACCGGTAGCCTTTTGTTTCCCAAACCATAACCATAACCAGTGGGGGGCTTCCCCATGTGAACCACTAGACCGTACCATATCGACTACTAACGAAAATAAGTTGTGCCCTACATCAGTGTCTATCATCACTGACAGTTTGCCATAGTCCATTAGTACACGCCCGTTCGAACGACACGGTGTGAGGTTTGTCAAACCTAATAGCGCTATTAACTAATGACCCGCTCGCCATCGGCCTTGGCGATTAAGTCGATATAAAGTGAGGGACTTCATGATAGAGTTTTGTCTAGTAAGTTGTAAGGTTGTTATCCTACCCAAGGATGACGAACGTACGTATTCTACCCAAGGAGAATACGCAGGATTTATAGTGGCATCCTACCCAAGGAGGATGGCCGTACATATCCTACCCAATGAGGATATGTAGAATTCCGTTTTAGTTTCTTAACCCATTCCTAAACCACCGGGAATCCCATGCCTTGTAGAAAGTGTGAACTCACCTCGGTTTGCTCGGTAAGATTATTTACTCATTTAACAGTTGGTCGATTATGTCCTATCACGATTTACCAGAACATTCAGTTTAGTATTCCAATTTCACTTATGACATGCAATGTTTCCACACGTTACGCAAACAGTGCACTAACATAAATCAAGTTATGCAAATTGTATCAGGAATCAACAGTATACCCGTCTTACGAAAACATTTATAAATTCATGTATAACCTAGTTCACCATACACACTTTACCATCTGTTTACTAATATTAACTTGCAAGTCAATTCGGCCCCAACAACACTGACCCAAACCGAGTGTTCCTAAATGATATGCGGCCCATCAGTTTGCTAACCATGTACATGCAATTCAACTTAATAATATATTAACATCAACCACTAACTATGTACCAAAGCATGTGCAACTATTATAATCTAACCTATCTAAACAAGCAATATATGAATTTTCTATACCCAAGCATATTACACATAACCATATATAATATTCAGGTCACGTTTACATAGCCCAGGACATATCATCTCATTAGTGACAAAAGGGGAATCGACCAATTGGGAATTATCATTTTGTTACTACATCATAGCATACAATGGGTAACCAATCACAATTAATTTGTTTATACAAGTAGCCCATCTATGAAGCATCAAGTCTAAATTTAGTTGATCTAACTATATGTGTGTGTGTCCAACCAGTATGTGCGGCCCAATCCTCACAACCAGCCTAACCGAGATCAATTCCCTCTATTGTAATTTAGTTATCATGTACTAGCCCATTTGGAATTGCCCGGAAATTAACAGGATTGTTTCATGGTCATCATCATCAAGAAATCATGTACTAAATTTAAATCTAATCATAAACAGCCTCATGTTATCACATAACCTTTATCACATATGCAATTGAAATTTAATAGATCAAAACACTTAATCGACAAACATGCTCTCGGCTAACATTATACACGATTAACAAGCTTACCCTCGGCTAACATTGTGAACAATAAACAAGCATACCCAATCAATTAACTCAAGTGATTCGTATCAGGTCACAATTAATCATAACCAAACATAACTATAATCCTAAAATAACAATTTAGTTGTTCCCAACACATACACATAAGACAAAACATCATCATTATGCCCAACCCTCCATATTCGATCCATGCATGTTATAGTGACAGTTGCATGTTGGATGTTATAGTGATGCGGCCCAATTAGATACAATTGAGTGGCCTTTAGTCAACCATTGATTGCATTGATTATGTAAGACCCATGTGATACTAAGCTGTTGACAGCAACAATGCACCAAATCATGTGATACCTCATAGACATTAATCCTCAAGTAACATGCAAACAATCATTCCTCTTAATCATCAGATACTAACACAATTATTATTTACAAACTATAGATCAACTAAGCATGCATGACAAAGTGATTCAATTCAACACAAAGAGGTTTACACTAACCAAAAGAGTTAAGGTATTGCTGGATCCGAATTAACTTCACGAGGGGGGGGGGTTGCGTCCACTGTTGATCACCGAAAACAGATGTGCTAGGGTTTGAGTAAAGTTGTGTTATCATGTTCACGTGACTTGTGGGTGTATATATGCTAACCCCTAACCGGCCCCAATCTAATGATCTACTTGGGCTTTACAGGCCCAATCATGAATATGGCACACACATATGTTCGGTTCTCAAACTTGTACTCGATATAGTTCACAGAGTCATAATAAAATAGAACAAGGGCCGCCGAGCCCACTTGGGTTTTTATTTCATGTTTAGGCTCCTAAGATACTGGGCCGAGGATGTTTAAGAGTCCAAACATGTGCGCGGTCCAACACCCTCGCGGCCCAAAGGCAATGTCAAACACATACAATAGTCCAAACTACGCACACGGCCGTACGGGATTACATTTACGTGTAACAAGCTTAACACAGTCATGAACGTGGATGAAAAGTAATACAGGTTATTTATATAGACTACATCCAAATACGACGAAAGGCTCCCAAAATACGAGTTGTCACATCATCCCCAACTTGAAAGAAATTTCGTCCCGAAATTTAGCACCCAATTACTGAGGAAGCTAGTTAGGTTGCATGGTTTTCCTGGGGTGTCACATCATCCCCTCGTTGATTTGGAATTTCGTCCCGAAATTCCACAGTAGCTTCAGCCTCAGCAGTGGTTTCATTGTTCTCGGACAACCGGGGATACTTGTGTTTCATTTGGTCTTCTCGTTCCCAGGTAAACTCTGGGCCACGACGGGAGTTCCAACGAACTCGAACAATAGGTATCCTGGCTTGTTTAAGAATCTTGACCTCCCGGTCCAAGATTTCCACTGTTTCTTTCACAAATCGCAACTGATCGTCGATGGTGAGCTCCTTGAAAGGAACTGTGAGGGTTTCATCTGACAGACACATCTTCAGATTCGACACATGGAATACGTTGTGAACTCCACTGAGTTCTTCGGGTAGTTTCAATCTGTAGGCCATCTTGCCAATTTTCTCCGTGATTTCGAAAGGTCCAACATAACGCGGGTTGAGTTTGCCTCGTATACCAAAATGAACTACACCTTTCCAAGGTAGGACTTTAAGTAGCACTCGGTCCCCACCCTGGAACTCGAGTGGTTTCCTGCGCTTAACAGCGTAGCTTTTCTGACGGTCACGAGCTGTCGCCATTTGTTTTCGTATCTGAGAAATCTACTCTGTTATGTCCACAACGAGCTTTGGGCCAGTGATTTGGCTGCTTCCAACTTCTGCCCAAAAAAGAGGTGATCGGCACTTTCGTCCGCACAATGCCTCGAACGGAGTAGCCTGGATGCTGGTGGGGTAACTAATGACATACGAAAATTCCACTAAAGGTAGATACCGCTCCCAGCCGTTACCAAAGTTAATTACACATGCTCGAAGCATGTCTTCAAGAGGTTGGATGGTGCGTTCAGTCTGCCCATCCGTCTGTGGATATTATGTTGTGCTCATGTCTAGACGTGTGCCAAAGGATTTGTGCATCGCTTGCCACAAATCAGATGCAAATCGTGGGTCGCGATCAGAGATAATGGAGGTTGGCACCCCGTGCCTAGCAACCACTTCTTTCAGGTAGATGACTGCAAGTGTAGAAAAACTTATCCGCTTCCTTGATGGCTAGAAGGTGTGCCGGTTACGTGAGACAATCAATGATCATCAGGTGATAATGCTTCCTTTTCGAGTTATAAGTAGCCTAGTGATAAAATCCATGGCAGTCCGTTCTCGTTCCCATGTGGGTGTTTTTGGTTGCTAATACTTCACCTTGACTTTCCCACAAGTCAACATCATCCCCATACCCAGCTAGGTGAGCCGTCATACCCGATCACCAGTACAAGGTTATAAATCCTAATGTCTCTCATCAAAACCCAGATGACCGGAATATCAAAGCCGGTGCGCTTTGCCCAACACGAGTTCCCTACAATTGTCGTATAATGAGGTCCACACTCATTCCTGAGGTAGTGAATATCACCCGCCCTGCCCGAAGTTGCTTCTCCAAGCCCCGCATGGGTCCGACTTGAACGTCTTCTTCCTTCTGTTCTCCAGTTTGAACCGAGCGAGTCTGATCAGGTATGTTAGAGTCGATAGCGAGCTGCAGAGCTCGTGTATGTTTAGGGTTCACAGTCGTACTCATCCAGTAGTTCCATCCAGCGATGTCATTGCATGCTTTAGCACTTGTGAACATCGATTCACGGGAGGCCCTTGTGATTGGTCTAGGTAACGCATTCGGTACCGTCCAAGAAATGCCTCCAAGTAAATCCAAGGACCACGGTTTCCACCGCCGGTTGTGTCGTGCGGTTCCTCTGGTAACTCTATTACGTAAATCATCACTCTCTTGCGTTGCGTCGACGTGTAAACATTGCAGAGTTGGGATTCGAAAGCTGAAAGGCAACCTCCTGTTTTGTCTTTCCCGAACACAGCACCCTACTGTGCTAAAGAGATTTAAGCTGCGCGATCTTCAAAAATCCTGTGGTGAATCTGCGATAGAGTCTAGTGTGACCAAGAAATTGCTGCATTCTCGAAGGGATATTTGGTGCCGAACAATATCTAACGAAATGGATCTTTAGCGAGATCCATGTGTATTCCCACTTCGTTGATCATATGACCAAAAAGGTATCTCTCGAATCCAGAAGTTACCTTTAACAAGACTTCGTGGGGAGTGGCTCATCCCTCAGGAGCTCTAAAATAAGATACAAATGCTACCCACGGCGTTCCATTCTCCTGGTCAGGATTCAGAACCTTGTCAACAAATACGGTCGATTCATGTTATCCCTAAAGCTGCTGGTGTGTTGATCAACTCAATGATCATGATGTAAAAAGTTGAAATGGCTGCCATGCGTTCGACGTGCTTTTCTAAGAGCATTCTCCTCTTGGACTTCCTTCTGACAATAGTTCGTTCACTAGCCAATCCTCGAATGGAAGCTTGTTCCTTGCAGCTGGTCGACGGGTTGTCAATACGTGGTCGATGCGAACGGTTCCTAACTGTCACCTTGTTGAGTTCCCGATAATCAGTACACCTATGAAAAGGCTTCTCTTCCTGGGTATAGCGAGGGCTCCTTACAGCAAAAACTAGATCCGATGAAACTCAAGTCCAATAATCCCTGAAGTTGACTAGGCAGTTCCTGCAACCTTCCTGGTGTAAGACAATAAGGTATACTAGTAACAAGGGCTACCTCTGACATGATACCAATATGATATTCCACCTGACGATGTGGGGGTAAACCTGACAGTTCTTCTAGTAGTACTTAGGGAGAATCACGAACAATTGGTGGATCCTCGATCCTCCTTTCCTTAGCCTTGACATTAGTAACGAGTGCTATCATTGCGGGGTAATCCTTTCGTAAACGCTCCTAGATTTTTTTGCTGAAATGACGCTAACCATTGTACCGCTCTGGCGCGTTAGAACAGATAACAATCCTCCACGAGGGATACGCAGAATTGTCCCCTCACAGGGTACATCTATCAAGAATAACAGAAGAAAGGTCGATGCCGAACACTTGTGCCACAAGGTCATGTTTGCATCCCAACGATCATATGAGGTTTCCATTGTCTAACCATCGGCCGATTCCACAACTGGTCCAAACTCTTAAGAGCATCAGGGTCGAATGGAACAGAGACGAAGTGGGCTGCTACTCATACTTGCTACCATGTCGTTAAGTCCTGACGTCGCCCACGCCAATTCTGAATGCCCTTCCAAGAGCATTATTTCTGGTGTTGCTGTTTTCATTACTAGGATTCCAAGTACTGTCGTTGTTTCCTTTGATCGTTGACCTCTTAACTTAACTACGGCCAATCCATGTTGTAGGCACCTTTATTTCCTTACTGAAAGCTAGGGTTACGGGTACCTTGTTGTTGCTGTGACAGCTGCCCCCAATGTCGTTGCTCGAAATGAAGCCCTATGATTCTTCACGATTATAGTCCATCTTTTCACATCCTGAATCGCTACTCTCTGTGCTGGCAGTTACCATGCCACACTAGGGTCAATTATCATCACTTATGCCTCGATTGATTCGTAAGAGTTGACTCCCATGGGTCGCTGACAAGGGTTAAGGATTCGATTGAAGCCAATTCGTTGGTGCTATTTGCCGGTAATCAGGGTCGTCAAAGTACTGAGGTCGGTAAAGTGCTACGCTCATCCTCCTGTCCATCGATGTTGCAAGTGGTTCGAGTAATACTCAGTATGTTGCGGGAGTGTTGCAGAAGTGATCGCACTTCAGAATCTGAGGCGTCAATACGTTAAGTTCCAGCAAGCGAAGAAAGGTGAGAAATATATAGATCAATCATTCGATGCTGCGACCGCCAACACATGGACGTTCGTATAAGCAACTAACATTCTACACGGTTCGCTGAGTTCAGATGGGTGTTCAGGTAACACTCGATAGCATCGAGTTTTGAAAGGATCCAAAGATAAATGAAAAGTTCACGCTGAGTTTGAGTAGGGGACAATTACTGCTATGACCCCTATAGGTTTGTTATGTTTCATATTGATCAAATAACGGGACGGAACCCTTTTTCCACTTGTTAAGCCTCACTGGGACTCACATGCACCCCACATTATTATTATGTGTGCACCCACAATAATATTGTGATTTGCATGCTCATCTCAGCTCCTCTTAACTCATGTCAAATGGTTCCTCAAACTCGAGTAGCAACAAAGAGTATCACGAAGCGTAAGTCATGAAGGTTTAGGGAAATACCACCCTATCAGTCACATAACACATGCGAGTGTACATGAATTCATACTGTTGTGCTAAACGTGCAATCACATGAAATATCATATGTAGGTGTTCATTAGTTATGCAGTACAATGAGTATACGAGAGACGAACCTTGCAATCTGGAGCTGAGTGTCATGGTCATATTCACGTCTTTAGAACTGTTCGGTTATAGTCTGGTTTTACAAAAACATTTTCCCCTTTTTAAAACCAAGTTCACTATAACCAATGGCTCTGATACCAATCTGTCACACCCCCAAAATACCACTCGCCTAAGCACCGCAGGGCGTGTGACGTACCAGGATCTTAGCCATCAATCACATTGAACTCATAGGTATATGTAAATAAAACTTTCATTGATTAACTGTAAATGTTACAACGTTACAATAATTTACAGTTTACAGCGGAAGCATAAATCATTCGTTAAGTGTTTATTAACCACATGTAAAAAGCCATTAGTCTTGTATTGTGTTTCCATGTATCTTGACCCATGACCACTCCAGCTTCTCAGACAACAAGTTCCATTGATATGTACCTAAAGGCCTGCAAGGAATGTAACAACGAGTCAACAACAAAGTTGAGCGAGTTCACAGTTGGTTGTTTAGTTTTACCAGTTTGTTTTGAAATCATAAGTTGTTTCGTAAACCACGAGTTAACCGGTAGCCTTTTGTTTCCCAAACCATAACCATAACCAGTGGGGGGCTTCCCCATGTGAACCACTAGACCATACCATATCGACTACTAACGAAAATAAGTTGTGCCCTACATCAGTGTCTATCATCACTGATAGTTTGCCATAGTCCATTAGTACACGCCCGTTCGAACGACACGGTGTGAGGTTTGTCAAACCTAATAGTGCTATTAACTAATGACCCGATCACCATCGGCCTCGGCGATTAAGTCGATATAAAGTGAGGGACTTCATGATATAGTTTTGTCTAGTAAGTTGTAAGGTTGTTGTCCTACCCAAGGAGGACGAACGTACGTATTCTACCCAAGGAGAATACGCAGGATTTATAGTGGCATCCTACCCAAGGAGGATGGCCGTACATATCCTACCCAAGGAGGATATGTAGAATTCCGTTTTAGTTTCTTAACCCATTCCCAAACCACCGGGAATCCCATGCCTTGTAGAAAGTGTGAACTCACCTCGGTTTGCTCGGTAAGATTATTTACTCGTGAACACACATATATTCGGTTCTCAAACTTGTGCTCGATGTAGTTCACAGAGTCATAATAAAATAGAACAAGGTCCGCCGAGCCCACTTGGGTTTTTATTTCATGTTTAGGCTCCTAAGATACTGGGCCGAGAATGTTTAAGAGTCCAAACATGTGCGCGGTCCAACACCCTCGCGGCCCAAAGGCATTGTCAAACACATACAATAGTCCAAACTACGCACACGGCCGCACGAGATTACATTTACGTGTAACAAGCTTAACACAGTCTTGAACGTGGATGAAAATTAATACAGGTTGTTTATATAGACCACATCCAAATACGACGAAAGGCTCCCAAAATACGAGTTGTCACAGACTCTTTGGTGCCGATCATTTTCTAATAGAATGGATCTTAGCGAGATCCGCGTGTATCCCCACTTTGTTGACTACGCGATTAAGTAAGTGTACTTCTCAAATCCTGAAGTCACACCTAGGTAGACTTTGCATGGAGTTTGCTCCTCCCCTAGGAGCTCTATGATGAAATACCAGTGCCGATCATGGTGTTCCTTTCTCCTGGAAGAGATTCAAAACATCATAGATAAACACGGTTGACGAATCTGGCGAGAGGAGGTTGACACATACTATTCATGTGATCGTAGTGGCCGTACTGTATCTGTAACGCCATGCTAGGAATCATCCTCCCCTGAGTCTTCCATCAAGTGACAATCCGATCTTAAGTCGGTTTCCGAATAGAAGCTTGATCTTTGCAGCGGGTCAAGCAAGTCGTCGATGCGAGATAGAGGGTGACGGCCTATGATTGCCACCTTGTGGTAGTCTGTACACGTACGAAAGGACTCGTCTTTCACTTCCGCAATAGAGCGCGTTTTCCCCAAAACGAGAAACTAGATCTATAAAACTCTCATCCTGTAGTTTCCTGTAGTTGATTGGACAGTTCTTGCAACTTTCCAGGCACCAAACGATAAGGAGTACGAGTAATCAAGGCCGCCTCTGGTCGTGAGATCAATCTGGGACTCTACCTAATCAATTGTGGAAGTAAAACTGAAAGTTCCTCAAATAGCACGCTGAGTGGATTCACGAACAATTGGTGGATCCTCGATCCTCTTTCCTTAGCCCAAACATTAGTAACGGTTGCTTAACATAGCGGGGTAATCCCTCCGTAGACCCTTCTGGACCTTCATTGCTGAGATTATGCTAACCTTTACACCACGCTGGTACTTTAGGACAGACGACAACTCTCCACTATGGAGAGGGATACACAAAGTTTTCTTCTTACAGGGTATATCTGCGCGATATCTAGAATAACCAATCCACACTAACTACTGCTTCGTAACTATCAAGGATAGCAGAAGGAAGGTCGATGGCAAACACTTGTCCCACAAGGTCAAGCTTGCATCCCAACGAACATACGAGGATTCAATTGACTTGCCATCAGCCAATTCCATAACAAGTTCGGTTTTAAGAAGCATTAGAGTTAAACAGAACAGAGACGAAGCAATTAGTTACCCCAAAAACATACAAGCTACCATGCTGCCATTCCGCCTGGCGTCGCCTACGCCACTCCTAAATGCCCTTCCACGAGTACCACTTCCAGTGTTGTTTTCACTGTCACTAGGATTCCCAATACTGCTGTCGTTCCCCTGGTTGTTGTTGTCTTCGATCTAACAACGGCCGATCCATGTCGTAGGCACCTCCATCTTCCATACCGTAGGCTACGATTATGAGTTCCTTGATGTTGTCGTGACTGTTGCCTCTACTATCGTTGCTTGAAACGGAGCCCTACAATCTTTCACCAACAGGGTTCATCTTGTCACCTTTCCGTGTCACGTCCTAAGGCGTTACTCATTGTGCTGGCAGCTACCCATTCCATACCATAGTCCATGGTCATCGTTTATGTCCCGATTAACTCGTAAGAGTTGACTCCCATAAGTCGCTGACTAGGGTTAAAGATTTGATTGGAGTCAAATTGCTAATGTTCGTTGCTGGTAATCAGGGTCGTCCAAATACTGAAGTCGGTAAATTACTACGCTCATCCTCTTGTCCATCGATCTAACAAGTTGGTTGAGTAATACACGGTATGTTGCGGGAGTGTTGCAGAGGTGATCGCACTTCGGGACCTAAGACGTTAATACATTGAGTTCCAGCAACGAAGAGAAGTGAGTAAGGTAGCGACCAATCATTCGACGCTGCGACGTCCAACCCAGGGACGTTCGTACTAGCACCTAACATTCTACGCAGTTCGCTAGGCGTTCAGATGGGTGTTCAAGTAATACTCGATAGCTTCGAGATTCGTAAGGATTCAGAGAGGAGTGAAAAGATCACGTTCAAGTAGGAGGCAATCACTGCTAGGACTCCTATAGATTTGTTACGTTTCTCACTGTTCGAATGACGGAACAGGACCCCTTTTTCACTTGTTAAGCCTCACTGGGACTCACATGCACCCCACGTTTTTATTATGTGTGCACCCACAATAATATTGTGATTTGCATGTTCATCTCAGTTCCTCCTAACTCGTGTCAAATGGTTCCTCAAACTCAGATATCAAACGGAGGTTATCAAAATGATAAGATCAAAGAAATCCAAGGACTATGACATACTATCAACGCATCATAATGCAAGCAAACAATTCATGTAATCATGCTATAGTGACGAGTGTGTGTTCGTACGCTACATCATAAACAAATGTGTACTAGCCATGTAATGTACGCAGCAGGTGAAAAAGACGAACCTTGCAATCTGGAGCTGAGTGTCATGGTCGTATTCACGTATTCAGAACAGTTTGGTTATAGTCTGGTTTTATAAAAACATTTTTAAAACCAAGTTCACTATAACCAGTGGCTCTGATACCAAACTGTCACAACCCCAAAATACCACCTAGGGAATGTCCATGTTAGGCGTGTGACGTACCAATAACGAGCCACTAATTACATTGAACGCGTACAAGTTTCAAAATAAAATCCTTAATTATTAATGTAAAATACCATCAACGAGTTTAAATGAAAACCAACATGTCCAGCGGAAGCAAATAGTAAACCAATGTTAAACTGTTTCAAAAACCAATGTATGATATCAATAGTTCAATCACATGAATCCCTCAATAGTTCAATCACATGAATCCCTCCAGTCGACCCATGACCACTCCAGCTACTCCAGACAGCAAGTTCCAATCCAAGACATCTAACGACCTATAAGCATGCAGACAAGTGTGTCAGACGACGCTGGTGAGTTTAAAGTTTTGTTAACGCGTTTCGTTACCAGGTATGTGTATAAAATAGTTCAACAGTTCAATAATTTGATTTGATGTTGTTATTAACTCGATTACCGCAGATGGCTACAAGATGTATTTGCCTAACCCCAATGTCTCTATCAAAACATTGGTTATGCTTTAAGGAAATTAGTTCACGCCCGTCCTCCCCGGTACGGTGTGAGGGTGCCAAACCTAATAGCGCTATCAACTAATAACCTCGTTGCCTCCCCGGCAACTGTCGATAGATGTAAGGGGTCTTATGTGATAGACAATGAGTGTAATAACAAGCATCCCATTAACCTGACGTTCCTCCCGGAACGTTACCCGATATCCCTCCCCGGAGCGTAGTTACTTGTTTACAGTTTATCAACCAAATCCTAACATGGTTATCAATGATATTCAGATTCACATTCATTCAAAGCACGTATTTTAACAGGCTGCATTCATCAATTGGGTTATCACGTAACACATAGCGGATATTTGGATCACGTATAGGTTCACACCACAAGTTCATGTTTCAACCAACCATCTAACTGTTCATTATCATTCATCATCCAACCCATATAACTAATCATACATCATGTCAATTCATTATCACTGTATAACCTAGACAAATATCCAATTCAAGCAATTGTGCGACCGAGCTTTTAGTGTGCGACTTATTAACAATGCAGGTCACCCCGTGTGCAGCCCAAGTCAGTGTGAGCCCATGTGTCAGGTGCGCGGCCCCAAGTTGTGGCCCAACAGCCTTTGGTCCATCATACCCATGTGCGATTGATCGCCAGTGTTTGGCCCAACTGTATCGATGTTCGTCTAAGATTTGTGCAGCCCGATTACTAGGTAAGGCCCATTTAAATGTGCGACTGAATCGGTTAAATGGCCCGTTACACGTGTGTGCGACCTCGGTAGAGGTGTGTGACCTGTGGTTGTGGTTATAAGTGTGCGATTACCCATTACCGACTGTGCAACATGCCAATACAGGTGTGTACGCTAGGCTAGTATGTGACCAGATTGTTTACAATTACACATTATGCATTACAGTGGTGTACGAGGTGTGTCTTGGGTGCCACCCAACCTTATGCGATTCCATAATTACCCCCACCATACACTATCAGGCAATTACAAACCAAAGTCTACGAAAACCCTAATTGCCTTTTTAACAATAATAGATTATTCCCATTATTTTATCAGATCAGTCCATGCATAATTATTTTTTTTTTATTTTTATTTTTTTTATTGTGCACCCTAGTTCCTCCATGTTAAGATCAATCACAAACAATAATACTGTTATGGGTCATTTTCTAAGCATACATATCTTGACCAATATCCTGCTTTTTATTGTTTATTTGTGACCAGGATGCTGGACGAGGATATTGCTAACATCTTGGGGGATATCCTGAGGTTGATCGAATTAATCACGTGTAGGTTAAAGACTGGGACTTGCCAACGGTCAAATGGACTTCATCTCCTCAAGACTCGGGCGTATTTGTTATGGGAGAGACGTTGAACCCGAAAGACTAGGTCTACAACGTTCGTCTGAGGAATATTCGCTGGATCCCGGTTATTTAGGATAGTTTGTTACATTTGTTTTACTATAAATAGATGGGGGCGGATCAGATTAAGGCACAGCGAAACTTTCACACACTCTCGAACACTTTTGCTCTCTAGCTCTCTGCAAACACTACACATAAACACTTGTATTCAAATCACATTGTAACACCTAGTTGATTCGCTCCACATCCTGCACTGTATCCTGATATTTGAAGCAATAGAAGAACAAGGCAGCTGCGATTGTCAGCTCCCGAGGTTTTGTGCCGGCGATCTAGATTGATCAAGGGCTTTCCTCTTACATCACGTTTCAACCTTTACTTTTCTGCTCATTGTTTGATCACATATACAACTCTATATCTTGAGCCGTATCCTGAAACTGTTTTTATAACTAACTTGGTTAACATATTTTTCACACATAATTTTAGCACACTACCCCACTTAACTAATTTGATCACTAAATTGCTTCGGTAATTTTTGACCAAAACAATTTGGCGCCCACCGTGGGGCAAGTGGTGCTCTCTTTACTAAAAATCTTTGTGAAATCATTAATCGGTTTTCTGTTTTTGAAACTTTTTGCCACATTGTTTACAATGGCCTCAAGATCAAACATGAGCTCCTCCACTATGTCTGCTACAACCTCTGCTACTACCGGTTCGGTGCTTCCACCACCTCCTCCAAGGATGCCATTTTCTTCACAACCTCAAGATGTTATCCCTACTCGGAGTGTTCAGGGATCTGCTCCCGTTTTAGCCTCTAATGATGAAATTCTAACTTTATTTGGAAGTGTGCAGGAACAAATGAGGCAGCAACAGGAAACTAACCAAATGTTGTTAAGAGAAATACAACTCTTAAAAGCTAGCTCGAGTAGACCTGCTGAAGAAACTGTCACTCCTATACAGCCCAGGGCTTTGAACTTCAGTTCCGCAGTTTTCACTAAGGATAACAGGGGGAATATCGTCCCAAGCCATTCTCAGAATCATACCCCTGAGATACCCTCCTCGGTCAGGATGTCGACTGTGAGGAGTTCAGGATATGCTTCAGGATATGGCCAAAATCCTCAGACTGGTAATGTGTCAAATAATAATATTCTTGCTACTAACAACAATGGGTCTTTGCAGGATGCAGGTATGACGTCAACATTTACCAGGGAGCTCCAGAAATTGAAGGACATGATATCCAGTGTACCTGGAGTGGTCCAGCCAATTCCGGAAGTATCCCAAGACAGCCACAGGATATCCCGCTTTGCGTATCCTATCTGTGATGCTGAAATCCCAAAAAGATTCCAGACTCCCAATATGAAACTGTATGATGGGACTACGCATCCTGAGGAGCATATTGCCCAGTATAGGGAATGGATGGAAATCAATCCTATCCCTCCATATCTCAAGGAAGCATGCTTATGCAAGGGATTCGGTTCTACCTTGACAGGATCAGCCTTAAAATGGCTATTAAATGTTCCTCCTCACTCAATTACTTCGTTTGCTCATTTGGTTAATTTATTTAATAGTCAGTTTTCTTGCAGCCGAAGTTTTGAGAAACTAACCAGTGATCTTTAAAGGATAACTCAAGGGCCTCAGGAATCCTTGAGGGATTATGTGAACAAGTTTAGTCGGGAATCCTTGGATATTCCACATCTTGATGTTGCAACAGCTGTGCAGGCTTTTAAGATGGGGTTACAAAAGGATTCTCAATTTTATCAGGATCTCGTAATGAATCCTTGCAGGAATCTCGATGAAGCTCATAACAGGGCTTTGAGATATATCCGTTTGGAAGATGACAAGAAGATGCAAGAGAGGATGAATTCTACCTCAACCTACGAATCAACCAACAGGAAATCAGAATCCTCGTATAAGCCATATCGCTCCAAGCCATATGGCAGAAATGATAACAAGAAAGTGAATGCTGTTGAAGACGAGGATCCTGAAGAATATCCTGACTTTTCTGAATACTGCTTTTCTGTTAATATACCTGAGTTAATGTATGCTATGCAGGGTTTAGGGGACAAAGCTAGGTGGCCTCGAAAGAACCAGCAGAAAGCTGATTGGAAGGATAAATCCAAATGGTGTGCCTTCCATGAAGACTTCGGACATATGACCGAGGATTGCATTGCTTTAAGGAAAGAAATAAGTTACCTGTTAAGCAAAGGGTATCTGAAGGACTTGCTGGGAAGAAAGAAGAATAAAGGGCAGGATCCCGAGAAGGATCCTGAACGAGCAGCATCACCCCCAACAGATGCCAAGATAATTAACTTTATTTCAGGAGGATCTGACATTTGTGGGACTTCGTATTCGGCGGCTAAGAGACATGCAAAGGAAGCTAAGAGTGAAAGGGGAGACAAACCAGTCAGGATGACTACCCTCACAACTGATAAAGTGATCACTTTCGATAGTGATGACAGGGATACTGTTCAGGATCCTCACCATGATGCTTTGGTAATAACATTATATGTGGCTAACCATTTTGTACGTAGGATATTGGTGGACAACGGTAGTTCTGTCAATATAATTCAGCTGGAAACATTGAAAAGGATGAATGTATCTCCGATGGACATTACTTCGAAGTCCACTGTGCTCGTTGGTTTCAGTGGAGAAGCAAGAAATAATGTAGGAGAGATAAAATTACCAGTATATGTTGAAGGGGTCAACTCGATACAACGCTTTTGTGTAATGGACTCCTTATCCTGCTATAACATCATACTGGGCAGGCCGTGGATCCATGACATGAAGGTTGTGCCTTCGACTTATCACTAATGCATCAAGATTCCAACCCCTTGGGGGGTCATCAAAGTTGATAGTGATCAGCAGGAGGCGAAGGAATGCTACTCATCCTTAATGAAATCCTCAACCGAGCCTAATCCAGCATATCAATTAAAGATACGGGCCCGGGATATTGTGGAGGCTTCAGAGTAGGATACGAAGAAAGTTATCCTGGATCAGGATAATCCTGATATCTCGGTGCTCGTAGGAACCAATATCCCTCAGGATATTGAAGAACAATTAACTAACTTTTTGAAATGCAGGATGTCAACGTTTGCATGGAAGCATGAGGATATGACAGGTATATCCAAAGACATTATTACTCACAAGCTTGGAATTGACAGGTCATTCAAGCCTGTTCAGCAAAAAAGAAGGAAGTTTGCTCCTGAGAGAAATATAATCATCCAAGAGGAAGTTGAAAGATTGTTAAAGTCCAAAATGATCAGAGAAGTCAAGTTTCCAAGATGGTTGGCAAATGTGGTCGTAGTGCAGAAGAAAAATGGGAAATGGAGAGTCTGTGTAGATTACACAGACTTTAATAAGGCTTGTCCTAAAGACCCATTCCCCCTTCCTCATATCGATGCAATGGTGGATGCTACTGCTGGGCATGAGATGTTAACGTTCATGGATGCAACCTCAGGATTTCAGCAGATTCAAATGGAGCCTTCGGACCAGGAGGATACTGCTTTCATGACACCAACAGGTATTTATTGCTATACTGCTATGCCTTTCAGTTTGAAAAATGCAGGTGCAACATACCAGAGATTGGTGAACATGATGTTCAAAGATAATCTGGGGGACACCATGGAGGTACATATTGACGATATGGTGGTGAAATCTAAAAAGGCTGAGGATCACCTCCAGGATATCAAGGGAGCATTTGATATCCTGGATCAATACAACATGAAGCTAAATCCTGCTAAGTGTCATTTCGGAGTGGGGGCAGGAAAGTTTTAGGATATATGGTGACTAAAAGAGGGATAGAGGCAAGCCCGGAGCAGATTAAAGCTATCCTGGATATCAAATCACCTTCAAATATGAAGGATGTTCAATGACTAACAGGCCGAGTAGCAGCGTTGAACAGATTTATTTCAAGATCCTCGGAAAAGTGCAAGGAATTTTATGATATCCTCAAAAAGAACAAGAAGTTCGAATGGGGAGCAAAGCATGAAGCAGCCTTGTAGGATTTGAAGCGATATCTCTCGACTGCACCTCTATTGATGAAGCCTGAGAATGGTGAACCACTATCCCTATACCTCGTTGTATCAGGGAATGCTGTAAGTGCTGTTCTTATAAAGGATCATGAAGGTCAGTAGTATCCTGTTTATTATGTTAGTAAAAGTTTGTTAGATGCTGAAACTAGATATTCTCATTTAGAAAATTGATACTAGTGTTAGGGGTGGATTTCTAAATGATCAGTGATCCTTGTTTACTGTTGGGTTTAGTGATCCTCAATTCTGTCTGAAGTAGTGATCCTCAGAAGTGTTGCAGGATCAGGATCATGGATCACTATAAGGATCCCTGTACTAACGATTGTCTACTTTGAATTTGTAATTGTTTTGCAGGAGTATCAGCTTGGACTTGGTCTTGGCGATATTCCTGGAGAATATTCTAAGTCTATTCCGCACGTGCTTGGCCAGAAATGGACGTTGTGGAGTCGTAGAGGACTTGCACCATTTGCGGAATGTTAGTTAGGCTAGATATTTTCTAATTTAAAGGGGGTAGCGAGCTAGTTAGACAACACTTGGCTATTTTTGGCTACACACACACTCGTACAACTGCTCTCACCAGCTCTCGGCAAAACACTTAGCATTTTTCATACATTTCTACACGATACACTATAGTGATCCTTGTACTTAGCTCGTTATCATCCGAAGTTGTAATACATTTCTTGTTTAATTTGAGTTGGTGATCGGTAGTTTCCATCACCCGAGGTTTTTTATGCCGGAGATCATTCATTGATCAAGGGCTTTTTCCTCGTATAAATCTTCGTGTCACTTGTTCATTACACTTCATAATGATCCTTATTGTTGTTCATCAATTCAAGCATCATACCTCACAACAGAAAGTTTGGTTACATTGTCATTGCTTGATTTTTTACCAAAATAGTTTGGCGCCCACCGTGGGGCCATTGGAGCTTTGTTCCTAGAAAGATTCGTATTTTCGTGGTCATTTCGGTTCGCTACAACCAAACAGATGGCTTCCTCAGTGAAGAATACTTCAAGTTTGATGCCCTCATTCAGTTCTTCACAAGGCGTTCCTCCTTTGCCTCCACCACCTTCTGGATCCCAAAAGAATGCTGAGAATGCTACGAAGAAACCAACTCCTATTTTCCAAAAACCGCCTACTTCTTCTGTTTCAACTAATCCTACTACTAATGATCTTTATGCCCTGATTTTGCAGATGAGGAATTGTTAGGGGAGGATTTCTTAACGACCTGTGATCATCAATTATTATCCTGCTTGGCGATCATTACTTCTGTGTCAGTTAGTGATCCTCAGAAGTGCTTCAGGATCAGGATCATGGATCATCCTAAGGATCCTTATACTAATGATTGTCTGCTTTGAATTCGATATTGTTTTGCAGGAATACTGGTTTGGACTTAGTCTTGGCAACGTTCCTGGAGAATATTCCACGCTTATTCCGCACGTGCTTGACCATGGTGAACGTTATGGAGATCGTGGGGAGAAGGCATGAATTGCGGAAAGTTAGTTATTTAGATATTTTACTGAATTTAAAAGGGGTAGTGAGCTAATTAGACAACACTTGGCTATTTTTTGGCTAACACACACACTCGTACAACTACACTCACCAGCTCTCGGCAAAACACTTAGCATTTTTTCATACATTTCTACACGATACACTATAGTGATCCTTGTACTTAGCTCGCTATCATCCGAAGTTGTAAAAAGATTATTGTTTAATTCGAGTTGGTGATCGGTAGTTTCCATCACCCGAGGTTTTTTATGCCGGAGATCATACATTGATCAAGGGCTTTTTCCTCGTATAAATCTTTGTGTCCCTTGTGCAATTCATTTCATAGTGATCCTCATTGTTGTTTACCAATTCAAGCATCATACCCCGTAACAAAGAGTTTGGTTGCATTATCCTCGTCTGATTTTTGACCAAAACAGTTTAGCGCCCACCGTGGGGCAATTGGTGCTTCGTTCCTAAGAAATTCTCATTTTTGTGATCATTTCGGTTCATTACATCCAAGCAGATGGCTTCATCATCAAAGAACACTTCCAGTGCGATGTCTGCAGTCAATTCGTCCCAGGGCATTCCACCTTTGCCTCCACCACCTTCTGGACCTCAGAAAAATGCCGAGAAGAAACCAACTCCCATTTTCTCAAAACCTCCAACTTTTTCTGCTTCTTATACTCCTACTACTATTGACTTGTTTACTCTGATTTTGCAGATGAAGGAGCATATACAGCAGCATGATAAGACCAATGAAAGGATTCTTAGAGAAATTGGAGACATCAAGAAACAGAAGAGATCGGCAGAGGATCATTCCCCACTGATGCCCAGATCTTTGAATTTCGATACTCCGATTATAACTTCTCAGCCTTCAGCGGTTCCAGATGTTCAATATGTGGGAGGACCAAAAGGAGTGCATTACGGATCATCATTGTTTTGGTCAAAAAATCTGATGAGGATATTACAACCAAACTCTCAGTTACGAAGTATGATGCTAATAATGTAGAACAATGACAAGGATCACTTCAATGTAAATTGCACAAACGACACAAGAATTTATACGGGGAAAAAGCCCTTGATCAAGAGTTGATCTCCGGCACAAAAAACCCCGGGTGATGGAAACTACCGATCACCAAGCTCAAATAAATGAATAAATGTTTACAACTTCGGATAGTAACGAGCTAGGTATAAGGATTACTATCGTGAAATGTGTAAAAGTGAGTGAAAACGAATGAATGTTCGTCGAGAGCTTCAAGAGTGCGAGTATATGAGTGTGTGTAGCTGAAAATGGCTAAGTGTTCTAAATTCTAGCTCGTTACCCCTTTTAAAATAGAAGTTAACTACAATAACTAACTATCCGATCTTTGTGCCAAGCTCCCACGTTCTCCACAATGTCCATTTTTGGCCAAGCACGTGCGGGATAATTTGGGAATATTCTCCAGGAATATCGCCAAGACTAAGTCAAGCTTGTTATTCCTGCGAAGTAATACAAAACATAAATAAACAATCGTCAGTACGAGGATCCTTAAAGTGATCCATGATCCTGATCCTAAAGCTCTTCTGAGGATCACCACCTGTCACAGAAGTAAGGATCATTAATTAGGATAACGAATAAGGATCACTAATTGTTAGAAAATCCTCCCCTAGCAATTGCCCCCAAAATATAAGGAGTAATTTGTAAAATAAGCGAGTTATATTTTCTTGATCTTATCCGCAACTAACTAACGGATGTATAGCCGTTGATATCGAACTAGCCGTTGCAACCATGACGTCACAGAAGTGACAACCCTGCACGATCATGATTATAAATAGGAGATAGAGATAGGATCAAATGCATTTAAATCCGAAAGATACTCCCTTTATATTCTCAGTCGAAGATCAATCAGGTATCTCTTTCTTCATCTTCTTCCTTCTCTTACTCTGTTTTTCTTTCTTTATCACCATCACTTTGAGAATGATGCTCCGAAGCTCACCGGGCAAGGATCACAAGAAGAACAGCCCTCCGAAAAGCCAGGGGATCATCGAAGATTCCATTAAAGAACGCTGCTGTTTCAATGATGCACAAATCGATAGGATCCGCCACTGCTTCCCGGCGAACACCGAGTTTAGACCTTTTGACCCCAATGCCCTGAGTGATCATATCTCCGACAAGTGGGTTGCTTTCCCCATCACTCCGTTCACCATAGGCTATACATACCCTTTTCCAGCCTTCACCCAATCTTTCTTTTCCCTAACCGGCATCTCTTATATTCAAGCCATGCCGATGATTTGGAGGGTTTTGTACACCCTTGAAAGGATCATCGAGCAGGAAGGTATAGACCTAGGAATGTCAGAGCTGGGAGAGCTGTATGATCTTACTACCTTTGGTTCTCATCGCTATTTGTTTAAACGTAAGCCCGGTGAGGAACACCCGATCTTCAAAGCCACCAAGAACGATGCTAATTGGAAGCGGCGTTTCTTTTTTATCAAGAGAGATTCTATTGAGGATGGAAAGGATCTACCCAAGAAATGGGCTACCCATGGTAGGGTGGAGGATCCTGAGAAGGATCACCAGAAACTTTCTTTTGATGTAAGGATCACTTATATTTTTACTTTCTTGTTATGCAGCTATCACCGTCTCACACCTCAGATTGTCCCCTGCTGCTAAGGAGAGGCTCCTTGCTTTCAAGAAACTTGATCCTGAAACAAGATCTTTCAAGACAACAACCCAAGATTCACAGGAGGTATCCTCAGGCTCTGTCACGATGTCAAGTAAGTATCCTTGTTTAAAATTTAAATAAATAGTGAAATATAAATTAAGAAAAGATACTTATCTTGTTTTGGTTGTGTAGGTGCTGGAAAATCCACCAAGTCTGCTTCAAAGTTCAATGTCACTGATCTCACTACTGTCAGATCCTCCAAGAGAAAAGCTCCTACCAGTCCGACAGCTTCGGTCCCCAAGGCACCCCTCAAAGGAAAGGCAATCAAGAAGAGAAAAGCCTCTGAAGCTGAGGATCTGCAGGGTCTGCCTCTGATCCGTCATCAATTCCTCGAGTACTTTAATGAGGTAAGGATCACTGTCTCTGCTCGTATATCCTGTTGACATATCCTGCTGATATATCCTGCTGATTTGAGGATCACTTAATCCTGACCTTATCCTTTATCCCTTTTGCAGAAATTCTCTGAGATTGAGGATTATGTTGGCCACGTTGAGGATCAGGATAGGAAGATTGCCGACCTCCAGCAGGTTGCAGTGCTTAAGGACCATGCAATTGCTGATCTTCAGAAGGAAGTCCGAGATGCCAAACAGGAGACGGCCAAGGTGCTGATCAATGTTGACTATGAGAAGCGTGAGATCACCGAAGACGCCAAAGTCTCTGCCGCCATAACAATGTACAAGACCAAGCTGCAAATGGCCTTGGAAGCTCAGGATCCTTCTTTTGACAAGAGCACCTGGGATGTTGAAGGCTGGAAGGCAAGGCTGGCTGAACTGGACGATGAAGAGGCTGAGGAGGTTGAAGAGATCCTGACGATTGAAGCTGGAGGCAAGGGTGAAGGTGGTGAAACAAGTGGAGCTGGAGGTGATAATGCAGCGAAGGTTTAGGCTGCAGGATTGGGCGATGATGGACATTCTTAGACGCAGCCGGAGCCCAATTTTTAAATTTGGTAGTAGCTTTTTGTGGTTGTGATGTCGAACAATTTGATGGTTTGTACTTGAACAATAGTTTTTAGGATTAAGGATCATGTATGATCCTTTGGACAATAGGCAGGATTGCAATTGGTGGAGGGATCCTCTGTTTGGGGGATGAAGCCATTGTAATCCTGCCACCTTTATATTCCTACACTATCTTTGAACTTATTATCGTGGACACCCTTTACCTACCCCAGCGGACGGGCCACGTTTTGCTGGTAGATGCTCGGGGTAGGTAATTTTGACAACCTTTTAAGGGTTACCACTTTGTTAATAAATAAAATCTTAACCTTTTGTCGCTTATCTTATGTTGTTATCCTTGTGTTTCTTTGATTTTCCTTTGTTTTGATGCATATTCATTAAATAATTTTGAATAAGTCAGATTGAAAATATTTAGGATATGATCCATGATCAGATATCCTATAGTTAAAGAATCCCAAAAAGCAATATGTTTTAAGGATCACAAGTCTAGTTGTCAAACTTTAAGGGTTATTCAAATAAATAATGAATAGAATTAAAAATAGTTAAGGATCATACCTGAGGATCCAAGTTAGGATCCTAACCATAATAAGGATAACTGTAAGATAAACCTTAGAAAGAAGTAAGGATCAAGGATCCCTAGTTGCTTATCTTCAAGGACCTGAAATAGATCATAACTTGGGACTAATCCAATATAAGATTAGAGTTAGGAACTGGGGACAAGCCCACGGATAACTGGGGACAAGCCCAAGGATAACTGGGGACAAGCCCAAGGATCGTATGTAAACTGGAGTATGGCCCTAACTGGCGACTATCCAAACTTAGTGACATGAAAATGCCAAAACCTTAGCTAACGTGAAAACGTTAGAAACCTTAGCTAACGTGAAAACGTTAGAAACCTTAGGAACGGATGTATGGTACGTCTACCATTATACGTAGGATCCTAGGTATAGCCAGTACAATGGAATTATCAGCCCCTAAAACGAGTACTAGTCCCACTGCCTTGAACTATACCAGGATCATCATGTGCTACAGGCGGAACTGGGGTCAAGCCCAAATAACTGGGGTTAAACCCAAGGAACGAGTTGCTTCAGCGGATAACCAATGTTATGCTAAGGATACCTGAACTTTCAAAACTTAAACTCACGTGAGAGATGGATAAAGGATACATGATCCTTATCCTTATATGAGAAAATAAAGAAATGAAATAGTTCAAGTTTAGGATATTACCTAAGTAAGGATCACCGATACTTTGAGGATCCTTTGAGGATCATCTGTGCCATGAGGATCCTGCTCACATGAAATATTTCTTCAAGTGGACAGCATTCCAAGCCCTTGGTAGCAAATCACCTTCCATGGTTAGCAATCTATATGCCCCCTTTCCTGCTTCAGCTTCAATCAAATAAGGGCCTTCCCATTTTGGAGCCAATTTCCCATCAGCAGGATTGGTGGTATTCTGAAATGCATTCCTTAATACCATATCTCCAACTTGAAACCTCCTGATCCTGACATTTTTGTTGTAAGCACCAGCCATTCTTTGCTGATAATTGGCCATCCTTATCCTAGCCATATCCCTGATTTCTTCAATAGTATCCAGGTCTTGAGCCAAGTTCTCATCATTCTCCTCAGGGTCACGGGTACTTGTTCTAGCAGTTGGAACCACCATTTCTGTTGGGATCACTGATTCTGCCCCAAATACCAAAGAGAATGGCGTTTGACCAGTAGCGTTTTTAGGGGTTGTCCTATCAGCCCAAAGCACATAGGGTAGTTCTTCTGCACATTTCCCTTTCTTGGATCCAAGCTTCTTCTTCAAATTGTTGATGATGATCTTGTTGGATGATTCTGCCTGACCATTAGCTTGTGGGTGGACTGGTGTTGATGTTATCATCTTAATCCCCCAGCTGTCACAAAAGTTAGTGGTTCTGCCCCCAATAAATTGGGAACCATTATCACATATGATCTCAGAAGGAATTCCAAATCTAGTTATAATATTTCTTTTAATGAAGGATATAACTTCCTTTTCCCTGACTTGGGCAAAAGCTTCAGCCTCTATCCACTTGGAGAAGTAATCAGTCATAGCAAGCATGAATACTTTTCCACCAGGTGCCTTAGGGAGCTTACCAACTATATCCATACCCCATCTCATAAATGGCCAAGAGGAGGATATAGGATGCAATAATTCAGCTGGTTGATGAAGGATATTACTGTGTCTCTGACAAGGATCACATCTTTTAGCATACTCCACAGCATCTTTCTTCATGGTTGGCCAGTAGTATCCTGTCCTCTGGATCCTTGAGAATAATGCCCTGCCCCCAGTGTGGTTTCCACAATCTCCTTCATGGAAGTCTTTTAAAACTTCTTGGATTTCAGGATCCTCAATGCATCTCAAGTATGGTCCTGCAAGAGATCGTCTATACAACATATTATTTAAAATTGTGAATTGAGATACCTTAGATTTGAAAGCCCTAGGGTTTTCTCCTGTAGGAATCTCTCGATGTTGTAAGTATCTCATAATTGGTGAGATCCATGATCCTGATCCTGAATGGGATTGAGTATCCTCACAAGGGATAATTGCAGAATCATTTCCTATCTCCATAGCCTCGTGATCCTCGATAGCCGGGGTCAGGATATGGATAATAGGGATCTTGATATCCTCCGGGATCTTCAAGGATGATCCTAAGTTAGCCAATGCATCAGCCTCTGTATTTTCTTCCCTTGGTACCAGCGTCAAACTAAAGGAAACAAAAGAGAGTGCCAAACTTTTGACTATCTCTAAATATTTGGTTAGCTTTTCACCTTTAACAGCGTAGGATCCATTAAAGTGATTTGTAATTAACAATGAATCTACATGTACCTTAAGATACCTGATCCCCATATGCTTTGCAATTTGCAAACCAGCAATTAAGGCTTCATATTCAGCCTCATTGTTAGTGGTTTGGAACTCACAAGCTATAGAGTGGGGTATTATGTCCCCCTGTGGCGATTTTAGTAGTATTCCAAGCCCTGTGCCTTTGACATTTGAGGATCCATCAGTATAAAGTATCCAAGGATCCTTGGTCTCTTCTAGCTGCTGGACTTCTAACTCAGCTTCTTCTTGTAAATCATTACTGAAATCAGCCACAAAGTCAGCTAATGCTTGGGATTTGATGGCTGTCCTAGGCTCATATCTTATATCATATGCACTTAGCTTCACTGCCCACTTAGCCATCCTTCCTGACATCTCTGGTTTCCTGAGGACATTCTTAATTGGAAAATTAGTTTTAACAATGATAACATGAGTTTCAAAATAATGTCTTAACTTAGTAGATGCCATAATTAATGCAAGAATAAGCTTTTCAAGGTGTGAATACCTGGATTCGGCATCAAGTAAACTTTTACTTACATAATAGACAGGATGTTGTGTACCTTCATGATCCTTAACAAGGACCGCACTTACTGCTTTTGAGGATACTGCAAGATACAAGGATAGCACATCGCCTTTTTCTGGTTTCATCAAAGCCGGGGTTGAGGATAGGTAATCTTTGAGGGCTCTTATAGCATTTTCATGCTTCTCAGTCCACTCAAATTTCTTGTTCTTCCTTAGGATATCATAGAATTCTTTGCACTTCTCTGAGGATTTGGATATAAATCTGTTCAAAGCTGCTATCCTGCCTGTTAGCCTTTGAACATCCTTAGCATTGGCCGGAGATTTGATGTTCACTATTGCTTTGATTTGTTCTGGGCTAGCTTCAATGCCTCTCTTTGTCACCATATATCCTAAGAATTTACCTGCTTTAACACCAAAGTGACATTTTGAAGGATTAAGTTTCATGCTATATTTGTCAAGGATATCGAATGCTTCCTCCAAGTCCCTTAGGTGATCCTCAGCTTTTATGGATTTTACCACCATATCATCTATGTAAACCTCCATAGTTTGTCCAATCTGATCCTTGAACATCATATTCACCAGCCTTTGATATGTTGCACCTGCATTTCTTAGTCCGAACGGCATAGCAATATAGCAGTATATACCAGTTGGAGTCATGAAGGCTGTATCCTCTTGGTCGGATGGTTCCATTTGGATTTGTTGGAATCCAGATGAAGCATCCATAAAAGTTAACAGTTCATGACCCGCAGTTGCATCCACCATGGAGTCAATGTGGGGTAATGGGAAAGGATCCTTGGGACATGCCTTATTTAAATCGGTAAAATCGACACATACCCTCCACTTTCTGTTTTTCTTTTGAACAACAACCACATTGGCCAACCATCTTGGATACTTGACCTCCCTAATCATACCTGCCCGGAGCAATTTCTCTACCTCTTCCTGGATAATGGCATTCCTTTCCGGTGCAAACTTTCTTCTCCTTTGATGGATTGGTTTGAAGGATCTGTCAATCCCGAGTTTGTGAGTGATTACATCTTTGGATATTCCAGTCATGTCTTCGTGTTTCCATGCGAAGGTAGTCTTTCTCCTTTTGAGGAAGGATACGAGGTCTTCTTTCATTTCGCCAAGGATCCCTGATCCGATGTAGATTTTGGATTCAGTATCATCAGGATCCATGAGGATTTCTACCACATCCTGCTCTCTTGCCTCCAAGACATCCCTTGGAGGATACCTTGATTGCTATTGCTCCCTTGACTTCGAGGCTGGTTTCATCGATGAAGTGTAGCAATTCTTAGCCTCCTGCTGATCACTATCAATCTTCACTATTCCCCAAGGACTAGGAAGCTTCACACATTGATGGTAAGTAGAGGGGACTGCTTTCATATCGTGTATCCAAGGCCTGCCAAGGATAACATTACAACAAGATAAACAGTCAATAACACAAAATTTTTTATAAGAGTGTAGGCCTTCAATGTATATTGGGAGTTTAATGTCCCCCAGGGTATTCTTAGTTTCGCCACTAAATCCCACGAGCACGGAGGATCTTGGTATGATGTCCGATTCAGGAATACCCATCTTCTTTAGAACATCAAGCTGGATAATGTTCACTGAGCTTCCTCCGTCTATAAGGATCCTGCGGACAAAATGGTTAAAAATGAAAAGAGTAATAACTAAACCATCGTGATGAGGATCCTGGATATCAACACGATCATCCTCATCAAAGGTTATGACTTTTCCTTCGGAGACACTTGATGTTCGAACAGGTCTTTCTCCATTGTCGATTTTAGTTTCCTTTGCATGCCTTTTAGCTGCTGAGAAGGATGTGCCGCAAATGTCTGATCCTCCAGAAATAAAGTTTATTACTTGTGCATCTGCTGGAGGGGCTGGAGCCTTCTCAGGGATCCTTTCAGGATCCTGAGTCCTTGACTTTTTTCTTCCCAACAATTCTTTTAGATGCCCCTTGCTCAACAAGTATCCAATTTCCTTTCTCAGTGCAATGCATTCTTCTGTGAGATGCCCAAAATCTTCATGGTATGCACACCACTTTGATTTATCCTTAGTTGCAGCTGGCCTATCATTTTTTCTCGGCCATCTAGCTTTATCACCTAGGTTCTGCATCGCAAGGATTAGTTCATTGTTATCAACACAAAAACAATATTCGGAAATTGGAGGATAATCCTCATCATCCTCTTCTTGATCAACAGAATGCATGTTCTGGTTATCAGATCTGTTGTAGGATCTGAACTTGTTGTTCCTGAATGAGGATCCTTGCTTATCCTGCTTTGAGGATCCTGCTAACCTCTCCTGGATCCTCTTGTCGTCCTCTAGCCGAATGAACCTAAGTGCTCGTGTTCTTACCTCATCTAAGTTCCTGCATGGTGTCATAACAAGATCATCATAGAACGACGAATCCCTAAGCAATCCCATTTTAAAGGCCTCAACAGCCGTAGCTATATCTAAGTTGGGAATGTCTAAGGATTCTTTACTGAATTTGGTAATGTAATCCCTTAATGATTCATTATGACCCTGGGTTATCCTATATAGATCACTAGTTAATCGTTCGAATTTTCTACTACAAGAAAACTGATTATTAAACAAGTTAACTAGATTAGCAAATGAGGTAATAGAATAGGGAGGAAGACTTAGCAGCCATTTGAGAGCTGATCCAGTAAGAGTGGATCCAAATCCCTTGCACAGGCATGCTTCCTTTAACCTTTCTGGAATTGGATTGATCTCTATCCTCTCCCTGTATTGTGCTATGTGTTCTTCAGGATCCGTCGAACCATCATACAGCTTCATTGTTGGCACATGGAACCTCTTGGGTATCTCAGCATCACAGATTGGTGGTGCAAAACGAGATATCTTGTGGCTCCCTTCTGCAATCTCTGGGATAGGTTTGACCACTCCTGGAACACTTGATATCATGTCCTTTAGCTTTTGCAATTCTCTGGCCATGGCATGATTGATACCTGGATCCTGCATAAGACCATGGTTAGTAGTATAAGAATTATTAAAAGTGTTACCTCCCATTGGATTCAGATTAGGAAGATTGGATGTTAATCCATATTGTTGGGGCTCTGGAATGATCGAGGGACCAGTAGAGGCCTTGGTCTGCATTGGAATAAAATCTCCCTGATGGACATCTGAACTTCCTGTTTGCAAACTCCTCAAGGATCCTGGCATCTGGAAGGATCCCTGAAACTGTGATGATCCTGGAACAAAGGAGGATTCTTGAACCTGGGATGATCCTGGTACAAAGGAGGATCCTTGAACCTGGGATGATCCTGGAACAAAGGAGGATCCTTGAGCCTGGGATGATCCTGGAACAAAGGAGGATCCTTGAACCTGGGATGATCCTGGAACAAAGGAGGATCCTTGAACCTGGGATGATCCTGAATATCCTCCTGAATTCGTGAGGGATCCCATATGCTGAGGATAGGATCCCGCTGGCTGGAAATATGAACCTGATGCCTGGGTCACTGTTGTTGTTCCGTAGTGCACTCCTTTTGGTCCACCCACATATTGAACATCTGGAACCACTGATGGATGGGAAGTAATCACTGGAGTATCAAAATTCAAAGATTTTGGCACCAGTGGGGAATGATCCTCTGCCGTTTTCTTTTGTTTCTTGAGATCTCCGATTTCTTTGAGAATCCTTTCATTGGTCTTATCCTGTTGCCGTATCTGATCCTTCATCTGCAAAATCAAAGTAAACATGTCACTAGTAGTGGGAGTGTAAGAAGCAGAAGAAGTTGGAGGTTTTGAGAAAATGGGAGTTGGTTTCTTCGCAGCATTCTCAGCATTCTTCTGGGATCCAGAAGGTGGTGGAAGCAAAGGGGGAACGCCTTGTGAAGAAGTGAATGAGGGCATCAAATTTGAAGCATTCTTCGCTGAGGAAGCCATTTGCTCGGTTGTAGTGAATTGAAATAAGCACAGAAATGCGAATTTTTCTAAGGATGAAGCACCAATTGCCCCACGGTGGGCGCCAAACTGTTTTGGTCAAAAAATCTGATGAGGATATTACAACCAAACTCTCAGTTACGGGGTATGATGCTAATAATGTAGAACAATGACAAGGATCACTTCAATGTAAATTGCACAAACGACACAAGAATTTATACGGGGAAAAAGCCCTTGATCAAGAGTTGATCTCCGTCACAAAAAACCCCGGGTGATGGAAACTACCGATCACCAAGCTCAAATAAATGAATAAATGTTTACAACTTCGGATAGTAACGAGCTAGGTACAAGGATTACTATCGTGAAATGTGTAAAAGTGAGTGAAAACGAATGAATGTTCGTCGAGAGCTTCAAGTGTGCGAGTATATGAGTGTGTGTAGCTGAAAATGGCTAAGTGTTCTAAATTCTAGCTCGTTACCCCTTTTAAAATAGAAGTTAACTACAATAACTAACTATCCGATCTTTGTGCCAAGCTCCCACGTTCTCCACAACGTCCATTTTTGGCCAAGCACGTGCGGGATAATTTGGGAATATTCTCCAGGAATATCGCCAAGACTAAGTCAAGCTTGTTATTCCTGCGAAGTAATACAAAACATAAATAAACAATCGTCAGTACGAGGATCCTTAAAGTGATCCATGATCCTGATCCTGAAGCTCTTCTGAGGATCACCACCTGTCACAGAAGTAAGGATCATTATGTAGGATAACGAATAAGGATCACTAATTGTTAAAAAATCCTCCCCTAACAATCAGCAATGACTCAGGCTTCAGGGTTACACTTCCAACCAGCAGGATCCCATCCTCAGCATACAGGATCCTTCGCAAGCTCAGGAGGATACTCGGGAGCGCAGCAGACTCAAGGGTTCTGGCCGTTTCAAGGATCCTCCCAGGTTCAAGGATCCTCCTATGTTCAAGGATCCTCCCAGGTTCAAGGATCCTCTTATGTTCCAGGATCCTCCCAGGTTCAAGGATCCCCCCAGTTTCAAGTATCCTCCCAGGTTCAAGGATCCTCCTATGTTCCAGGATCCTCCCAGGTTCAAGGATCTTCCTACGTCCCAGGATCCTCCCAGGTCCAAGGATCCTCTCAGTTTCAGGGATCCTTCCAGATTCCGGGATCCTTAAGGAGTTTGCAATCAGGGAGTTCCGATATCCATCAGGGAGATTTTATTCCAATGCAGACCATTGCTTCTACTGGTCCATCGGTCATTCCAGAGCCCCAACAATATGGATTCACATCTGCTCTTCCTAATTTGAATCCAACGGGAGGTAACACTTTCAATAATTCTTATACCACTAACCATGGCCTTATGCAGGATATAGGTATCAATCATGCCATGGCCAGAGAATTGCAAAAGTTAAAGGATATGATATCAAGTGTCCCAGGAGTGGTCAAGCCTATCCCGGAGATTGTAGATGGGAGCCATAAGATATCTCGTTTTGCACCACCAATCTGTGATGCTGAGATACCCAAGAGGTTCCATGTGCCTACCATGAAGTTGTATGATGGTTCAACAGATCCTGAAGAACACATAGCACAGTACAGGGAAAGGATGGAGATTAATCCCATCCCAGAAAGGTTAAAGGAAGCATGTCTGTGCAAGGGATTTGGATCCACTCTTACTGGATCGGCTCTTAAAAGGCTGCTAAGTCTTTCCCCTTACTCTATTACCTCATTTTCTAATCTAGTTAACCTATTTAATAACCAGTTTTCTTGTAGTAGAAAATTTGAGCGTTTAACTAGTGATCTGTATAGGATAACCCAAGGTCATAATGAATCATTAAGGGATTATATCACTAAATTTAGTAAAGAATCCTTAGATATCCCTAACCTGGATATAGCTACGGCTGTTGAAGCCTTTAAAATGGGATTGCTTAGGGATTCATTATTCTATGATGATCTTGTTATGACACCATGCAGGAATCTAGATGAGGTAAGAACCCGGGCCCTTAGGTTCATCCGGCTAGAGGATGACAAAAGGATCCAGGAGAGATTAGCAGGATCCTCAAAGCAAGAGAAGCAAGGATCCTCATTCAAGAACAACAAGTTCAGATCCTATAACAAATCTGGTAACCAGAATGTGCATGCTGTTGAACAAGAAGAGAATGATGAGGATTATCCTCCAATTTCTGAATATTGTTTTTCTATTGATAACAATGAACTAATCCTTGCGATGCAGAATTTAGGTGATAAAGCTAGATGGCCCAGGAAAAATGACAGACCAGCTGCAACTAAAGATAAGTCAAAGTGGTGCGCATATCATGACGATTTTGGGCATCTCACAGAAGAATGCATCGCACTGAGAAAAGAAATTGGATACTTGTTGAGCAAGGGGCACTTGAAAGAATTATTGGGGAGAAAGAAGTCAAGGACTCAGGATCCTGAAAGGATCCCAGAGAAAGTTCCAGCCCCTCCAGCAGATGCACAAGTTATAAACTTTATTTCTGGAGGATCAGACATTTGTGGAACATCCTTCTCTGCAGCTAAGAGACATGCAAAGGAAACCAAGATGGATAATGGAGATAGACCCATTCGAACATCCAGTGTCTCCGAAGGAAAAGTTATAACTTTTGATGAGGATGATCGCGTTGACATTCAGGATCCTCATCATGATGGTTTGGTTATCACTCTTTTTATTTCTAACCATTTTGTTCGCAGGATCCTTATAGACGGAGGAAGCTCTGTGAACATTATCCAGCTTGATGTCCTCAAGAAGATGAATATTCCTGAATCCGATATCATACAAAGATCCTCTGTGCTCGTGGGATTCACTGGCGAGACTAAGAATACTCTGGGGGACATTAAACTCCCAATCTATATCGAAGGCCTACATTCTTACCAAAAGTTTTGTGTTATTGACTGCTTATCTTGTTGTAATGTTATCCTTGGCAGGCCTTGGATACATGACATGAAGGCAGTCCCATCCACTTATCATCAATGTCTAAAGCTTCCTAGTCCTTGGGGAATAGTGAAGATTGATAGTGATCAGCAAGAGGCTAAGAACTGCTACACCTCATCAATGAAACCAGCATCAAATTCAAGGGGACAATAGCAATTAAAGCGTCCTCCAAGGGATGTCTTGGAGGCAAGAGAACATGATGTAGTAGAAATCCTTATGGATCCTGATGATCCTGAATCTAAAGTTTAAATAGGATCAGGGATCCTTGGTGAAATAAAGGAAGACCTCATCTCCTTCCTCAAAAGGAGAAAGACTACCTTTGCATGGAAACACGAAGACATGACAGGTATATCTAAAGATATAATCACTCACAAACTTGGCATTGATAGGTCCTTCAAACAAATCCATCAAAAGAGGATGAAATTTGCACCAGAAAGAAATGCCATTATCCAGGAGGAGGTAGAGAAATTACTCCGAGCAGGTATGATTAGAGAGGTCAAGTATCCAAGATGGTTGGCCAATGTGGTTGTTGTTCAAAAGAAAAACGGAAAGTGGAGGGTATGTGTCGATTTCACCGATTTAAATAAGGCATGTCCCAAGGATCCTTTCCCATTACCCCACATTGACTCCATGGTGGATGCAACTGCGGGTCATGAACTGTTGACTTTTATGGATGCTTCATCTGGATTTCAACAAATTCAAATGGAACCATCCGATCAAGAGGATACAGCCTTTATGACTCCAACTGGTATATACTGTTATATTGCTATGCCATTTGGACTAAGAAATGCAGGTGCAACTTATCAAAGGCTAGTGAATATGATGTTCAAGGATCAGATTGGACAGAATATGGAGGTTTACATAGACGATATGGTGGTAAAATCAAAAAAGGCTGAGGATCACCTAAGAGACTTGGAGGAAGCATTCAATATCCTTGACAAATATAACATGAAACTTAATCCTTCAAAATGTCACTTTGGTGTTAAAGCAGGTAAATTCTTAGGATATATGGTGACAAAGAGAGGCATCGAAGCCAGTCCAGAACAAATCAAAGCCATAGTAAACATCAAGTCCCCTGCCAATGCTAAGGATGTTCAGAGGTTAACAGGCAGGATTGCGGCTTTAAACAGATTCATATCCAAATCCTCATAAAAGTGCAAGGAATTCTATGATATCCTAAGGAAGAACAAGAAATTTGAGTGGACTGAGAAGCATGAAAGTGCCTTAAGAGCTCTTAAGGATTACCTATCCTCGGCCCCGGCCTTGATGAAACCAGAAAAAGGAGATGTGTTATCCTTATATCTCGCGGTATCCTCAAAAGCAGTAAGTTCCGTCCTTGTTAAGGATCACGAAGGTACACAACATCCTGTCTATTATGTAAGTAAGAGTTTACTTGATGCTGAATCCAGGTATTCACACTTAGAAAAACTTATCCTTGCATTAATTATGGCATCTACTAAATTGAGACATTATTTTGAAACTCATGCCATTATCATCAAAACTAATTTTCCAATTAAGAATGTCCTCAGGAAACCTGAAATGTCAGGAAGGATGGCTAAGTGGGCAGTGAAGCTTAGTGCATATGATATAAGATATGAGCCCAGGACAACCATTAAATCCCAAGCATTAGCCGACTTTGTGGCAGATTTCAGTAGTGATTTGCAAGAGGAAGCTGAGTTAGAAGTTCAGCAGCTAGAGGAGACCAAGGATCCTTGGATACTCTATACTGATGGATCCTCAAATGTCAAAGGAACAGGGCTTGGAATACTACTAAAATCGCCACTGGGGGACATAATACCCCACTCTATAGCTTGTGAGTTCCAAACCACTAACAATGAGGCTGAATATGAAGCCTTGATTGCTGGCTTGCAAATTGCTAAGCCTATGAGGATCAGGTATCTTGAGGTACATGTAGATTCTTTGTTAATCACTAATCACTTTAATGGATCCTATGCTGTTAAAGGTGAAAAGCTAATCAAATATTTGGAGATAGTCAAAGAATTGGCATTCTCTTTTGTATCCTTTAGTTTGACACAGGTACCAAGGGAAGAGAATGCAGAGGCAGATGCATTAGCCAATTTAGGATCATCCTTGAAGATCCCGGAGGATATCAAGATCCCTATTATCCATATCCTGACCCCGGCTATCGAGGATCATGTGGCTATGGAGATAGGAGAGGACTCTGCAATCATCCCTAGTGATGATAATCAATCTCACTTAGGATCATGGATCCTTCCAATCATGAGATACATACAACATGGAGAGATTCCTACAGGAGAAAACCCTAGGGCTTTCAAAATTAAGGTATCTCAATTCACAATTTTAAATAATATGTTGTATAAACGATCTCTTGCAGGACCATATTTAAGATGCATTGAGGATCCTGAAATCCAAGAAGTTTTAAAAGACTTCCATGAAGGAGATTGTGGAAACCACACCGGGGGCAGGGCATTATTCTCAAGGATCCTGAGGACAGGATACTATTGGCCAACTATGAAGAGAGATGCTGTGGAGTATGCTAAGAAGTGTGATCCTTGTCAGAGACACAGCAATATCCTTCATCAACCAGCTGAATTATTGCATCCAATATCATCCACTTGGCCATTCATGAGATGGGGCATGGATATAGTTGGTAAGCTCCCTAAGGCACCTGGTGGAAAAGTGTTTATACTTGCTATGACTGATTACTTCTCCAAGTGGATAGAGGCTGAAGCTTTTGCCCAAGTCAGAGAAAAGGAAGTTATATCCTTCATTAAAAGAAATATTATAACTAGATTTGGTATTTCTTCTGAAATTATATGTGATAATGGTTCCCAATTCATTGCGGGCAGAACTACTAACTTTTGTGACAGCTGGGGGATTAAGATGATAACATCAACACCAGTCTACCCACAAGCTAAAGGTCAGGCAGAATCCTCCAATAAGATCATCCTCAACAATTTGAAGAAAAAGCTTGGATCCAAGAAAGGGAAATGGGTAGAAGAACTTCCTTATGTGCTTTGGGCTGATAGGACAACTCCTAAGAATGCTACAGGCCAAACTCCATTCTCTTTGGTATTTGGGGCAGCATCAGTGATCCCTACAGAAATGGTGGTTCCAACTACTAGAACAAGTATTCGTGATCCTGAGGAAAATGATGAGAACTTGGTTCAAGACCGGGATACTATAGAAGAAATCAGAGATTTGGCAAGGATAAGGATGGCCAGTTATCAGCAAAGAATGGCTGGAGCCTACAACAAAAATGTCAGGATCAGGAAATTCCAAGTTGGTGATATGGTACTAAGGAAAGCATTTCAGAATACCACCAATCCTGCTGATGGAAAGTTGGCACCAAAATGGGAAGGACCTTACTTGATTGAAGCTGAGGCAGGAAAGGGGGCATATCGATTGCTAAAAATGGAAAGTGATTTGCTACCTAGAGCCTGGAATGCTGTCCATTTGAAGAAATACTTCATGTGATAAGGATCCATGATCCTCACATGATAAATAACCTTAAGGGATCCTTAAAGCACAGATGATCCTCATTTTGGTAACATTCTAATCTTAAACTATTTTATTTCCTTACTTTCTCACATAAGGATAAGGATCCTGCATCCTTTATCCCCATTTCACATGATTTTGAGTTTTGAAGGTTCAGGTACTCTTAGCAAAAGGATGATTATCCACAAAAGCAACCAGTTACTTGGGTTTGACACCAGTTATTTGGGCTTGACCCCAGTTCCGCCAGTAGCGCACGATGATCCTGGTATAGTTCATGGCAGTGGGACCAGTACTCGTTTTAGGGGCTGATAATTCCATTGTACTGGCTATACCTAGGATCCTACGTATAATGGTAGACGTACCATACATCCGTTCTTAAGGTTTCAAACGTTTTCACGTTAGCTAAGGTTTTGGCATTTTCATGTCACTAAGTTTGGATAGTCGCCAGTTAGGTCCATACTCCAGTTCACACACGATCCTTGGGCTTGTCCCCAGTTATCATTGGGCTTGTCCCCAGTTATCCTTGGGCTTGTCCCCAGTTATCCTTTGGGCTTGTCCCCAGTTGCTAACTTTTATCTTATAATGGCTTAGTCCCAAGTTATGTTCTATTTCAGGTCTTCGAAGTTAAACAACCAAGGATCCTTGATCCTTACCTCTTATTAAGGTTTGTCCTATGGTTATCCTGGTTATAGTATTAAGGGTTAGGATCCTAACTTGGATCCTCAGGTATGATCCTTAACTATTTTGATTTTATTCATTAATTATTTGAAAAACCCTAATACTTTGACAACCGAACTCATGATCCTTAAGATATACTATTTTTTGGAATTTTTCAACTATAGGGTATTTGATCCTGGATCATATCCTAAACTTTTTATCTAATTTGTTCAACTTTTCTTATTCAGACAAGTGTACATCAAAACAATTGAAAATTAAAAGGACAAACAAGGATAATAACACAAGATAAGCCAAAAAAGATTAAAGTTATTTTATTAACAAAGGTTTAACCATCGAAGGTTGTCAAAATTGCCAACCCACATTTCTACCAGCAAAACGTGGCCCGTCCACATGGGTTGGCAACGAGTGTCCATTGTTAATGCAGTTATAGCAAGTGCAGGAAATCAAAAGGCGGCAGGATCACAATGGCTTCATCCCCCAAACAGAGGATCCCTCCACCATTTGTAATCCTACCTATTATCCAAAGGATCCTAGATCCTTAATCCTAAAACTATTATTCAAATACAGACCATCATTGTTTTAAAACAGCACAACCACAAAACAAACTACTACCGAATTTAAAAAATTGGGCTCCGGCTACATCTAGGAATGTCCATCATCGCCCAATCATGCAGCCTACACCTTCGCTGCATCTTCATCCCCTCCAGCTTCGGTATCCTTCACCTGATCCTTTCCACTGCTTCCTGCCTCGATCGCCAAAACCTCCTCAGCCTCCTCATCATCTTCCAGATCAGCTAACCTCGCTTTCCAGCCCTCAACATCCCAGCTGCTTCTGTCGAAGTCAGGATCTTGAGCCTCCTGGGCCATCTTTAGTTTTGTCTTGTACATTGTGATGGCAGCGGAGACCTTTGCACCTTCTATGAGATCATGCTTCTCGTAGTCGATGTCGATCAAGATTTTAGCTGTCTTAGTCTTGGCGTCTTGAAGGGCTTTTTTGAGATCAGCAATCTTAAGATCCTTGAGCACTCCAACTTGTTGGAGGTCAGCAATCTTCTTATCCAGCTCCTCAATGCTCCCCACGTAGTCTTCAATCTCAGCAAATTTCTGCAAAAGAGACAAAGCAGTTCAAGATCAGATGGTCCTCAAATAAGTAGGATATCTAGGCAGAATTGGTGATCCTCACCTCATTGAAGTATTCAAGGAATTGGTGGCGGATCAGTGGCAGGCCTTGTAGGTCCTCTATCTCAGAGTTTTTCCTCTTCTTGCCACCCCTTCCTTTAATGGGTGCCTTGGGGATGGAGACGCTAGGGCTGGCAATGGCCTTCTTCTTTCTGGATCGAACAGTGTCAAGGTCGGCCATGTTGAACTGGGAGGCAGGCTTGGAATCTTTTCCGGCACCTACACATTCAAAGCAAGATAAGTATCCTTATCCTATTTCTATTTAACTATTTATTTCAATCTTTAACTATATAAAAAGCAGGATACTTACTTGACATGGTGATAGAACCTGAGGATACTTCTTGTGAATCCTGGGTGTCTGTCTTGAATGATCTGGTTACAGGTTCAAGCCTTCTAAAAGCAGCAAGCTTTTCCTTGGTGGTAGGTGATGGTATGAGGTACGAAACAGAGATAGCTGTATAACATAAAACAAAAGGGTGTTAGTGATCCTTATACAAAAACAAGACTACCTGGTGATCCTTCTCAGGATCCTATGTCCTACCATGGGTGGACCACTTCCTTGGTAGATCCTTTCCGTTTGGAATGGTATCCCTTCTGACAAAGAAAAAGCGTCGTTTCCAGTTTGTATCGTTCTTGGTGGCTTTAAAAATGGGATGTTCTTCGCCGGGTTTTCGCTTAAACAGATATCGGTGGGATCCAAACGTCGTGAGATCATACATCTCTGCCAGTTCCGACATTCCTAAATCAATCCCTTCCTGCTCTATGATCCTTTCAAGGGTATATAAGACCCTCCAGATCATCGGCATAGCTTGGATGTAGGAGATGCCGGTAAGGGAGAAAAAGGATTGGGTAAAAGCTGGGAAAGGATAGGTGTATCCTATGGTGAATGGGGTAACCGGAAAGGCAACCCATGTCTCAGAAATGTAGTCGCTCAGAACAGTGGGATCGAAGGGTTTGAAAAAGGTGTTCGCCGGAAAGCAGTGCCGGATCTTATCTATTTGCGGATCAGAAAAGCAACACCTCTCATTCGCTGAATCTTTGATGATCCCTTGACTTTTCAAGGGGCTATCCTTCTGGTGATCCTTGGCGGGGGAGGACCGGAGCATCATTCTTAACGTGATGTTGGTAAAGAAAGAAAAACAGAGTAAGAGAAGGAGAAATAGGAAAAGAGATACCTGATTGATCTTCGGCTGAGAATTTAAAGGGAGTTTCTCTTGAATTTAAATGCAAATTGATCCTATCTCTAACTCCTATTTATAATGATGATTTGCAGGATTGTCACTTCAGTGACGTCAGGTTTGCAACGGCTAGTCCGTCTTCAACGGCTAGTTATCCGTTACTTTGTTGCGGATAAGATCAACAAAATACAACTCGTTTATTTACAATATTACTCCTTATATTTTGGGGGCAATTGTTAGGGGAGGATTTCTTAACGACCTGTGATCCTCAATTATTATCCTGCTTGGCGATCCTTACTTCTGTGTCAGTTAGTGATCCTCAGAAGTGCTTCAGGACCAGGATCATGGATCATCCTAAGGATCCTTATACTAATGATTGTCTGCTTTGAATTCGATATTGTTTTGCAGGAATACTGGTTTGGACTTAGTCTTGGCAACGTTCCTGGAGAATATTCCACGCTTATTCCGCACGTGCTTGACCATGGTGAATGTTATGGAGATCGTGGGGAGAAGGCATGAATTGTGGAAAGTTAGTTATTTAGATATTTTACTGAATTTAAAAGGGGTAGCGAGCTAATTAGACAACACTTGGCTATTTTTTGGCTAACACACACACTCGTACAACTGCACTCACCAGCTCTCGGCAAAACACTTAGCATTTTTTCATACATTTCTACACGATACACTATAGTGATCCTTGTACTTAGCTCGCTATCATCCGAAGTTGTAAAAAGATTATTGTTTAGTTCGAGTTGGTGATCGGTAGTTTCCATCACCCGAGGTTTTTTATGCCGGAGATCATACATTGATCAAGGGCTTTTTCCTCGTATAAATCTTTGTGTCCCTTGTGCAATTCATTTCATAGTGATCCTCATTATTGTTTACCAATTCAAGCATCATACCCCGTAACAGAGAGTTTGGTTGCATTATCCTCGTCTGATTTTTGACCAAAACAGGAATCATGCACAAGAGCAGGATAAAACCAACGAAAGGATCCTCCGGGAGATTGATGAAATCAAGAAACAGAAGAAATCAGTGGAGGATCACTCCCCTCTGATGCCAAGGTCGTTGAACTTCGACACTCCGGTCATAACTTCCCAACACTCAGCAGTTCCGGACGTGCAATACTTGGGTGAACTACCAGGAAGGCGCTATGGAACAACAACAATGAGTCAGGCATTTGGCTCTTACTTCCAGCCGCAAGAATCCTCTTCTCAGCCATCAGGATCCTCCTCTCAGCACCAGGGATACTTCATGTCAGGAGGATATGTGGGAACGCATGCAGTACAAGAATCCTCCCAGGTCCAAGGATCCTCCCAAGTACGAGGATCCTCCCAGGTCCAAGGATCCCCCAAGGTCCAAGGATCCTCCCAGATCCAAGGATCCTCCCAGATCCCAGGATCCTCTTTGGTCCCAGGATCCTCTCTGGTTCCAGGATTCTCCCTTGTTCAAGGATCCTCCCTGGTCCCAGGATCCTTTCAGGTTCAAGGATCATCTCAATTCCAAGGATCCAACCTCCTTCAAAACCAGGGATCCTTGAGAAGTATGCAGCCTCAGAACTCGGATGTTCATCAAGGAGACTTCATACCGATGCAGACTATTACCTCATCTGGTCCTTCAATCATGCCAGAGTCTCGACAAGATGGATTCACATCCGCAATTCCAAACTCGAATCCTGTGGGAGGTAACACTTTTAATAATTTATATAACACTAACCATGGCTTTATGCAGGATACAGGTATCAATCAGGCCATGGCTAGGGAGCTACAGAAGCTAAAGGATATGATATCCAGTGTACCAGGAGTGGTTAAACCCATTCCTGAGATTGCGGATGGTAGCCATAGGATATCTCGTTTTGCACCACCTTTATGTGATGCTGAGATACCTAAAAGATTCCAGATACCATCAATGAAGCTATATGATGGTTCAACGGATCCAGAAGAGCATGTAGCTCAGTACAGGGAGAGGATGGAGATCAATCCAATTCCTGAAAGGTTGAAAGAAGCGTGTCTATGCAAGGGATTTGGATCCACACTTACAGGATCTGCTCTTAAATGGCTGCTAAGTCTTCCCCCTTACTCTATTACTTCATTTGCTAATTTAGTTAACTTGTTCAATAGTCAATTCTCTTGTAGTAGAAAGTTTGAACGATTAACTAGTGATTTATATAGGGTAACACAAGGTCAAAATGAATCACTTAGAGATTATATCACTAAGTTTAGTAAAGAGTCCTTAGATATTCCTAATTTGGATATTGCTACGGCTGTAGAAGCCTTTAAAATGGGATTGCTTAGGGATTCATTATTCTATGATGATCTTGTTATGACACCTTGTAGGAATCTTGATGAAGTAAGGACTAGGGCCCTTAGGTTCATCCGCCTAGAGGGTGACAAAAGGATCCAGGACAGATTGACAGGATCCTCAAAACAGGATAAACAAGGATCCTACTTCAGGAACAACAAATCCAAGTCCTACAACAGATCTGATAACCAGAATGTGCACGCAGTGGAACAAGAAGAGGATGATGAGGATTATCCTCCTATTTCTGAATATTGTTTTTCTGTTGATAACAATGAACTAATCCTTGCAATGCAGAATCTAGGTGAGAAAGCTAGGTGGCCAAGGAAAAGTGATAAACCAGCTGCTACAAAGGATAAATCCAAATGGTGTGCATATCATGAGGATTTTGGGCATCTCACTGAAGAGTGTATTGCACTTAGAAAGGAAATTGGTTACTTGTTGAGCAAGGGGCATTTAAAGGAACTCTTGGGACGAAAGAAGTCAAGGACCCAGGATCCTGAAAGGATCCCGGAAAGGGCTCCTGCTCCTCCAGCAGATGCACAAGTCATAAATTTCATATCCGGTGGATCAGACATCTGTGGTACATCCTTCTCAGCAGCAAAAAGACACGCTAAGGAAACCAAGATGGATAATGGAGACAGACCCGTCCGGACCTCCGTTGTCACCCAGGATAAAGTCATTACTTTTGATGAGGATGATCGTGTTGACATCCAGGATCCTCATCATGACGGTCTTGTAGTTACATTGTTTATTTCTAACCACTTTGTTCGCATGATCCTTATAGATGGAGGAAGCTATGTGAACATCATTCAGCTGGATGTTCTTAAGAAAATGAATATCCCAGAGTCTGATATTATCCCAAGATCCTCAGTACTTGTGGGATTCAGTGGAGAAACAAAGAATACATTGGGGGACATCAAACTCCCAATCTATATTGAAGGATTGCATTCTTATCAAAAGTTTTGTGTTATTGATTGCTTGTCATGTTGTAATGTTATCCTTGGCAGGCCATGGATACATGATATGAAGGCAATCCCATCCACCTATCATCAGTGTGTAAAGCTTCCAAGTCCATGGGGAGTGGTGAAAATTGAGAGTGATCAGCAGGAGGCTAAGAATTGCTATACCTCATCAATGAAACCAGCCTCAAGACCAAGGGAGCAATAGCAATTAAAGTATCCTTCAAGAGATGTCTTGGAGGCAAGAGAACAGGATTTGAAAGAAATCCTCATGGATCCTGATGATCCTGAATCCAAGATCTTCATAGGGTTAGGGATCCTTAGCGATATTGAACGGGAGCTAGTATCCTTTCTCAAAAGAAGGAAAACCACCTTTGCCTGGAAACAAGAAGATAAGACAGGTATATCTAAAGATATAATTACTCACAAACTTGGCATTGACAGGTCATTCAAGCCGATTCATCAAAAGAGGAGGAAGTTTGCACCTGAAAGAAATGCTATTATCCAGGAAGAGGTAGATAAGCTACTTCGAGCAGGTATGATTAGAGAGGTTAAGTATCCAAGATGGTTAGCCAATGTGGTTGTTGTTCAAAAGAAAAATGGAAAGTGGAGGGTATGTGTCGACTTTACAGATTTAAACAAGGCATGTCCTAAGGATCCTTTCCCATTACCCCACATTGACTCCATGGTGGATGCTACCGCGGGTCATGAGTTGTTAACCTTTATGGATGCTTCATCTGGATTTCAACAAATTCAGATGGAACCATCCGATCAAGAGGATACAGCCTTTATGACCCCAACTGGTATATACTGTTATATTGCTATGCCATTTGGATTAAGGAATGCAGGTGCTACTTATCAAAGGCTAGTCAATATGATGTTCAAGGAGCAAATTGGACACACTATGGAAGTCTATATTGATGACATGGTGGTTAAGTCCAAGAAAGCTGAGGATCATCTTAAACACTTGGAGGAAGCGTTCAATATCCTTGATAAATATAATATGAAACTTAATCCTTCTAAGTGTCATTTTGGTGTAAAGGCAGGTAAATTCTTAGGATATATGGTGACAAAGAGGGGCATTGAAGCAAGTCCAGAGCAAATTAAGGCTATTGTGAATATCAAATCCCCTACCAATGCTAAGGATGTGCAAAGGTTGACTGGCAGGATCGCAGCCTTGAACAGATTCATATCCAAATCCTCAGAAACGTGCAAGGAGTTTTATGACATCTTGAGGAAGAACAAGAAATTTAAATGGACTCAAAAGAATGAAAGTGCCCTTAAAGCTCTTAAGGATTACCTATCCTCAGCCCCAGCCTTGATGAAACCAGAAAAGGGAGATGTGTTATCCTTATACTTGGCGGTATCCTCAAAAGCAGTAAGTGCCGTCCTTGTTAAGGATCACGAAGGTACACAACATCCTGTCTATTATGTAAGTAAGAGTTTACTTGATGCTGAATCCAGGTATTCACACTTAGAAAAACTTATCCTTGCATTAATTATGGCATCTACTAAATTGAGACATTATTTTGAAACTCATGCCATTATTGTTAAAACTAATTTTCCAATTAAGAATGTTCTCAGGAAACCTGAAATGTCAGGAAGGATGGCTAAGTGGGCAGTGAAGCTTAGTGCATATGATATAAGATATGAGCCCAGGACAGCCATTAAATCCCAAGCATTAGCTGACTTTGTGGCAGATTTCAGTAGTGATTTGCAAAAGGAAGCTGAATTAGAAGTCCAGCAGCTAGAGGAAACCAAGGATCCTTGGATACTGTTCACTGATGGATCCTCCAATGTAAATGGAACAGGGCTTGGAATACTACTAAAATCGCCATAGGGGGACATAATACCCCACTCCATAGCCTGTGAATTTCAAACTACCAACAATGAGGCTGAATATGAAGCCTTGATAGCTGGTTTGCAAATTGCAAAGCACATGAGGATCAGGTACCTTGAGGTACACGTAGATTCTTTGTTGATCACTAATCACTTTAATGGATCCTATGCTGTTAAAGGTGAAAAGCTAATCAAATATTTGGAGATAGTCAAAGAATTGGCACTCTCTTTTGTATCCTTTAGTTTGACACAGGTACCAAGGGAAGAGAATGCAGAAGCTGATGCATTAGCCAATCTAGGATCATCTTTGAAGATTCCTGAGGATATCAAGATCCCTATTATCCATATCCTGACCCCTGCTATCAAGGATCATGTAGCTATGGAAATAGGAGAAGATTCTGCAATCATCCCTAGTGATGATACCCAATCTCATTCAGGATCATGGATACTCCCAATCATGAGATACATACAACATGGAGAAATCCCTACAGGAGAAAACCCAAGGGCTTTCAAAATTAAGGTATCTCAATTTACAATATTAAATAATATGTTGTATAAACGATCTCTTGCAGGACCATATTTAAGATGCATTGAGGATCCTGAAATTCAAGAAGTCCTAAAGGATTTCCATGAAGGAGATTGTGGAAACCACACTGGGGGCAGGGCATTATTCTCAAGGATCCTGAGGACAGGATACTATTGGCCCACTATGAAGAAGGATGCTGTGGAGTATGCCAAGAAGTGTGATCCTTGTCAGAGGCATAGTAATATCCTTCACCAACCAGCAGAGCTCTTGCATCCTATATCCTCTTCTTGGCCATTCATGAGATGGGGAATGGATATAGTTGAAAAGCTTCCTAAGGCACCTGGTGGAAAAGTATTCATGCTTACTATGACTGATTACTTCTCTAAGTGGATAGAGGTTGAAGCCTTTGCTCAAGTCAGAGAAAAGGAAGTTATATCCTTTGTTAAAAGAAACATTATTACTAGATTTGGTATCCCTTCTGAGATTATTTGTGATAATGGATCCCAATTTATTGGGAACAGAACCACTAACTTTTGTGACAGTTGGGGGATTAAGATGATAACATCAACACCAGTCCATCCACAAGCTAATGGTCAGGCAGAGTCATCCAACAAGATCATCATCAACAATTTGAAGAAGAAGCTTGGATCCAAGAAAGGAAAATGGGCAGAAGAACTACCTTATGTGCTTTGGGCTGATAGGACAACTCCCAAGAATGCTACAGGCTAAACTCCATTTTCTTTGTTATTTGGGGCAGAATCAGTGATCCCTACAGAGATAGTGGTTCCAACTGCGAGAACAAGCATTCGTGACCTTGAAGAAAATGCTGAAAACTTGATTCAAGACTTGGATACTATAGAAGAAATCAGGGACTTAGCAAGGATAAGGATGGCCAGTTATCAACAAAGGATGGCTGGAGCTTACAACAAAAATGTCAGGCTCAGGAAATTCCAAGTTGGGGATATGGTATTTAGGAAAGCATTTCAAAACACCACCAATCCGGCTGATGAAAAGTTAGCACCAAAATGGGAAGGCCCTTATTTGATTTAAGCTGAAGCAGGAAAGGGGGCATATCGATTGTTAACAATGGAAGGTGATTTGCTACCAAGAGCTTGGAATGCTGTCCATTTGAAGAAATATTTCATGTGATCATGATCCGTGATCCTTACCAGACAAGTATCCTTGAAGGATCCCCACTGACAGATGATCCTCTTTCTGGTAACATTCCAATCTCAAACTATTTCATTCTTTTTATTCTCTTACAAGGATAAGGATCCTGCGTCCTTTATCCTCCTTTTACTTGATTCTGAGTTTTGAAGGTCCAGGTATCCTTAACTAAGGATTGAGTATCCACAGAAGTATCCAGTTATCCTTTGGGCTTGTCCCCAGTTATCCTTTGGGCTTGACCCCAGTTATTTGGGCTTGACCCCAGTTCTTTGGGCTAGTCCCCAGTTTGGGCTTGTCCCCAGTTTCGCCAGTAGCGCACGATGATCCTGGTATAGTTCATGGCAATGGGACCAGTACCCGCTTTAGGGGCTGACAATTTCATTGTACTGGCTATATTCAGGATCCTACGTATAATGGTAGACGTACCATACATCCGTTCCTAAGGTTTCTAACGTTTTCACGTTAGCTAAGGTTTTGGCATTTTCATGTCACTAATTTTGGATAGTCGCCAGTGAGGGCCATACTCCAGTTTACATACGATCCTTTGGGCTTGTCCCCAGTTATCCTTTGGGCTTGTCCCCAGTTATCCTTTGGGCTTATCCCCAGTATATTGGGCTTGTCCCCAGAATTGTAGGGCTTGTCCCCAGTTACTAACATTCATCTTATAGTGGCTCAGTCCAAAGCAATATCTTATTTCAGGTTTGTGAAGATAAATGACCAAGAATTCTTGATCCTTACTTTCAACTAAGGTTTGTATCTTGGGTTATCCTGATTTTAAGTGTTAAAGGATAGGATCCTAACTTGGATTCTCAGGTATGATCCTTAACTGTTTTGATTTTATTCATTATGCATTTAAGTGACACTTATCCTTTGACAACTGAACTTATGATCCTTGAACTATTTTTTATGTGATCTTTGATCATATCCTTAACTCTTAAGGGATATTTTTTAATTTTTCCTTACTTGATAAGTTTAAACAACATGAACATCACAATAGATTGAAAAATAAAATAACCATAAGGATATCAACACAGGATATAGCCAAAAAGTTAAAGTCATTTTATTCATAAAAGCTTAAACCCTTTTAAGGTTGTCAAAATTGCCAACCCACGTTTCTACCAGCAAAACGTGGCCCGTCCACATGGGTTGGCAAAGGGTGTCCATTGTTCATAGGTCTAACAAGTGCAGGAAATTAAAGACGGCAGGATCACAATGGCTTCATCCCCCAAACAGAGGATCCCTCCACCATTTGTAATCCTACCTATTGTTCAAAGAATCATCCATGATCCTCAACCCTAATTACTATTGTTCAAGTACAGACCAACCATTGTTTATCAAAACATCATCAAAACAAAAAACCATAACCAAACTAAAAAATGGGCTCCGGCTACGTCTAGAAATGTCCTTCATCACCCATTCAAGCAGCCTACACCTTCGCTGCATCACCATCTCCCGCTCCACTAGTTTCACCACCATGATCCTTGCCACTGCCTCCAGCCTCGATTGCCAGAACCTCATCAGCCTCATCCTCATCCTCCAATTCAGCCAGCCTAGCCTTCCAGCCTTCCACATCCCAGTTGCTCCTGTCAAAGGCAGGATCCTGAGCTTCTTGGGCCATTTGTAGCTTGGTCTTGTACATGGCTATGGCAGCGGAGACCTTAGCATCCTCCGTGATCTCGCTCTTCTCATAATCAAAATTAATCAGGATTGTAGCTGTCTGAGCTTTGGCATCTTTGAGATCCTTTTGGAGGTCAGCAATCTTAAGATCCTTGAGCAATGCGACTTGTTAGAGGTCAGCAATCTTCTTGTCCTGCTCCTCGACATGCCCAACATAGTCTTCAATCTCAGCAAATTTCTGCAAAGAAGATAATGAACAGTTCAAGAACAGGTGATCCTCAAATAAGCTGGATACCTAAAGCAGGGACAAGGATCCTTACATCGTTGAAGTATTCAAGGAACTGATGGCGGATCAGGGGGAGACCATGAAGATCCTCAGCTTCGGAAGTCTTTCTCTTCTTTCCACCTCTTCCCTTTGAAGTGGTAGCTTTGGGGAATACAACGGAGGGGCTAGCAGTAGATTTTTTCTTGGATCGGACAGTGTCAAGCTCAGTGACACTAAATTTGGAAGCAGATCTTGATGACTTTCCAGCGCCTACACACCCAAAACAGATAAGTGTCCTTATTCTATTCGTATATAACTATTTATTTAAACATTTAAATATAAAAAGAACAGGATACTTACTTGACATGGTGACAGAACCTGAGGATACCTCTTGAGAATCCTGGGTGATTGTCTTGAATGATCTTGTTTCAAGACTGAGTCTTCTAAAAACAGCAAGCCTTTCCTTGGTAGCAGGAGACGGTATGAGGTGTGAAACAGTGATAGCTGCATAGCATAAAACAAAAGGGGGTTAGTGATCCTATCACGAGAGCAAGATTACCTGGTGATCCTACTCTGGATCCTCTGTCCTACCATGGGTGGACCACTCCCTAGGAAGATCCTTTCCGTTTGGGATAGAGTCTCTTCTCACAAAGAAAAAGCGTCGCTTCCAGTTTGTATCGTTCTTGGTGGCTTTGAAAATGGGGTGTTCTTCACTAGGCTTTCGTTTAAACAAATATCGGTGGGATCCAAACGTTGTGAGATCATACATCTCAGCCAACTCCGACATTCCTAGGTCAATCCCTTCCTGCTCGATGATCCTTTCAAGGGTATATAAGACCCTCCAGATCATCGGCATAGCCTGAATGTAGGAGATGCCGGTAAGGGAGAAAAAGGATTGGGTAAAGGCTGGAAAAGGATAGGTGTATCCTATGGTGAATGGGGTAACAGGAAAGGCAATCCAAGTTTCAGAGATATAGTCACTCAAAGCGGTGGGGTCAAATGGCTTGATAACGGTATTCGCCGGAAAACAGTGGCGAATTCTGTCTATTTGTGCATCACTGAAGCAACATCTTTCTTTCGGTGAATCTTTGATGATCCCCTGGCTTTTAAGAGGGATGTTCTTCTTGAGATCCTTGCCCGGTGAGTTTCGGAGCATCATTTTTGATGAGATGATGGTAAAGAAAGAAAAGCAGAGTAAGAGAAGGAAGAAAAGGAAAGGAGTTACCTGCTTGATCGTCAGATGAGAATATAAAGGGAGTTCTCTTGAACTTAAATGTGAAATGATCCCTATCTCTAACTCCTATTTATAATGATGATTCTGCATGATAGTCATCTCACTGACGTCATGTTCGTAACGGCTAGTCCGACTCCAACGGCTAGTTATCTGATTAATTCGTTACGGATAAGAACAAAATATAACTCATTTATTTACATAATTACTCCTTATATTTTGGGGGCAATTGTTAGGGGTGGATTTCTAAATGATCAGTGATCCTTGTTTACTGTTGGGTTTAGTGATCCTCAATTCTTTCTGAAGTAGTGATCCTCAGAAGTGTTGCAGGATCAGGATCATGGATCACTATAAGGATCCCTGTACTAACGATTGTCTACTTTGAATTTGTAATTGTTTTGCAGGAGTATCAACTTGTACTTGGTCTTGGCGATATTCCTGGAGAATATTCTAAGTCTATTCCGCACGTGCTTGGCAAGAAATGGACGTTGTGGAGTCGTGGAGGACTTGCACCATTTGCGGAATGTTAGTTAGGCTAGATATTTTCAAATTTAAAGGGGGTAGCGAGCTTGTTAGACAACACTTGGCTATTTTTGGCTACACACACACTCGTACAACTGCTCTCACCAGCTCTCGGCAAAACACTTAGCATTTTTCATACATTTCTACATGATACACTATAGTGATCCTTGTACTTAGCTCGCTATCATCCAAAGTTGTAATACATTTCTTGTTTAATTTGAGTTGGTGATCGGTAGTTTCCATCACCCGAGGTTTTTTATGCCGGAGATCATTCATTGATCAAGGGCTTTTTCCTCGTATAAATCTTCGTGTCACTTGTTCATTACACTTCATAGTGATCCTTATTGTTGTTCATCAATTCAAGCATCATACCTCACAACAGAAAGTTTGGTTACATTGTCATTGCTTGATTTTTGACCAAAACAACTAGCATTAGTTATGGCATCAACGAAGCTTAGACATTACTTTGAGACACATAGAATTCATGTTAAAACAAATTATCCTGTCAAAAATGTGCTTAGGAAACCAGAAATGTCAGGCAGGATGGCTAAGTGGTCAGTAAAGTTAAGTGCTTATGATTTAGTATATGAACCTAGAAATGCCATAAAGTCTCAAGCTTTAGCTGACTTTGTGGCTGATTTCAGTAGTGACATTCAGGATGAGGTAGACCTAGAAGTCCAACAGTTAGGAGAATCCTCAGGATCCTGGACGTTATATACTGATGGTGCATCTAATGTAAGAGGAGTAGGATTAGGTATACTACTAAAATCGCCACAGCGGGATATATTACCCCAGGCTATTAGATGTAAATTTCCTGCTACTAATAATGAAGCAGAGTATGAAGCTTTAATTACAGGATTAGAGTTGGCTAAGAATATGAGTATCAAGAATTTGCAAGTATATGTTGACTCCTTGTTAATTACTAACCATTTTAATGGATCCTATGCAGTTAAAGGAGAGAAATTAATCGAATACCTCGATATTCTCAAAAAATTAGCAGGATATTTCGATGTTTTTACACTTAAACAGGTACCAAGGGAGGATAATGCTGAAGCAGATGCCTTAGCAAATCTGGGATCATCGATCAGGATACCAGAAGGAACCCAAATACCAATATTACACATCTTGTATCCTGCAACGAATCCTCAGGATAAAGAAGTAGCGGATATTCAGGATCCTGGAGCAGAGTATCCTGAAAGGGATCCTGAATCCTGGACGGCTCCAATCATGAGATATCTCAAGGAAGGACACATCCCCGGAAATGGAAATCCTAAGGCATTTAGGATGAAGGTATCACAATTCACTATTATAAATAATGTTTTATATAAGAGATCTCTTGCAGGACCATATCTGAGGTGCTTGGAGGATCCCGAAACCAAAGAAGTACTTCAGGATATACATGAAGGGGATTGTGGTAACCATACTAGGGGCAGGTCATTATTCTCAAAAGTATTAAGGACAGGATATTATTAGCCGACAATGAGAAAAGATGCCGCAGAATATGCTCGAAGATGTGATGCATGTCAAAGACATAGTAACATACTGCATCAGCCTGCTGAACCATTATATCCTATTGTTTCCCCTTGGCCATTTATGAAGTGGGGTATGGATATAGTGGGAAAGCTTCCAAAGGCTCCAGGAGGGAAGGTTTTTATGTTGGCAATGACAGATTATTTCTCCAAATGGGTTGAAGCCGAGGCATTTGTCCAAGTCAGGGATCAAGAAGTGGTGTCCTTCATAAAGAGAAATATCCTGACCAGATTCGGAGTACCAGGAGAGATAATCTGTGACAATGGTTCTCAGTTTATAAGTAAGAGGACTACTGACTTTTGCAAGAGTTGGGGAATCAAAATGATTACATCTACCCCGGTACATCCTCAAGCAAATGGACAAGCTGAATCCTCGAACAAGATAATTGTCAACAACTTGAAGAAAAGATTAGGGGCCAAGAAAGGAAGATGGGCAGAAGAATTACCCTTTGTTTTGTGGGCTGATAGAACCACGATAAAAAATGCAACTGGTCAAACCCCATTTTCCTTAGTATTCGGAGCAGAGGCAGAGATCCCAACAGAAATGGTGATACCTACAGCAAGATCCAACCTCGGGAATCCTGAGCAGAATCCTGAAGTCCTATGCCAGGAATTGGATACTATTGATGAAACAAGAGATGCAGCAAAGCTGAGGATGGCAGCATATCAACAAAGAATATCCAGAGCATATAACAAGAATATTAGGACCAGAAGATTTAAGGTTGGGGATTGGGTGTTAAGAAAGGCTTTTCAGAATACTACTAATCCTGCTGACGGAAAGTTAGCTCCAAAATGGGAAGGACCATATGAGGTTGAATCAGAATCAGGAAAAGGTGCATACCGACTCAAGAATATGGAGGGGGTATGCTACCGAGATCTTGGAATACTATACACCTCAAGCTTTATTTCAAGTGAGTTTGGGATTTAATTCCTAATTCAGGATGGTATGAATTCTATCTCTTTTAAATATGTTTGATTTAATTTGTTCTTTGAAACCCAATACTAACTTAAGCATCGGAGGGGTGTTAGCCAAGCTAACACCCACCTTAGTTTAAGGATGTTTTGCAGTATATGCTCCAAGATATAGCTCCAGGATGCTCACTCAGGATACTTCGGAAGATTAGAGGATTGGCCCCCTCTCTCACGTATAAGGGATCCTGATCCCTTCACAGGTTTAAAGGTATTCACCTTTCTTCCGAATTGGGTTTAAACATCCCGCCTGGAGCGCAAGTTATTCGGGAATAGTTCAAGGTGGCGGGACCAGTCCATGTAAAAGTGGCTGACAATTTCGTTACTGTTGGCTATATCCTGAATCCTAAAGGTATATGAGGATTGATCACCCTCTCTCACGAAAGGGTATTTTCATACTCTCTAAGGTTTAAAGGTTTCCACCTTTCTAAGTCTTGGAGTTTATACACTCCCGTCTGTAGCGCATGAAAATTTGGGATTTCCCCCAGGAAACGAGGGATTTATCTCCAGTAAATTTTGGGTTTTACCCCTGTGACACGAAAAATTATCTATACAATTGGAACTGATGTCCAGAAAATTTCTAAGTATTCGAAGATATTATGCACAGGGGACATTCCTACTAAGGTAATGGTGTAAAGCTCAAAGGATAAAGCTCGGACCTAATACGCTAAGTGTCTCAGACAGGGGACATCTTCATTGGAAAAGTTGCAAAGGGATTGAAGTTTGAGAATAGGGTTATACCCTATTCCTGGTATGATCTTTCCTTTGTGAACGTTATTTAAGTTATTTGAGTTTTTGACAATACTATGTTTGACAAAAGGTTAAACATCCTGATTAGGATAAATTCTCGGGATATATTCTCAGAATATATTTTCAAAATACTTTTCAGGATATTTGATTAAGATATATGAAACTGGTACTAGTTTGAAACTTTAATCAAGCAAGTATCGTCATAACAGGTTTTAAAAGGGACTATCTTTTAAATTTTTCTAAAGGTGATTGAATTTTTAGAAATTCTATTTAATAAAAGTTTTCATAATATATCATAGAGTATGTTGATCAGGATATTTTCAAAAGATAATAGTACAAAATTTTGCGAAGCTAAGAATTACATTAAGTAACGCATGGCAAAAACTTAAAGAGTGATAGCAAGAAAAATGAAAAATGAAATTACTGGAAATAAACGGTACTAGCTGATAACCAAAGGCTTCATCCTGAAACCCAGGACCCATCCGCCTTCGGTTATCAAATTGTTCTAATGCAGGAAATAAAAATTGTTCATAAGACATAAAATTGTTCAGACAAAAGGAAATAAATTTTAGGGGGCAGTGCCTTCTTTGTTCGCGGTAATTTCAGCAGCATCCGTCTCAGAATCCGCTTCGGCATTCTTCTCGGCATCAATGGCATTTTCAGCTGCTTTGGAGGATCCTTCAGTAGCTGGTTTGGTAGAAGTGCCGCTGAGGTTCTTTAGCTTTGTTTCCCAGGCGCCGACGTCCCAAGAAGGGCATTCAAAGCCTAGTGCTTTAGCTTCTTGGGCCATTTTCAACCTGGCCTGGAGGAGAGAAGTGATGACAGAACTCTTAAGGCTTTCCCGGTAGCTGACCATATCCCGTTCATGTTGTGCGTGGGCAGCGTCAAGATCGGCCTGGGCTTGGAGAGTAGCTTTGTTGAGAGCAGTCTGATGTTCTTGATTCATAGCCTTGAATTTCTCCTCATAATGACGAGATTTAGCGGATGCAATCATGCCTTGGTCGGAGATCGTGACTTCAGCTTTCTTTAATTTAGATTCAAGCGTCTTGTTGAGCCCGCAGGATTCCTGATACAGATGAACCAGACGTTCAAGACCCTGCAAGAATAAGAAGAAAGGTATTGATAAATCCGTGTGAATGGCATAAGCCGCAAAATATGGTTTGAGAATATTAACCTGGTTGAGAAAGGAGGTCATAAACTTGCTAGCTTCGGTGAACCCATAGTTCTCATAGGGAAATGTGTCAGAAATGACGGGGGAATCAGGCTCTTTCCTTTTACGGGAACTTGAACTCACGGGCCTGGTAGCCGGAGAAGGTTTGGTAGTTACGATAGCTTTGGAACTGCTGGGTTCGGATGAGGCTGTGGCCCTGGGACTAGGTTCCTTCTTGATCTGAACCTGATCAGAATAACTGTCCAACTCGTCGAGGTCAAAGACTTCAGGGATCTTGGCCGGTGCTGCATAAAGAAAAAAGTTTTACATTATTGTTACTTTTCATTCTATTATGCTATACTAACTAACTATTTTAAAAGTAATCCTTACCAGACATTTCAGATGACAAGTATTGACTGGAACTCGGGACATGTGTAGTAAAACTCCTGTCTATTGCAGGTAATTAGTAAATAGTCCTGATTCTTTTCTCTGATTCCGCAGTAGGGGGAGCTACTTCCTTGAAATTTACTGCAAAGGAATCAAAAAGAAGGGTATTAGGAAAAGATAAAAATTTAAAGGTACGTGTGAACGTTCACAATCCTACCGGTGGTTAACCACTCCACCGGAAGGTTAGCACCCTCGTCAATGGAGTCTCGTTTGACAAAGAAAAATTTGCGTTGCCATCCATCTTCGTTTTTTGTGGCTTTAAGAATAAGGGGTTTGCTAGAAGTTGAGAAAAGCAAAAACCGGCTAGAGCCGTGGGATCGGAGGCGATAAGCAATAGGCAGATCCTCGATGCAGAGGTCGGGGCAGTGAAGGTTTTTGATTTGGTTAAGTACGATTAATACTCTCCAAACCATGGGCATGGTTTGAGCAAAAGAAATGCCGGTGGTTCGGAAGAATTGCATCATGAATTCGGGAAAGGGGTATCGAAGACCCAGCGAAAAAGGGTATGCTGGAAAGCAGACCCAATCTGTGGAAGAAACATCCGATCGAATTGACCGATCGAACGATCTAAAGACTGTGTTATCAGGGAAAGCACCAGAAGCTCTCAAAGTCGCAATGTCTGCGTTGTCGAAAGCGCAGACCTCTTTTTCAGGATTTTTGAGAAGATTCTGCTGAGTGAAGGTCTCGGCAGCCATTACGAATAAGGCAAGAAAAATTGACAGAAAGTGAATGAGAAATGGGGAATTACCTGGAGACTCTGTTGGAGATATCTGCTTTTCAAACAAGAAGAGAGAAGATATAGGGGCATTGTGGATCTCCATTGAGCTAAAAGCGCGTTGGAGGTTATGATGTGATCTTGACCGTCGTTTCGTTTTAAATGCCTTGAATTACGGGATAGAAACTCTTAAAATATATCCGTTGGATTGGTATACCAACCGATATATTTGGGGACAATTGTTATGGGTCATTTTCTAAGCATACATATCTTGACCAATATCCTGCTTTTTATTGTTTATTTGTGACCAGGATGCTGGACGAGGATATTGCTAACATCTTGGACGATATCCTGAGGTTGATCGAATTAATCACGTGCAGGTTAAAGACTACGACTTGCCAACGGTCAAATGGACTTCATCTCCTCAAGACTCGGGCGTATTTGTTATGGGAGAGACGTTGAACCCGAAAGACTAGGTCTACAACGTTCGACTGAGGAATATTCGCTGGATCCCGGTTATTTAGGATAGTTTGTTACATTTGTTTTACTATAAATAGATGGGGGCGGATCAGATTAAGGCACAACGAAACTTTCACACACTCTCAAACACTTTTGCTCTCTAGCTCTCTGCAAACACTACACACAAACACTTGTATTCAAATCACATTGTAACGCCTAGTTGATTCGCTCCACATCCTGCACTGTATCCTGATATTTGAAGCAATAGAAGAACAAGGCAGCTGCGATTGTCAGCTCCCGAGGTTTTGTGCCGGCGATCTAGATTGATCAAGGGCTTTCCTCGTACATCACATGTCAACCTTTACTTTTCTGCTCATTGTTTGATCACAGATACAGCTCTATATCTTGAGCCGTATCCTGAAACTGTTTTTATAACTAACTTGGTTAACATATTTTTCACACATAATTTTAGCACACTACCTCACTTAACTAATTTGATCACTAAATTGCTTCGGTAATTTTTTACCAAAACAAATACCATTAGATCTAACCATCCAATCATAGCAAATAATCGTCTACCACTAAACAGCGTACAATCATACACGTATACGATTCTAAATCTCTGATTCGTTATCATGCAAATCTTCCATATTAACTAACCATTCAATCATCGATGGAATCCATTTATTCACATTCAGTTGTTAATCATATTTCATACAATTCAAACATGGTTTCTAATTACTCTAAATCATAAGAACTTACATGATCCTAATCACCAATCACTCATCACAAATAACGCAGCTTCACACATAGCCAGAAACAATTAATCAGAGAATTACAACAAGTACGATTATACTAACCAATTGTTCGTGTGAGAGAGAACCGAGTCGGGAGAAGGAGAGCTTCGGGTACTTCCGGCGACGTCTTCGTGTCTCCGGCGAGTCGTGTTGTATCGCAGACGTGAATAGAGGTGCTATTAATCATTTAAGAGTCGAGGAATGGTTCCTGCCATGATCCTCCGCGTATCCCGACACATCACTTGCTCCGACGATATTCTGGTAATGGAAGGATGTTTATGGTGAGGTTTGTTGTTTAAATAAAATAGGAGAGTGCAAGGTAGAAAAACGTGACCGAGTTACAGTTGATGGCTGCCATTGATGGTGGATCGATGGGGAAGGAGAGGAACTGCCGCCAATTGCAAAAGAGGAGGGAAGGAGTAGGGTTTTATAGTTTTCTTTTGTATTTTGCAAAAAAAAGATGCAAACTAAATCCCTTTACGTGAATGTATGCATTTTATTAAGTGGGTTGGGTTCCAATTGGGCCGAGAAAGACTGGCCTATAGAAGCCCACAACTTGAATGAAGTGTGCGGCTGGTGAATGAAGTGTGCGGCCCGACACCGTGCGCGGCTGAATTTATAAACCAACACTTAGCGTTTAACAACTTACCATTATTCAAGCAATAGTAATTACGTCTAATTAGATCGTATATACTCAAATCATGAGCTAAGTGTTACAAATTCAGACGATGCTAACCTTGAAAGTTCGAGTTGTCACAGATATAAAACGCCAAACTTGTTTTAAACGATAAAGTTGAACAAACAGTGACTGAAACGACGAGACTTAATTACTAGCATTTATTATAATAAAATCCCGCCTAAAACAACCGCCAAAAAACATCATATATATACAACATCTCAGACCTTCCATTAAACACACAAAACCCAAAACGCCATATTTAATATATACCATTCGTTTTAGAAACGCCAAAAAACCCAAACATCAAACATCCCTAAAACAAAACGTTTCTTTGAAATTCAGTTTGGTTGTTGGTAAGGTTTCGCTCAATGTAATGGACAAAATCCTTAAGTGAGGATATTGTTCATTTCATTGAGTAAAATCTTATTGACTTTATCCTCAACTTCCATCCAATTTATAACACCAAAACATAAAAAAAACATTATTGAGTTTTGTTCTCAATAAAGTTAAGCTGTATGGGGTGGACAACATTGTTAGACATCTTTCTTAACTGAGGATTAACAATGTTGTCCATCTCATACAGCAAAACTTAGGATGACCAAATTTAGAGATTTAAGGTACTTTTATTTAGTGGCATTCTTTTTCTCGGTAAAACGCCAAAAAGTTAAAAAATCAAACATCGTTCCTTGGATATTCAATATTGTTCTACGCGAAGTTTCGTCGAATGGATTGTTAGCTGAGGGGTGTAACTCAATAACATTTTGCTGCATGAGATGGACAAATCTTCAAGAAAAAGAGGCTGATGTCACACTTTGTGCTTCCAAACGGCGACAAAAAAGCTACTTCAAAAAAAAAATGAATCATACGAAAGTCGAAACAGCTGTTTTGGTCAAAAAATCTGATGAGGATAATGCAACCAAACTCTCTGTTACAGGGTATGATGCTTAAAATGTAGAACAATGACAAGGATTACTTCAATGTAAATTGCACAAACGACACAAGGATTTATACGGGGAAAAAGCCCTTGATCAAGAGTTGATCTCCGGCACAAAAAACCCCGGGTGATGGAAACTACCGATCACCAAGCTCAAATAAATCAATAAATGTTTACAACTTCGGATAGTAATGAGCTAGGTACAAGGATCACTATTGTGAAATGTGTAAAAATGAGTGAAAACTAATAAGTGTTCGTCGAGAGCTTCAAGAGTGAGTTTGTATGAGAGTGTGTGTGTCGCTGAAAATGGCTAAGTGTTCTAATTCTAGCTCGTCACCCCTTTAAAAATAGAAGTTAACCACAATAACAAACTATCCGACTTTTGTGCCAAGCTCCCACGTTCTCCACAACGTCCATTTCCAGTCAAACGTGTGCGAAATACCCGTGGAATATTCCATAGTAACGTTGCCAAGACCAAGTCAAGCTTGTTACTCCTGCGAAGTAATATAAAACACAAACAAACAATCGTCAGTATGAGGATCCTTAAGGTGATCCATGATCCTGGTCCTGAAGCTCTTCTGAGGATCATTATCTGTCACAGAAGTAAGGATCATTAATTAGGATAACAAGTAAGGATCACTAATTGTTAGAAAATCCTCCCCTAACAATTGCCCCCAAAATATAAGGAGTGATATGTTAAATGAGCGAATTATATTTTCTTGATCTTATCCGCAATTAACTATCGTAAATATAGCCGTTATTGTGGAACTATCCGTTGCAATCGTGACGTCACAGAAGTGACAACCCTGCATAATCATGATTATAAATAGGAGATAAAGATAGGATCGATATGCATTTAAATTCAAAGAAACTCCCTTTAAATTCTTGGTCGAAGATCTATCAGGTATCTCTTCTCTTATCTCCCCTTCTCTTACTCTGTTTTTCTTTCTTTCTATTATCTCTTCAAGAATGATGCTCCGGTCCTCCCCCGCCAAGGATCACCAGAAGGATAGTCCCTTGAAGAGTCAAGGGATCATCAAAGACTCGATACATGAGAGGTGTTGTTTTAATGATGCTCAAATAGACAAGATTCGTCACTGCTTTCCGGCGAGTGCCTTTTTCAAACCCTTCGATCTTACTATTCTGAGCGACTATGTTTCAGAAACATGGGTTTCCTTTCCAGTTACTCCATTCGCTATAGGGTACACCTATCCTTTCCCAGAATTTACACAATCCTTCTTTTCCCTTACCGGCATCTCTTACATCCAAGCCATGCCGATGATTTGGAGGGTTTTGTATACCCTAGAGAGGATCATCGAGCAGGATGGTATTGATTTAGGAATGTCAGAGCTGACACAAATGTATGATCTTACTACCTTTGGTTCTCATCGTTATTTGTTCTAACGAAAACCCGGCGGAGAACACCCCCTTCTTAAAGTCACCAAGAATAACACAAATTGGAAACGTCGCTTCTTCTTTGTCAGGAGGGATACCATTCCAAACGGAAAGGATCTACCGAGGACATGGTCCACCCATGGTAGGCCAGAGGATCCTGAGAAGGATCACCAGGTAGTCTTGTTTTTGTATAAGGATCACTAACCCCTTTTTGTCTTGTGTTATGCAGCTATTTCTGTTTCACACATCATCACAACACCCGCAACCAAGGATAGGCTTGCTGCTTTTTGGAAGCTTGATCCTGAAATAAGGACATTCAAGATAGACACCCAAGACTCTCAAGAAGTATCCTCAGGTTCCATCACCATGTCAAGTAAGTATCCTGCTTGATTTATAGTTTGAATATCAAAATAAATAATTAAATTGAAATAGGATTAGGACACTTATCTTGCTTTGAATGTGTAGGTGCCGGAAAATCTGCCAAGCCTGTATCCCAGTTCAACACGGCTGACCTTGATGTTGTTCGATCCAGGAAGAAGAGGGCCACTACCAGTCCTAGGATCTCCATTCCCAAGGCACCCACTAAAGGAAAGGGTGGCAAGAAGAGGAAAACTTCTGACACTGAGGACCTTCAAGGCCTACCACTGATCCGCCACCAGTTCCTTGAATACTTCAATGATGTAAGGATCACCAATTCTGCCTAGGTATCCTACTCGTATGAGGATCACCTGATCTTGAACTGCTTTGTCCTTTTCTTTGCAGAAATTTGCTGAGATTGAAGATTACGTGGGGAACGTCAAGGAGCAGGACAAGAAGTTTGCTGACCTCCAACAGGTTGCAGTGCTTAAGGACCTTGCAATTGCTGATCTTCAGAAGGAACTCCAAGATGCCAAGACTAAGACGGCTAAACTTCTGATTGACCTTGACTACGAAAAGCATGACCTCATAGAAGGTGCAAAGGTCTCTGTTGCCATCACAATGTATCAGACAAAACTGAAGATGGCCCAGGAAGCTCAAGATCCTAACTTTGACAAAAGCAGCTGGGATGTTAAGGGCTGGAAAGCGAGGTTGGCCGATCTTGAGGATGATGAGGAGGCTGAGGAGGTTTTGGCGATCGAGGCTGGAGGTAGTGGGAAGGATCTGGTGAAGGATACCGCAGCTGGAGGGGAAGAGGATGCAGCAAAGGTGTAGGCTGCACAATTGGGCGATGATGGACATTCCTAGACGCAGCCGGAGCCCAATTTTTAAATTTGGTAGTAGTTTTTTGTGGTTGTGATGTTGAACAATTTGATGGTTTGTACTTGAACAATAGTTTTTAGGATTAAGGATCATGTATGATCCTTTGGACAATAGGTAGGATTGCAATTGGTGGAGGGATCCTCTGTTTGGGGGATGAAGCCATTGTGATCCTGCCGCCTTTATATTCTTGCACTACTTTTGAACCTATTATCATGGACACCCTTTACCTACCCCAGCGGACGGGCCACGTTTTGCTGGTAGATGCTCGGGGTAGGTAATTTTGACAACCTTTTAAGGGTTAGTCTTTTGTTAATAAATAAAATCTTAACCTTTTGTCGCTTATCTTGTGTTGTTATCCTTTTGTTTCTTTAATTCTCCTTTGTTTTGATGCACACTTATTGAGTAAACAATTTTGAATAAGTCAAATTGAAAATATTTAGGACATGATCCATGATCAAATATCCTATAGTTAAAGAATCCCAAAAAGCAATATATTTTAAGGATCACAAGTCTAGTTGTCAAACTTTAAGGGTTATTCAAATAAACAATGAATAGGATAAAAAAATAGTTAAGGATCATACCTGAGGGTCCAAGTTAGGATCCTAACCATAATAAGGATAACTATAAGATAAACCTTGGAGAGAAGTAAGGATCAAGGATCCCTAGTTGCTTGTCTTCAAGGACCTGAAATATATCATAACTTGGGACTAAGCCAATATAAGATAAGAGTTAGCAACTGGGGACAAGCCCAAGGATAACTGGGGACAAGCCCAAGGATCGTATGTAAACTGGAGTATGGCCCTAACCGGCGACTATCCAAACTTAGTGACATGAAAATGTCAAAACCTTAGGAACGGATGTATGGTACGTCTACCATTATACGTAGGATCCTAGGCATAGCCAGTACAATGGAATTATCAGCCCCTAAAGCGAGTACTGGTCCCACTGCCTTGAACTATACCAGGATCATCATGCGCTACAGGCGGAACTGGGGTCAAGCCCTAATAACTGGGGTTAAACCCAAGGAACGGATTGCTTCTGCAGATAACCAATGTTATGCTAAGGATACCTGAACTTTCAAAACTTAAAATCACGTGAGAGATGGATAAAGGACACATGATCCTTATCCGTATATGAGAAAATAAAGAAATGAAATAGTTTAAGATTAGGATATTACCAGAGTAAGGATCACCGATACTTTAAGGATCCTTCAAGGATATCCCTAACGTAAGGATCATCTGTGCCATGAGGATCCTGCTCACATGAAATATTTCTTCAAATGGACAGCATTCCAAGCTCTTGGTAGCAAATCACCTTCCATGGTTAGCAATCTATATGCCCCCTTTCCTGCTTCAGCTTCAATCAAATAAGGGCCTTCCCATTTTGGAGCCAATTTTCCATCAGCAGGATTGGTGGTATTCTGAAATGCTTTCCTTAATACCATATCTCCAACTTGAAACTTCCTGATCCTGACATTTTTGTTGTAAGCGCCAGCCATTCTTTGTTGATAACTGGCCATCCTTATCCTAGCCATATCCCTGATTTCTTCAATAGTATCCAGGTCTTGAGCCAAGTTCTCATCATTTTCCTCAGGATCACGGGTACTTGTTCTAGCAGTTGGAACCACCATTTCTGTTGGGATCACTGATTCTGCCCCAAATACCAAAGAGAATGGTGTTTGACCAGTAGCATTCTTAGGGGTTGTCCTATCAGCCCAAAGCACATAAGGTAGTTCTTCTGCCCATTTCCCTTTCTTGGATCCAAGCTTCTTCTTCAAATTGTTGATGATGATCTTGTTGGATGATTCTGCTTGACCATTAGCTTGTGGGTGGACTGGTGTTGATGTTATCATCTTAATCCCCCAGCTGTCATAAAAGTTAGTGGTTCTGCCCCCAATAAATTGGGAACCATTATCACATATAATTTCAGAAGGAATTCCAAATCTAGTTATAATATTTCTTTTAATGAAGGATATAACTTCCTTTTCTCTGACTTGGGCAAAAGCTTCAGCCTCTATCCACTTGGAGAAGTAATCAGTCATAGCAAGCATGAATACTTTTCCACCAGGTGCCTTAGGGAGCTTACCAACTATATCCATACCCCATCTCATAAATGGCCAAGAGGAGGATATAGGATGCAATAATTCAGCTGGTTGATGAAGGATATTGCTGTGTCTCTGACAAGGATCACATCTCTTAGCATACTCCACAGCATCTTTCTTCATGGTTGGCCAGTAGTATCCTGTCCTCAGGATCCTTGAGAATAATGCCCTGCCCCCAGTGTGGTTTCCACAATCTCCTTCATGGAAGTCTTTTAAAACTTCTTGGATTTCAGGATCCTCAATGCATCTCAAGTATGGTCCTGCAAGAGATCGTCTATACAACATATTATTAAAAATTGTGAATTGAGATACCTTAATTTTGAAAGCCCTAGGGTTTTCTCCTGTAGGAATCTCTCCATGTTGTAAGTATCTCATGATTGGTGAGATCCATGATCCTGATCCTGAATGGGATTGAGTATCCTCACTAGGGATAATTGCAGAATCTTGCCCTATCTCCATGGCCGCATGATCCTCGATAGCCGGGGTCAGGATATGGATAAAAGGGATCTTGATATCCTCCGGGATCTTCAAAGATGATCCTAAGTTAGCCAATGCATCAGCTTCTGTATTTTCTTCCCTTGGTACCTGTGTCAAACTAAAGGAAACAAAAGAGAGTGCCAATTCTTTGACTATCTCTAAATACTTGGTTAGCTTTTCACCTTTAACAGCATAGGATCCATTAAAGTGGTTTGTGATTAACAATGAATCTACATGTACCTCAAGATACCTGATCCCCATATGCTTTGCAATTTGCAAACCACAAATTAAGGCTTCATATTCAGCCTCATTGTTAGTGGTTTGGAACTCACAAGCTATAGAGTGGGGTATTATGTCCCCCTGTGGCGATTTTAGTAGTATTCCAAGCCCTGTGCCTTTGACATTTGAGGATCCATCAGTATAGAGTATCCAAGGATCCTTGGTCTCCTCTAGCTGCTGGACTTCTAACTCAGCTTCCTTTTGTAAATCACTACTGAAATCAGCCACAAAGTCAGCTAATGCTTGGGATTTGATGGCTGTCCTAGGCTCATATCTTATATCATATGCACTTAGCTTCACTGCCCACTTAGCCATCCTTCCTGACATCTCTGGTTTCCTGAGGACATTCTTAATTGGAAAATTAGTTTTAACAACAATAACATGAGTTTCAAAATAATGTCTCAACTTAGTGGATGCCATAATTAATGCAAGAATAAGCTTTTCAAGGTGTGAATACCTGGATTTGACATCAAGTAAACTTTTACTTACATAATAGACAGGATGTTGTGTACCTTCGTGATCCTTAACAAGGACCGCACTTACTGCTTTTGAGGATACTGCAAGATATAAGGATAGCACATCGCCTTTTTCTGGTTTCATCAAGGCCGGGGCTGAGGATAGGTAATCTTTGAGGGCTCTTAAAGCATTTTCATGCTTCTCAGTCCACTCAAATTTCTTGTTCTTCCTTAGGATATCATAGAATTCTTTGCACTTCTCTGAGGATTTGGATATAAATATGTTCAAAGCTGCTATCCTGCCTGTTAGCCTTTGAACATCCTTAGCATTGGCTGGAGATTTGATATTCACTATTGCTTTGATTTGTTCCGGGCTAGCTTCAATGCCTCTCTTTGTCACCATATATCCTAAGAATTTACCTGCTTTAACACCAAAGTGACATTTTGAAGGATTAAGTTTCATGTTATATTTATCAAGGATATCGAATGCTTCCTCCAAGTCCCTTAGGTGATCCTCAGCTTTTATGGATTTTACCACCATATCATCTATGTAAACCTCCATAGTTTGTCCAATCTGATCCTTGAACATCATATTCACCAGCCTTTGATATGTTGCACCTGCATTTCTTAGTCCGAACGGCATAGCAATATAGCAGTATATACCAGTTGGAGTCATGAATGCTGTATCCTCTTGATCGGATGGTTCCATTTGGATTTGTTGAAATCCAGAAGAAGCATCCATAAAAGTTAACAGTTCATGACCCGCAGTTGCATCCACCATGGAGTCAATGTGGGGTAATGGGAAAGGATCCTTGGGACATGCCTTATTTAAATCGGTAAAATCGACACATACCCTCCACTTTCCATTTTTCTTTTGAACAACAACCACATTGGCCAACCATCTTGGATACTTGACCTCTCTAATCATACCTGCCCGGAGCAATTTCTCTACCTCTTCCTGGATAATGGCATTTCTTTCTGGTGCAAACTTTCTTCTCCTTTGATGGATTGGTTTGAATGACCTATCAATGCCAAGTTTGTGAGTGATTACATCTTTAGATATGCCTGTCATGTCTTCGTGTTTCCACGCAAAGGTAGTCTTTCTCCTTTTGAGGAAGGATATGAGGTCTTCCTTCATACCGCCAAGGATCCCTGATCCGATATAGATTTTGGATTCAGGATCATCAGGATCCATGAGGACTTCTACCACATCCTGCTCTCTTGCCTCCAAGACATCCCTTGGAGGATACTGTGATTGCTATTGCTCCCTTGACTTCGAGGCTGGTTTCATCGATGAAGTATAGCAATTCTTAGCCTCCTGCTGATCACTATCAATCTTCACTATTCCCCAAGGACTAGGGAGCTTCACACATTGATGGTAGGTAGATGGGACTGCCTTCATATCGTGTATCCAGGGCCTGCCAAGGATAACATTACAACAAGATAAACAGTCAATAACACAAAATTTTTGATAAGAGTGTAGGCCTTCGATGTATATTGGGAGTTTAATGTCCCCCAGGGTATTCTTAGTTTCGCCACTAAATCCCACGAACACGGAGGATCTTGGTATGATATCTGATTCAGGGATACCCATCTTCTTTAGAACATCCAGCTGGATAATGTTCACTGAACTTCCTTCGTCTATAAGGATCCTGCGGACAAAATGGTTAGAAATGAAAAGAGTAATAACTAAACCATCGTGATGAGGATCCTGGATATCAACACGATCATCCTCATCAAAGGTTATGACTTTTCCTTCGGAGACACTTGATGTTCGAACGGGTCTTTCTCCATTATCCATTTTAGTTTCCTTTGCATGCCTTTTAGCTGCTGAGAAGGATGTGCCACAAATGTCTGATCCTCCAGAAATAAAGTTTATTACTTGTGCATCTGCTGGAGGGGCTGGAGCCTTCTCAGGGATCCTTTCAGGATCCTGAGTCCTTGATTTTTTTCTTCCCAACAATTCTTTTAGATGCCCCTTGCTCAACAAGTATCCAATTTCCTTTCTTAGTGCAATGCATTCTTCTGTGAGATGCCCAAAATCTTCATGGTATGCACACCACTTTGATTTATCCTTAGTTGCAGCTGGCCTATCATTTTTTCTGGGCCATCTAGCTTTATCACCTAGATTCTGCATCGCAAGGATTAGTTCATTGTTATCAACAGAAAAACAATATTCAGAAATTGGAGGATAATCCTCATCATCCTCTTCTTGATCAACAGAATGCACGTTCTGGTTATCAGATATGTTGTAGGATTTGAACTTGTTGTTCTTGAATGAGGATCCTTGCTTATCTTGCTTTGAGGATCCTGTTAACCTCTCCTGGATCCTCTTGTCATCCTCTAGCCGAATGAACCTAAGTGCTCGGGTTCTTACCTCATCTAAGTTCCTGCATGGTGTCATAACAAGATCATCATAGAATGACGAATCCCTAAGCAATCCCATTTTAAAGGCCTCAATAGCCGTGGCTATATCTAAGTTGGGAATGTCTAAGGATTCTTTACTGAATTTTGTAATGTAATCCCTTAATGATTCATTATGACCCTGGGTTATCCTATATAGATCACTAGTTAATCTTTCAAATTTTCTACTACAAGAAAACTGATTATTAAACAGGTTAACTAGATTAGCAAATGAGGTAATAGAGTAGGGGGGAAGACTTAGCAGCCATTTGAGAGCTGATCCAGTAAGAGTGGATCTGAATCCCTTGCACAGGCATGCTTCCTTTAACCTTTCTGGGATTGGATTGATCTCCATCCTCTCCCTGTATTGTGCTATGTGTTCTTCAGGATCCGTCGAACCATCATACAGCTTCATTGTTGGGACATGGAACCTCTTGGGTATCTCAGCATCACAGATTGGTGGTGCAAAACGAGATATCTTATGGCTTCCATCTGCAATCTCTGGGATAGGTTTGACCACTCCTGGAACACTTGATATCATATCCTTTAGCTTTTGCAATTCTCTGGCCATGGCATGATTGATACCTGGATCCTGCATAAGACCATGGTTAGTAGTGTAAGAATTATTAAAAGTGTTACCTCCCATTGGATTCAAATTAGGAAGAATGGAGGTGAATCCGTATTGTTGGGGCTCTGGAATGATCGAAGGACCAGTAGAAGCATTGGTCTGCATTGGAATAAAATCTCCCTGATGGACATCTGAACTTCCTGTTTGCAAACTCCTCAAGGATCCTGGCATCTGGAAGGATCCATGAAACTGGGAGGATCCTGGAACAAAGGAGGATCCTTGAACCTGGGATGATCCTGGAACAAAGGAGGATCCTTGAACCTGGGATGATCCTGGAACAAAGGAGGATCCTTGAACCTGGGATGATCCTTCATTTGCAAAATCAAAGTAAACATGTCACTAGTAGTGGGAGTGTAAGAAGCAGAAGAAGTCGGAGGTTTTGAGAAAATGGGAGTTGGTTTCTTCGCAGCATTCTCAGCATTCTTCTGGGATCCAGAAGGTGGTGGAGGCAAAGGGGGAACGCCTTGTGAAGAAGTGAATGAGGGCATCAAATTTGAAGCATTCTTCGCTGAGGAAGCCATTTGCTTGGTTGTAGTGAACTAAAATGAGCACAGAAATACGAATTTTTCTAAGAGTGAAGCACCAATTCCCCCACGGTGGGCGCCAAACTGTTTTGGTCAAAAAACTGATGAGGATAATGCAACCAAACTCTCTGTTACAGGGTATGATGCTTAAAATGTAGAACAATGACAAGGATCACTTCAATGTAAATTGCACAAACGACACAAGGATTTATACGGGGAAAAAGCCCTTGATCAAGAGTTGATCTCCGGCACAAAAAACCCCGGGTGATGGAAACTACCGATCACCAAGCTCAAATAAATCAATAAATGTTTACAACTTCGGATAGTAACGAGCTAGGTACAAGGATCACTATGGTGAAATGTGTAAAAATGAGTGAAAACTAATAAGTGTTCGTCGAGAGCTTCAAGAGTGAGTTTGTATGAGAGTGTGTATGTCGCTGAAAATGGCTAAGTGTTCTAATTCTAGCTCGTCACCCCTTTAAAAATAGAAGTTAACCACAATAACAAACTATCCGACTTTTGTGCCAAGCTCCCACGTTCTCCACAACGTCCATTTCCAGTCAAACGTGTGCGAAATACCCGTGGAATATTCCGTAGTAACGTTGCCAAGACCAAGTCAAGCTTGTTACTCTCTGTGAAGTAATATAAAACACAAACAAACAATCGTCAGTATGAGGATCCTTAAGGTGATCCATGATCCTGATCCTGAAGCTCTTCTGAGGATCACTATCTGTCACAGAAGTAAGGATCATTAATTAGGATAACAAGTAAGGATCACTAATTGTTAGAAAATCCTCCCCTAACAACAGCCAGTTAAGATGATTCAAAAAAGAAAAAAGAGACTGGTGACAGTGAAGATTTGGAAGATCAATTGTTTGTATATATATTTTTTAATTTTCTTTTGTTGATTGTTATATAACAACAACGCCATATATAATAAAAACGCCGCACAAACAAATGCTTGTGAAAATGCCATCATGCCATAAAACGCCCCAAAACTCCCAAACTATAATAAAATTACTTTGGACAAGTATTATAAAAAACTCAAAAAAAGTATAAAAACCAAGGTACAAGAAAAATAGAACAAAGTGCTATCTTTATATAAAACCTCATTAAAAATAAAAAAAGGCCAAAATCTCGAAAAGGTAACTAGAAACAGTAACTACAAAATAGTAAAACTGAAGAGACGAAAACTTTATTATTAACAACATTTATTATATTAAAATCTAAAACGCCAAACTTGAAAGATGGGATGTGTTACAGACGTCAGAGATAAAGCTTATCAAAAACAGTAATTTCAAACAGTAACTAAAATGACGGATACTTTATTATAATAATACACCGCCTAAACTACGCGCCAAAGACATCCTATAAAATGGTACCTCTCAGCAACTTTCATTTGATCACACATAAAAAAACGTCAATTTTCCTAAATACCACTCACTGTAAAACACCAAAAATTTAAAAAAAATCAAAGATGGCTAACATGCTTTCTTGGATATTAAGTATTGTTCTTCGTGAAGTTTCACTGAATGGATTGTTAGGTGAGGGGAGTAACTCGGTAAGATTTTGCTGCATGAGATGGACAAATCTTCAAGAAAAAGATACTGATGACAGTCATATGTCATTTTGTGTTCTTTGTTCTTGAAGAAGGCTTGGATGAGTAGAAGATATCAATGACACTAAAGAGTGGGATGATTATAAAGATGAAGATAAAGTTGAAGAGCAAAGCGGAAAACCCGCCCACACGTCATCGATCTATGTCCCCAACATCCACAAAAGCCACTTCAACAAATGAACAAACAAAGAATCAGACCGATGGGTTTGTTAAGTTTTACATAAAACGCCATATATTTGGTGACAGTTCTTGTAGTATTAAAGAGAGAGAGACTGATGATAGTAAAGATTGTGAAGAGAGATCCGATTAGGATTTTTAATTTATTTTTTTCGCTTCTATTTTTTCCCCTGTGGTTGTAATATATTTTTCCGCTTGTAAAACGCCAAGATATCACAAATGCCAAAATGTATATAAAAATAATAGAACAATGGGCCATCTTGTCTAAAACGCCATTGTATCTAAACGCCATTGAATATAAGAACAAACAATAGGGCATCATCCTAAAAGGTCCTGGCCATACTTAGTATGGATGAAGCCATTCAGAGAGATATTGTGGCCCTTTGGGGTTCCAATGGCCTACAATTTGGAAACGCCATGAACGCCAAAATATTAATACAATGAAACCATGAAAACGCCAGGTAATTATTGAATTTGGTTAACGCCAAAAAATCTTAAACGCAAAAAATGAAGCAATATTGGGACTCCGAATTGGAAAAGCGGAAGATAAAATGACAAAAAAGCCCATACGCCCTAATTATATCGTGCGCCACGTGTTGGGCCAGGATGCGTTCTCACCGTTCTCACACTTTGGGGTGTTTTCTCCTGATCCCGTACCTGTACACACACACACAGGATTCATGCAAGAACCACATTTATCACAAGAACCAATGTAAACATAACCAAAATAAGCCCACCCCACCACCACCCAAAAACCTAAACACCCACCCACCCCCACCCGACCACCACCCATAAACCTAACGGATCTTTCCCCTATATATATATATATATATATAGGGTAAGGTACATGCGAGAACCACCCTTATTGCGATAACCGCGATAACCAATGTGAACACAAAATAAAATATAAAAAAAATCAAAAAGCACTCAAAAATTTTTTTTTAATATTTAAAAAAAAATTGCTATATTTAGTTAGGAAAAAAAAAATTTCGAGTAACAGTTATCCATGCACATGTGCATATGTATCATTACTTCGACAAATTCCGTAATACGTTATCAGTAATAGACAATAGCACTTTAATTTACAATACCATCAGTAATACACTACCTTTTACATTACCAATATTCAAAATGCACATGTGCGTCATTATGTATAACCATGATATAACGTGTTTTGGTACAAAAAGTTTGAGATTTTGAATGGAGAAGTAGGCCCATATACATGTTTTTTGGTTAGTTATATCTAGTGGTTGATGGTTTGGTTATAGTTGTCAATTTATGATGTAATATGTTGATTGGATGGTATAAATGATGTTGATATACATGTAATAAAGTGAAAATATTGGTAATGGTATTGTATTATGGATGGTAGGAGGTAATGGTATTGTATTATGGATGGTAGAAGGTAATGGTAGTGTATTATGGATGATATGATAGATGAAAGGGAAAGTGTATTCAAAGTAGTGTACCAAAACACCTTATTTCTTGTTGATACATATAGATGCACATGTGCATTTCTAATATTTGTAATGTAAAAAGTAGTGTATTACATATGGTAGTGTAAATGAAAGTGCAATTGTCTAATATTTGTAATGAATTACGGAATTTGTCAAAGAAATGACAAAAATGCACATGTGCATGTTTGTGTATTATTGATGGAATGATAGATAAAAAAGAAAGTAGTGTACCTACACACTTTATTTCATGTTGATACATATAGATGCACATGAGCATTTTTAATATTGTTAACGTAAAAAATAGTGTATTACACATGGTAGTGTAAATGAAAGTGCAATTGTCTAATATTTGTAATGAAATACGGAATTTGTCAAAGAAATTATACAAATGCACATGTGTATGGATAACTGTTACTCGAAATTTTTTTATTTTTTTTATTTTTTTTTATTTTTTTTATAAACAAAATATAGCGATTTTTCCAAAAAAATAGTAAAAAAAAAATTTTGGTGTTTTTTAGATTTTTTTAGGTATTACTGTTTGTGTTCACACTGGTTCTCGCGGTTCTCGCAATTAAGGGTGGTTCCTAACGGATCCTTCTCCTATATATATATATATATATATATATGATCAGGTTCAAGAGTGAACACTAGTGTTGTTTGCGAATTGAGCGAACTAATCCTGTGTGTAGATTAATGGCCAGGATTTGATAATGAAATACATTAGTGTATTTTACGATTTGATGTTGAAATCCTAGCCTTCCACGTGTGTAAATCAATGGCCAAGATTTGTTCACTCAGTTCGCAAATACACTAATGTTCACTTTAGAACATATATATATACACATATATAGAGAGAGAGAGAGAGTGTGTAAAATACAATAGTGTTTATCGTGCGTTGCGTAAGCGAGCAGGAGATTGAGACGTGTGTCATTCCTTAACCTTTTTATAACGTGCGTGATTAAGTATATAACATGTGTAATTAGGGTTTGGAACAACCTATGCCTAATTTTTAGTTTAACATGCGTGATTTCCATGTTTGGTGACATGCAGGTTTTGATTTTTTTTATAACATGTGTAATTATACATTATAACGTGTGTAATTATGCAAATAACGTGCGTGATTAGGGTATAACCCAACCCATGCGTAATTATGCCGAGTTAATTGCTATTGTGCTACCGCGGTCAATTGAAGCCTCAGATGTGTGGTTGAGATGTTCGCGTACGCTTCGCATGATAAACACTTTTGTGTTTTAACTAGCCTCTATATATTATAGTAATACTCAAAAGAAAATAAATCATTATTTTTTTAAACGAGTTATCTACGTAAATATACCCTATATTGACTTGTTCGATGAAAATATATCCAAGTTTGATACTTTGAGTTTACATGATAATGAACTAGCCGTCTGAATTAATGCTCCATAGAAAGGTTAAAAAAAGATAGAGAATATAACTAAAAAGTGGTATTTTATAGATTATACCCTCAATAATAGGGTGTAAGGGGCGTTTCATCTGTTAGAGTAGTATACTTACCACCCCGTTAATTGTATTCTGTCATGTCAACTTCTCTTTTCACTCCTAATTTTACACTAAAACATTGGCAATACTCGATCCAAACAATTTTTTTCTTTAAAAAAAAATAAAATAAAAATAGAAGTGTAATTAGGTGGAAGAAAGTGGGGGCTATCATTAACCCTCTCTCTCCCTTTACCTTACTGGTAAACAATCTTCGGTTGTTCGGGTTTTTGGGTGGATGAAAGGAGTTGGTAGCGGTGTTCCTGCAAAGGGAGCTGTCCTCTCTTCCCCTTTAACCGCCTCTGTCCCGTAAACTCTTAAACATCCAGGATAAGAAAAAGGGTAAATAAATTCAATCAAGTAACGTATGGGTTTGCATGGCATTCTAGATTTGGGACCCAAAAGGTTGACAAATCGATGACGATGATGGCCCGTACCTATTGCCTATTTTACTACATATTATAAGACCAAGTGGACTAATCATGGTCAAATATGTACACGATACGACCTTTCAAGTTTGAAATATGATATCTTTCGACCCTACAAATTAATTCTTAGGAAGACGACAAATAGGTTTGAAAATTCGATTAGCTAACAACAGTTAAAAATGAGGTATTGGATTTTAATAATCCCAACTTTCACTAATTGGCTGGTAATAATCCCAACTTCAAAAATAGCCTACAACACTCCCAACTTGTAACATTTTGGCCAGCAATGATCCTTGTCTAACTGGGTTAGTTAAAAGTGACGTGGCAAGTGACGTGGCAGCTGACGTGTTTAAAACTTGAAATATTTTGGCCACCAATAATCCCAAGTTTCACTAATTGGCCGGTAATAATCCTCCAGTCACCACCATCATCTCTTCCGACCACCACCATCATCTCCGACCACCTCCATCTCCTCCACTGCCACCACCATCTCCGACCAGTCACCACCATCATCTCCGACCTCCACCACCACCACAGCACCGCCACCACCACCACCGCACCGCCACCACCACCACCACAGCACCGCCACCACCACCACCACCTCCTAATTGGCGGTGCTGTGGTGGTGGTGGTGGTGGCGGTGCTGTGGTGGTGGCGGTGCGGTGGTGGTGGTGGTGGCGGTGCTGTGGTGGTGGTGGTGGCGGTGCTGTGGTGGTGGTGGTGGTGGTGGCGGTGTGGTGGTGCTGTGGTGGTGGTGGTGTTGTGGTGGTGGTGGTGGAGGTCGGAGATGATGGTGGTGACTGGTCGGAGATGGTGGTGGCAGTGGAGGAGATGGATGTGGTCGGAGATGATGGTGGTGGTCGGAAGAGATGATGGTGGTGACTGGAGGATTATTACCGGCCAATTAGTGAAACTTGGGATTATTGGTGGCCAAAATATTTCAAGTTTTAAACACGTCAGCTGCCACGTCACTTGCCACGTCACTTTTAACTAACCCAGTTAGACAAGGATCATTGCTGGCCAAAATGTTACAAGTTGGGAGTGTTGTAGGCTATTTTTGATGTTGGGATTATTACCGGCCAATTAGTGAAAGTTGGGATTATTAAAATCCAATACCCGGTTAAAAATTGATCATTTAGAAACACTTATTTATGTTTGAGAAAGTATGGAAACTAAATTTATCATGTTTGAGAAACTATGGAAACTAAAGTTATCTAGAGTAAACTGCTAAAATGGTTCTTGAAGTTTGATCACTTTTTTTACTTTAGTACAAAACTAAAACCTTTTGAATCTAGGTTCATATGATTTCAATTTTGTTGCCATTTTCAACCAAAATCAAAAAAATGGTAATATTTTTTTTAATTTATTATAATTAGATCATTTTTCCCCTTCATTAAATGGGGGGAAAAAAACATTGAATGTTAACTGAAAAATTTGAACAGATTTTGTTTTTGAATGAAAATGACAACAAAATTGTAACCATAAGGATCCAGATTCAAAAAGTTTGAATTTTGGACTAAAATAACAAAAGTGACCAAATCTTAGAGACCATTTTAGTTGTTTACTCGTTTATCTATGATTTAAAGTTTGCGATATAACACAATATGAAACAACTTACAGAGGAGGACCCAATAGTGCCAATTAACTTTCGGGGTACATAAATAACATATAAAAACAAGTATTGTATACTGATAACACATAATATTTTTATTGTCGTTTGAGCATGCATAAGATTCTCGAACATCCAAAGTTGGAGTAAAAAACCCAAATAATATATGCGAGGATAGTTATAGACTTATAGCTTTGTGGAAGAATACGTGAACTACAAAACAAAAAAAAAAAGACTTCAACTTTTTTTCATAAAAAAACGTTTAGGTATTTGACAAAGAATATAATTTATAAAAAACATCCACATCTATACACATATTATATATATTGTTTCTCTTTATGAAATTTCTTAAAAATATTGAAGTTTGACATTATTCAACTATTAATTAAGAAACTTAAAGATAAAAAAAAAGTTAAATGCCATTTTAATCCCTGTGGTTTGGATCATTTTGTCAATTTAGTCCAAAGGTTTCATTTTTCATATGTGGGTCCAAAAAGGTTTAACTGTTGTCATTTTAGTCCACTGGGTTAACTTTATCCATTTTTTCTGTTAACGAGAATGCCAGTTCTGTTATTTTATATGACCGAATTGCCCTTCTAGTTAACAGAATTACATATAAAATGATCGAATTGACCTTCTCGTTAACAGAAAAAATGGATGAGGTTAACCCAGTGGACTAAAATGGCAACGGTGAAACCTTTTTGAACCCACAGGTGAAAAATAAAACATTTAGACTAAACTGACAAAATAGACCAAACCACACAGGTACTAAAATGGCATTTAACTCTAAAAAAGAAATCCACACTTTCAGTTTTATCTAGTTCCCTTGAGTCAAAGAAACAGCCTCAAGAATACATACATGATCTATCGCCAGAAGTAGTTTTCATGTACGGCTGCCTCTTGCAAAGGAAATACAAAAAAGAATTGTGATGCATGACTCCTAGAATTAGACCAGCAGAGACTATTACACAAATTTGACTTTATTATTCGATTCAATCTTTGAAAGCAGATTTGTATCTAATATATTCACAACCATCATCCAACCCATATCAACCTTTTCTTCTCCCCACCCAACTTTTGATCTCTACAATGGCTGCAAGAAAAGCCGTATTCATACTGCTTCCAACTCTCTGTTTTCTAATCTTAATAAGCTCCACTGAATCCGTTGTGCCACAACAAGAAGGTAACACATTTATTTTCATTTTTTTTTTTTTTTTGTTTCAAGAAAGTGGATTTGTGGATTCTTGATTAAGTTTTTCTTCAAATTATATTATTGTTAGGGGTGCAAATGAGCTCGAGCTTGGCTCGATTCAAGCTTTGTTTTCAAAGCTCGAGCTCGGCTCGTTGGTACTTTCTCAAGCTTGAGCGCGGCTCGGGCTCAGCTCGTTTCTTATCTATTAGTTAATATATTAAATAAAAAATATAAATAATAGACTTTTCAGGCTTGTGAGCTCGATAAGTGAAGCTTAGGCTCGAGTTCTTTACTAAATAAGCTTATGTTTAGGTTCGGGTTCGGCTTGTAAACAAGTTTATATAAGATCGGCTCGGCTTGGCTCGTTTACACTAAAGCTCGATAAGGCTCGACGAGCCTGACGAGCTTCACATGCCAGACTCGAGCTCGGGCTCGATAAACAAACGAGCTTTTATTTTAGGCTCAAGCTCGGCTCGGGCTCGATAAGGCTCGGCTTGTTTCGAGCTTTTTCTTGAGCCGATCTCGAGTAGCTCGTGAGCCGTTCGGCTCGTTTGCACCCCTAATTTTTGTTTTTTAAACAATCTTGGTCTGAAAGTTTGAAATTTTGTCTTGATTGCAGCTTGGATTGGAAATATAACCATGGATTTTTGTTATGGTTTTAATGCAAAAAGTTATATATTTTAATTTCTTTTTATAAGTTTAGCATGAATAGTAATCTTTTTAATAAAACTTTAAGAACTTATACAAATTTTGGAGTTCAAAGGAACATGGGTGATGGGTTGTATGTAAAAGTGTAACCATATATCTTTTCATGATTGGAACTTGAAAGTTTATTAATAATTTGTTTATGATTGATTAAACCAAATGATTGAAATCCTACTTGAGTGGGTTGACTTCTAAGGTCAACTTGATTTAGTGGAAGCTCTTGAAAACATTCTCGTTTGTACAACAATCTTGTTCAAAAAGATTTGATTTTTCTTTTCTGTTAACTTAATTTAGTGGAAGCTCTTGAAAACATTCTTGCTGCTATGAATGCAACAAGTTGGAGATTTGATGGTGATGATTGCGATCTCGACACCATTTCTGAAGTGCCAAAGCTATCTCAAGAAGCTAATGCTAGCATTGGATGTGATTGCAACATTGGCAACGATACGGATTGTCATGTCGTAAGGATGTATAAAGTTCTGTCTTTTAATTCTTTTTATCGAGTATTAGCATTATCGTTTGGCAATGCTACAAAATTAAAGTTTTGTAGAAAAAAGAGTTGACTTTGGAAGTCAAACTTTGCATTTTATATGCAATTCATAGAGGTTTTCTTAACACTGTCATGCCCGAGACCGGCTTTTCCCTATGTGTATTTTGAATTTTATAGAAATTGTTTAGAACTAGCAACAACTTGAGGTTAAATCTAGCATATGAACATATCTTTGACCTTAAAGTCAATGCTCTTAGATAACTCACTCAAGTTTTGGGAATTTATACAATTTATTTGTCTATGCAGCACGTTCAAGTTTTATAGCCTTGATGGGGTACTGTCACCCGAACTAGCAAAGCTTCCTTACCTCCAATCGTTGTAAGTTCTTTTTTAATTCCATAATTAACTTATATGCCAAACCTTTTTAAATGATCAAGATTTAATGAAATTGAAGTATATCTTGTTCTATTTGCAGAGATCTTGCTTATAACTACTTAAGTGGCACAATACCACCTGAATGGGGTCTAACGCGATTACAAGACATGTGAAATCTCTTTTTTACCCTTTTGCTTCATCATTTTCTTATGTATAGCAACTTAAGTTTTGAACTTTTTACATATTCTTTCTTGTGCAGCTCTGTTCTTGGCAATCGTTTAACAGGCGAAATCCCACCGGAACTAGGCAATATCACCACCCTCACAAAACTGTAAGTCTTTTTATTTATTTATTTATTTATTTATTTATTTTTGTCAATTTTTTTACTTTCCTTTTATTTTTTTTTATATCAGAGACCTTGAAGCAAACCAGCTTTCAGGAACTGTTCCATCTGACTTGGGGAGATTAATCAATTTGAACTCTTTGTAAGGCTGATTAAGTTTTCAATTACAAAATTTTCATCTAATTGAATTGTTTATCGGTAAATTTTCATCATATTGTTTTGATTTTTGCAGGATATTGTCTTCAAACCGGTTGACCGGGAGGCTGCCAACAACCCTTGGTCAGCTTGGCAATCTAACAAATTTGTAAAATATTTACTTTAATCCTTTAGTCTAAGTTTTCCTCTTCCACCATCTTTTAAGTCTAAAGGTGACAATTATTATTGTTATATTTTTTTTGTGTATTATATAGTAGGATAAACGATAACAACTTCATTGGGCCGATACCTGATTTTATACAAAACTGGAGACTACTTAATAGATTGTAAGATCATGTTCTATGTTTTTTAATACCATTTGTAGTATTTTAATTACACATTTAAGAATGCTATATTTTTTAATGTTTGGATGTTTTTCTAGAGAAATTGTGGCAAGTGGACTCACGGGGCCTATTCCTTCAAGCATATCTCTTCTCGAGAATCTAGGTGATTTGTAAGTAAATTTAAGCTTCCGTTCTTAACTAAATCTGTTATTAAAATTAAGTTTGTATTCTGCGCGAAACAGTTCTTCTTTCTTCTCTAAAAAATGATTATAGTTTATGATGGCACATGTTTTGCAGGAGAATTAGCGACATAACCGGACTGGCGCAAGGATTTCCTCAGCTTAACAATGCTAGTGGATTAATAAGATTGTATGTAGATAATTCTTTCATTGACTTTTGTCTTGACATGTATGAACACTGATATTTTATTCATAAATATAGGATCTTGAGAAACTGCAATATTTCTGGAGAAATACCCGATTATATATGGCGAGTGAGAGAGCTTGAATTGTTGTAAGTATACACAAAGTTGACCGTTGTTTTACTAATTTTTCATGATTTATATGTTTAATGACATCATTTCCGATGTGACTATCGCAGGGATGTGAGTTTTAATAGGTTAGTAGGAAGAATATCTAATAACATCCTGGGGAGGAGTTTGCGATTAGTGTAAGTTTTAGTAATCTTTCGAGTTTTCTTGCGCTTCATGTACTATTATGAAGCTATGTGTTACTAAATAAGCATCTTGATGTGGTTTTAAATAGGTTTTTAACCGGTAACATGCTAAGTGGAGACATACCGGATACCCTTTTAGTAAATGGAGCTAGTATGTAAGTTTGTTTTGTCAATAAACCGAGTTTAAATTTCATGTTGCATGCTTAATTTTTCAGAAACTAACATTTTTATTTGACAATCTTCTTGCAGTGACCTTTCCTACAACAACTTAACATGGCAAGCGCCTGATCAAGCCGCATGCCAACAAAACACGTAAGCCATTTTATTAAAACATCAAAAAAATCCTTAAGGGGTGGCATAGTGGTAAGCGCTTGATTTCCTCTAGTAGAGGTCTCAGGTTAGAATCCAGCTTCCCGCTTATAACCCCTTGAAGGCCACCTGCCTAACGCAAGTTGCGTTTTACATGGTCCCATATGTTAGTAGGGTGTTGGTGGGGTGCCATGAGTTTTCTGGTAACATGTTCTCATGTTTATAAATATATACATTTAAGGATAACAAGTTGATGGATTTTGTCTACAAAACTTGATTTGTAGTTTGTGAAATATAGTAAAGAAAATGTTTTGAATTAAACTCAATATGCTATTTAGGACTTTCTTTGATGTTTGTTGTTGTATCCCAACTTGTTTTCTTTTCGTCTCTATATCAGGAACTTTTATGTTAACTTGTTTAGAAGCTCTTCGACTGGAAACCCGATGTAAGTTTCCGTTGCTTTTACCAGCATTTATGTGTTTTTTTATCCTCGTTTTGACCCACATTCGATATTTGTTGTTCTTGTGATGATATTGTTAACAGACAGGACGTGCTTCCGTGCACGGAGAATGTCATGTGTCCTAGATGTGAGTATTTTCCACCTCTAAATCTACACTAACTTCAGTCTAAACATGTCAAACATATTAAATATTATTAGCTAAAAAGGTAACGCGTCAAAAGATTAAAGTTTTTTACGTTTTTAATCTGTTGACTTCATGACAGATGCATGTTCGTTACATGTAAACAGTGGCGGGAACGATATAACCGTTAGAGAAAATAATGGGCGGTCTGTTCATTATGAAGGAGATGCGAACGTCGATGGTGGTGCCGCTAGGTGGTATGTAGCAGACAGGAACTGGGGACTTAGTAGCACCGGTGATTTCATGGATGACAATATTTTCCAAAACACGCGATATATAGAATCTTTACAGGGGAATACCATCTTACCTCCACTTTATACAACCGCTCGCCTTTCACCACTTACACTCACTTACTTCAGCTATTGTTTAGAAAACGGTGATTATGCGGTTAATCTGCACTTTGCAGAGTTACAGTTTACTAATGACAGCACGTATAGAAGTCTTGGCAGGCGGATATTTGATATCTATATTCAGGTAATAACTGTATGATACGGTTTATGATGGGTCAATCCAACGGCTAGTATTTTGTGATCGGAAGTGCTAAACGAGTTGTATGTGATTTAGGGGCAAATGGTTAGAAAGGATTTTAATATTGAAGAAGAGGCTGGTGGGTTTGGAATGCCTGCCGTTGTTCCGTTTAATGCTAGTGTGACTGATAACATCTTGGAGATCCGGTTTTATTGGGCTGGTAAAGGGACAACCCGTTTTCCTAAAAGAGGAGTTTACGGGCCTCTTGTATCGGCTATTGATGTTGATCCGTATTTTAAAACTTGTTCAAACGGTGGAAAAAACACGAGCAAAGGTGTTTATATAGGTGTCGGGCTTGGTGTTCCGTTTCTTGTTTTGTTGATTTTGGCCCTTTTGTGGTGGAAATGTTTAAAAGGGCGAAAAAAGACCGATAAAGGTGAACGCTATACTTGTTTATTTGACTTTCTTGATCCATTTTCTATTTTTTGCTAATGCATTATGCTTATCTCAGATTTTGAAGGATTGGAGCTGAAAACACTTTCGTTTTCATTAAAACAACTAAAGACCGCTACAAACAACTTCAATGCTTCAAACAAACTAGGGGAAGGAGGTTTTGGGCCTGTTTACAAGGTTATAATCTAGCACAAAACATTTTTTTTTAAATTTTTTTTATTTCAGTTTCAGGTCTGTAATGTGCGTGTTGGTTTCAGGGTACTGTGACTGATGGCACGGTGGTTGCGGTGAAGCAGCTTTCGACACATTCAAAGCAGGGAAACCGTGAGTTCTTGAACGAGATTGGTGTGATTTCGTGCTTACAACACCCGAATCTTGTTAAACTCCATGGATGTTGCATTGAAGGAGATCAATTGTTGCTTGTTTATGAGTACTTGGAAAATAATAGCCTTGCAAATGCTTTGTTTGGTGAGTGTGCATTGGTTTTTTTTTGCAGTTTGACTTTCATGGTCAACAGAAGTATTTTTAAATTCATAATTGACCTGATTTTTTTGTAAAATTACTAAACTCATTTTTCTCATAGTTGTAAAACTTATAAAATCATTGCGTTTAGTACCTATATCTCTTGAATATTTACGAAAATGCTGATGTGGATTAGAAATTTAAACTTACATTATTTGACCTTATAAGTCATCCTTTTGCATAGATTCGAGTAAAAGTGGATTAATGCTGGATTGGCCAACGAGGTTTAGGATATGCATCGGCATTGCTCGAGGTTTAGCTTTTCTTCACGAAGAATCAAGGATCAAAATCGTACACCGGGACATCAAAGCCACAAATGTGCTACTTGATAAAGATCTGAATCCTAAAATTTCAGATTTTGGATTGGCAAGGCTAAATGAGGACGAGAAGACTCACGTTAGCACACGAGTTGCTGGAACAATGTAAGCTTTTCTTCTCTACATTGTTATGGTACATTTAGCCATTTAGGTAAGGGCCGCATGATAACCGTTTAGTAGTAGAAGGGGTCTTTGTAAATAACAAAGTAACTTATACACCATCATTAACTAACTAACTAACTAACTGTTAGTTCGTTAGTTACCAATGGGATGGCCTTTAAACACCTGGGGTTGGGAGGTGGAGGTCTTGGGTTCAAGTCCCACATGCAATAGGAACTAAAAGAAATTTGCCGTTTTACACAAAAGAAGTTAGTTCGTTAGTTAGTTACAAAAGACCCTTTTTCTTGAATCTGTTTTCTGTGATAACAGTTTTCATTGATGAATTTGCAGCGGATACATGGCACCCGAGTATGCCTTGTGGGGTTACTTGAGCGACAAGGCAGATGTTTACAGCTATGGAGTGGTGCTGTTGGAAATCGTTAGCGGCAAAAGCAACACAAGTTATATCCCAACTAACGACTGTATTTGCCTTCTAGATTGGGTACGATTAGAGTTTTCAGTTTAATTTGTTTTGAAGGATCAACCCCCCCCTCAAAATCTACATCCAAAATCCACCTAATGGCCACTTTTGTGGGGATACTAAAACAGACTTTTAGATATTCATTTTTTTTTAAATCGATCATGCAGGCTTGTCGATTGGAAACAAGTAAACAATACGAAGAGCTTTTTGACGAGAGATTGGAGTCGACAATCAACAAAGAAGAAGCCGAAACTGTCGTGAAAGTAGCGCTTCTGTGCACAAACGGTTCTCCATCGATGAGGCCAACGATGTCGGAGGTTGTAAACATGCTCGATGGGAAAACTTGTGTACCCGAAATAGTTCCTCAACCAAGTGGTTACTCTGAAGATCTGAGATTCAAAGCCATGAGAGACTTTCGACGTGAGATGAAAGGTCAAGGAAGTCACAACGGCGGTCAAACTCAAATCTCCCACACGATTCGAACTGATACCAACTATAGTTTGACATCATCATCTTCTGATGTGTTTGAGATCCAGTCAGTTGATACTAGATCGTACTGAAATTCAGGTTCGATCTTTCGTTTTTGTTTGAACATATGTATGTATAAAAGCAGTGTTACAAAACATAGTTCCATACATGATTAAAACGTTATAATATATAACAATAAACATAATCTTAATCTGTTAGCTCAATATCTTTGAATGGAACGTCTTTTTAAATCTTCTCTAGCAACTTCACTCTTCTCCCAAATAGTCTTTACAACTTGTATAACACGGAAAGATACTGGTACGAAATAGACACTCGTCATAGCAACCGAAAGAGATAAAAATGAATATAAGTGTGAATACAACTTTGTTTTCAATGGAATATACACTAGAACATTGAAACAATCATAAAAAAGAATACTGGTACCGATGTTGTCCAAACATGCGGTTCGTTACGATAATTAACAAAAAAATAACATTATATTTGACCCGTTCAATTTTGGATGAAACTCTTATCAAAACGTAGGAAAAGGCAAGGATGTCGCACCGGTTTATACAAACTTTGTAACCCATTATATCATATTGTTAATATGAGGAAAATATACATCACATGTAACAAAAACTAAACGGTGAGGTAGTTTTGAAGAAATATACGTTTGTGTTTCGACTACTTGTACATTACTATTCACAAGTCGATTTTGAGTAGACATTTTCATACTATAAATTAGCAACATTTTCTTGCTTTAAGTTGTTGTAATATATGCATGGGGAAATTTTCAAATTGTTTTTTGATTTTTCACTTTTAACCCAAATGTTTTTTATCTTTTGCATCTTGCTTTAAGTTGTTGTAATATATGCATGGGGAATTTTTCAAATTGTTTTTTGATTTTTCACTTTTAACCCAAATGTTTTTTTATCTTTTGCATCTTGCTTTAAGTTGTTGTAATATATGCATGGGGAATTTTTCAAATTGTTTTTTGATTTTTCACTTTTAACCCACATGTTTTTTATCTTTTGCATTATAACCTTTTTAAAATTTTTACTATTAACTCAAATCTTTTCATCTTTTGCAATTTAACCCCAACACTTTTTTATTTTCAACTTTGTTCCCTCATACTTTCATCTTCGCAAGTTTTTCGTTTTACGTTTCATTCAAAATTTGCGAGTCAATATGTTGCAACGTGCGTGTGGGGTTCAACGTTTTTCCGTATGTTATTTGACGTTGGACAGGTCCAATGTAACACCTCTCCACATCTCATAACGACCCCTTGTTAAAATAAATCAAGAGCATACACGCTCTTATTAGAAGAAGAGTTATAAGTTAGATCCGTTATTAGTTTAGCTATAATACATATGTTCAGTGTTATTATATTTATGTAATATATTATCATATAGGTAGCGACGGTTATGATATGCATATCATAACATATATATATATATATTCTGTAATATCACATTTTGAATTCACCAATTCTAATCAGAACATTATCATCATTCATTCTCTTTCAATCTCATAACCCTAAGACAAACAATATCAATTCCAACAAAGTGGTATCAGAGCCATCACCGATCCACGTTCCATATTCGTTTCAATCATTCAAGTGATCTCACAATCCCACAATACAGAAGACACAGAACATGTCGACAAATGGTGGAATTCAAACCCAGATTCCGAAATTACTGGGACAAAACTATTTTCACTGGCATATACAAATGAAAGTTTTATTAGAATCACAAGATTTGTGGTCAATCGTGGAAGAAGGATATAATCAACCTGCATCTGGGGCATCGGAGAATGATCAGAACGCATATAAAGAAAATGTTAAGAGGGACAAAAAGGCACTGCACATCATCTTCCAGGCGGAGAATGAAATGGTGTTTGAACGAATTGCTACATGTACAACTTCCAAGGAAGCATGGAATGTTTTACACAAGGCATACAAAGGCGAACAAAGAGTAAAAATGGTAAAACTTCAAACCCTAAGATGTGAATTTGATGCCCTACGAATGAAAGAAAATGAATCGATAGAGGATTTCATTAAAAGAACAACAATCATAGTGAATCAATTACGTTTAAATGAAGAAAACATAACTGAACAATGTATTATAGAGAAAATTCTTAGAACCCTGATGCGTAAATATGAGTCAGTGGTTGTTGTCATCGAAGAGTCCAAAGATCTAAACAACATGTCCACTGAAGAACTACTCGGTATTCTTCAATCGCACGAATTAAGATTAAAACAATATGATGACACCCCGATGGAACAAGCCTTTCAAGTACAGAGTAACAGTTATGAGCGTTCAAAACAATATAGGTCAGAAAATGCAGGAAGAGGACGAGGCTGAGGAAGAGGAAGGTTTAGTGGTCAGATACGGTGTTACAATTGTCAAAAACTGGGACATACGGCACGTTTCTGCAATCAAAGAAGAGATGAAAGCGATAAAACTGGTAATGCACTCTTGCATGAAGATGAAGCAAACGAAAGAAATGACGATACAATGTTTATGATCTTCAATGTAGAGGAAGTAACAAAGAATGATTGTTGGTATTTAGACAGCGGATGCAGTAATCATATGACTGGAGATAAAAGTTTGTTTATTACTCTTAATGAATCCGAAAGAAGAGAAGTAAGAACGAGGGATAACAAAAAACTCGAAGTGCTGGGATGTGGCGATGTAGCCATTAAAGTGAAGGGATCCGAGAAGAAGGTTCCAAATGTGTTTTATGTAGAAGGACTGAAGCATAATTTACTGAGTGTAGGACAACTAGTCCAAAAGGGATACGAAGTAAACTTTTGTAATCAAGAATGTATAATCAAGGATTCAACGGGATAGATTATAGGTGTAGTTAAAATGACAGGAGACAAGATGTTTCCATTAAACCTCAATTAAGATATGACACCTCGAGCGTATAGTATGATCACACAAGATCTGTCCATTTTATGGCATCGTCGATATGGACACATTAATTTTGACACACTATATGATATGGGAACGAATGAGGTTGTCAAAGGATTACCTAAACTACCGAAACAACAACACAAATTATGTGAAGGGTGCATGCTCGACAAACATGCAAGAAAACCATTTCCAAAACAATCTACATGGCATGCTATTAAACCGCTACAACTCATTCACTCAGACATTTGTGGGCCTATGAGGACACTTTCCATTGGAGGGTGTAAGTATTTCATTACTTTCATAGACGATTTTTTAAGAAAAACATGGGTGTACTTCCTAAAACTCAAGTCCGAGGCACTAAGTTACTTCAAGACATTCAAAAGGTTCGTTGAAAATCAAACGGATCTTAAAGTAAAGTGCATAAGAACAGATAGAGGGGGTGAGTATTGTAGCCGTGAATTTCAAGATTTCCTCAAAGAAAATGGGATCCAGCATCAACTTACCACAAGCTATACCCCCCTCCCCCCAACAAAATGGGGTAGCTGAACGAAAGAATAGAACAATCATGGAACTTAGCAGGAGTATGATGAAAACGATGAACATATCAAATTCTCTTTGGGCCGAAGCAGTTGCATGTGCAACTTATTTATTAAATCGAACAGTGGCCAAGAAAATCCCAAACATAACACCTGAAGAAACATGGAGTGGAAAGAAACCAAGTATAGGACATCTTAGAGTGTTCGGGTGCACATCAAATGCTCAAATTCCGAAGCAACGTCGCAGTAAACTAGATGACAAAACAGAAAAAAAAAACAATTTTTGTTAGCTACAGTGAAAATAGCAAAGCTTACAAACTCTACAATCCATTGACAAACAAGGTGATTGTTAGCAGGGATGTCATATTTGATGAGAATCAATCCTAGAAAGAGAATAAAACATATGAACAGGTACCATATATTCAATTAAATGACATAGATGAAGATATAAGAGAGGAACTAGCACCTAATCACACAGCAACAACCGAAGGAAGCAACCAAACGAATGACATAGACGAAGATGTGATTATCAACAATCAAGGAGATGAAGAATATTCATCCTCATCTGAGAACGAAGAACTAAGAACAAGAAGTGTTGCTGAAATATATCAAGACTCACAGGCTCTTACAAAGGCACAAGTAGATGATCTATATGAAAGAAATCAAGCGTTGTATAACAACAGTGTTGCAAATTTTGTTCTTTATACGGATACAGATCCTACTACCTATGATGAAGCATGCAAAGACATGAAGTGGAAAGAAGCCATGGACAGAGAAATTGAATCGATAAAGAAAAAATGAAACCTGGGAGTTAGTGGAACCTCCAAAAGATCAAAAACCTATTGGAGTAAAGTGGATATTCAAAACTAAATATGATGAACGTGGAAATAGAAGCAAGTATAAAGCGCGTTTGGTAGCGAAAGGGTATAAACAGAAATATGGAATTGATTATCAAGATGTGTTTGCTCCATTGATTAGATTTGACACCGTAAGACTTGTGCTACCACTGACAGCTCACTTCAGATGGAACTTACATCAAATGGACATGAAGACTGCCTTCTTGAATGGAAAACTAAATGAACAGGTTTATACAGAACAACCGGAAGGATATATCAAAAAGGGAGAAGAACATAAGGTATGTCATCTTAAGAAGGCGTTGTACGGCTTAAAACAAGCCCCGAGGGCATGGTATAGAAGGATAGATGGATATTTCATATCACACGACTATGGAAAATGTGTGTATGAACATACACTATACATAAAACATTATAAGACTACAAGAATCATAATTTTCTTATACGTGGATGACCTTTCATAGCCAGTGACTCGTTAGACTCGCTCAAACAGTTAAAGGATTCAATGAAAGAAGAGTTTGAGATGACAGATCTTGGAGTGTTGCATTATTTTTTGGGAATGGAAGTTAATTATAAAGAAGGGAACATCACACTGTCACAACAAAAGTATGCAAGAAATCTACTAGACAAGTTCAATATGAGAAACTGCAATGCTATTTCAACACCAATAGAATATGGGTTACGGTTAACAAAGAAAGATCCAGAGGAAGAAGTAGATCAGAATTTATACAGAAGTCTAGTTGGATGTCTAATGTATCTAACAAACACTAGACCAGATATTATGTTCACTGTTATTAAGATAAGTCGTTTCACGGAAAGACCTAAGAAAAGCCACTGGGAAGCTAGAAAAAGAATTATAAGATATGTGAAAGGAACGCTAAATCATGGAATAGTGTATTCAAAAGGAAGTAAAGGGAAATTGGCAGGTTTTAGTGACAGTGATTATGCGGGTAATATTGATGATAGTAAAAGCACATCTGGATATGTATTTCCTCTGGGATCTGGTGCAATAGCATGGCAATCGAAGAAACAAAAGGTGGTAGCACTGTCTGTCACACCCCAATCGATGGCGGAATCATCAGGGCGCGACACTAGGCGAATCAGATTGCTCAGGAGAATCCATAACAACTATTTTGTGACAATAATTAATGCGTTCATTATCCCATACTAATAAACAATCATAATCACATTCGTCATCACAGATTACATGTTCTCTCGAACAATACAAATCCGACAACCTAGGTTTTAGTTGAGTTTCTAGACTTCCTAGCTTGATTTGAAATAGCCTGCGATCTAACCTGCAACATACGTTAAAATAATGTCAATACAAAAGTATTGGCGAGTATACAGGTTTGATATGTAATAGCATAATAGATTAAAAGTGCTGCGAATTTCCTACTTACATAAACGTGATACACGACATATATACTCACAAAACTGATACTACCAGCTAAGTCCTCGAGCTTCGATCACTATTGCTAAACTAGACCCCGTCGGGCGCAATAGTACTATACTAGTCATGGTGGGACGTCGCGAGTATAAGTCCTAGCACATATGTAACTAGCATCACGTACAACTATGCACATTGGTTATTCGCAAGTGATAAATAGTTTGATTGAATAATTCATCTTGATAAATTCGATTTGATGGGAACGTATGTTACACCCAAAATGCGATAAAAATGGTTCGAGTATACTCACAGTGCGTATTCGGCAAGTAACACCACTTGGTTGGATTGGCGGGAAAGTGTTTGAGATTACCCTGATTACAGATCGATTGCGTGAGCGTTGGATAGCGCGTTAAATGGTAGCGAGAGAACCAAGAAGTGGGCGATAATCCGGTCGGATGCCGGCCCGTTCGGATGGGTTGTTGTCCGATCAGATGGACTGCTGCCCGATCGGGTGGCAGCCTGTCCGATCGGGTGGCAGCCTGTCCGATCGGCTGGCAGCCTGTCCGATCGGACGGCGACCCGTCCAACTGATTATTCGACTAATTTTGAAGGTTCTTCGGCGGTCTTGATCGGGACGGTGTGCCTTCGTGCTAAACAACTGAAATTCCATCAAGTCCGACTTGTTCTAACGGCCGGGAACCACCCCATTCCATCAGATCTGACCGTTCTTGACGGTTTTTCCCTTGTTTAATCTGAAATCACATGTTCTTTGATTAGGTAACATAGATTTAGGCGAGATAGTTATAAAACATGTGGAAATCACTTAGATCTGAGCTATTCATGGTTAAATGAGGTCACACTTTGAAGTTCATAAGAACTCTTGATGACATCATCTTAGAACACCTCAAATCAGTAGATTTCATGGTTAAAAGTCGAGATTTAAAAGATAGAAAGGTGTAGAATTGCGTGTAGATCATAAAAGTACAAGAATTTGAGTGAAAACTTACAAGAATTCGCGAGAAATCAAGAGAAAGGACTTCAAGGCGTGCTGGTCGAGTGAGAGCTCCACATCAACGAAAATGATGGGAGGGTGGGGGTATTTATAGGCAGGAGAGGAGAGAAAGGAGAGTGTGGCCGTCCGTTCAGCTGGGCCATCCGATCGGCTGGCCCATCCGTTTGGCTGGCCTAGCCGTTCGGCTGGCCCCAGCCGTCCGGCTGGCCCATCCGTCCAGATGGCCTATCCGTTCGGATGTCCTTCGGCGAGCTACGTTTTGGCGTTCCGTTTTATTTGTTAAACATCGTGATAGTTTGATTACACCTTTGTATCCATATTTTCTTATATTTATTATAATTAATCACAAAAGGTCGTATATACGTATCCATACTTTCAAATATTCGGTGCGATAATCGAGTTGCGCGTGCTCGCGGGTGCGCTTTCAAGTTGCGATGTGTTGTGCCACAATGACTGACGGGGTACTACTTGCTCGTATTGCTATCATCGTCACGACGGCTGGAGGGATAGTACTCACCAGAAAGTCTTTGTTAGCGTTAATTGGTTGTGTTGCGACACATCACGACCATCGAGGAGGGTAGAATAGGTCCTCACCCAATGTCATCGTGAGTGTTAGTATGTGCGATGTGATGTGTTATAGCGATATAGTATGCGAAAAATGCGAATTTACTGCGAAATAGCGATGTATGCGATATGGTTACATCATGATCTGAATATCTGGTACTAGACGTAACGAGTATAGCGAGTAGTAACAACGCACGAAAGTGCGGGTTGTTACAGTCTCCCCTGCTTTAGGAAATTTCGTCTCGAAATTAATCCATAAGAAGGGTCACGATGGTCGATGCGAACAAGAGTAACGATAAAGCGTCAGGAATAAGCGAGCGATTTATTGGGGATTGACGTGAGAGAGCGTTGCGATGACTAGCGATGGCAGCGAGTAAGACGGTTCATACACAAAAGATGGCAACACAAAGAAAGCGATCCAAAAGTATTTTGAATTCTCGAAATGTTGATTAATTCGAAAAGGTTCGAAGAAACTTGTTCATGAAAAATTTTCCCACGGCGCGGTGTTAAATTGCTTCGACGTTTACACCCGCGCTATGAGTAGGGTTTTATCAGGTGACTAAAAGATTTTATGGTGTTTTAAACTCGTTTTACGAAATTTTCTCGTTACGCGGCAGTAACTTAAGTCGATTTCCACACCATCGCTTTTTGTACAAAGGTTTCTATCAATTTTTAGAAAAAAATTTTGTAAGGAGAGCTTTGTTTACCCAAAGGGTTTAAATAATATAAAAAAAATTCAAATTTTAAATCTTAAAGTCGGCCCCGCATGGCGCTTTCCCACGAAAGTTCGACAATATGGCTAATACACTTATATATAGGAAGTACCAGCGGCGTATCCACCATGTTTTTATGGCTTCCGTCTCGTGAGGCGGTGTCATACGTGTCAACATAGTACAGGCAGATTTGCAATGACTTGATCTAAACGAGGAAAGGTTGGACCAAGTCTTGAAAAGTGATTTGGGTAAACTGAGTGATAAAGTCGATCTCGAACTCAGTTCAGCGATACAAATGAGGGCGATAAGCGATGGGCGGTATGCGATAACATAACACAACAATAAGCGAAGACGGCGGCGATAAGCGAAGAGCGACAAGCGGAAAGCGATAACGACGAGCGTTAGCGACAACCGTCGAGCGATAGGCGACAGTCGATGCATTGCAAGCGATAGAGATATGCGATTCGATTGAGTTGAACACACCACAAACATTAACCCCACATGGCCTTTTTCCACGAAAGTCTGCTAATACGGTTAAAACACCACCATGTTTCAGCCCTATTAGCTTTGTCTCGTGAAGCGAGGTCGTGTGTGCTATCATAACACAGATAACACGAACAGCGAGAAGCGATAGCGATAGGCGATAAGAGTATCGAATCGATGAGGTAGGCGCGAAGTGAGTTAAAGCGAAAAGCGGCGAGTGATTTGCGATACTCGTCTAGCGATCCACGATAAGCGATCCACACCAAGCGATACCCAGTAAGTGATAAGCAATAGAGCGATACACACGTAATAAGCGATGCATAACAAGTGGTACACTCACATAAGCGGTTAAGTGAGAACACACCAAAAGCGATAACAATTCCCACAATAAGCGATAACCAGCGGTAGAGATTGCGAGATACGCACAATATGCGATTACGATTCACATAGTGGGCGATAGCAATTGCGAGATAGATTTTAGCGATAAAGCGATTTAATTAGCTTCGGATAGAATCACAAGTTTTAACTATCGTTGCGCCCCACATGGCACCTTTCCACGAAAGTTTGCTAATATGGCTAAAACACTTATATATAGGAAGTACCAGTGGCGTATCCACCATGTTTTATCCATACTAGATCCGTTTCGTGAATCGATGTCATGCGTGCCAACATGCACAAGTAGCGATAAGCATTAGAAGCGATAAGCGATGCGAGTATCGAAGTGATGAGATCGATAGATGCGTTAAGCGTTAAAGTGTCGCGAGAGTGATGTGCGTTAGATTCCAGCGAAATTGCGATTGAGTTGCAATTAAAGACATGCGACCAGTCTTGCGTCGATGCAATTGCCCTACGGGGGTAGACTCTCCAGAGTCCATCGATGAGGCATTTGCATTGCGTTTACAGATTTACGACAAGTCTCGCAATGATGCGATGTAATTGTTACGCCTTGCGAATGAGTGTAGTGTGTCGAAAATTACCATAGTAGTATAGGTCTAAATAACGTTCAACTCCACGTGGCACTTTCTTCACGAGACTTCGGTATGGCAAATCACACCTTGCTTTACCCCTACTACTTGCATCCCGTGAATAGATGTCGCACTTTGTTGACATGGTCAAGACGCTTATTTATAGGAAGTACCAGCGGCGTATCCACCACGCTCGACCATGCTTTTAACGTTATGGCACCATTAGAACTCACTACAATCTCCGTGCACTGACCAAAATAATCCCGTGTGCACCCGTGATTAGTCGTTCCTTGCACGTTTATCGCAGCTTATTCTAAGAGTGTAGTGCGGGTAAAACACATTATATCGTGATATAATATATAGCATGTGTGTGATTCTAGATTAAGTGCGAAAACAAGAGAGAAAGCGAGAGATAAATAGAGTCCACACTGCATCGAGAAATAGAACAAATTCAACACATAAAAGAAACTAATGGCGAAAATCGTAGCATTACGAAAACATTGGAAGCATGAAAAATGTTGTTGTGGAGGACTTTTGCGGAGTCTGCGATCGTTGCTGAGATTCTTCAAGTTTGCGGCCCCGTGCGGCTGTGCTGGGTAAGATGACCATACCAGTTGCAATTTGCGCAATAGCGACAGTTAGCTTCTGGCGGGTGATGATACGTACATATGAGACACAGGGGATGAGTTCCGTTGTAGTCGCGCTTTGAGTGAATTGGAATTACTTGGAGAGGTTCTGGCTGTGACAGTTCGGTTGTTGAAGAGTTTGGGCTCATGGTCTTTCGTTTGCGGTTGGACTGAGCTTCCTGAAGTGGTGCGTTGGCGTCGGAGGATTCGTCCGAAGACTCACCTGAAGAATCATCGGTAGAATCGTCGGAGGAATCGTCGAAGGAATCGTCGGGAGAGTCGATGACGATTGCTTGATGAGCTTGTTTGACAGGATTCTTGGAGAAAAATCCGTCCAAGACTCGTTTGTCATTGATTTCTGCGGCCAAGCGGTAGGTTTCTTCGATGGTAGCAGGTCTTGCAGCTTTGACAAAATCGCCCACACATTCAGGCAAGCCGCGAATGTACTTCGTGATGGCTTTTTCTAAAGTGTTGACTTGTCTTGGGCAGATTTTGCTAAGCGGTTTAAACCTTGCCGTGTAGCCAGCGTTGTCACTTTCGACTTGCTTGATTTCCCAAAATTCGTCTTCTAGATCATCCCAAGAGGGCAGTACTCTTTCTTCATGAGCTCTTTCAGATCATCCCAAGAGAGAGCGTAAGCTACGGAGATCCCACGTTTGTTACGTTCAGTTGTCCACCAGTCGAGTGCTTGCGATTGAAATACTCCGGTAGTACAAGTAGTACGGAAACTATCGGGACACCCACTCTGACGAAGGGTAACTTCGATAGAATCGAACCACTGGAGTAGTTGGGACACACCTCCTTCACCCGTGAACTCCATCGGGCCACAGGCTTTGAAGTGTTTGTAGAGGAAAGCAGATTGCGGCGCTTCCGTCTTAGAGTCTTCCGGGTTTCGAGAGTTGCTGAGAGAGTGCACTTGAGCGACAATTCGAGGAATGACCTTGGCCACTTCCTTGGCCACAAGCGAGGCAATCCTCTTTTCGGCGCTTCGTTTGGCTCTTCTCTTAGCTGTTTGTCTCGAGGTAGAGTCGTTGGAAGGCATCTAGACAGAGAGACTTGGAGTGAGATTCGATCATAATGATTTTAAGCTTTGCGATGCGATTGAGCGCGATTAGAACTTGTTGCAGGTAGTATAATAGTAATGCGAAGTCACGTAGGAGCCACATAGGAGACACAAGATTCCTAAGTTCTCACATAATTATTTGTTTGTATTTATATATAGTTATAGTTTACACTTATACACATACATATCGGTGTAGATTGCGCGAGGACGCGGTAGAGAGGGAGAGAGCGAGAGCGTAAGCGAGTAATTAGACATTAGTTTTGTCGCGAACATTCGGGTTTTCGTTTTAGATTGCGATGGCTGTGCAAGTTGTGTGTTGTGTAAAGCGGGTAGCGAAAATCGATAAATCGAGAAATCAACAAAGCGTAAAGTTTTAAATTGTAAACACATAAGCGTAAAAAGGTTCCATAAAGCGTAAAATCGGCGGGTCGTATGCTAGGAAAATTGATACGGATCGGAAGCGTACTCAAATGGCTCAAGAACAATCGATTAATCAAAGACGATAAATCGAACCAAAGGTTCCAAGAACAAAGTTCTTTATATTAATAATCAACCAAAAACTTAAATAAACAATAAACCCTAGCTCCCTACTTATAGGGTAAAATCATAATGTAACTAGGAAACAAATACGATAAAATAGGAAATTGAAATCTAAATAAATAATAAAAATAAATATTAATATAATCTGCATCATTCTCCCCATCTTCAAAAAAACTCGTCCTCGAGTTTTGCCTTCGGACCAAAGCCACCTGGATCAAAAGGAACATCAACCCGATTCTGAATTATTATTATCACAATCCGCCTAAACAGTTCAACTTCATGAATCCCCTCGCCCAACTCTAAACTTGTACCACCTGGATCAAATGGGGCATTGGACCTTCTCCTATGCACTATCGACTTGACTTGTTCAAATAGTTTAACTACAACTTGTGCCATCGGTGGAACAGACTTCTCATAAGAGTTTAGTGGGACAAAACCATTTTGTATCTTATCACTCATCTTTTCCAGTAATAAAATCTTTTCCAGTAATGAAAACTTTAAACTAGAATATAAATTAGAAGCTTCATTAGCATTGGGCTTAGGTTGCGATCCAGTAGACTTCGCCTTCAATTGCGATCCACTTTGACCATCCAAATGAAAGGTTCTGAGTTCATTAGACTTTAATATTGGCCCATGGCAACGAGACAACAAATTAGGTGGCCCACAATATTTATTAAGTGCATGTGCAAACAACCCATGTGACCCACTATTTTGAGAGATATTTGGTGGCCCAATGGAATTATACGAGGCGCCTGAGGTTTTTTTCTGTTGAGCAATTCCAATATCACAATATGGATAATCCAAAGCATATCCACTATTCGGTGGATATGTGTTCTCCACTTCCATCTTTTTAGTGCTATTGATAATATATTTGTTAACCAAAATATTATCACCGATTTTAAAATTACTTCCAATTTGAAATTGCAGATTTGTTGGAGATAATATTGTATATGATTCAGAGGTCAAACCTTTCCTATTTTTCGGCAGATTGCATGGATCTTTCCAATGCAGCACATCGCCACCGGTAACTACCGCAACACCACCATTTTTTATCGAGGGAGCTTTAAGTAAATCATCAAACATACCTGCGATCTTCGGACTCAAGGAATTCTCATTCAATCTCACGGCTTCATCGAAACCACAACGATATGAACCACCAGTTGCCCAAGCATACCACACATCATCCTCATACTCATCAAATACGGGAGAAAAATCATAGATAAGGTCAGGATCCTCGTTGCCTCGGGCGGCGAATCTACGGGGATGATAACCATCACATGATTCACGAAAGTTTTCATGGTCCACAATCTCGTTGCCTCGGGCGGCGAATCTACGAGAATGATCACCATATCCTCGCGGATTAAAAGGAACTCCGTCGTTGCCTCTGGCGGCGAATCTACGAACGAAAGTTTCTTCTTTTCCACGTAGAGCCATTTGAAAACCAAAAGCTCTGATACCAAATGATACGGATCGGAAGCGTACTCAAATGGCTCAAGAACAATCGATTAATCAAAGACGATAAATCGAACCAAAGGTTCCAAGAACAAAGTTCTTTATATTAATAATCAACCAAAAACTTAAATAAACAATAAACCCTAGCTCCCTACTTATAGGGTAAAATCATAATGTAACTAGGAAACAAATACGATAAAATAGGAAATTGAAATCTAAATAAATAATAAAAATAAATATTAATATAATCTGCATCAAAAATAGATAGAGTGCCTTGGGTGTTTAGGCGTCGACTGCCCAAGGTAACCCAACTATACCCAACAAGTTCGTGCACGCGCGTTGCCCTAGAAGACTTATGCTTCCACTGGGATGCAGCTCATGGCACTCGACTTCCTAGTCATTGCGTGGCTCGAGTTATCGTGATAGTCGAGTCCTTGGTGAGAGCTTTTGAAAACCATTTTATAGAGAGTGGAACGACTTATTAGGATACGGGTTTCACCCCTGGCTTAATAACTTCGCTCCTAGCTGTGGTTGTGCTCTCCAAATAAATTCGGGAGTCCCACTAGATTTGGAAATGGAGACTTTCGTTGAGTTATGGATGTCACTCCTAGCTTGACGAAAAGTTCTCGTGCTAGAAAAATGCGCTGAGTGAGCGATCTCATCGAGAGTTCTTGGTTTTCACACCTGGTCTCGACTGGATCACTCGGTTTCGTTATGCTAGTATTTTCGAAAACGTGTGCATTGTGTCAGACTTAGGAAAGGCTAAGTAGTATTTCAGCCTTAGGAAAGGCTTCTTCGTGTGAAGCTGTAGTACGCGGTGTTCACACAAAGTTGTAGTTTTTAGCAATTTCGATCGAGAGTATCAAGTAGGCCCATACAAACCCTACTGGGTTCGTACGAGTCGGCATGTTGGTACTTAGACTATAGACTAGGTCGTTTCTAAGACAGTGACCCGGACTAGGTCAAGTCTTGCCTAATTCCCTATAGTTATGGCTCTGATACCAATCTGTCACACCCCAACCAATGGCGGAATCATCTGGGTGCGGCACTAGGCGAATCAGATTGCTCAGGAGAATCCATAACAACTATTTTGTGACAATAATTAATGCGTTCATTATCCCAAACTAATAAACAATAATAATCACATTCGCCGTCACAGATTACATGTTCTCTCGAACAATACAAATTCGACAACCTAGGTTTTAGTTGAGTTTTTAGACTTCCTAGCTTGATTTGAAATAGCCTGCGATCTAACCTGCAACATACGTTAAAATAATGTCAATACAAAAGTATTGGCGAGTATACAGGTTTGATATGTAATAGCATAATAGATTAAAAGTGCTGCAAATTTCCTACATACATACACGGGATACACGACATATATACTCACAAAACTGATACTACCAGCTAAGTCCTCGAGCTTCGATCACGATTGCTAAACTAGACCCCGTCGGGCGCAATAGTACTATACTAGTCATGGTGGGACGTCACGAGTATAAGTCCTAGCACATATGTAACTAGCATCACGTACAACTATGCACATTGGTCATTCGCAAGTGATAATTAGTTTGATTGAATAATTCGTCTTGATAAATTTGATTTGATAGGAACGTATGTTACACCCAAAATGCGATAAAAAGGGTTCGAATATACTCACAGTGCGTATTCGGCAAGTAACACCACTTGGTTGGATTGGCGGGAAAGTGTTTGAGATTACCCTGATTACAGATCGATTGCGTGAGCGTTGGATAGCGCGTTAAATGGTAGCGAGAGATCCAAGAAATGGGCGAAAATCCGGTCGGATGCCGGCCTGTTCGGATGGGTTGTTGTCCGATCGGATGGGCTCCTGCCCGATCGGATGGGCTGCTGCCCGATCGGATGGGCTGCGGCCCGATCGGAGGGGCTGCTGCCCGATCGGCTGGCAGCCTGTCCGATCGGCTGACAGCCTGTCCGATCGGCTGCCAGCCTGTCCGATCGGACGGCGACCCGTCCAACTGATTATTCAACTAATTTTGAAGGTTCTTCGGCGGTCTTGATCGGGACGGTGTGCCTTCGTGCTAAACAACTGAAATTCCATCAAGTCCGACTTGTTCTAACGGCCAGGAACCACCCCATTCCATCATATCTGACCGTTCTTGACGGTTTTTCCCTTGTTTAATCCGAAATCACATGTTCTTTGATTAGGTAACATAGATTTAGGCGAGATAGTTATAAAACATGTGGAAATCACTTAGATCTGAGCTATTCATGGTTAAATGAGGTCACACTTTGAAGTTCATAAGAACTCTAGATGACATCATCTTAGAACACCTCAAATCAGTAGATTTCATGGTTAAAAGTCGAGATTTAAAAGATAGAAAGGTGTAGAATTGCGTGTAGATCATAAAAGTACAAGAATTTGAGTGAAAACTTACAAGAATTCGCGAAAAATCTAGAGAAAGGACTTCAAGGCGTACTGGCCGAGTGAGAGTGATGCGTGTGAAGTGTCTATATAAGTTTAAGTATATTTTAAGCCCTTTTACACTTTTAAGCCCTAACACTAAACACACATATGGGCAAGTGCACCCATCGTGAGCGTAGTATAGTGTTGGCAAGATACCGAGGTCGTCCAAGGACACAAGAGCTTTTAGTACCGGTTTATCCTCAACGTCTAATCAAAATAAAAAGTTTAGAAAAATGTTAGTTATTGTGAATCACTTGGTTCCGACTCGTATCTAGTGTAACCTTTGATTATTTCCGCACTTTTGCACTATTTAAGAGATTATCTTAGTTATTGTAGTAGGCCCCTCTTTTGAAGGTGACGTTACCCTCAACCCAGTAGTTTGAGTCAGCAAGGATACAATCCTAAAGGGTCGGATTATTGAAAGATAATTAATTAAGTTATTAATGCGTATTATGGTAGGCTCCTCTTTTGAAGGTGACGTTACCCTCGGCTAAGTAGTCTGAGTCAACATGGATACAGTCCTAAGTAGCCGGGTTAAAGTATTAATAGTAGCTTACATATGAGGGGATCAAAAAGTTTGGACCGCCGCCATCCAATACCGATGGGTATTGAAGGAGGTCCTACTAAATTTGACCCATGTCCTTACAGGATCTATACACTGAACAAGGCAAGACTCTTACCAAACCGTTCCCTTAACCCACGACCAGGTAGCCAACATACCTCCATATAGATCGTGGAGATATGAATGGTGAAAATCTTTTATTTTATATAGACAGTAAAATAATGCCAAGACACCACGGACAAACGATAAGGAAGAATCACCTTCAACATAAGAAACTAGTTATTAAAGTCATTAATACATAACCAAGTAAAAAGTGCGAAAAGATTAAAAATAAAAAGTATTACAGTAGACACTTTGTCTTCACCAAGTGATGTAAGAGACTTAAGCAAACATGGCCTTTGATTGTCAAGAACTCTTACGATCAATCTTGGATCCCGAGACGACTCTCACACTCTATGATGGACAATGGATGATGGTGGTGGATGATGGTGTTGTGATGGTGGTGGGTGGTGGGTGAAGTGTGAGAGAGGTGGTGTGCCAAGGGATGGTTTGCAAATGAGCCAAGCACCCCTATTTATAGCCTGAACAGTAGCTCGGGCACGGCCCCGTGTCCAGTGGGCACGACCCCGTGTCCATCCTTCTTCCCTGTCTTCATTAATTGCTCTTGTCTGTATTAGTTGACCACGGCCCCGTGTCCGCTGGGCACGGCCCCGTGTGCAGAAGCATATCTGTACTATCAAGATTTGCCTGGATTCTGCGAATCTTATAGTTGACCACGGCCCCGTGTCCGCTGAGCACGGCCCCGTGGTGGGCGATAGAAGCTTCTACAGCTTTGTCTTTTATGCTGACACTTGGGCACGCCCCCATGTTCACTGAGCACGGGGCGTGTTCAGCCTTCTATTCTCTTGTTTTGCTTGGAAATATGCTTTCGGGGAGGTTGGGCATGCCACGTTTGTTCCTTTTCTTGTATTTATGTTAGATTTAGCTGGCTTTTTGCTTCTTTTGTTAATTTGAGCTCATTTAATCCTGAAAATACAAAAGGAAGACAAAAGCACACTTTTTCCAACATTAGTACTAAAAATTGTTAGTTTTATGCCACAATTGATGTAATTTATATGTTGCATTTTGCACATATCAAATACCCCCACACTTGAATCTTTGCTTGTCCTCAAGCAAAACTCTTTATAATGCGGCTTTACACTCCCAAATGGAATGGATAGAAGAGAAGGTTTTTGGGCTTGTCATAGAGTGTCGGGATTTGCAAGATTCTTTATTAAGTTTTATTTTTTATTTATTTACAATCCTATTCGTCATGATTTATTTAAAACTTTTCATAAGATAAATTACTTATTAGGGCATAACATGCCTCTTTAAAATTCTATTTATATACAAGTTCACATACCTCACGGGGGATCACTCAACACTCGGCCGAAGATGTATTTTAGTGAATCACTCGAGAGCGGCATGAAACTTACTCCTAACATAGGCTTGCCAAGCAATCAATCCTCCTCCTTTTTAACTATATACCTTTGTAAATATCAAGAGGACTTTTGGGTGAAGGGTTAGGCTTGGGTTAAAGGTAGGTGGTTGGGTTAGTGGTTAGTAGAAAAAAAGAGCGAAAAGCGTAAAAAGCGTCGGTTTTCGAAAGACTTTTTATTTTTGCAATTTTTATTTTGATGAAGCCATGATTCAAACAAAGTTATTTTTAATGAACTTGCTTGTTTATTTCTTTTGCTTCATCATCAACATTTTTTTTTGAAAGTCATACGAAAAACCGAGCTTGTTACTAAAACAAAGGGTTAAAAATAAAAAAAGGTTTTGGTGGGTGAAAGGGTGTTTGGTTTGGGTTAAGAAATGAAAAAGGTTTAGGCTCAAAGATGTTAACTAGGGGGATTTTGGGTAGGTGGTAAAAAAAAACATAATGGTGTAGAAATAAAAAGAGTTAGTCCTAATGCCTCCATCATTTACTTACTTGGGTTTAAGTTGGTAGGACCGGGAATGTATCGTCGTGGCAAGTTCTAGAGTTGTAAGAACCAAGCGGCTATTCACACAAGAAACGAAACATGAGCATTTAGTTTAAAGATATGTATTTGTATGCTCAATAAAGGCTCAAAACTCACTTTTGTGGGAATGTGTTTTTATGTGATCAAGTATATATAATTAAATTTTAACTAAACTTGTCATGCATTTTCATAATTTTCTTATGTTGATTCTTTTTATCACGACGCTATCGGTTGTAAATTTGTAAAAATATAACCTTTTTAGAATTTGAAATTCCCAAGTTAAACCTAGACAAGTAAAAAAAAATGAAAATTCTTTTTGAAAAAATTTGGGGTTATTAGCGGTTCCAATAGAGTTTTGTGTAAGGCTTGTAATTAGGATTTGCAAGATTCAAAGTTTTAGCATCCCCCCACACTTAAATTACACATTGTCCTCAATGTGTCCCAAAAATAAGTTTTTAGGTTGATTGAATGTGTAAAAGGTGTGAAAAAGCAAATTTTTATGTTACTGGGCGTCTGGACACGGCCCCGTGGTGTCCGGGCACGGCCCCGTGTTCAGGTGCCAGTAACAAAAAGTTGAACAAAAGAAACAGAAGCCTGGACACAGGGGCGTGTTGGGTGAACACGGCCCGTGTCCAGTTTACCTAAACTGGGCATTTTCTGCAGACTGTGCAGCACGGGGCCGTGTTAGGCGGGCACGGCCCGTGCTGAACCTGCGGTAATGAAGAAAGTTTCATCGGATGGCCCTGTTTTCGTGCATGTGGTGCTGGTCCAAGTTTCCCTTGTTATCCTTCACCATCCCGAGTGTGTTTTATTCCTGAAAATTAAAACTAAACTAGAAAACATAAAAATTAATCTAAACTAAACTAAGGATAGTTCCACAGAATGCCTCCGTGGTGCGCTACGTTTATAAGGGTCCTTGGCTAGACCTAAAGCCTGGTCATATGTTACCCAAGTGGGATGTTTTGCTTCCCATGCTACACCGTCTGAGAGCATCATCCAAGCTTGAGTCAATAACCTTCATGTAGTTGACCGGGTCTTCGTCTTCTACTCTTTTTCCGACTCCAAACTTTACTTCCTCGTCCCCAACCCTTAATGTTAGTGTTCCATCATTCATATCTACCACTGCTTGGGCCGTAGCTAGGAATGGCCTTCCTAGGATGAGTGGTACTTCGGTATCTTCCTCCATATCTAGTATGACAAAGTCGGCCGGAAAGACAAATTCGCCGACCTTGACCAATAGATTTTCAGCGACACCTTGTGGATATTTGACGGATCTATCGGCGAGTTGTATGCTTATTTTTGTAGGACTTGTTTTTCCTAAGCCGAGTCGATTGAACATTGATGAGGGCATGAGGTTGATGCTTGCCCCGAGATCGGCTAGTGCATTACGAATGGGGGATTTCCCAATCGAGCAAGGAATTGTGAAGCTTCCAGGGTCAAGCTTCTTTTGCGGGAGTTTGTTGAGTAGTAAGGCCGAGCATTCTTCGCCTAAGTTAACTAATTGCAATGATTCAATTTTCCTTTTATGAGTGAGGAAGTCCCTCATAAATTTTGAATATTTAGGCATTTGAGTTAGGACTTCGATAAATGGAATATTAACATGCAATTGTTTTAGTAAATTTTCGAACTTTGCGAATTGCTCATCGGTCTTTTGACGAATTAACCGACCGGGGTATGGAACAGGAGGAGTCTTAGTAGGCTCTTGAACCGGTGGAGAAGCCTTTTCTTGTTAGGGCGCGGGTGGAGTTGTGGTTTGGCCAGATTGCCTTCTTTCAGTTTGTGGGAGTGGAGCCTCTTCGGGACCCACGGTACGGTTTCTCAACGTTATGAGATGTACTTGCGCCTTTGGGTTGGTCTCGGTATTACTCGGTAACGCGCCTTGTGGTCTCTCGGAGAAATTTTAAGCTATTTGATTTAATTGTTTTTCAATGTTTTGAATGCTAGCTTGTTGATTTCTAAAATTCGATTCCAATTGCTGAAATCGATCCGAGTTTTTCTTTTCGGTGTCGGAGATGAGGCGAGATACAGTATCTTCAAGCCTTTCTCGTCCACCTTGTTGTTGAGAAAAATTTTGTGGTTGTTGAAAGTTAGTTCGTTGGTTTTGTTGGTTACTACTATTGCCGGGATCTCTCCAACCAAGGTTTGGGTGGTTACGCCATCCTTGGTTGTAGGTACCCGTTGGAGGACCCGACGGCCTAGGTCTGTTATCAATGTAGTTTACCGTTTCCGTTTGATCATCTAATTCTTTCATACAACTCCAATTTTCATGTGGCCCACCACACCCTTCACAAGCCATAACCGAGACTGTTTTTGTCATCTCTAACTTTTTGATTTTTGAAGAAAGGGCCTCGATTTGGGCTTGTAAAGAAGTGCTTTCATCAACCTTATGGGCGCCCGGGGCAATAGATTTATTTCCTCGGGGGGTGTGCCATTGAAAATTGGTTTGAGCAATTTCCTCAATTTGATTATATATTTCATTTGGGCGACGATTACCTAAAAGTCCCCCGGAGCTAGAATCAAGTGTTTGTCTTGTGTGTGGCAACAACCCATTGTAGAAAGTGGATACTTGTTGCCATACCGCAAGACCATGATGAGAACACTTTCTTAGTAGCTCCTTGAACCTTTCCCAAGTTTCATATAAGGATTCCCCATCTTCTTGTGAATATGTATTAATTTCAGTCATCAATTTAGCCGTTTTAGCAGGAGGGAAATACTTATATAGAAACTTTTGGGCTAGTTCATCCCAGGTGTTTACCGAGCCAACTGGGAGGGTATTAAGCCAAGCCTTAGCTCGGTCTTTTAGTGAAAATGGAAACATCCGAAGTCGGATGGCGTCGTTTGATGTTCCATTGATCCGAAAGGTATCACATATTTCTAAGAAATTAGTAATATGTAGATGGGGATCCTCGTCCGCAAGCCCATGGAAGGTTGCGGAGTTTTGAAGCATTTGTATCAAATGTGGCCGAAGTTCGAAGTTATTGGCTTCGACATTCGGTGCATTGATAGCGACGCCGAGATTACCTACAGTGGGTCGTAGGTAATCCATGAGGGTACGTTGGTCCGCCATTGGAAGTGGGTCCCCCGAAACTCTCTCTTGGTTTTTAGCTTGAAGTCTTTTTCTGAGAAAGCGTTCGGGTTCTTCTAGAGGTTCTTTTATGTCTCTACTAGAACTGGAGCTCATACACTACATAGGAAGTTCAAATGTGGCGCATGGGTTCCAAGTCCTGCAAATAAAAATAGAAAAGAACGTTGGTCAGAAGGTTCACCACGGCCCCATGCTCAGTGAACACGGCCCGTGGTCGGAGATACAGTGATTGTTTTCCAGATCCCTGTTACTGGGGAGTTGGACACGGCCCCGTGTTGCACCGACACGGCCCCGTGCTCAGCTCTCTGTAACTCGAAAAATAAAAACTGCCAGTAACAATGCTGGGCACGGCCCATGTCCGACCAGGCACGGCCCGTGCTGAGCTCTGCAGAAACTGAAAAACTAAGAAAAATACTAAAAACAAAAAATAATAAGAAAAAACGATTAGGCCGTTGATTCCTAACTTTCTTAAAATTCTTGTGTCCCCGGCAACGGCGCCAAAAACTTGATGCGTGTGAAGTGTGTATATAAGTTTAAGTATATTTTAAGCCCTTTTACACTTTTTAGCCAAGTTTTAAATTTATAAAACACGATATTTACTAACACTAAACACACATATGAGCAAGTGCACCAATCGTGAGCGTAGTATAGTGTTAGCAAGATACCGAGGTCGTCCAAGGACACAAGAGCTTTTAGAACCGGTTTATCCTCAACGTCTAATCAAATCAAAAGTTTAGAAAAAGGTTTTAAACAAAAAATAAAAATAAAAACTAACTAAAATGCTGAAAAATAAAAATAAAAGAAAAACAGATAGATAAGATGAATCACTTTGCTCCGTCTCGTGTTTAGTGTAACCTTTGATTATTTCCGCACTTTTGCACTATTTAAGAGATTATCTTAGTTATTGTAGTAGGCCCCTCTTTTGAAGGTGACGTTACCCTCAACCCAGTAGTTTGAGTCAACAAGGATACAATCCTAAAGGGTCGGATTATTGAAAGATAATTAATTAAGTTATTAATGCATATTATGGTAGGCCCCTCTTTTGAAGGTGACGTTACCCTCGGCTAAGTAGTCTGAGTCAGCAAGGATACAGTCCTAAGTAGCCGGGTTAAAGTATTAATAGTAGCTTACATATGAGGGGATCAAAGAGTTTGGACCCCCCGTCATTCAATACCGGTGGGTATTGAAGGAGGTCCTACTAAATTTGACCCAGGTCCTTGCAGGATCTATACACTGAACAAGGCAAGACTCTTACCAAACCGTTCCCTTAACCCCCGACCAGGTAGCCAACATACCTCCATATAGACCGTGGAGATATGAATGGTGAAAATCTTTTATTTTATATAGACAGTAAAATAATGCCAAGACACCACGGACAAACGATAAGGAAGAATCACCTTCAACATAAGAAACTAGTTATTAAAGTCATTAATACATAACCAAGTAAAAAGTGCGAAAAGATTAAAAATAAAAAGTATTACACTAGACACTTTGTCTTCACCAAGTGATGTAAGAGACTTAGGCAAACATGGCCTTTGATTGTCAAGAACTCTTACGATCAATCTTGGATCCCGAGACGACTCACACACTCTATGATGGACAATGGATGATGGTGGTGGATGATGGTGTTGTGATGGTGGTGGGTGGTGGGTGAAGTGTGAGAGAGGTGGTGTGCCAAGGGATGGTTTGCAAATGAGCCAAGCACCCCTATTTATAGCCTGAACAGTAGCTCGGGCACGGCCCCGTGTCCAATGGGCACAGCCCCGTGTCCATCCTTCTTCTCTGTCTTCATTAATTGCTCTTGTCTGTATTAGTTGACCACGGCCCCGTGTCCGCTGGGCCCGACCCCGTGTGCAGAAGCATATCTGTACTATCAAGATTTACCTGGATTCTGCGAATCTTATACTTGACCACGGCCCCGTGTCAGCTGAGCACGGCCCCGTGGTGGGCGATAGAAGCTTCTACAGCTTTGTCTTTTATGCTGACACTTGGGCATGCCCCCATGTTCACTGAGCACGGGGCGTGTTCAGCCTTCTGTTCTCTTGTTTTGCTTGGGAAGATGCTTTCGGGGAGGTCGGGCATGCCACGTTTGTTCCTTTTCTTGTATTTATGTTAGATTTAGCTGCCTTTTTGCTTCTTTTGTTAATTTGAGCTCATTTAATCCTGAAAATACAAAAGGAAGACAAAAGCACACTTTTTCCAACATTAGTACTAAAAAAGGGTTAGTTTTATGCCACAATTGATGTAATTTATATGTTGCATTTTGCACACATCAGCGAAAATGATGGGAGGGTGGGGGTATTTATAGGCAAGAGAGGAGAGAAAGGAGAGTGTGGCCGTCCGTTCGGCTGGCCTATCCGTTCGGTTGGCCTAGCCGTTCGGCTGGCCCCAGCCGTTCGGCTGGCCCATCCATCTGGATGGCCTATCCGTTCGGATGTCCTTCGGCGAGCTACGTTTTGGCGTTCCGTTTTATTTGTTAAACATCGCGATAGTTTGATTACACCTTTTTATCCATATTTTCTTATATTTATTATAATTAATCACAAACGGTCGTATATACGTATCCATACTTTCAAATATTCAGTGCGATAATCGAGTTACGCGTGGTCGCGGGTGCGCTTTCGAGTTGCGATGTATTGTGCCACAATGACTGACGGGGTACTACTTGCTCGTATTGCCATCATCTTCACGACGGCTGGAGGGATAGTACTCACCCGAAAGTCTTTGTTAGCGTTAATTGTTTGCGTTGCGACACATCACGGCCATCGAGGAGGGTAGAATAGGTCCTCACCCAATGTCATCGTGAGTGTTAGTATGTACGATGCTATGTGTTATAGCGATATAGTATGCGAAATATGCGAATTTACTGCGAAATAGCGATGCATGCGATATGGTTACATCATGATCTGAATCTCTGGTGCTAGGTGTAACGAGTATAGCGAGTAGTAACAACGCACGAATGTGCGGGTTGTTACACTGTCATCAACAGAAGTTGAATACATTGCCTTATCTATGGCAGGGTGTCAAGCATTATGGCTGAAGGGAATTCTCAATGAACTTCAAATAAATATGGACTGTCCACCAACAATCCATTGTGATAACAAGTCAACTATATGCTTGGCCAAGGACCCAGTTTACCATAGAAAGAGCAAACATATACGAGTAAAATACCACTTCATTCGTGATCTGCTCAAGAATGATGAAGTCGAAATTCGCTTCTGCTCGACAAAGGAACAAGCGGCTGACATACTTACAAAAGCCCTACAGCCAAAAGATTTTATGCGGATAAAGAATTTAATGCATGTTGGCCCGGTCTAACTTACGGGAGGGTATTAGAAGAAGAGTTATAAGTTAGATCCGTTATTAGTTTAGATATAATACATATGTTCAGTGTTATTATATTTATGTAATATCTTATCATATAGGTAGCGACGGTTATTATATGCATATCATAACATATATATATATATATATATATATATATATATATATATATATATATATATATATATATATATATATATATATATATATATATATATTCTGTAATATCACATTTTGAATTCACCAATTCTAATCAGAACATTATCATCATTCATTCTCTTTCAATCTCATAACCCTAAGACAAACAATATCAATTCCAACAGCTCTAAGTGATCATCATCTCCTTGCAATTATAAAGAGTAGTCAAAAAAACCAATATTGAAACTTAAGCAATGTATCTACTACAATCTTTAAGCCTTCAAACATTCAATTCTTTCATTTTGCATTAAGTATTAGCTTTATTAGAAGAAACTTGAGGTTTGGTTTAGCCTCACTTGAATAAGAGCAAAGTGAGTGGTCCTCTCTACTTGAAGGAGTATGGGTGTTCGATTCTCTCAACACGAACACAGTATTTGTGTTTGGTTCCTCTTACTTGAACAAGGTTTTGGTGCTTGGTTTTCTCCATCCACGAGAGACGCATACCTTGAAGATAAACTGCTAGACAAAGTTTGAAGAGTGCATTAAAATGGATCTCATTTTACTTATTTTCAACCACTTAGATTACTCGTAATAGTTAATGCCCATAGGGCTTTCCGGCCATATCAACCTCATAACGTCTTTTCAAAAAATGTATAATGGTTAACACCGCTGATGCCCTTTCAATTATCGCTTTCCAATTTTGTTGTCCTCTTTTGGCATTATGCTAGAGTCGCCCCTCCCTTTTCATGCCCTTATAACGCCCCATGGGGCGGTGCTCGGGACGTTATCAAGCCCCTATAATACCCATTACCAATATCCTTAATTACTTGGTCAATGTTTCAAGAAATATATTAAAATGAAATAATTAAAAAAGCAACCTAACCTTTCATAATTTTTTTGGGTTGACTCATAGTATGATAGCATACATTAGTAATGAAGTGGTGGATCTGTCTTGTTTGTTTTGCGGTGAAGCTGATGAGACAGTGGAACACCTGTTCTGCTCGTGTTTTGTCGCTTCTGTTCTTTGGGCACACATTAGTAATTGGTGCAGGATTCCGAATTTCTTTTTTTTTCGTTTAAAGACATGCTCGAGATACACGAACATCCTTTTTTAAGGGGTCAGCAAAAAGATGCATTGAAAGGAATTGTTAGAGTAGGTTGTTGGAGCATTTGGAGGGCTAGGAATGGGGTCAAGTTCAACAACAGTCCTTTGAAGATCGAGAACATTATTAGTGAGACAAAATCATCAGGGTTTTTATGGTTTAAATGTAGATCTAAGAATAAGAATATTAGTTGGAAAGATTGATGTGAATTTGTAAATATGTAAAGTGTTTTGTTGTTTGGCTACCTCGATTTAAGGTTTGCTGATTATTCTAATGAAGTTTACTTTATATATATAGTATGATAGATTACGTCACTTAATCCAATTAGTATATGCTTTAAAGTCTTTAAGTATTTAGATATTCAAAAACATTGGGATTATGCACGTCACTTAAAAAAATTGTTTTTAGAGGCGGGAGAACAAGGACAGAAGTTTCTATATTCTCTGTAACAAGAATAACACAAAGGATTTGTTTATACCACATTTTTTTCAGACTCTGCATAGGACTTTCTTATCATAGCCGGTTCTGCGGTGAGCGGAAATGATCATCGGTCAGGGCACATTTTATCGGGACATATTTAAAAAAACCTCAATATATATGTGTGTGTATATATATATATATATATTTAAAATAGAAAATTAACTTATATATATAAAATATAAACTTATATCTTTAAGTCCATTTAAAAATATCAATCTCAAAATTTACAACTTAAACCTATTAGGTATTAGCCCAATATAATATAAGTGGAGAGTTCAAATAAGAAGAAACTTTTTGTAAGAATAAAAAACAAGAAATTTTAACCAATAAGAATGCTTCATTTTAGTTCATTTAATATAAGTATTTAATGTTACTATAAGAGTAATATGGTAAACCTACAATGATCATTAATTAGTAGTATTCTTCTTTAATAGCCAACTACATTAAAATTTGTAACTTATATTCAAAATATATATTTTTTCAAATACGTTCGATTTGATTTAGATTCTTTAAAAACATAAATTTTAAAGCAACCATAAAACAAGATACCATATTAAAACAATTCCAAATAAAGTATCATTAATCTAAAATTCAAAACGAAAAGTCGGGAATAACTACTCCACATTACAAGTTAATATTTTTAGAGTTATAAATCTATTGATAGATTTGTTACTTAGGTTTTAGTTATGGGTCATGTAGTTGGTTTGGTAATGTGTAATTTTAATACTTGGAATAAATTTTGAAAATAATTTGTAGTATAGCCTAATAAAAGTTATATATGTATTATATATAAAAATAATAAATAAAAATGTATAATTTTTATTCGAATTTCGAATCGAATTTGAAATTGTAAATTTGTATTCGATTCGTATTCGATTGACTTGACTCGAATTGAATCGAATTCGAATTCTTATAATCGAAACGAATTCTTGATAATCGAATCGAATTTAAACGAGTTTCGAATTTTTTGAATTCGAAACGAATTCTGAACACCCCTACTCTGTAACAAGAATAACACAAAGGTTTTGTTTATACCTCATTTTTTTCAGACTCTACATAGGACTTTCTTATCATAGCCGGTTCTGCGGTGAGCGGAAATGATCATCGGCCAGGGCACATTTTATCGGGACTTATTTAAAAAAACCTCAATATATATGTGTGTATATATATATATATATTTAAAATAGAAAATCAACTTATATATATAAAATATAAACTTATATCTTTAAGTCCATTTAAAAATATCAATCTCAAAATTTACAACTTAAACCTATTAGGTATTAGCCCAATATAATATAAGGGGATAGTTCAAATAAGAAGAAACTTTTTGTAAGAAAAAAAAAACAAGAAATTTTAACCAATAAGAATGCTTCATTTTAGTTCATGTAATATAACTATTTAATGTTACTATAAGAGTAATATGGTAAACCTACAATGATCATTAATTAGTAGTATTCTTCTTTAATAGCCAACTACATTAAAATTTCTAACTTATATTCAAAATATATATTTTTTCAAAAAAATAAAATAAAATAATTTAGAGTGTAGGATAAATTACAATGTGTATATGATAAATTACGGGTTGTGTAGAATAAATTTCAACATGTATATGGTGAATTGCGAAAGGTGTAGGGTAAGTTTTGATGTGTGTAGTAAAAAAAACATTAGTGTGAAGATAATAGTTTTTATGACTAATTAATTAGTCAAAGATGATAATAAATGAGATAAGTGAAAAACTATTTAATATTTTACAATTGTATTCTTTGTTTTTTTTTCTCAATTAAATTTTCTTCTAAAATGAACTTCTCCTATAACATAAAATATAACTTAATTCGTTATTTAAAAAAATAGTTTACATCATCTATTTCGTTAAGGTCTAAGAGACACATTTTTCCAGCCTCAAACTAGACACTTGAATACTTAGAATCGGCTATGTTTGTTATGAGTGAGCTTTGGCTATCTATGTATGTTTGTTTATTCAGTTAATCAATAATGAAAACGAGCCTTTACAACGATATTAGATCTTTTTTGAATAAATACAACAATATTAGATAGATATTATACATAGCCATATATATTATTATAATCATACATGTGATTTATAATATATTCATAAATTGCGTCATGCATAATTATAAATAATCACATGTGATGGTAAGTAAGTCGTGATTGCCAAAAGAGGAATAGAGCCCACACCAAAGCAGCAGAAAGCTGCTACAATGCTACTCTAAAATAATGAACGCATGGTTTATTAAATATACTCAGGCGAAAAAACAAAACAAAAAAAAAGTTGATAAAACGATTGGATTTATTATATATTTTCCATGGCGAACAGTTTTTAACATAAATAAATTATATACGAACTTAACATGCTAAGTGTTTTCAAGTTTGTCACACTTATAAAATGATTTTCTAAGGCCGGACAATGTAGAGTAACGCATGCCTCCGCCATTCCGTTAGCACGCATGATAAGGGAGAGAGTGGAGACCCAACCAATCAAATATCTTCTCTTTCTTTCTCTCTCTCTCTCTTTTTTTTTTTCTTAATTTTACCTCTTTTTATATATGTTTAGTAGAGACTTTAAAATGGACATTATTCCACACTATGCAAAGTTACTAATAAAGATGTGCAAAGATACTAATAGAGACTTCCACTTAAGTGACGTGATAAAGCCAGTGGCCTAATATGTTTAGATGGTCTTCAATTATAGATTACGCTTCTGAGAAATAACTCAAACTCTCAAAGTTGATTTGAACCAATTTCATGCGAATTTGTCAATTTTCTAAAACATGAAATCAAAATTATTGGTTGATCTTATCATACTACATGATTTATATAAGAAATCTCACGGTGTCTAAGAACATATATAATAAGACATTATAAAAGCAAGTGGCTTGTATTTTTTTAACAAAAAAAAAAAAAAACTATCAAGAAATGAACACATATGAGTTATTTACAAATATAAAAAAAGAAACAATAGATGAACATTACTCTCACGAATTACGAAGCAAATCAATCCGAATTATTTCATTTAATTAATGTATTAATCAATATTCTAGAAGACATCACCTGTACAGCCAACAACACACGAGCAAACTCAGGAACTCGAATGATGAATATTGATTTTTTAAATCAAATCCTTTTGTAACAATATCTCTTTTCTTCTTTGGATTCTTTAACTGTAACATCCGTGACATCTTAACAACTAATGTTATGTGTTTGTCTTTTTTTTTTTTTAACGGCAACACACTACTTATATAAATAAATAGAGCCAGCAAGGGGCTGAAAGACACACAGACAAAAAACAAACAAACAAAACAAGGGAAAACAGAAAAAACAAGCGATTACAAAAGATCCGACACGTCAAAAACCACCCACTTATCCCAATCCAACCTCGGGAGCTTAGTGCGGTTAGAAATCCAGAGATAGACGTCTTCTTTTATCAGGTCGACCATTCTCCGAGTAGAAACAAACTGCCCCTCGAACACTTTGATATTTCTGGCATGCCATATCCGCCAGACCGTGGCCATAATGACCGTGTAGACAACTCTCCTCCATCTTGCCGACCCAATGTTGCCAGTTAACTCGTTCACAATATCATTTAAACTTCCCAAATTAATCGGAGGGGGAATCCGCATCCAAACCGCGATCTGCCACCACACACTTCGAGCCCAGATGCAATTAGCAAACACGTGATTAGTATCCTCAGTCTCGTACCCGCATCTATCACACAAAAGGTTCTGTAAAGTAACACCTCTTTTATCTAAATTTATTTTATCCGCCACTTTCCTTTTTAACACCCTCCACATCAAATAATTACTCTTTAACGGAGCCCAATAGTTCCATCTAAACGGAGCCTCACTAATCGTATCATCCTCACCATACCGTCTTTATCTTTCGCGAGTTTGAACAGATCAGGAAAGGACCACATCAGCCTGTCTTCACGGAGCCATCGGTCCTTCCAGAATCGAACCTTCGACCCGTTACCAATATTGACAGACAATTTCTCATCTATATTAATACCCAGCTTCAATAAACTTCTATCTACTGCCCCGATATCCTTCCAAACGCCTGGGATTGATTTTTTAACCGGAATCAATTTCGTGTCCACTTTATTTTTATGTATAGCACATATTACCGCAGCCCAAAGCTGAGTGGGATTGTCTTTATATCTCCACCACCATTTCGACATCATCGCAAGATTAAAGTCCGACAACTTACCAATCCCAAGTCCACCTTTGGTTTTGGGTTTAGACATCACGTCCCATTTAACCCATCTCATCTTATTAACGTTACCTTTTCTACCCCAAACGAAATCCCTTCTAATGCCTTCAATCTTCTTTAAAACCGACTTAGGAGCCGAAAACAAAGAGAGGTAATAAGATGGCATACTACCCAAAACAGATTTTGCCAACGTCACCCGTCCAGCAAAAGACAGCGTGTTGGCCTTCCAACCCGAAAGCTTGCGCTGAATTTTATCTATCACCACTTTCCAATTCTTGACCAGTTTCATGTTGGCGCCTAATGGTATACCGAGGTAATTGAAAGGGAACTTCCCAGCAGTGCAGTTTAGAGATTTAGCCTTATCAGTCACCTCCTCATAACTGACACTAACACCAAACAGGCTACATTTGTTGTGATTGACTTTAAGACCCGTTACAAGATATAGGTATCTAAGAAAGCGATTCAAACTAACAATATTATGCTCCGACCATTCGCCAACGAAGATAACATCATCCGCGTAGCAAAGATGCGTAATCAAAGGGCCATTATTTGGCAATTTAACCCCATGGAAAAGCCCGATGTTGACTGCCTTTTTCATGAAAAACGTAACAACTTCCATCACAATGATAAAGAGATAAGGGGACAACGGATCTCCTTGCTTGAGCCCCCTTTTGAAGGCAAATTCCCCGGTAGGCGCTCCATTAACCAAAACCGAGCCCCGACCCGATCTAAGGCAACCGCTGATCCAGTCTATCCATTTAGAAGGGAAATTCATATATTTCATAATCATAAATAGACACTTCCAATTAACAGAATCATAGGCTTTTTGGAAATCGACTTTAAAAATCAAAAGTTGACGTTTATTTCTCTTAGCCCACGCCACCACCTCGCTAACAATAAGAGCACTATCTAGAATGTTCCTATCCCCAACAAAAGCAGACTGCACCGGCGAGATCAGACGGCTCATGCAGCTTTTTAATCTAAATGCTAGGACTTTAGCAATAATTTTGTAAAAGGAACCCACGAGCGAAATAGGCCTGAAATCGTGTAAGTTTTGCCCATCCGGAACTTTTGATATTAAAGCGATAAAAGAAGCATTACACCCGCGACTTATATTCCCAGATTCATAAAATTCTCCCATAGCTCTCATGAAAACCGGTTTTAAAAAGTCCCAGAATCGCTTGAAAAAACGAAGCGTGAAGCCGTCCGGACCAGGAGCTTTCCCTCCGTTACATCCTCGAATCGCCCTCCAAACCTCTTCTTCCGAGAATCTATCCGTTAGCAAGGACACCTCAGCTTCATCGATCTGAGGCAACCCAACCCCATCAAAAACAGGTCTTCTACGGATCGGCTCGGCAAAGTGTTTTCTGAACCATTTCCTAATCTCTTCTTTTAAAGTGGCCGGTTCCACGATCCATTCCCCGTTAAAACACAGCCCATTTATACGGTTTTTCGACTTGCGAATATTAATGTAACTATGAAAGAAAGAGGAGTTTTCATCGCCAGCTTTGATCCAATCCACGCGAGCCTTTTGTTGCATGTCTCTGCACCTTTGTTTTTCAATAAACGCTAATTTCCTCCTGCAATCCACCCTTAACTTCTTCTCTTCGCTACTCAAGGCACACACTTCAGCTTTCCTCTCAAGAACCTTGGCCACATTAGACAGCATATCCACCTCCGCCTCTTCCTTTTGTTTCACCGCCACTCTCCACTTTTTTATTCTACCTTTGACCGTTTTTAACACAGCCGCTAGGCTCAGGTCTGCCCTATTAGTCATAGAGCCTGTACTCGCACATCCCTTCACAATCTCTTCAACCTCTTTATAATCAAGCCAGCTATTGAAGAACTTAAACGGTTTTGGCCCAAAGTCTTTGGATTCACTGCTCAGCATGACTGGGCAATGGTCAGAAAAACCGCGTTTTAAGACCTCCAGCTTCGCAATTGGCCATGAAACCATAACCTTTTGACACACCAACATCCTATCCAACTTACTCATTTTGATCTCTTCATTACTAGAGATGTAAGTAAATTTTCCCCCTGACATACCGTATTCTAACAAACCCATCCTATTAATGAACTCATTAAAAATATCGGCAGCATGACAGTCAAACAAGGAATTAAGTCTCTCATCAGGGTGTCGCACCTCGTTGAAATCCCCAACCATCATACACATCCCATCCAACTGCCCTCTAACCGATTCCATAATATGCCAGAACTGGGCTCTCTCCGCAGAATCGTTTGGGGCGTACAGATTAACAATATTTAACTTCTCCTCCACCCCTACCAAAAAACCCGAAACAACCAAAAACCTCTGGCCTTTCAAAACCTGACATACCTTGAAACGCTCCGGATCCCAGATAGAGGCCAGCCCACCAGATCTCCCAACCGCATCAACCGATTCAACCGCCATAGAAGACCGATCCCAGAACTTGTACCAAAAATTTTCAGGCATCCCAGCAACATGGGTTTCTTGCAATGCTAAAAACCAAAACTTAACTTCCCTTTTTAATCTCTTTACCCAAGCAGATTTTTCTACTCCGGCAACCCCCCGAATATTTAAGGTCAGTAAATTCATTGAGGAACGGTAGACGCCCTTTCCCCTTTTACCAATTTCCTCACCTGATTTTCAAAACCATCCATGTCAATTCCGATGCACCGACCATAAGCCACTGTCTCTTCAACCTCCTGTTCGAACTCGTTAATCTGATCCGTCTCATCTCCTGCTCCCACGTTCACTTCTTCTTCCCCAGACGAATCGGAATCGGAAAGGAATTCATCAACCCTACTCTGCTTCTTTTTTCTTACCTCCTCCGCATTTCGCCTGATTATATCTTCTAGACTGAACGGGTCTGACCCAACCAGATCCGAAGAAGCATTGGGCTCATTGGTACAAATAACTGATTTTAACTTCGGAGCTGGCCTATCAGTTTTAACAGGAGGATCTGGGCTTCCAGAGTTTAGGCCCACTGGGGAAATAAAACAAGCACGAGGCCCAAACCCCTCATTCTCCCTCCCAATAGACTGGTCCCACTCATTACTACCAGAAGGAGACATATCGCCGGAACTTTTACTTGGGGACTTGGAGCCAAAATTACGCTGGCTCCCCATGCACGACCTTTCTCCTTCCTGACCCCAAACATCACCCGATTGAGGAGAAGCTTCCACCTTTTCATCTTCCTTCCTACCATCCACGTCATCAACACTCTCCGGAATAACGATTTTAGATTTTAAACCCGGAGCTTCAGTACTACCACTTGCCGGACAAAATTCCGGCATGGTTGGAGACCATAAATTATCATACTCATTCACCCAGATATTAATGGACTGACCCCCACTGGACAAAGAGAATTCCATGCACACTTTCACCCCTGATTTCACCAAGATAGCCATCTTTGCCGACGAGAGATCATTGTCCGAGACGGAGACGTCTGCCCCCACCAGAACCCTTCCACATCTCTCTCCAATGCGATTAAAGACATGCCTGTCCCACAGACAAACAGGCACTCCTGTAATACGAACCCAGGCGATTCTATCCACCTTATTAAAATTACCATCCCATATCTCCATATTAGAGAACCACTCCGACCATCTGTCTCTGAACTTATCCAGGAATTCAGAAGCAGCAGCACTAGACGGGAACGAAAGCAACACTTTTAAACCACCCACGTATTTCAGCTTCACATCCTCCACACTAAACTCGTCCATGAACTCCTCCATTCTTTCTAAAAGAACCATCTCTTTAACTTCCCCAATCAAGGATTTAAAAATCCATTATTTCCTTGCCTCCGTATTCAAAGGTGGAAGAAGAATATTATGTTTAACGGTATGATCACTACAGCCACTGACAACGTTACTGTATGACCTGCTCGTCCCCTTCTGATTGCCCTCCGCTTCCGAAACCGTCTTCTTCAGCTGACCCTGAGTGTCCGGAAACGAGATTCTGCTGAACACTGACTCATGACCCACACTTTTACCTTTAATCGCCTTACTCCCGTCTCTATTGAACTTAGCAGGTTTAACACCCAGTAATGCTCCGTCTATGACTATGTTCAAAGCCGACAACTCTTCCGCCCATTTAACTGGGCATTCGACGTCCGAAAATCTTAGAAAACCAAACTTATTACCTGCACCATCTCTTTTGAAGGGCACGAAGGCATCCTCCAAATTATCAAACTGCTGGAAGGCCGCCCAAAGCTTTTCCGTGGTGCACCCATCTGGAAGATTTGAAACAAAAAATGACGTTGCTCTCTTCAATCTCTCCTCTCTGCTCCAGAATTTTCGTTCTCTCCTTGCCCCACTTTTGCTAACAAACTTCTGCCAAGGCCCATCCTGAAGACTTGATCCATCCCTAAGACGTTTCTGTTCAACCTCCTTCCTATTTCTTAGCTCTTGTAAACACTCCGGGGCCTGCTTCTGACCACCAGCACCCTTTGCTCTCCCCGCCATGCAACCAGGGAGGAAGACTAACCGTGCCCCAAGAGGCGAATGGAATTAGGCAAATCTAGTTAGAGAGACGAGTTTAATCTAGGTTGCAACCAATATGCAGACCGATATAACTCCCCACGCTAATCAGATTATACCGTCATCGTCGAGCACTCTTGGCGGTGGTTAGAGGACGGCGCTTACTTTGGGTTTAAGCTTAGACGTTATTTGTTTGTCTTAGAGCTCAGAATTATGTTCTTTGTTTGTCTTAGAGCTCAAAATTATGTTTTAATTATTTATTCGGTTAAAGACAATCATAAGGTCACACGCCTTAAAAATTTCTTGCCTTTAATAAATAAGCATAAGTATGGAGTTCTACTCTTATTCACAATCAAAATATTCAAGAAACATTTTATGCCTAAGGTATCAAAATCATCTGTTCATATAGAGTCACCGTTTTTAATAAATTTCGTCACACTCTCTACACAAAATATAAATGACTATGATATCATTTGTGACAATTGACACTAATATTAATTTATATGTCTTTTCCATTAGAAGGACATTCATCTTGAACTTTCTTCCGCCTAAGCAAAATTTACCATGAAGTTATTCTCTCGTCCACAACTAAAGCATATAAAAGTGTTGATGAAATTTAATGCCACACTTCCATTAAGAACCCATAATCTTTCAAACGATATGAGATTGATGTCACAACTACCTTGACATTATAGGTTACTGGATAGTGACCATTACTATATCTTTCTTTATATACGGCAAGGGTGGACCTAGAGTGATAGAAGGGGTAATAACCTCCGTTGCCCTTTAACGCTCCGACGGTAGTGTAAATTTTGAAAAAAATTGACGTTTATTCGATTGCGTTACTCCTTTTTATTGAAAGGTTACCCCTATGCTGATTTTCTAGACCCACCACTGAATTATACGGTTAAGATATATATTAGATAAAAAATAAATGAACAACATTCTATTGGTAAATGCTCCTAATCACATGACGCAACTTAAATCTTGAATTCTTGATACGTCCTTATTTAATAAGAAGATAATTCCGAAAGTTATATTTCCAAATAAATATCCTTTTCAAATTAAAATATTTTAAACATTGTACTATATATAGAATCTATGGCAAAAATGCAAAATTGCTAGCAACATATATTACAACATCCTATAAGAGGAGGGGTTGATCACTAGTGATAAAATTTCATCACTCACAATATCCAATCATGTTCCGCCATGTCAGCAACCATTTTTCCATCACTCACAACCTTTTTTAGTGGGGGTGGTCATCACTCACCACCACACCCAACAATTTCCCCCCAACCAACAACTACCCTCACAAAACAAAAGAATAACGCGTGAAGAAAATAACGAAAATCGATTCCCGTGGTGCTATAACGCGTTATACTATTAGGTGGGGGTGGGAATATGGAAGTTCAACGCGTTATCCATTGTATCACGGAAAAATAACGGGAGTGCCCCCTATAGTATTATTACAAAACCTGCAAAAATCGTATAATCATTTGATCCCTTATATGTCCATTCATTTCAGATCGTCGCAGTTTCGATTCTATAGCTTTATTTTTTGTTACGATAGCCAGACGAGCATAATTGTTGATGAAAGTTTCTTGTAATTAGGGTTGTACAAAAAGCTCGCAGCTCGGAGCTTGCTCGGAAAAAAGCTCGTTCGATATGGCTCGGTTAGAAACTGAGCCTAGCTCGGGTCGGTTTGGCTCGCTTGTTAGCTCGGCTCGGCTTAGCTTGGATTATTTTACTTTTAATATATTTTTTTTGTATACACTGATTATTATTTACATGTATTAGGAGTGTAATTTGATATCTATGGTATATATGAAGATTGATTACCATGCTGATAAACTAATATTGTATTTCGTTGAATTTGAAACTTATTTTGTGTTGTTAAACTTGATTTTGCCTTATAATGTATTAGGTTAAACTTATTTTTAATATACTTTTTTAACTTTTAAATAATATTATAGGCTATTGAATTTTGAAAGCTATATATTATTTTTTCTTTTTAAAATTGAGCCATTTGGTCCTTCCCCTTTATTTGTAAACCTGTGAGTCTGTGCATGGCAACAGGAATTTATATAATTTATTGAGTAGAGTACATATGCAGATGCCACTTATTCTGCTCGAGAATCAAGAAACTGATAAACTTTTAATTGATTGAGTACAATTTGTCGGTTTCCAAACTTCTTTATTCGTGAGGATGGAGATGGCGGCCCCCACTTTCTATCTAGAAACTAGCTGCGTGTTAAAGTAATCTAAAAGATGGTGTTAACCTTAAAAATAGACTTAACTTTCGTTTTGCTTGAAGGTCATTTTAACGGTTTTTCTCCAATAGTTTAAAAGTTGTCATTTTTCTCCCTGAATTTTCAAGTTTGTCGTCAGTTTGATCCCTAATCTTTCGAGTTTGTCGCTAGTTTCCTCCCCAATGGAGTTAGAGGCGGGGGACAAAATGACGATAAATTAGAAAAATCAGGGAGGAAAATGACTATTTTTAAACTATTGGGCCAAAACCGTTAAAATGACCAAATCACAGGGAGCAAAATGGAAGTTAACTCTTAAAAATATAAAGATATGAATAATTGATATACGGATTTCTTGAGAAAAGTTATTGGGTTAAGTATGAAGGTGATGTTGATTCGTTAGAAGTCCGGAAACGTTACATGATGAAATTTGTCCAAGCCGAAGTGCAACAAACTTATAGAATTGATGTGATGATGCAAACATTGAAGCACCTTCAAAAAGCTCAAATACCAATTATTATAGGGTCGTATTATTGGCACACTTTGGAAAATTAAATCGACACATTCAATACGCATCATATATATATATATATATATATATATATATATATATATATATATATATATGCCTATACGATGCGTATTAGGGTTGATTCAAACTTCAAGGTTAGTCAAAGGCTGACAATGTCTCCTTATAAAAAGTAATACGCATCGTATATGCCTATATGATGCGTATTGAACGTGTCGATTTAATATTCCAAGGTAGCGTTCTGTCACGAGGTATCTTTCTGTCACCAGAGCGAAGAAGCATCACTTTGGACGGAAAACTACACGGGAGGGATAGCGTGGTATGAAACGATAGCGAAGCCTAACATTAATAGGACAGTGAATTATATTGATTTATTTGTATATTTAAAGAAAAATTTATTTGTTTTATTTATTCCAATATTTACCTTATTCAACATTTTCAGTTTTTTTTTCACCGTTCTCTCGTACCATCAATATTTTTTTTTCACGAACAGAAAATCCCGAAGAAGTTTACCAAAGATCACCGTAAGCAAATCCTGTCAAATAACAATGTCCTGTTAATTGTTTCAGATTACACGGTTTGGCCTCTCGTTTGGACGGTGTTTGACGATGGTAAGCTCTGGCTGCAGAAGGGTTGACCTGAGTTTCATAAGCATTATTGCTTAAAGTTTGGACATTTGTTGGTCTTCAAACATCTAGGAAAATCTAAATTTCATGTTAGAATATTCGGCCCGGAAGATGTGATTAAGGCAAGCGTGCCGTAAAGTTGCATCTTTTAGAAAGAGACATTTAAATTGCTGTGGTGTGACTGTTTAAACAATATGAATGCACGCAACGAATTTGACAACTGTGACAGCTTATTAAAAGTTCCCCAGGCTCACGACAACTGCACTTGTAAGAAACTGGTACTGCTGGTGGTCTTCTTTCATGTTTCCCAAAATAATTTGAAGGCTCACAAATTTCAATATCATTTTGGTGATTTTCTGGGTGTTTGTAACCTTCGTTTGTTTCTGAAGACGATAACTCGTTATATGTATTTTATGTATGAGCCTGCGGTTTCTTCTGGAAAACCGCCATTTACGTGGGCCCCTATTGTCGGATCTGTGACTCCATAGGACTCACTTGAATCGTCTCAGATAGGGCTGTAAACGAACCGAACGTTCAGCGAACAGTTCGTGAACCATTCTGCGGGAAGTTCGTTTATGTTCGTTCGTTTAATAAACGAACGAACATGAACAAGAAATTTCGTTCAATTAGTTAAATGAACGAACATGAACATATGTCTTGTTCGTTCAATTGTGTTTGTGAACGTTCGGTAAGGTGTTCGTGAACATTCGTTCATTTGTGTTCGTTTATGTTCGTATGTTTGTGTTTTAATTAAAGATTTTTGTACTTTCATATATTTTATCTATACTTTTTATATTATTAAAGTTTTATTTATTTTATTACCCTAACAATTAAACTAGGAAACCCTATTTCACCTTCTTTATGCATCATTTCTTTTTCCTTTCTCATTATTTACATCGACGTATAAGATCGACCTCCGTTCCACAATAAGAGATTCAAGTTCCAGTGCTACTCTCTGGGCCATCCACTTTTATCCTTCGTCGCGTTAGCCAAATTTATTTATGTTCGTTTGCGTTCGTGAACACGTTCATTTCCTTAACGATCGATCACGAACATAAAATCTCGTTTAGTAAGTGTTCACGAACCGTTCGTGAACACGTTTATTTCCTTAACGAACGAACACGAACAAGGCCTTGTTCGTGTTCGTTCGGTTCGTTTACAGCCCTAGTCTCAGATGTAATAACAGTACGGTTAGTAGATGTAAATTGCTGGGGTGTAACAGTACAATTTCAACAATCAGTAAGCAAATACACAACGGTTCTCCAATTCCAGATCAGTAATGTAAAGAGAAGCGTTGAGATAACGGACATCCATCAAGCTCAAAAAGAAAACTTTTGTTTCCCACAGCCACCATTCCTATAGTCACAAACGATTGACGTTTGTATTTCCCATAGCCACCGTTCCCATAGTCAAAACGGTTGTGGTTTGTAATCCCCGGTTGTACCGCGAGTGGGCATAAGATCCGTGGGCCCTGTTGTTGAATCTGTGACTCCATGGAAGATATGATCAAGGTAAGCGTGCCGTAAAGTTGCATCTTTTAGAGAGAGACCTTTAAGTACGGATTCTACAGCTGCATTTGGAACAAGAAGTCCAACAATTCGTTCATTATATGTTGTTGTCTCAACAATATGAATGCACATAAAATTTTTTACAACTGTGACAGCTAATTAAAAGTTCCTCAGGCTCACGACAACCGCACTGGTAACAAACTAGTATTGCTGGTGGCTGTTCTGGAAATTGAAGGAAAAGGACTGTGATTCTGTTTTTCAATGGGGATGTAATGCAATGATTCCTCTCAATTGAATAAACATACACTTGCATCACACGACTCACTCGAATCGTCTCGGATGTAATAACAGTACGGTTAGTGTATGTTAATTGCTGGGGTGTGACTGTCTCAACAATATGATTGCACGCAACGAATCTGACAACTGTGACAGCTTATTAAAAGTTCCTCAAGCTCACGACAACCGCACTGGTAACAAACCGGTACTGCTAGTGGTCTTCTTTCATGTTTTCAAAAATAATTTGAAGGCATACAAATTTCAATATCATTTTGGTGATTTTCTGAGTGTTTATAACCTTCATCTGATTCTAAAGACGATAACTCGTTATATGTATTTTATGTATCAACCTGCGATTTCTTCTGGAAACCGCCATTTACGGGGGCCCCTATTGTCGGATCTGTGACTCCATAGGACTCACTTGAATCGTCTCAGATGTAATAACAGTAAAGTTAGTGGATGTAAATTGCCAGGGCGTAACAGTACGATTTCAACAAATCTTTTCAACAATCAGGAAGCAAATACACAACGGTTCTCCAATTCCAGATCAGTAATGTAAAGAGAAGCATTGAGATAACGGACATCCATCAAGCTCAAAAAGAAAACTTGTGTTTCCCATAGCCACCATTCCCATAGTCACAAACGATTGCGGTTTATATTTCCCATAGCCATCGTTCCCATAGTAAAAAAACAGTTGTGGGTTGCAATTCCCGGTTGTACCGCGAGTGGACATAAGATCCGTGGGCCCTGTTGTCGGATCTGTGACTCCATGGAATATGTGATTAAGGTAGGCGTGCCGTAAAGTTGCATCTTTTAGAGAGAGACCTTTAAGTACGGATCCTACAGCTGCATTTGGAACAAGAAGTCCAACAATTCGTTCATTATATGTTATTGTCTCAACAATATGGATGTACGCAACGAATTTGACAACTGTGACAGCTAATTAAAAGTTACTCAGGCTCACGACAACCGCACTGGTAACAAACTAGTATTGATGTTGGCTGTTCTGGAAATTGAAGGAAAAGGATTGCGATTCTGTTTCTCAATGGGGATGTAATGCAATGATTCCTCTCAATTGAATAAACATACACTTGCTTCATAAGACTCACTCGAATCGTCTCGGATGTAATAACAGTACAGTTAGTGTATGTTAATTGCTGGGGTGTGACTATCTCAACAATATAAATGCACGCAACGAATTTGACAACTGTGACAGCTTATTAAATGTTACTCAGGTTCACGGCAACCGCACTAGTAACAAACCGGTACTGTTGGTGGTCTTCTTTCATGTTTCCAAAAATAATTTGAAGGCACACAAATTTCAATATCCTTTTGGTGATTTTCTGAGTGTTTGTAACCTTCGTCTGATTCTGAAGACGCTCGTTATATGTTTTTTTATGTATCAGCCTGCGATTTCTTCTAGAAACCGCCATTTGCACATACTGTGGAGAAGTTGTTTGTGTTATACTTCTTGGTGAAAGATGGTCGGTTTTTAATATTATCATTCAACACGTGACCCAAATCGATTTCGGAGAACGTGTAATTCAGTGCCTTAATATGCGAAAATATTAAATAGAAGACAATTACGCTCAAACGGTGGGTGGTTGAGGACATTGATGTTAAGATAGAGAGATCCAGATCCGATGATCTTCAAGAGAGAGAGAGAGAGGGGTTGAGAGTTATTTTTAGGAGTTAATTGCCAAAATCGTCCCTGAGGTTTGGGCATGTTTGCCATTTTCGTCCAAAATGACACTTTTGTACCAAATTGCCCCCAACGTTTGTAACTTTTTGCCATTTTCATCCAAACCACTAACTTAATTTATTTTTTTGGTTAAGTTGAGGATATTTGGATGAAACTGGCAAATATAAAACCACAGGGACAATTTTGGCAATTTACTCAAACTCTTTTAAATTTCTTTTATTTAATTAATTTTGTTACATATATAATAAAAAGAATATACATGTAATTTTTATATGAAAAAAATAATAGCTTTGTCTCATAATTTTTATAAATTTTCATCCAACCACTAACTAAGTTAATTTTTCTATTAAGGCGGAGGATGTTTATAAACTAAGACAGAAATTAATTTCTAATTTTTTTTATAGATCAATTTTATAAAAATAAAATCTAGTTAAACCTCTTAAATTTTATAAAACTAAAATGTTGGTGACCTTATTGAAAAAGGTCAAATAAAAAATCTTATCATATGTACCAAGTTTGTAATTCATCTTCTACTCTTTTAAATTCGCTCCTAAGGAAAAACAGAAGTCATTGCCCCCCTCCCCTATATCAAACAACATATCGTTACCAAACCTTAAAATTACCCACCAAATTGTAATTATAATGCTATGAACCAAAAGTTTCTTTACTCAAGCCACTCAGAATAAGTATTAGTTAGTTACCCTCATAATCTTAATTAAATAAATATTTTATTTCTACCAACATATTTCCTAGGTGCTCAACACATTTAAAAAATATGTAACATTTTACAATTTTTTTTATCTCTACAACTGATAAATACTAAAAGTTGTAATCGATTGTTATGTGTTGCACACCAATGACGTTTTCTCTTTATAAAACTGATTTATATAAAGAAGCTGTAAATTAATTTCTGCTAAATTTATAAAATTTAAAACATCCTTCACCTTAACAGAAAAATTAAACTGAGTTAGTGATTTGGATGAAAATTTATAAAAATTATGTGACAAAACTATTAATTTTTTTTCTTCTAAAAACTCCATGTATATTCTTTTTTATTATATATGTAACAAAAATAATTAAATAAAAGAAATTAAAAAGGGTTTGAGTAAATTGCCAAAATCGTCCCTGTGGTTTTATATTTGCCAGTTTCATCCAAATATCCTCAACTTAACAGAAAAAATAAACTAAGTTAGTGGTTTGGATGAAAATGGCAAAAAGTTACAAACTTTGAGGGCAATTTGGTACAAAAGTTTTATTTTGGACGAAAATGGCAAATGTGCCCAAACCTTAGGGACGATTTTGGCAATTAACTCTATTTTTAGAATACGCTAAAATATGCGAAATACGTTCAAATACGTCGAAGTACGCTAAAATATGTCAAAATACGCTAAAATATGCGAAAAAACGCTAAAATACTCTAAAGTACGCTAAAATATGTCAAAATACGCTAAAATACTCTAAAGTATGCTAAAATATGCGAAAATACACGAAAATACTCTAAAATACGCAAAAATACTCTAAAATACGCAAAAATACGCTAAAATACATGAAAATATGCTAAAATACGATCCAATATGCTAAAATACATCAAATTATGATAAAATACGCTAAAATACACCGAAATACATTAAAATACGCCGAAATACGTAAAAATAACCTAAAAATAGGTTAAAATAAGCTAAAATACGTCAGAATACGATCAAATATGTCAAAATACGCTCAAATACGTCAAAATACGCAACTAATGATATTTCCACACGCGTATAGATATAACACAACACTATACAACACTAGTGGATTTCAAACTGTACGTAATAATAGAATACGATATTCGCACGCAACCGAACGTCACAAAACGATGCATGTTGAAGGTATACGTCATAAATGACAATATATGTGAAAGTTCATCGAAAAACGACACGTATACGCGTCAAACCGAGGAAAACACGATGAAAACAAAATTTTAAATTATGCCATATATGATCGTATAGGTCTATGTTGTATCGTATAGCCGTTTAATACGCATCGTACAGGCCTATACGATGCGTATTAAACTCTAAATTTCTCAAAAATACCCCTGAATTTATAAAAAAAAAAACAGGGGTATTCAGTAATTTTGGGGATATAATACGCATCGTACATGCCTATACGATGCGTATTAACCCCCTGAGTTTTTGAAAATTCAGGGGGTTGTAATACGCATCGTATAGGCCTATACGATGCGTATTAAAGGCCTGTACGATGTAACCCCCTGATTAATACGATATTCGCCTTTTGTCAATGTTTTGGCCACTTGTTCAAACTCTACTGAAAAGAATGATTCCTCCACTGTTGGGTTATCATCTTTCAACCCCATTTTCCCTAAATTGAAGGAAAAGGACCGTGATTCTGTTTTTCAACGGGGATGTAATGCAATGATTCCTCTGAATTGAATAGACAGACACTTGCTTCATATGATTCACTTGAATTGTCTCGGATGTAATAACAGTACGTTTAGCATCCGTGCCTGCTTGAATTGCAGGAAGCAAGGGATAACGAAGATGAACATTGTATTTATCACGAAAGTACTGAACAACCGAGATAACAGCTCCGGTCTCATCAGCTGCATTTGGAACAAGAAGTCCAACAATTCGTTCATTATCTGTTATTGTCTCAACAATATGAATGCATGCAACGAATTTGACAACTGTGGCAGCTTCTTAAAAGTTCCATACAAGTTTGCGGATCACCATAACTATTGTCAATTTTGTATACCCGGTTTGCTTTCTCTAGAATATCTACAATTCAATCAACGCACATTATGCGTTTCAAATCAAGGGTCCCATCAACCACCGATATCTTTTGTTGAGCTTCCTGTATCAAGTTCACATTGAAGGTTCTAAAAATTGAAGGAAAAGGAGAACTAGAATATCGATATGGTTGCGTTTCAAATCAAGGTTCTCATCTGATTCTGAAGACGATAAGTCGTTATATGTATTTTTATGTATCAGCTTGTGATTTCTTCTGGATAAGCTTTTTTAGCTTATCAAGGCGTCCCATGGATTTGATATTTGAAGTGACCTTCATTTCACTGTTTTATTTTCGTACACACATAATCATCTCGGATGTAATAACAGTACGTTTAGTGGATGTAAATTGTTGGGGTGTGACTGTTTAAACAATATGAATGCACACAACGAATTTGACAACTGTGACAGCTTATGAAAAGTTCCCCAGGCTCACGACAACTTATTTGTGTGTTGCAGTTTGGAAAGATGACCAAATAGAGATCTGTGACACCCCGCGAAAACATTTGTTAACACACTAGCTTGTCAGTGGCTGCACTCTAACTTTCGGGATGAAAGTTCTTGAAACTTGGGGATAATGTGACACTTCGGGCTTTCCCGCGTAACTTTATTGTATGATACCATTACGTGTAGTTACTAAATGAGAACCTATGTTATAATTATATGTGTATTTTGTGAATTATATGATAATGTGTAATATAATTATGTAGGTTAATATATATGCACAAAGTGTATGTTTGTAAATGTACCGAAACCCTTTGGTTTTAACCCGAAACCCCAAATTTTCGAGTCAAGACTGCTGGTTCCGACACTCCTTCTTCCTGGACTAATGGGTTACACATTCATGACCTGGCCCAACGTAGCAAGCCCACTCGAAACCACCCAAAACCCTTGGAGGACGCACGGTTTCGGAAAGGGTATAAAATCCTACCAATCAGCCGATACATGGAATGATTTGAAAAACAATCATTCTCTCATCAATCCCAAACATTCCAACATCCTCTGACACACACTCTCTCTCTCCCCATCCACGTTCTCTCACTAAAAACCCTAAAACACACACCACACCCCCTCCCTTTTGATGGCAGCAACAACTCGGTGAAGGCAACCAGAGATTATCGACCAAGAGCTTCATCTCATACTCTTTTCTACTCCCTCTAGTACCGGTTAGTATATCACCTCCATTTTGTTTAAAGATGAATGATAAAGATGCTAGCTTGATGACTAAATTGAGTGTTAAATGATATGGATAACAAAACCTATTTGATGTCTTGATACTTGTGTGAGAATTTAGGGAAACATGATGTTGTTTGATGATGTTCTCATGGAATGGCTGTGTATAATTTTCCATGATGATTGAATAATATAGATTGTTAAAAATATGAACTTGTTCTTGATTGAATAGGGTGATTCTTATACTAAACAGCATGATGCTATGAAAATGGTTTAGATCTGTTCGGAATAATGGTTACAGTAACAAGATTGTGTTTAGATGTGATAATAAATGTGTAGGTACGTTTAATGCAACAGTGATGGATGATATTGTGTTAGATCTGTTTAGGAGAATGGGGTTATGATGGAACCTGATGAACTGTTTGAAGGTTCTAAAAATGTTTGAAATATCATGCTTTTGATCTGAATTAGAGTATGTATGATAGGGAAATACATGTTAATGGATTTTGATTGGTCTATGTTGAATCAGTTAGGATTCTAGAAGTTCCGACAGTGGTTGCGAGTCGAGATCTCATGGTTTTGACTCGAGATCATTATTTACAACTCGAAACCAGACATCGCATATCAAGGGACTCGAGACCAGCTTGGTTGTGAGTCGAAACCTGTCCGGTTCCGACTCGAGACCTGACTCGAAACCTTGAGGTTTCAGTTAATGCTTAGTAACTCGATACCTCATGGTTGCGACTCGAGACCCTTTCAGATGCGACTCAAGATCTCCTGATTTCGAGTCGAGATCTCCGGTTTCGACTAAGGCTCCATTTGCAATGTACGTGCAGATTGGACTGTGCACTGCTTACTGTTCATATGTTGGGCTTAGGCCCACATACCTTACCTGTTATGTAACAATGTGACTTGCATGTTATGTGATGGATACGTGTAGGATGTACGTGGATTATTTGTACACAAACCTAATAAATGGTAACCTTAATAGGACGTGATTGACCAACCGTTTAAACAAGTAAATTATCTGCTGAGCAAACCGAGGAGAGTTCACAACTTTTACTAAAAGCATGCGTTCCTTGTGGTTGGGAAACGGAACAAACAACGCTATCTCCTTGTGTGGGATACAAACAAACTTTTCTCCCTTTGTGTGGGATGCTCAGTTAATTGCTATTTATATTAGATGCAACAAGCGTACTAAATGAAACTCTATCACGTAAGTCCCTACTTACGATACCGATTAGTCGCCGGGGCCTGGCGAACGGGTTATTAGTTGATAGCGCTATTTAGGTTTCACCAACCTCACACCGTGCCTTTTGAGGACGGGCGTGAACTAATAGACTCGGGAAAAACCATCAATGGTGATAGACATTGACAAAACGGGGCAAACGAACATGAGGTCGCAGAGTATTCGGTATAATGCAGTTTAGTAGCTTACGTATGGGATAGCTCCCCATGGCATGATATAAATGAGTAACTTAACTACTTAAACAAGTTTTTGGAATTAAAAACTGGACAACTCGTGAACTCACCAACTTTATGTTGACACCCTACTGTATGCTTTGCAGGTACACAGTGACTTAGGAGCTTGTAGCTTGGGGATGTGTAGTGGACACCCTATGTAACACCACGTAAAAACGTGTCCAATTATGCAAAGACACGTGTCCTAAACTCTAAAAGGTGTGAAAGATTGAGTTTGAAGGACTAAAGTTGTCGAACAGTGAAACTATGAAACCACATGGACTAAAAGTGTCAACATGCCAAACTTGAGCCTCTGAATGACCATATGTGATAAATATATTCTTAATCGAGTGGTTGATTGGATATGAGAAGCCGTTTGTAAAAATAATCGGAAGATTATAAAACTACAAGGGTTAAACGTGTCAATATGTCAATTCTGACCTCTGAGTGACCTTTTAACGAAACCAAGGCTTCAAAATATTCAAATATACTCTCAAGAATAAGTGGTATAAATTTCACGTGGTTTCGATATCGTTAAGCATGTTTTCAAGACTTTGGGCCAAAAGTGTCAACTTGATGAAACTTGCTTTCATAGAGGTATTTAACGAACCGGAGCCTAACGAAGTTAGTTTATTCATCCTAGAGCCTCAACATACTGACTACAAGGGCCTTACATGTCAACAACGGGGTTAAAAAGGGTGTAAATCGATCAGGGACTAAAGCTGCCAAGATTAAAACAAGTTTTAACCTGAGCAGCCGGTCCAGGCGAGCCGCGTAAGTCTTCAAAGACTCTTACGCAGGCCGCGTAAGACTGGCAGTAACAAAATAAGGCTGCTAGGTGCGGGTTAGGCTGTTCCACCGCCTTAACTTAGGTTGTATCGACCTAGGGAGTTGTAAGTCGGTTAAATTCACTAGCTAGGACACCTGGGGTGATCCCATGGCCTCCAATAACACCTGGAAGTAATCCTTGATCTTACAATTCACTATACAAGGAGAGCTAGTTCTTGAGTTTTCAAACACACTTGCAACATTTGCAAATCTACAACTTCTGGAGCTTGCTAAGGACAAGGAGAAGACTTTGAAGTGTAGAAAAGTTTGCTAGGACCTGTAGTAAGCCTCTAATTTCTTGTTTAATCGTTTAATTTAGCTTAATTACTCTAAAGTCAAACTTATCGTAAATTTAGTTTGACTTTCGTTTTAATTACATATGGTTTAACCACTGATCAAATTGAAAGTGGTTATAGAACCATATTAGTGTAGGTGATTAACCCTTAAAAGGGCACCTCCTAATTATCTCGTTTGACTGGTCAATTGTCGGGTCAAAGTAGTTTGACAAAAAGTCAAACTGGACAGAATATTTGAATATGATTGAAATTAATAAACCAGAGGTTCTAAATTATATTTTAACATTCTAATGACTTAGTAATAAATATTAAAACATGTTTTGTCAGTCCTAACCCGGCAATTATTAGTCTAAGGTCAGTTTATAACCGAAAGTCGCAAAAGCTTGACTTTTGTTTTGACTTTCAGTTCTGAGCTTCCATTAGGACCACATTACTTAGTAGTATAACCCTCTGGAGTTATATTGCATGGTACCTAATGGTTTGAATTATATGCACTTGATCGTAATTATGCTCAATAATGCCATAAACGCCCTTTTTACTTACAACTGAGATTTTTAGCAATGTGATTGGACTAACACCTTTGCTACTGATATTTAGACATGTCACGAAAATTTGAATTCAGTTTGAGGTCTAGAATAAGAGTTATGCTCAATAGCGTAATTAAGGAGCTTTTTATTAGTTAAAAGGCGTAATTAACATAAAGCCTATCTAAACCCGATTTTTAATATCAAACTTTTTACCTACTGATGTAAAATAATATTTTGGGATTATTGAAGATTTTTAATAATTTTTAGGCTGAGCATAACATAGGATTATAGCTTGATTTCGGTAATTGTCGGTTTTACCTTTTTCATGCATAAAATGAGTTTTGCATAACTTTTCAATGACAAACCTTTTGCTACTGATCCTATATGATAAATAAAGTATTTTGAACTTTATAAACTGATCAAAAACTCAGATTTCCTGTTTTAACCCTAATATCCCTTAAAACCGACTTTTAAGCGTTTTTTTAGCACCTAGTATGGGTCAAAACTATTTTTGGCATATAAAACTTATTACCTACTGATGTTTTAAGTTAATTTATATAATCGAACAGTAAGTCAAAGTTTATAAACTCAGAAGTGTATTTTGACCTTTAAAGCCTATGTAAAATTACCAAAATGCCCCTAAGGTGCATAGTTTGGTTATATAAGATAAATTTCACATATATAAAATACCCTATGATATAACTTATAAAAATACATATTTTTACTGATTAGATCAGACCTAAAACTCAATTTAATATTTAGAATCTTTTATGGGCATTAAAATTACCAAAATACCCTTATGGGATTTGTTTTGGTTTAATTTACTTTTTGGGCATATATGTTAACATCTTACTGATGTATTAACATATTTTGAGCATAATAATGATTAAGACCTGTATATAATTTATTCGGTTACCCGTTACGCGTTCGGAACGGTTTATGTGACTAGTTTACATATAACAGTCGAAACGGGCTTAACCTTATCATTAAATCCTCATTTTCCAGAATGTATTTAGTTTACCCATATTATACAAGTATCCAAGCTTGTCGGGTCTAAATCACATTCTATTCCGGTCTCCGCTTAATCGAGCGTTTAGAACCGTAAGGTTTCCTTCTAGCTAGCCGGTCTAAGTCCTAGACTTAATTAAAGACCCGTTAGCATCCTAATAGGTTAATAAACCTTCTATACAGATTAAATAGCTTCCGGTAGAAGGTTCCTTCAAAAACCTTTAGGATTTTACTACTAGCATCAGGTAAATACTTTTAACTTATTTCCCCTTATACGGGCTTGCGATATGGTATTATAATAAAACCACTTGGTCGGGTATGAAATCATTTAATCGGATTGTGATTAATAAATTTACATAACCCGTTTTAATATGTCTTGTTTGATAACATAAACATTGGGGGTTAATACGACCGTGTCCTGGATATCCTCGGCTCATTTCGTTTGAAAATGGCCACGACAGATGCAAATGCTAAAACATAAACCCACATGTTGGGGATAACTCCTTTGTGGGTTCTATAAGTGGTGAGTCGGTTAATCACGACCGGCTTCCAACCGGCCCCAATTGTAAGACAAACATGTAAATCTGTATACAAGATTATATTTAAATAATTGTCCCAAGTTATAAAAGATTTGTGCCATGTGCACTTAAATCAATTTCCTTAAATGTTTTCAAAAGAGTCAGTTAATTGTATTTACCAGTGTAAACTGACGTATTTTCTTAAAGACTGATTTGACAGGTACCTCTCGAAATAGACTGGAGCTATTAGGTGTCATAAGAGGATGTTGCAAATCCATAGATGACTGAAGTCTGTTATTTTTGTTTCATTGTATTTGTTTATGATCCGCCTGTGGATCTTATTACATTCCAGTCTGTATATTCTGTCACTCGAACACTCAGACATTATGGTTAGTAATAGTTTATTCACCAATCCTTCCACTGTGCTATTATATTGTGTGTATTGACTATGATGATATCAACTACGTCATGATACTCCCCGCCGGGCCCACCGGTATTATGTGGAAATATCGGGGTGTGACAGGTTGGTATCAGAGCCAACATTGGGTGAATTAAACACTAACCTTTTGTGTTTAATCACAATGACACAATAAGCACATTCCTTAGACTCTCGAGTCTAGGCAAATGACCTAGGATTTTACTCTTAATTTTCCTTTTATTGCTTTATTATAGTTTTTGTCTTGACAGGTTAACTTGGAAGAATGACACCAAAAATAAGGGGAAGAGGCAAAGGACCCATGCGTGGAGGACCGTCTAGCAGCACCGGACCCTCCCACAGACATACACCATCCGACTCGTTTTCCGGCTCTGACTCCAAGGATAATTGGAGCCATAGTTTTGAACCAGCAAGACATTCTGTCTCGCTAGGATCCTCACCTTCTGACCCTCCTTATTTTGAGTTGCCCATTCCCATCGAACCCCATCATTCCCCTCTTTCGCAGGGAACTCATCACTCAAACCAATTACACCACTCTTTTCAATCTCATCCTTTTCATCATTCAGATTCCACTTACTCTCCTGCACAATTTAATCCGAATGATTATGTTAACAACTTTTTGGGCTACAACCCTTTAGGGCCTGAGGATCACTTTTCTCAGGAAATGGAGATGGATGATGACCCGGACCCAGATTTGCAAACATGAACACCAGGCCACCCAATAAGCATCTCAAGCGGTTCCCCATTTCAGGGATCACCGTACCATGGGCCTGATTCATTTCAAGAGAGGATGACTCAATATGACTGGTTCTTTACCCCATCATACCATAACTCTCCTTTGGTTGAACCACAGCTCCAAGCCGTTACCCCACCACAGATACCAGTTGAGGAATCACTTCAACAGCCTCCCGAGCCACCAAGGCGGATGAGAAATGCTAGAATGTCAGTACGTGGAGGACCACGGTTTGCATCTCCTCACGGCTCAAGTTCATACCCTCCTATTCCAGAGGACCCACAGCTGGGTGGACCCTCACACGCGGTGCCGGAAGTTAACATTCCACCAGTTTCTCACGCACCACTGCAGCCACCGTTGGGTTTCGACAATCCGATTCCGACATACCCAGGTTCATCCGGGTATAATCCCTCAGGATACCCATCGGACTATGGAACCCATGACCCGTACCTTACAGCTGCTCAATACCATCATCTTTACCTTTCTTCTTCTTACCCTCCAGTTTATCCAACTGGATACCTAGGGCAGGATTATCAATATCCGCCATACCAGCAACCCCCTCCTTTTCAGCAGCAGCAAAATCAAGAAATTCTAGAGAGGTTAGACAGGGTTGAACATGAGGCTCATGAAACCAAGAAGAAGCACAATGGTTTTGTCAAGGGTCTTCTGAACCTTCTTAAGGGTAAAAAGAAGTAGGAGATTATTGTTCATGTTCTATTTCAATAAGTCCCTGCGAGGACGTTTATTTTGTTTTTCAGTACCAAGTCCCTGCGTGGACTTACTATCTTTTTCAGTAGCCCCTGAATGGGCAGTGCTTTTAGTAGCCCCTGCGTGGGCAGTTTGTGTTGTTTTGTTTTCTCAAGTCCCTTTTTGGGCAGTGTTGTAACCGTTTCATGGTTTAGTGAAGTATTTCCGATTTTAATATGTAGTTTATTACATCATACTATTTGTTAGTGCATAGAATGTCTGTTGACTTCGTCTGCATTACGTCTTAGGTCAAGATAGGTCAACATAGGGTTTAGAATGTCAAAATCATGTATTATGTTGATAGGTCCGCTTATGTGTACATGTAGGTCCGCTTATATGTCAGGTCCGCTTATATGTACATGTAGGTCCGCTTATATGTCAGGTCCGCTTATATGTCAGGTCCGCTTTTATGTCAGTCCATATAAGCGAACCACATCACACTATAAATAGGTGGATAGGTTGAACGTTGAAGCGGACCTGGATCATTGCTTGTGGAACGAAACTCTGTCAAATTGTAATCAGAAAGCAATAAAAGAGAAGAAATTAAAGAGAATAGCTGTTGTAACTTTGTGTGCATTGATTCCGCCTTTACACATGAAGATGAACGTCCTTGACTGACTTTTCAAGGTCGTAGAACGGTCCAACAAGTGGTATCAGAGCTCAGGACGAGGAGTTCATACTACTACAGCTTGATTCTACCGAATTCTCTGATTTCTACTCTCTTTCTTTCATACTTTTTCGATTTGAAGTGGTTCCTACGGTTGAAATTGTCTGATTTTTGAGTATAACATGCGGAACATACTTTTAACAAACCCTAGAAAGTTTCAAGTTAAAACTCGGCTTAAAAATGGTTAAAATTGGGTAAACGTTAGGTCCGCTTTTACGGTCATTCATAGGTCCGCTTTTATGACCGTCTAGGTTCGCTTCAAAGACACTAGTTTCGATTCAAACTACATAGATCCGCTCCAGAGGTCCGCTTATCTGACACTTAACAGGTCCGCTTTTATGAACATTCAAGTGATAGGTCTGCTCATAGTGACAAGTGATAGGTCCGCTCATAGGTGTAATAATAGATCCGCTTATTAGTCAACAGCTAATTTCGCTCTTGTGTCAGTTGGTCACATGTTTGTGTCGTTCAAGAAATAGCATGTGATATTGGTTGTGATATTGGTTTGTCAGTCAAGCATCATCACGTGAAGTCATTTAGATGTGTGTCAGGCGCATGTGATTTCATATATGTCATAGGCCATTTTGAAGTAAAGGTCCAATGAGAATTATGTTGTTGGTTTAGTGGAATTATCAGTCCAAGATACAAATAAATTGGTCAAATTTGTTGTCGGCTAAGTGAATAGTGAGGCCCAATTATCATTTGTTTGAAAGCCCATTCATTCAGTTTCATACGGACAACATTGGAACTAATCCGCGAGTTTTTGACACGAGTCCTAGATCGATTCAATCGTCATTCACTTTTACGAATTCCGTTTGTTTAAACTGATCGTTTGTTTGTTTGTTTGCAGGTTATTCAAGAATTTTTAAAATCATGGCTAAAATGTTTGATGAACAGGAAAACGAGAATCTTAAAGATTTAAACGATTGGATTTCTGATTCTTGGTTTGATCAGAAGAAAAGGAAGGACGTTTGGATTAAAAGATCCGAAAATTTCTTATGCATGAAACATGAATCTTTGGAAAAGTTGGAAAGACGTTTTGATGAATTGATTGATAAGATAGAAAGATATGAGATAAAGTTTTCAACTGCTGAAAAAATCTTAAAATTTGCTGAAGCATTACCAATAGAATGGGATGAATTTTTGAGTGAACTAAAAAAGAAAGAAAATTTCTCAAAGCTTCATTTAAGAGAATTCATCAATATGCTTAGATCACATATGTTTGATAAAGAAAAAAGAAAAGAAGAGTTGATGTATGAGATGAAGAAGGATTTAGAAAAGATAAATTTGGAAGTGATCATCGAAATGAGAAAAAGATTCTCTGTGTGTCTTGCAGCAAAAAGGGTTATGAAATACGATATTAAGAGAGGTTGTTATATTGATGAAAATATGAATCCTCTTGATTTTGTTAAAATTTTTTTGTGCAGGAACATACAGGATGGAAACAAAGAAAGAAGCTAATGCTGAAAAGATGAATGAAAAGTGCTCAAAATGTGATAAACTTGGAGCAGACAATGCCAAATTCTTGAGTGATGCGGAGAATTTGACATTGGAAAACAAAGCTTTGAAAGATGGGAAGAAAACTGATGATGAACAGATTCTGGAGTTGCGCTTGAACTGCGAAAAATTGAGATCTGAAAATGACAAACTTTTGAAGAATGTTGAGAGTTTGTCATCAGAAAATAAAAATTTTAAACAATTAGAAAATGATTTCAAAAGTCAAATAAAGATTTTAGAAGATGAGCGAGATATTTTTGGTAAAGATAATCTTGAAAAACAAATTGAAATCAATTCTCATCTTGCTAAAATCATTCAGCTTGAAAAAGAAGCTGAAAAAGCTCGAAATAAAATTAATGAGTTTGAGAATAAATTGAAAGGTTTTGTGAATTCTACTTCACATGTTTGTCCAAAACCGATCAATTCTGTTTCAATAAGTGACAATGTCACAAATTTTGACAAAGTCAAAATTGAAGATTGTGATGAAATATCTGATGATGAAAAGGAAAAGAAAAGAAAAATATTTTTAGATTTACAAGAAAAATTTAAAAATACTGTTTTGCAATCTACTGAAACAGGTGAATGTTCTAAACAAAAACCTGTTAAGAAGAGTGTAGAACAGAAACAAAAAGTTAAAAATTTGAAAAATTCTAAAATTGAAAATAAAAGCTCATCAGCACAGTCATCCAATCATTATAAAAAATCACAAAAATTTGTAAATGAAAACTCACAAAATGTTGGTAATAAGTGGTGCAGGTTTGAACACAGTGCTCAAAAGACAAATCCAGCATTGAAGAGGAGAAATGATTATTACTAAGCCAAACAATGTTATGATTTGAAGGTTTGGACTGACAGAAGTGGATGGTATGATAACAGAGTGTGCTATACCTGTGGTATTAGAGGACACATTGCTGTTAACTGCCAGAATTGGAATTATGAAACAAGAAGATGCTATAAGTGCCAGATCAAAGGTCACATTGCTAGAGATTGCTCAAAGAGATCGATGGGAAGATCAAGGGTTGAATCTCAGAGAACGATAAAGAAACCAGTCACTGTCAAGCCCAAAGAACAGAAAGTGGAAGATAAGAAAGTAAAGCTTTCACAGGGACAGAGAGACAGACTGAGGAAAAAGAGGAAGAAGGCGAGAGAGTATTTGGAGAAGATTTTGTCTTCGGGTTCACCAGTTGGTTCAAATAAAAGTTCTGATGAATCGATTCAATCGACAGCAAAGTCAAGCAAATCGAATTCTTCAGATACAAATCTGAGGACAAACAAGAAGAAAAAGAAAGTTGTTGGCGATGAATCTGGCTCATTCAAGTCAGACAAGCCAAGTTCGGGCAATGAATCTGATTCCACAAAATCAGAGGAGCCACAAGTTGAGATAAAAAAGGAAGAGACAGTTCCATTAATGAATGATGAGAACTTTCCACCATTACGAGCCGCAAACCTAAAATCAAAATTTGTTGATGCTGGAAAAATGTTTAATAGCAATGTTAAACATATTTTTAGCAAGATGGTTGATGGTAAGGAAAAAGGAGTGAAAGAGTTTTATGAAGAAAAAAGAAAAGCTCAAAATGCGCCTAAGGCTGGTCAGGCTTGGGTGTCAAAATCTGTTGGTTGAATTCCTGACTTGCCGGAGCTTCCAGGTTGGTAAGTGTGAAGCAGGTATCGGCATCATTCTTGAGAAATTCACAGGATGGTAACTGTGATATTTCGTTTTACAAGTGGTCAATCAAGGACATTAAGTTGTACTTGATTTTCTACAAGTGATTGTGGTGGTTGATCTTATATTGTTAAAATTTGTACAAATTGGTTAAAAGAAAATCAAGGTGATGTGATAACCCCGAACTCACAAGTGATGGGTAAACAAACTAATTTTTCCGGAAAAACCATTCTGATTAAAACAAACTTAAGTGTTTTGAAATCATTATGGGAAAATAGTTTGTTGTAAGGGGGATTTTTTGATTGAATACGCCGAAACCCTCACGGCTGAACAAACATGATTACTTTCATCAGATTGAAAAACGGTTTTCAAACTGTAAAAATCAATGGGTTGTAAATCATGGGGGTACGTTATATTTTCTGCAAATCAGAGCACTTGAAGCAGAAAATGGATGGCGAGACAAAGCTATCAGTGTTGGTTGTCAAATTTTTCTTTAAATGGTTTTGCATTTTAGGGGGAGAAAAATTGTCATTAGAAAATACAAAAACATTTGAAAATTTGAAAAAGTAAAAAACATGATAAAATTAAAAAATTTGAGTTTTTGCGTATAAAGAGGAAATGATAGTACATTAGTAGACAGTTACAGTACGCTAAAGAATTGGAAAGTTTAAATGTGATTAAACGATCTCACCGTGGATGTGTCGGTAGGTTTTTATACATTTAGTAAATTTTTTTGGGATATAAACCTAAATTCAAACTTGCTTATTTTGTGGGGAACACTACTTGGATATATAGGTAACCCCTGAAATCTCGTTTGAAAGGTCTCATAATCTGATATACTAGGTCTTTATACTCAATGATGTCTGGGGTATTATTCCGGGACTTCTGCTGAACGGTGGTTCTGACCTAGTCCCTGGCTAATACTTGCTGCAATGCTTGAAACATAGCATTAAACCCTCAGCATGCTGAAACAATAAAATTGATAAATGCTGCTGTTGTAAGCAAAAAGATCCTCTAAAGGGGACATTCCGAAAAGTCGAAGCTGATATCTCTCTGTGTATACGGAAGTATCGATCTGAGATCCCTCGGCCCTCGCATACCTAATTTATATACAGATATCATTGTAGTATACTCACCTGTAAGACTGATTATTGGGATTCTGGATACGGGAGTATATTCAAGAGGTGGGACACATGAATAGGTTTAAGTTCCTAAAATACTTAATTCGTATCCTGATTAAGTTGAAATTTGTATGAAAATTTAAGTGGATCAGTATATCGACAATCTAAGTGAATTGTTTAATTCATAATGTGATTTTAAGCTCAACGGTACTTGTGACTTGTCAGAAACTGATATGATCCTCTGACGCATACTCAAACAAAAATATTATCTGTAAATATGTTTGTACATATTTCTTTACTGCTTTATGTTTTCAGAAAATACAAAAAGATTTTGATTTCTGTTTTATTTTCGACAACTGATGTCTGAGTGCTGAGTTTCAAAATCTAAATAAGCTGATTGTGTTTCTGAAGAATAAAACAAGTTCATTAATTTGAAACTTGAAGTTTTAAATAAAAAAAAAAAAATTCAAAAACAGTTTGTGATATCTCCAAGGTCATTAATTTGGACTTGGATGATTAACTGTGGGGGATTTGGATGCTTATATTGTTATAGAGCTAGTTTCCGATACGATTCGATGAAACTGCCAAATTCATGAGAAGTAATTTTGAGAAGATTGAATTGTCAGATTACGATATCTGGAAGATTAAAATGTTGTTACTTATAGTTGTATGAGTGATTGCAGGAAAAGTCCAGACTACGATCCCGAGAGCAGAGTCTAAGGGGGAGTCTGAAGACAAGCTGAAAGTTAGGAGGAGCTTGTAGCTGGAAAGAGAGGTGTCGATCCCTAAAAGCACGGAAGCTTGACGAAAGGGGGAGCCTGCTGATGATAAAGAGGTTGATGATAGAACCAGTGATGAGATCCTGGTGTAAGAGTCAAAGTGTGAAGCTGATAAAAAAGAAAGATTGATGGATGCTTAAAATGTTACAATCTGAATAAGAAGATAAAAAGACCAAGACTGAAGACTCAGGAGCTAAAGACTACGTCAACATCCAAGGGGGAGTCTGTTAGTGCATAGAATGTCTGTTGACTTCGTCTGCATTACGTCTTAGGTCAAGATAGGGCAACATAGGGTTTAGAATGTCAAAATCATGTATTATGTTGATAGGTCCGCTTATGTGTACATGTAGGTCCGCTTATATGTCAGGTCCGCTTATGTGTACATGTAGGTCCGCTTATATGTCAGGTCCGCTTTTATGTCAGTCCATATAAGCGAACCACATCACACTATAAATAGGTGGATAGGTTGAACGTTGAAGCGGACCTGGATCATTGCTTGTGGAACGAAACTCTGTCAAATTGTAATCAGAAAGCAATAAAAGAGAAGAAATTAAAGAGAATAGCTGTTGTAACTTTGTGTGCATTGATTCCGCCTTTACACATGAAGATGAACGTCCTTGACTGACTTTTCAAGGTCGTAGAACGGTCCAACACTATTTCATTTCAGATTTTATTTGATCTGCCAATAAATTTCTTAGAGGTATAACCTAGCCAAAATATTAAATGGCTATGATGGTGTAACCTTTTTAAGACAATAACTCTCTGTTAACATCTAAAGACATGTTAACAATCCTGAATTGTGCGGTACGAGAAACCACACAATCTTCCTATGTACTTGGATTTTTCCAAGTCACTATTATAGCCTATATGATCAATATGAATCATGGCTAATAAACATCAATATGATGTAAACACCAGAACATCCATCAGAAGTGTATGCTTATAAGCGAAAGTGTAATAAAGATAATGAAGGTTTTATTTTTATAAACTTCTTGTAAAAAAAAGGCGATGAACTTCGTTCGACCCTTAAAGAGATTATTGATCCAAAAGATCAATAATTATGATTGTCCTTGTGACAAGGCCTTGTGCCATCCAAATGTCCTACGAGACGAGCCTTGCGCTAAAAGAAAATGTCTTTTATGACATCGACAGTTGTGAAATTTTAATTTCCCTGTCTAAAAGATTTAAAGAATATTATATTTTATTGATTATATAATAATGGTCCTTACATGGTTTATTAATACCATGACCATCTAATCATCAATATGATGATTTATTGCATAATTTAAATATATCATTTATGTTTGATATAGTATATAAGAATGGCTGGATCAGATGAAGCAAACAGTCATCCTACAGAAGGCAACAACACCAGGATTAATATCACTGGTGCCGAGCTGCAAGAAATGATAACTACAACAGTCGCTCAGGCTATGGATGCTAAATTTAAAGAGCCTAGTATTGTTAGGTCTCAAACTCATTCGAGATCCCATTATCAAACCCATACTCATAAGAAAAGTGAGTCCCAACACTCATCTAATCAGGGTAGTGAGCCAAAGAGGCATATAGTCCTCGAGCCAACTCCCCGGTACACCAAGGGTTGTACCTATAAGTACTTTGTCTCCTGTAATGTCACACCCCGGATTCCACGTGTCACCGGTGGGCCCGGTGGGGAGTATCGTGACGTGGTTGGCAACATAATAGTCAAACAACACAATATTTAATATGCACAGCGGAAGCAATTGAAATATATATTTCAACCGAATAAAATATTGTAATATCGTGTAACACAAACAGTTGAAAGTTTATCCACAGACGAATCGAAATAAATAAGAAACAGTAGTTCCACAGACGATAGGCATCTTAAGCTTGCGAGACTCTTTATTGATGGTAAGGAGAGAATCCAGCCTATTACGCTTAGTACCTGTATTTAATCTTTTTGGGAAAATACGTCAGTTTACACTGGTAAATACAATCAACTGACTCATTTTAAAAATGATTAACAATTGATTTGGATGCACGTGGCATAAACATTTTAAAACTTGGGACAATTATTTAAATATATAATCTCGTAAATGAATTACATGTTCCTTATGCGTTCAGTATCCCGGATCGTGCCGGGTTAAAGATCAATAGACACACCACATAATCTATTTACGCACTGACGAGTGTACGCCTACACTCCGCGCTTAGGTCGTGGCCATTTCGTAAAATGATGCCAAGGATATCCGGGACATAGTCATTAACCCCCCAAAGGCTTTAAGTAAACAAAACATATTTAAACGGGCCGATCAAATTATTCAATTAACCACCAAACGATGGTTTGACTTTTAAGCTAAAACTAAGCAAAAACTTAACTAAGAAAGGTTAGGCATACTTACAGAAGTCCTATGCACGAAATGTGAAGCTTAGAGAGAAGTCTTGAGCTCCAGAAATGATCCAAAGTGCAGATGGAAGGTGTGAAGAACTTGTTGCAACCTTGGCCCTTTATATAGTGCTCAAGAACACTTGGATCATTGACACACAAGTCTAAACAAGGCCATGGATCACTTCCAGATGTCCCTAAGTGTCTAGGGGTTGCCTTGGGGTCATGCAAGATGTGGAAAATCGATTATAAGTCGGCTAAAATGGCTATGGCAGACAAGAATCCAATAAAATCGGAGCAGACAGCCCTTCGCGTCACGCGTAGCCCCCCCGGGGCCGTCGCGTGGCGCGAGGCCCCTTCTGATCAAATCTTTAACTTTTGATTTTTACGCTTTGGTCCTTGGCTCTTGGGAACTTTGCTACGACTTTATTTCTTGCACTTTGAACCCTCTAAATTGACTTATAAGGGCTTTAAGATATTTACCCACTTCGTTTAGTCCTCGGTTAACTTCATCGTAGACGCTTTTAACCCCTCGCATACGAATTTGATCACAACTTGCTCATACGATAACGAAACTTTATGAAATTTATATCGTGCATTCTAGTGAGCATAATTAACCGTTACAAAGCTTCGGGTTTGTCAAAAGGTCACTCAGAGGTATAACTTAAACATGTTGACACATTTAACCCCTGTAGTTTGTAATCTCTCACTTTCTTTCATATTTAGCTTCGTATGATCCGTGATTTATTCGTTTGAAGGTTTGAGCATCATGTAGGGTTAATGTACAATATATTTATTCACTGTTGACATTTAGAACTCGTATATTCACATACTTTTCATGATTGTCAACTTTAATCCTTTTATAACATTCTTTCACACGTTCAAACATATGACACGTGTCAGCACATTATAGGACGTGAATTTTCGAGGTGTTACATCCTCACCCCCTTAAAAGAAATCTCGACCTCGAGATTTACTGAAATAAATAAGGGTACTTTTCTTTCATCGTGGACTCAACCTCCCACGTGTATTCGGGACCTCTACGGGCATCCCATTTTACCTTTACAATAGGCACATGCTTTCTTCGAAGCTTCTTAACCTGTCGATCTTCAATCGACAATGGTTTTTCCACAAATTTCAAGCTCTCATCTATATGCACATCTGTTTGTGGTATGACTAGTGATTCATCAGCTAGGCATTTCTTCAGATTGCAGACGTGGAATACGTTATGAATACCACTGAGCTCTTCAGGTAAATTTAACTTGTAAGCCACTGATCCAACACATTCGATAATCTCGAACGGTCCTATATACCTCGGGCTTAACTTACCTTTCTTACCAAATCACATCACTCCTTTCCAGGGTGATACTTTAAGCAACACTTTGTCACCTACTTCAAATTTCATAGGTTTACGCTTTGGATCTGCGTAACTTTTCTGCCTATCACGGGCAACTTTGAGATGGTCACGAATCTGGACAATCTTGTCCGTCGTTTCAAAGACTATCTCTGGTCCTGATAATTGGACATCTCCAACTTCCGCCCAACAAACGGCGTTCTACACTTTCTACCGTATAAGGCCTCAAAAGGCGCAACTTTAATGCTGGTATGGTAGCTATTGTTGTAGGAGAATTCGATTAACGGCAGGTGGTTATCCCAACTACCACCTAAATCAATCACGCATGCTCGAAGCATGTCTTCCAAAGTTTGAATAGTACGCTCACTCTGACCGTCCGTCTGAGGATGGTAAGCCGTACTTAAATTCAAACGCGTGCCCAAAGATTGCTGGAAACTTTTCCAAAAATGTGACATGTATCTAATATCTCTGTCAGAGATAATAGACACAGGTATGCCATGTAAAGCTACAATCTTATCCACGTATAACTGGGCTAACATGTCGGAGCTAAAAGTCTCCTTAATGGGTAGGAAATGTGCTGACTTAGTCAGTCTGTCTACGATTACCCAAATGGTATCATTTCCTTTCCTTGTCTTAGGTAACTTGGTGATAAAATCCATAGTTACCATTTCCCACTTCCAAGTAGGAAGTTCAGGCTGTTGTAGCAAACCTGACGGCTTTTGATGTTCTGCTTTTACTTGTGCACACGTCAAGCATTTAGCTACATAGGTAGCTACAAACTTCTTTAAGCCTATCCACCAATAGTTTGCCCTTAGATCCTGGTACATCTTATCAGCTCCAGGGTGAACGGAATATTTGGAACTATGGGCTTCCTGGAGGATAACATCTCGAAGTCCTCCATAAATTGGAACCCATGTTCATCCATTTAATCTTAGAATTCCGTCTTTGCCAAGAGATAACTGCTCCTCAGTTACTCCTAGCTTTTCAGTAGGATAGTTAGCTTCCAACACAGCTTCCTTCTGTGCAGCTAACAACCTTTCATTCAAACTGTTCTTTATTTCAATGCTCTTGGCATTGATTCGGATGGGTTTTACCCTTTCCTTTCGACTCAAGGCATCAGCGACTATATTCGCCTTGCCGGGATGGTATCTGATTTCACAATCATAATCATTTAAAGTCTCCATCCAACGGCGCTGCCTCATGTTTAAATCCTTCTGATTAAACATATGTTGAAGGCTCTTGTGATCAGAATAGATCACACACACTGATTCCATATAAATAATGCCTCCATAATTTTAGTGCAAATACAACGGCACCCAACTCCAAGTCATGGGTGGTGTAATTCTTTTCGTGCACCTTTAACTGCCGTGAAGCATAGGCAATAACCTTCCCTTTCTGCATAAGCACACATCCCATGCCGGTGTGTGATGCATCGCAGTAAACTACAAATTCTTCGGTACCTTCATGCAATGTCAGTACAGGAGCGTTGCTCAACTTTTGTTTTAGGATATCAAAGGATTCCTGCTGCTTAGGGCCCCAATCAAACTTAATCTTCTTCCTTGTTAAGGAGGTTAGGGGTGCAGCAATCCTTGAAAATTTTTCAATGAAACACCTGTAGTATCCTGCTAAGCCTAGGAAGCTACGAATCTCTGTAGGCGTCTTTTGCTCTTGCCAGTTCATAACTGCTTCCACCTTGGCGGGATCCACTTGAATTCCATGCTCACTAACCACATGTCCAAGGAACTGGACTTCCCGAAGCCAAAATTCACATTTAGAGAATTTGGCATAGAGCTTCTCCTGATGTAGGAGTTTAAGAATACAACGAAGGTGTTTCTCATGGTCAGCTTGGCTCTTCGAGTAGACGTGAATGTCGTCGATGAAAACGATGACGAATTTATCCAAGTAAGGCTTACAGACGCGATTCATGAGATCCATGAACGCGGCTGGTGCATTAGTGAGCCCAAAAGGCATCACTAGGAACTCGTAATGACCATAACGAGTCCTAAATGCCGTTTTGTGTACATCTTCATCTCTAACCTTCAGTTGGTGGTAGCCTGACCTCAAGTCAATCTTTGAAAAATAACTTGCCCCTTGCAATTGATCGAACAAATCGTCGATCCTGGGCAAAGGATATCTATTCTTTATTGTGACTTTATTAAGCTCATGATAATCGATGCACAGACGCATCGATCCATCCTTCTTTTTGACAAACAAGACTGGCGCTCCCCAAGGAGACGAACTAGGTTTAATGAAACCTTTGGCTAGCAATTCGTCTAGTTGCACTCTTAATTCCTTCATTTCTGTTGGTGCCAACCTGTAAGGTGCTCTAGCAACAGGTGCTGCTCCAGGGATGATGTTGACTCTGAATTCCACTTGCCTATCTGGTGGTAAACCAGGTAGTTCTTCGGGAAACACATCAGGTTATTCAGAAATGACAGGAATATCTTCCATCTTCGGTTTCGACTCATCAAAAGTCACTTGTGCCATGTAGATGACACAGCCCTTCTTCAAGAACTTAGAGGCCTTGAGCATAGTCACTTGCTCAGGCAGTCCATACCGGGTATCTCCCCGAATGGTAAGTGATTCACCAGACGGAGTCTTTATCACCACTTGCTTCTGATTGCAGACAATCTGGGCCTGGTTATGAGATAACCAGTCCATAACCAACACTATGTCAAAACCGACTAACCTAAAGGGAAGTAGAGACAGAGGAAAATAGTGGTTCTTAATGGATATAACACATCCATCTAACACAGTTGAGACGGTTTCCATGGTGCCATCTGCTAACTCCACCTCATAATTCACACTTAAGGTTTTGACAGGTAAATTCATCAATTTGCAAAACTTATCATCTACAAAAGACTTATCAGCACCTGAATCAAAAAGTACTCTTGCATAGACATCATTTACAAGGAAAGTACCTGTGATCACATTATCGTCTTGCACAGCTTCTTTCGCATCCATCCTGAAGACTCTAGCATTGGTCTTTTTGGCCTCTTCAGGCTTCTTGGCGTAATTAGGGCAGTTGGTTTTAATGTGCCCTTTCTCATTGCAACTTTAGCACGTTGCATCTTTCAACTTTTTGCAATCCAAGGTCTTGTGCTCCTTGGACTTGCATATCCCGCAAGCAAAAGTTCTCGACTGAGTCTGCGAGTTCGATTCGAGCCTGCACTTCCCGAAGTGCTGTTTCTTGCAGACTTTGCATTTGGGCTTCTCACCAGACTGATGCCCATCCTTCCTCGACTCAGACCCCTTCTTGTTGTCACCGTTTCCTCGGTGCTTTTTGTTTGACCTCCGTGAATTATCATCTTCACGTTTTCTTTTCTCAGCATCTCTGTTCCTCAGCGATCTTTGTCTGACCGCATCCAGAGTGAGGGATAGAGATATATCAGCTACGGATCGGAAAGTAGCTGGCCGAGAGGCCTTCACGCTTTCCTTTATCTCTGGGGCTAAACCCCCAATGAAACGAGCGATTCGTTTGGGTTCCGGGGTCACCAAATACGGAACCAATCTGGGCATGGTATTAAAGCTCGTGAGGTAAGCTTGGCAATCTAGATTGGTCATTACCAACGAAAGGAAATCTGCCTCAATCTTCTCGACCTCGTGCTGAGGACAGTAATTCTCCCTGATGAGGGCAACAAATTGTTCCCAAGACATGTTGTACAATGGGATCTTCCCAGTGGCTTGAATCAGCGATCACCACCAGGCTAAGGCCTCACCTTTAAAAGATTGTGACACAAACTTGACTACATCCCTCTCAGCGCACCTGCTGATATCCACTACTGTATCCATCTCATCTAACCACGTCATGCAGTCAATGGCTCCTTTTTCCCCAGTGAAATCCCTGGGCTTGCATGAGACAAAGTATTTATAGGAGCAACTCTTATTACGGGGTTCTTGATTTAGTACAATCTGTTGAGATGGAGCACTGTGGTGGTTTGAGGAGAGTCGATCATCATCTTTCTTCAGTTCTTCCTTCTTGGAAGGTGGCTTCGAATGCGGTGTAGATAGGTTCTTACTCCGAGTCCCACTATATTCTTCATACTGCCGCTCCAAGGCCTTTGTAACGGCGTCGTCTACTAACGCTTTCAATTCAGCACCCGTTAGATTAATTCGGGCGTTATCATTATTCTCCACTGGGTGACTATTAATTTCATCTGACTCAGCCATTTTAATTGAACTGTTACAGAAAACAAGGACAATAGTTTATTTGGGAGTTTATCATAGAATTGTCTTTTATGGCAATTCATTAACCACGGCAAACAGAGACCATATTTGGTTAATTTATTAATCATATTTATTTAGGATTTTTATTATAATTTATCCTAATTATAAAACAATAACAGTTTTATTAGTGGCACAAAAAGGCCTAGTCACAAGGACATTTTAAATCATAAGCTATGATTTTAGAGAATCAAAGCTTTTAAGGCTTGAACATAGTTCATTACCTTTTTCGGACAGGGAGTCATAGCTACCACTGTCTTTTGGCTCATGTAGAAATGAGCAAGGCCCGTAGGCATTATATTGCCAATGTATGGTCAAAATATGATCATCTTAATTGATGATCTAAACCCATGATTCAGAGATCATTAAATTGGGTTAGGAATCTTTTAAAGAATCCTTATATAAGAATGACGTGTGTGATTTTAACAAATCACATCTGCCAGGAGTGTCAACCTATTTTTAGATGTTAATAGGGATCCGAATCTTTTAAACAGGTCTTACCATCTTGGCCAGGTCTTTATAATGACACTCAGGCTAGGTTTCACTCTTAAGATTCTTATTCAATATTTAGTAGGCAGATATATTTTTTAAAAGGAATGATTTTGATTTATTTATTCCATATAATATGTTTATGCACATAATAGTAAGAATGAAATTTATAAATTAACATTCCAATAATCATACAAAGTACACACTGCCCTAAACGGGTCTTTTTAGACAAACAAGTTACCCACACAGGGGTCAAGCAACATACTAGTCAACGCAGGGACTTAAACAAACATCATACCCTCGTAGGGGTTAACAGAAAGATAGACCCACGCAGGGGTTAAAAATAACAAACATACATACATACCCACACAGGGGTTAATACAGCAAGACAGGCCCACGCAGGGGCTCAATTGATACAAGGAAATTACAACAACAGTGGAAGGATTCAATGGTCCTTCTTGCTCTTCCCTTTTATTAGGCTTGTCAATCCTTGGAAGAAAGTTTGTCGCTCCCTGCGATCTCGGTGAAAGTCTCGCTCGACCTGGTCCAATCTCTGAAGAATTTCCTCCCGTTCTGGGGGAGAAAACCGTGGCGGCTGCGATTGTGTCCGAATTATAGGCCTGGCAGGTATCTGGTACCCCTGAGTTGGGTACCCTGCTCCCCAAGGAGCTCCATACGGTCCTTCAGGGTTAATGGCGTTGTAATTGGACGCTACCAAGTATGGGTCGACTTCAGCGTAATTGTAGTTGGTGTGAACCGGCGGCCCAAACGGGTTGTACATCATTGAACCCGTATATGCAGGGATCGGGTTATCAAAACCCATCGGTGGTGGTTGCGGTGCAACTGGGTTCGAAGGTCCACCCATTTGTGGATCTTCTTGAAGTGGCGGGTAATGACTGCCACTTGATTGTCGAGGAGAGCTAAAATGAAAGTCCCCTCCTCGTGCAGACATCCGCACTCCGGTTCTCCTACGCCTCGGCGGTTGCGGAGGTGCTGGCTGAACTGGTGGCGGTGGAGGTGGTGGCGTGACTGCCACAAATCGTGAATCCTCAGAGGGATCCTGCTGCTGCTGCTGATGAGGCGACAAATGATGCGAGGGTGTAAAATACCACTCGTGCTGGTTAAATCGCGCCTGGTAACTGTCCGAACCATGGTAGGGTGATCCGTGAAAAGATGAACCATCTGAGACCTCGATAGGATGGTTCGGAGTTCCAGTTGCGGGCTCGACTGGACCGGTGTCCTCGTCCATATCTTCCGCATGATCGCCGGAGAAATGATCCTCCGGCCCCAATGGGTTAAAACCCACTGGCTCTTGTATGTAATTTGCCGGGTTAAACCAGCCCCTAAAAACAGGTGTAGGGTCACCAAAAGAATGGTGCAATAAGGATCGCTGTAGAGGTATGTAAGACGGTTGAGGGTTGTCGGGCTCATTTTCCGAATGTGGCCCATATGAGTTATGGATGGGAGGTGTCGAACTGTGCGATACTGATCGTCTTGCAGGTTCAAAAAGGTTCCTCCTGTGCTCTCTAAGGTCAGCACTCGCAGTGGTGGTAGGAGCTTGCATGTGCGAAGGTCCTGCCTCGTCGTCATTGGGGGCGGTGATTGGCCCCTTGACTCGTCCTCTACGTCTAAAGAATCTTGGCGGCATTTTTAACCCTGTCAATATAGCATGAGATAACAACAACATATATAAAATAAAAGACACAGTTAAAAATAAACCGAAACAAATTTGGATTGTTCCTATGTTCTTTGTCTAGACTCGAAAGTTTAGATATGTGCAATTGTGTTATTGAGATTAAACACAAAAGGCTAGTGTTTAATTCACTCAACCTGGCTCTGATACCAACCTGTCACACCCCGGATTCCACGTGTCACCGGTGGGCCCGCTGGGGAGTATCGTGACGTGGTTGGCAACATAATAGTCAAACAACACAATATTTAATATGCACAGCGGAAGCAATTGAAAGATATATTTCAACCGAATAAAATATTGTAATATAGTGTATCACAAACAGTTGAAAGTTTATCCACAGACGGATCGAAATAAATAAGAAACAGTAGTTCAACAGGCGATAGGCATCTTAAGCTTGCGAGACTCTTTATTGATGCCAAGGAGAGAATCCAGCCTATTACGCTTAGTACCTGCATTTAATCTTTTTGGGAAAATACGTCAGTTTACACTGGTAAATACAATCAACTGACTCATTTTAAAAATGATTAAAAATTGATTTGGATGCACGTGGCATAAACATTTTATAACTTGGGACAATTATTTAAATATATAATCTCGTAAATGAATTACATGTTCCTTATGCGTTCAGTAGCCCGGATCGTGCCGGGTTAAAGATCAATAGACACACCACATAATCTATTTATGCACTGACGAGTGTACGCCAACACTCCGCGCTTAGGTCGTGGCCATTTCGTAAAATGATGCCAAGGATAACCAGGACATGGTCATTAACCCCCCAAAGGCTTTAAGTAAACAAAACATATTTAAACGGGCCGATCAAATTATTCAGTTAACCACCAAATGATGGAAGATTTAATGCTCGACCAAGCGGTATTTTATATACCGTAACCCAAGCCCGTATAGGGGAAAATAAGTTAAAAGTATTTACCTGAGCAAAGTAATAATCACAATAAGCAAATGCAAGTAGCTTTTACTGGTCCTCCTATTCTGGAACGAAGGTTTATAATAACCTATTAGAATCCTAACGGGTCTTTAATTAAGCTTAAGCTTAGACCGGTTAGTTTCAAAGATACGGTTCAAACGCACGATTTAGCGAAGACCGGGATAGAATGTGATTTAGACCCAACATGTTCGGAGAATTGTCTTATATGGGTAATCTAAACACATTCTGGATTTTGAGATAAAACCGATAAGGTTTGACCCGTTTCGGCTAATTTATGTAAACTAGTTACATAAACCGAACCGAACGCGTAATAAGCGTAACGGGTATCCGTAAGAGCCATATACAGGTTTCCTAAGTTAATATGCTTCAAATATGTTGTGACATCAGTAAGATGTCTTCTATTATGCCCGAAACGAATTTAAACACAAACTATGCCCCGTAGGGGTAGTTTGGTCATTTACAAGGTTATAAAAGAGTTTAAGTATTAACCTGAGGTACAGGTCTGCTATAATCAGCAAAAATACTTATTTTACTAAGTTATAACAGTAGGGTAAAGTATATATGTGAAACTTATCAATTATAACCAAACTATGCACCGTAGGGGCATTTTGGTAATTTCACATAAGCCGTAAAGCTCAAAACTGAAGTCTGAGTTAAACAACTTTTGCTTACTTTTAAAATATTATAGTTTACCTAAAATATCAGTAGGTATCAACCCTTGTATGTTTAAAATAGTTCAAGTACATACTATGCGTTAAAAACGCTTAAAAAGGCGATTAGAAGCCATTTCCGGGTTCTATACATAAAGCTGATATTTTTATTATTCCAGAAGGCTTAAAATAATTTATTTATCATATCTAATCAGTAGCAAAAGGGTTGGAGTCGATTAGATATGTAAAACTCATTTTATAGCCCGTAAGGGCAAAACCGACAATTACCGGATTAAGCCTATGACTATAAGTTATGCTCAGCCTAAAATTAATTAAAAATCTTCAAAAATCCCAAAATAATATATTACATCAGTGGGTAATAAGTTTGATATCATAAGTAGGCTTAACTAGGCTATATGCTAATTACGTCATTTTAATCGCTAAAGAAGCTTTCAATTACGCTAATGAGCATAACTCTCAATCTACACCTCAAACTGATGTCAAATTTTGGGTTCAAGTTTATAGTTCAGTAACTTAGGTTTCTACTCTTTTACATTTGCAAAAATCACATTTTAAGGTGAAAAGGGCATACTGGTCAACATATGAGCAGTTAACGGAATCATGCATATTAATTGGTTAACTAATGAACCATGGTGTATAATCACAGAGGGTTATACTAGTATGTAACCTGGTCCAATTAAAGCTCTAAGGCATTTCTAAAACATGCCTAAACGGGTCAGAACTGAAAGTTAAAGCAAAAGTCAAACTATGCGACTTTCGGTTCCGAACCGGGTCTCTACTGAAAATTGTCGGGTTGAACATGTTTAGACATGTTCTTACACTAATTACCAAGTTATATTAATGATCAAACAGGTTGTATGTGTTCTACATTGCTAATTATGCATCAATTAGAAAATAAGTATCCTGTTGACTTTTTAATAACAAGTTTGACCCGACATTTGACCTAGTTAGAGTGGAAATCAGGGGAAACCCTTTTAAGGGTTTATTACCCACATAATTACCAACTTATAACTACTTTCAATTTGACTAATCACTGAACCATCAATGATTAATCGCTAAGTCAACCGTTAATTACGACGGTTTGACTTTTAAGCTAAAACTAAGCAAAAACTTAACTAAGAAAGGTTAGGCATACTTACAGAAGTCCTATGCACGAAATGTGAAGCTTAGAGAGAAGTCTTGAGCTCCAGAAATGATCCAATGTGCAGATGGAAGGTGTGAAGAACTTGTTGCAACATTGGCCCTTTATATAGTGCTCAAGAACACTTGGATCATTGACACACAAGTCTAAACAAGGCCTTGGATCACTTCCAGATGTCCCTAAGTGTCTAGGGGTTGCCTAGGGGTCGTGCAAGATGTGGAAAATCGATTATAAGTCGGTTAAAATGGCTATGGCAGACAAGAATCCAATAAAATGGAGCAGACAGCCCCTCGCGTCACGCGTAGCCCCCAGGGCCGTCGCGTGGCGCGAGGCCCCTTCTGATCAAATCTTTAACTTTTGATTTTTACGCTTTGGTCCTTGGCTCTTGGGAACTTTGCTACGACTTTATTTCTTGCACTTTGAACCCTCCAAATTGACTTATAAGGGCTTTAAGACATTTACCCACTTCGTTTAGTCCTCGGTTAACTTTATTGTTACCCGAAAAGTCATAAACTTCATCGTAGACGCTTTTAACCCCTCGCATACGAATTTGATCACAACTTGCTCATACGACAACGAAACTTTATGAAATTTATATCGTGCATTCTAGTGAGCATAATTAACCGTTCCAAATCTTCGGGTTTGTCAGGTCACTCAGAGGTATAACTTAAACATGTTGACACATTTAACCCCTGTAGTTTGTAATCTCTCACTTTCTTTCATATTTAGCTTCGTATGATCCGTGATTTATTCGTTTGAAGGTTTGAGCATCATGTAGGATTAATGCACAATATATTTATTCACTGTTGACATTTAGAACTCGTATATTCACATACTTTTCATGATTGTCAACTTTAATCCTTTTATAACATTCTTTCACACGTTCAAACATATGACACGTGTCAACACATTATAGGACGTGAATTTTCGAGGTGTTACATGTAAACCAAGGGATTTTACTGGAGAAAAGAGATCAATCGATTGCATGAAATGGTTAGACGAGATGGAGACTGTAATAGACATCAGCGGATGTGCTAAAGAGGATATAGTGAAGTTTGTATCACAATCCTTCAAGGGCGATGCCCTCACTTGGTGGAAAGCATTAGTGCAAGCCACCGGGAAGGTTCCTTTGTACAATCTGTCATGGAACAAATTTGTTGATTTGGTTAAGGAAACCTATTGCCCTCAGCATGAAGTCAAGCGGAAAGAAACTGACTTCCTCACCTTAGTGATGAAGGATCTAGATTGTAGATCCTATGTGACTAGCTTCAATTCAATATCAAGGCTAGTGCCGTATTTAGTCACTCCTGAACCCAAACACATTACGCGTTTCATCGGTGTTTTGGATCCCGAAGTAAAAGGGAACGTTAAGGCCTCTAAGCCAACTACTTATAGATCTGCTGTGGATCTATCTTTGTCCCTCACTTTGGATGTTGTGAGGAGTAAGGCAAAGAAAACCACTGATGATGGGAAGAGGAAGAGAGAGGAAGATAAGTCTCCTCAGTCAAACAAGAAAGGAAAAGGGAATTTTAATTCCAAAAAGGGGCAGTCGAATGACAAGCCCAGATGTAAGACTTGCAACAAAAGACATTTTGGGAAATGCAATCAAGACCCACAGGCTAAACCATGTGGGATATGTAAAAAGAAAGGGCACAAGTCTGTGGAGTGCCGAAACATAAAGGACGCAACCTGCTACGGTTGTAATGAAAAGGGGCACATTAAAACCAATTGCCCCAAGAATGCTAAGAAGCCCGAGGAGGCAAAGAAGAACAATGTGAGAGTTTTCCAAATGAATGCTAGGGAAGCGGTGAACGACGAGAACGTCATAACAGGTACCTTCCTCATCAATAATATTTATGCTAGAGTCTTATTTGATTCCGGTGCTGATAAGTCGTTTGTAGACCATAAGTTCTGTAAGTTATTGAATCTGCCTATTAAGACTCTAGACATAAAATATGAGGTAGAACTTGCCGATGGTACCTTAGAAACAGCCTTAACTCTTCTTGAGGGATGCTCTATATCCATTAAGAATCATGCTATCCCGCTGTCCCTCTTGCCAATGAAATTGGCCGGGTTTGATATAGTTTTAGGCATGGATTGGTTGTCGCATAACCAAGCCCAAATTGCCTGTGATAAAAAGCTAGTTATTATCAAAACCCCTTCTGGTGAATCCGTCACTATTCAAGGAGATACGCAATATGGATTTCCCAGCAATGTGTCTATTCTCAAGGTATCACAGTGTTTAAAGAGCGGACGTGTCATTTACATGGCACAAGTGACTGTGAATGATCCGAAACCTAAGATTGAAGACATCCCAATCATCTCTGAATATCCTAATGTCTTTCCTGATGAGTTACCTGGATTACCTCCTGAGAGGCAAGTAGAGTTCAGGATAGATATTCTTCCAGGAGTGGCACCTATTGCACGAGCTCCTTATCGCCTAACACCTACTGAGATGAAGGAACTTAGAACTCAATTAGATGACTTATTGGAAAAGGGTTTTATACAACCTAGTTCTTCACCTTGGGGAGCTCCAATACTGTTTGTGAAAAAGGACGGATCAATGCGCTTATGCATTGATTTTCGTGAATTGAATAAGGTAACGATCAAGAATCGTTATCCTTTACCCAGGATCGATGATTTATTTGATCAGTTCCAAGGAGCGAGTTTCTTCTCAAAGATTGATTTGAGATCTGGGTATCATCAACTCAACGTTAGAACTGAAGATGTGCCTAAGACAACCTTCAGAACTAGATATGGACATTACGAGTTTTTAGTGATGCCTTTTGGGCTCACAAATGCACCAGCAGCATTCATGGATCTCATGAATAGAGTCTGCAAACCATACTTAGATAAGTTTGTCATCGTCTTCATAGATGACATACTTATCTATTCTCGTAGTCAAGACGATCATGAGAAGCACCTTCGATGCATCTTAGGATTACTGCAGCAAGAGAAACTATACGCCAAATTCTCCAAATGTGAGTTTTGGCTTCGCAAAGTCCAATTTCTTGGACATGTTGTCAATGAGCGAGGTATCCAAGTAGATCCCGCTAAGGTAGAAGCAGTAATGAATTGGGAAGCACCCAAGACTCCAACTGAAATTCGTAGCTTTCTAGGTTTAGCTGGATATTATAGAAGATTCAATGAGAACTTCTCAAGGATAGCTGCACCATTAACTTCTCTGACCCGCAAGAAAGTGAAATTTGATTGGGGTCCGAAACAACAAGAATCTTTTGAGATTCTTAAGCAAAAGTTGAGCAATGCCCCAGTGCTAACCTTAGCCGAAGGGATTGAAGAGTTTGTTGTATATTGTGATACTTCCCACACCGGTATGGGGTGTGTACTTATGCAGCGTGCCAAGGTGATTGCCTATGCATCAAGACAACTGAAGGTGCATGAAAAGAATTACACAACCCATGATTTGGAATTGGGTGTTGTTGTATTCGCACTTAAATTATGGAGACATTATTTATACGGAACTAAATGTGTGATCTACTCGGATCACAAAAGAGCTCAATATGAGACAACGCCGTTGGATGGAAACTCTAAATGACTATGATTGCGAGATACGCTACCATCCAGGTAAAGCGAACGTAGTCGCTGATGCTCTAAGCCGAAAGGAAAGAGTTAAACCAATCAGGATCAATTCCAAGAGATTTGAGTTGAGGAATAGTCTGAATGAAAGACTATTAGCTGCACAGAAGGATGCTGTTTTGGAAGTTAACCTTCCAAATGAAAAGTTAGGTATAACAGCTGAACAGTTAACACCCGGGAATGATGGAATTCTCAGAATAAATGGAAGGATTTGGGTTCCTATTCAAGGAGGACTTCGAGATGTAATCCTCCAGGAAGCCCACAACTCTAAATACTCAGTTCACCCTGGAGGTGACAAGATGTATCAAGATTTGAAGGCAAATTATTGGTGGATAGGTTTGAAGAAATCTATTGCCACACATGTAGCTAAGTGCCTGACATGTGCTTAGATTAAAGCTGAACATCAAAAGCCATCAGGCTTTTTACAACAGCCAGAACTTCCCACATGGAAGTGGGAAATGGTAACTATGGATTTTATAACCAAGCTACCTAAAACAAGGCACGAAAATGATACCATATGGGTTATTGTTGACAGACTGACTAAATCAGCACATTTTCTTACCCATTAAGGAGACTCACAGCTCCGACAAATTAGCCCAGTTGTACGTAGATAAGATTGTAGCCCTACATGGAGTACTGGTAGCTATTATCTCTGATAGAGATACTAGATACACCTCACATTTTTGGAAAAGTTTCCAACAATCTTTGGGCACACGTTTGAATTTTAATACTGCTTACCATCCTCAGACTGATGGACAGAGTGAGCATACAATTCAAACTTTAGAAGACATGCTTCGAGCATGTGTTATTGATTTAGGTGGTAGTTGGGATGACCACCTGCCATTGATAGAGTTCTCCTATAACAATAGCTACCATACAAGCATTAAGGCTGCACCTTTTGAGGCATTATATGGTAGGAAATGCAGAACGCCTGTTTGTTGTGCAGAAATAGGATAAGCTCAGTTATCAGGACCTGACATAGTCCTTGAAATGACGGAAAAGATTATCCAGATTCGTGATCGCCTGAAAGCGGCCAGGGATAGGCAGAAAAGTTATGCTGATGAGAGGCGAAAGCCTCTGAAGTTTGAGGTTGGCGATAAAGTCTTACTAAAAGTATCACCCTGGAAAGGTGTGATGCGTTTTGGTAAGAAGGGTAAGTTAAGCCCTAGCTATATTGGACAATTCGAGATTATCTAATGTGTCGGCAGTGTAGCTTATAAGCTAAACTTACCTGAGGAGCTAAGTGGGATTCATAATGTGTTTCACATTTGTAATCTCAAGAAATGCCTAGCTGATGAATTGCTAACTATGTCTCATAAAGACGTGTAAATTGATGAAAGCTTGAGATTTGTTGAAAGACCTATATCGATCGAGGATCGACAGGTTAAAAAGCTCCGAAGAAAGCATGTGCCTATAGTAAAGGTCAAATGGGTCGCTCGCAGAGGTCCCGAGTATACGTGGGAAGTCGAGTCCACTATGAAACAGAAATACCCTCACTTATTTCAGTAAATCTTGGGATCAAGATTTCTTTTAAGGGGGGTGAGGATGTAACACCACGTAAAAACGTGTCCAATTATGCAAAGACACGTGTCCTAAACTCTAAAAGGTGTGAAAGATTGAGTTTGAAGGACTAAAGTTGCCGAACAGTGAAACTATGAAACCACAGGGACTAAAAGTGTCAACATGCCAAACTTGAGCCTCTGAATGACCATATGTGATAAATATATTCTTAATCGAGTGGTTGATTGGATATGAGAAGCCGTTTGTAAAAATAATCGGAAGATTATAAAACTACAAGGGTTAAACGTGTCAATATGTCAATTCTGACCTCTGAGTGGCCTTTTAACGAAACCAAGGCTTCAAAATATTCAAATATACTCTCACGAATAAGTGGTATAAATTTCACGTGGTTTCGATATCGTTAAGCATGTTTTCAAGACTTTGGGCCAAAAGTGTCAGCTTGATGAAACTTGCTTTCATAGAGGTATTTAACGAACCGGAGCCTAACGAAGTTAGTTTATTCATCCTAGAGCCTCAACATACTGACTACAAGGGCCTTACATGTCAACAACGAGGTTAAAAAGGGTGTAAATCGATCAGGGACTAAAGCTGCCAAGATTAAAACAAGTTTTAACCTGATCAGCCGGTCCAGGCGAGCCGCGTAAGTCTTCAAAGACTCTTACGCGGGCCGCGTAAGACTGACAGTAACAGAATAAGGCTGCCAGGTGTGGGTTAGACTGTTCCACCGCCTTAACTTAGGTTGTATCAACCTAGGGAGCTGTAAGTCGGTTAAATTCACTAGCTAGGACACCTGGGGTGATCCCATGGCCTCCAATAACACCTGGAAGTAATCCTTGATATTACAATTCACTATATAAGTAGAGCTAGTTCTTGAGTTTTCAAACACACTTGCAACATTTGCAAATCTACAACTTCTGGAGCTTGCTAAGGACAAGGAGAAGACTTTGAAGTGTAGAAAAGTTTGCTAGGACCTGTAGTAAGCCTCTAATTTCTTGTTTAATCGTTTAATTTAGCTTAATTACTCTAAAGTCAAACTTATCGTAAATTTAGTTTGACTTTCATTTTAATTACATATGGTTTAACCACTGATCAAATTGAAAGGGGTTATAGAACCATATTAGTGTAGGTGATTAACCCTTAAAAGGGCACCTCCTAATTATCTCGTTTGACTGGTCAATTGTCGGGTCAAAGTAGTTTGACAAAAGTCAAACTGGACAGAATGTTTGAATATGATTGAAATTAATAAACCAGAGGTTCTAAATTATATTTTAACATTCTAATGACTTAGTAATAAATATTAAAACATGTTTTATCAGTCCTAACCCGGCAATTATTAGTCTAAGGTCAGTTTATAACCGAAAGTCGCAAAAGCTTGACTTTTGTTTTGAATTTCAGTTCTGACCCGTTCAAGCTTAATTCTCCCATGTTTTGAGCTTCCATTAGGACCACATTACTTTGTAGTATAACCCTCTGGAGTTATATTGCATGGTACCTAGTGGTTTGAATTATATGCACTTGATCGTAATTATGCTCAATAATGCCATAAACGCCCTTTTTGCTTACAACTGAGATTTTTAGCAATGTGATTGGACTAACACCTTTGCTACTAATATTTAGACATGTCAGGAAAATTTGAATTCAGTTTGAGGTCTAGAATAAGAGTTATGCTCAATAGCGTAATTAAGGAGCTTTTTATTAGTTAAAAGGCGTAATTAACATAAAGCCTATCTAAACCCGATTTTTAATATCAAAATTTTTACCTACTGATGTAAAATAATATTTTGGGATTATTGAAGATTTTTAATATTTTTTAGGCTGAGCATAACATAGGATTATAGCTTGATTTCGGTAATTGTCGGTTTTACCCTTTTCATGCATAAAATGAGTTTTGCATAACTTTTCAATGCCAAACCTTTTGCTACTGATCCTATATGATAAATAAAGTATTTTGAACTTTATAAACTGATCAAAAACTCAGATTTCCTGTTTTAACCCTAATATCCCTTAAAACCAACTTTTAAGCGTTTTTTTAGCACCTAGTATGGGTCAAAACTATTTTTTGCATATAAAACTTATTACCTACTGATGTTTTAAGTTAATTTATATAATCGAACAGTAAGTCAAAGTTTATAAACTCAGAAGTGTATTTTGACCTTTAAAGCCTATGTAAAATTACCAAAATGCCACTAAGGTGCATAGTTTGGTTATATAAGATAAATTTCACATATATAAAATACCCTACTGATATAACTTATAAAAATACATATTTTTACCGATTAGATCAGACCTAAAACTCAGTTTAATATTTAAACTCTTTTATTGCCATTAAAATTACCAAAATACCCTTATGGGATTTGTTTTGGTTTAATTTACTTTTTGGGCATATATGTTAACATCTTACTGATGTATTAACATATTTTGAGCATAATAATGATTAAGACCTGTATATAATTTATTCGGTTACCTGTTATGCGTTCGGAACGGCTTATGTGACTAGTTTACATATAATAGTCGAAACGGGCTTAACCTTATCATTAAATCCTCATTTTCCAGAATGTATTTAGTTTACCCATATTATACAAGTATCCAAGCTTGTTGGGTCTAAATCACATTCTATTCCGGTCTCCGCTTAATCGAGCGTTTAGAACCGTAAGGTTTCCTTCTAGCTAGCCGGTCTAAGTCCTAGACTTAATTAAAGACCCGTTAGCATCCTAATAGGTTAATAAACCTTCTATACAGATTAAATAGCTTCCGGTAGAAGGTGCCTTCAAAAAGCTTTAGGATTTTACTGCTAGCATCAGGTAAATACTTTTAACTTATTTTCCCTTATACGGGCTTGGGATATATTATTATAATAATACCACTTGGTCGGGTATGAAATCATTTAATCGGATTGTGATTAATAAATTTACATAACCCGTTTTAATATGTCTTGTTTGATAACATAAACATTGGGGGTTAATACGACCGTGTCCTGGATATCCTCAGCTCATTTCGTTTGAAAATGGCCACGACCTATGCACGGGGTCTAGGCATACACCTGACAGATGCAAATGCTAAAACATAAACCCACATGTTGGGGATAACTCCTTTGTGGGTTCTATAAGTGGTGAGTCGGTTAATCACGACCGGCTTCCAACCGGCCCCAATTCTAAGACAAACATGTAAATCTGTATACAAGATTATATTTAAATAATTGTCCCAAGTTATAAAAGATTTGTGCCATGTGCACTTAAATCAATTTTCTTAAATGTTTTCAAAAGAGTCAGTTAATTGTATTTACCAGTGTAAACTGACGTATTTTCTTAAAGACTGATTTGACAGGTACCTCTCGAAATAGACTGGAGCTATTAGGTGTCATAAGAGGATGTTGCAAATCCATAGATGCCTGAAGTCTGTTATTTTTGTTTCATTGTATTTGTTTATGATCCGCCTGTGGATCTTATTACATTCCAGTCTGTATATTCTGTCACTCGAACACTCAGACATTATGGTTTGTAATAGTTTATTCACCAAGCCTTCCGCTGTGCTATTATATTGTGTGTATTGACTATGATGATATCAACTACGTCATGATACTCCCCGCCGGGCCCACCGGTATTATGTGGAAATATCGGGGTGTGACACCCTAACCCGTGTGTCGGGTTCTTTTTATAATTATAAACTATGAACTTGTGTTTTAAACCATTTTACTTATGCTTCCACTGTTTTCTTAAAAATACTGTTTGAACTTAAAAATTTTGGACTAAAACTTTGATTGTCACTAATCGTATTGGTTTAGGCGAAACCACTTTACTATTATTATAGTTGTTCAATATGATTGGTGGCTGGATCCTGGTCAGTCACACGCCTCGCGGTAGTACTCCGGATGTGGAAATTTAAGGGTGTGACAAGATCTGAATAAGTTTCTGGAATTGGAGAGCCTTTGTGTCTAATCATATCAACTACTGCATGTAAACACAACGATGTCCACATGGCAGAACTCCTCTAGTTGAACTATATTCCGTCCAACATATGACATTTGATAAAAGAGCTTCTCTAGACAATTAGGACACTAATCGTATGATAATTTTATAAAATAGCCCTGAATTTGAGATAAAATACATACAACGTCAACAATGGCATCAAAATACAGAGCTTCATCCCTATTTCCATAAATCGCACAACAAGCATGCCTTGAACGAGTCTAGAACACTCGTAATCCTCAAACAACTTTGAAACCAGACGAAATCTTTGAAGAAACTGTTTGATTTCACGGTGAGTGGAGAAATTATCGATGGAGAAAACTTCATCATAGAAACTTTGAACAAGATAAGAAGGATGAGATATCGGCAGTTAGCTGGAAGAAGTTTCTCTCGATCATTCAACATGTGACCCAAATCGATTTCAGAGAATGTGTAATCCAGAGGTCGGTCTCGGGTGGGCATAAGATCCGTGGGCCGTATTGTCGGATCCGTGACTCCATGGAAGATGTGATTAAGGTAACTACCGAATCCCACCAATTCGTTGAAACCATATATTCGTGCGTTGCAGTTTGGAAAGATGACCGAATAGAGATCTGAATAAGTTTCTAGAATTGGAGAACCGTTGTGTCTAATCATATCAACTATCGCGATAAGTTTCTGTTGAAGTGCAAGAATGAGTACGAAGATAAGTTAAAGATAAGTCAAGAACAAAGAAGAACACTTGAAGAAAAAGCAAGAACTTGGAAGTATTACCTGATTTGCAGTTGGATCTTGTTTGTTGTCTATGTATTTCTATTCAGTCAATGAACATGTTGTTGTAGACTATGTTTTGTAGCTATAATGTACTGAAGTTTGGTTTGTAATGAATGGAATTGTGTTGAATTTTGTTGATATAGTGATATTATCAAGAGTCTGTATCAATAACTTCCATATCCCGTCGGTAGTTGTTACCATATGACACATGATAAAAACACTTTAAAAACAATTCTCTAGACAATCCGGGATTATGTTCCATTTTAGGGTTTCTTCATCACCTGTAATAATGTCGATAAACGTTGATCGGAACACGCCGCTTAATTCGAAGGATGAGTTGATTTGATTGGATTGCGAAATAGATATGAAGGATGAGATATCGGCTATTGTCAAATCTATGACTCAATGGAAGATGTGATCGAATAGAAACTAAACGAATTATGCAACATTTCCGCATTTTTTGCGCTGGCTTTCATTGCAAAATCTTTATCTATCATGTCATTGACCAACTGCTCGAAATTCCTTTCGTTTCTTAGGCTCATATTCGAAGATCCTTGCATTGGACACAACACACCAACAGCCAAACACAACACATCAAAAAATAAACTTCAAAAATTCAATGCCTTAATATGCATCGTATAGGCATATAGGATGCGTATTAGGCCAGCCACCAGACAACACCTGCACCTGTCAGTCTGCCATGTCTTTTACTTTATTCAATACGCATCGTATATGTCACGGCCCCCGTCCCGGTTTTACCCGGTCTAGGAGCCGCGGGACAGAAATCCCGTGGTATCTACTAATTGAGTTGACAGCGGAAGTTTTACAGAATCTTTTAAACTTGAAAATGCCTGATTATTTTATTATATAATTTAGGACAAACCCCGTAATTTACAATAGAGGAATTTCGCAAGGAAATTCCCTGGTTTATAAAACATGTTTATTTATTTAACTGAGCCACCTCTTCAAGCTTGTTAGTGCTACGTAGCACGTTTTCCTTGATTCACAGCAGGTCGCTTGAAACATGTTTTAAAAATATTTTATCAGCGGGGAAATACTGGCGAGTCACTCAAGTTTAATAAATCGACACATAGTTATAAATTACAGGATAAGAGCGATTACAATGGTTACTATCTTATTTTTATCTGGCGCCGTGTCACCTCCTGGTGACGATGGTCATACCACTATTGGGTCCTTTCACCCAAGTAGTGATGATTATCACTGTTAAGATTTATTAGCCTAACCATGAGGAATTAGTAATGTGCACAATACCCCACTAGCCAGTGATTCAAGATAACCACGACTTAATCTCTGTAATTATAACTTTCGAAAATGATTGGAGTATTGTAAAACATTATTGATAAAAAGAGAATGACTCACATTGCAAGTTTAAACGAGCAGAGTTTAGCCTACTGATAAGCCTTGTAACCTAATTTAAACAATAATGCACACGAACTAGGTCAGTAACCAATACAACATTTACGATAACTCAAGAGATTAAAACCCTCACGACGAATGACAAAGTGCAATACTTAAAAATCCATCGAATTCATGACGAATGACAAAGTATAGCCCTAATTTGGGCAGCACTTAAACATCCATCAGATTGGCTTCAATCGATCGGACATTGAATCGTAGCAGCGATCGAGTTAATACCCTGTATCGTTGTAGCGTCTCCCTATGTGAAAATGTGAATTTGAGCAGTAGATCTTCGTTTTTGAGAAAAGTTTTCGACACCAGTGAACTGATCATGATCGGATTAATTTATAGCTGAGCGTAGACTAGGGCTAGCGTGTCACACCTAGGTCTGCCACGTGTGTGACACGTTGCCTGGCAAGCTGATCCGGAGATTTTGTGTTCTGTCGCGGCACGCGTAAGCCTAGGCTTACCCTTACGCGGCTCGCGTGAGACTCAAAATCTTATTTGCTTAGTTTTTCATGCACGTTAGGGTTTCAGGGGTCCGGGTTTTCACTTACGGGTCGTTTTAGGACATTTTTGTAAGTCCTTACATCCTCCCCACCTTATTTAAAATCTCGTCCTCGAGATTTACTGAAATAAGTGAGGATATTTTCGCTTCATCTCATATTCCAACTCCCAAGTATATTCGGGTCCTCTTTTCGAATCCCATTTGACTTTGACCAGCACTAATCGTTTGTGCTTGAGAAACTTAACCTTTCTGTCTTCTATCTGAAGTGGTTTCTCCACGAACTTCAACTTTTAATTCACCTGGATGTCTTGAAGAGGTACTACCAAAGATTCGTCAGATAGACATTTCTTGAGGTTGGATATATGAAATACATCATGTACCCTAGCTAACTCTTCTGGTAGATGTAAGCGATAAGTGACTGGTCCTATACGTTGGATTACTGGGAATGGTCCTACGTATCTTGGACTTAATTTTCCTTTCTTACCAAACCGAACTACTCCTTTCCAAGGAGAAACTTTCAAGAGTACCTTGTCTCCAACTTAAAATTCTAGTGGCTTGCGTAGATTGTCGGCATAACTCTTCTGGCGATCTCGAGCCGTCTTTAGTCTTTCCTTGATTTGAGTTATCTTGTCGGTGGTCTCTTGTACAATTTCAGGACCTGATAATTGATTTTCTCCTATTTCTGCCCAGGAAACTGGAGTTCTACACTTTCGTCCATACAGTGCTTCGAACGGGGCAGCTTCAATACTTGAATGATAACTATTGTTATAGGAGAATTCAATCAAGGGTAAATGGTTGTCCCAGTTCCCACCAAAATCTATCACACATGCCCTTAGCATGTCTTCCAGGGTTTGGATTGTCCTTTCACTTTGTCCATCTGTTTGAGGATGGTATGTAGTGTTTAAATTTAGTCGAGTTCTCATTGCTTCTTGGAAACTTGTCCAGAAATGGGAAGTGAAACGACTATCCCTATCCGATACAATGGAGAGTGGGACTCCATGTAAGGATACTACTTCATCTACATACAACTTTGCCAACCTTTCCATCCTAAAGGTTTCTTTCATGGGTAGAAAATGAGCTGATTTGGTTAATCGATCCACAATTACCCAAATTGCGTCATTACCTTTTCTGGTTTTGGGAAACTTAGTAACAAAATCCATGGTTATAAGTTCCCATTTCCATACATGCATTTCTAGTTGTTATAGTAGGCCTGAGGGTTTCTGGTGTTCAGCCTTGACTTGTGAACAAGTAAGACACTTAGAAACATATCTAGCTATGTCCTTTTTCATTCCTATCCACCAGAAGTTATTCCTTAAATCTTGGTACATTTTATTATTACCAGAATGCATGGTATATCTAGATTTATGGGCTTCTTCTAAAATCTTATTTCTTAACTCTCCTTGCTTAGGGTACCCAAATTCTTTTCTTATGGAATCTCCAAATTCTATCACTTCCTTGCTCTAATTCCTTTATTCTTCCTTTCATTCCTTCAGCATCATCCTTGATTGCTGTTTCTTGAATGTTTTTCAGTTGTTCCATTAAGTCTAATTGTAAATTTAATCTAATAGCACGAACTCGTCATTGTTTCTCATGATACTTACGACTTAAGGCATCAGCAACTACGTTTGCTTTTCCTTCGTGATATTGAATATCACAGTCGTAGTCACTTAGGATTTCCATCCATCTCCTTTGCCTCATGTTTAATTCTTTTTTCCCAAATATGTATCTTAAGCTTTTATGGTCTGTATAGACAGTAAACTTACTTCCATACAGATAGTGTCTCCAGATCTTAAGGGCAAAAATTATGGCTCCTAATTCTAAATCATGAGTCGTATAGTTTTCCTCGTGCTTTTTCAATTGCCTTGATGCATACGCAATTACCTTCTTGCGTTGCATTAGCACACACCCTAAGCCTAGTTTTGAAGCATCACAGTATACTTCAAAATCTTCTGTCCCTTCTGGTAAGGCAAGGATTGGGGTGTTGGTTAACCTTTGCTTTAGAATCTTAAAAGCTTCTTCTTGCTTATGTCCCCATTCAAACTTAAGTGTTTTACATGTTAGCTTAGTTAATGGTACAACTATCTTAGAAAAATCCTTAATAAACCGTCTATAGTATCCGGCTAACCCTATAAAACTTCTGATTTCCATAGCTGATTGCGGGACCTTCCATTTGGTGATCGCTTCTATCTTAGCAGGATCTACGTGAATGCCTTCGTGATTCACCATGTGACCTAAAAATTGCACTTCTTGCAGCCAAAATTCACACTTCGAGAATTTGGCGTAAAGTGTTTCCTTTCTTAACAAAGTTAAGAGTGCATGCAGGTGCTGACAATGCTCCTCCTGGCTTTTGGAATAAATAAGTATATCGTTGATGAAGACAATTACGAATTTATCAAAGTACGGTTTAGAGATCCTATTCATCATGTCCATAAATGCTGCTGGAGCATTTGTTAGTCAGAAGGGCATGACTGTAAACTCGTAGTGACCATACCTAGTTCTGAAAGCAGTTTTAAGTATGTCTTCTTCTTGTACTTTCAACTGATGGTATCCGGAGCATAAATCTATCTTAGAAAAATATCTAGCTCCCTGGAGTTGATCAAAGAGATCATCAATCCTAGGTAATGGGTATCGATTCTTAATGGTAACCTTATTCAATTTCCTGTAATCGATTCACATTCGCATCGAACCATCTTTCTTTTTCACAAACAACACTGGCGCTCCCCACGTGGATGAACTAGGTTGTATGAATCCTTTGCTTAGTAATTCATCTAACTGCTTTTTCAATTCTAGCATTTCGGTGGGTGCTAACCGATAAGGTGCCTTGGCTATCGGTGTAGTTCCAGGAATTAGATGAATTCTAAATTCTACTTTCCTATCATGTGGTAATCCAGGTAATTCTTCTGGGAATACCACTGGGTATTCTGATACTACTGGAATTTCCTTAAGTTCCTTATCTTTAGTGTTAATGATTACCGAAATCATATACGCTTATGCGGCTTATCTCCTGTAATCACCACTAATTCTCCTGTGGGTGTATGAATTTCTATGGAATTTTTATCACAGAGAATTCGAGCATGGTTGGCTACTAACCAATCCATTCCTAACACAATATCAAATCCGGCTAAGTTCATAGGTAACAGGTTTGCAGAAAATTTATGACCTAAGAGTTCTATCTTTCCTTCTAGCAAAACCTTATCTATGTTAACAGAATTCCCATCTGCCGTTTCGACTGTAAAAATCTGCCTAAGGTTGGTTAAGGGTAATTTAAGAGCTTGGCAGAATGAAGTATTTATAAAACTTTGGTTTGCACCAGAGTCAAATAATACTTTTGCACAGACGTCGTGAACTAGGAACGTACCAGCTATCACGTCAGGGATTAGCTCTACTTCCTGGGTAGTCAGTTGGAAGGCTCTTGCGTTCTTTTTGGTAGTTCCTTCTGCAGGTTTGGATTTGTTGTCAGCTGGTTTGACCAATTTCGGGCAGTCTGGCGTAAAATGTCCAGCTTCTCCACAATTGTAGCAGATTGTTGATTTCTTCCTCCTGCAGTCTTCCTCTTGATGCCCCGGAATTTTGCAGAAATTGCAATACCCTTTACATCTACCAAAATGCTTTCTTTTACATGTATTGCAAAATGGAACAGTGGAAGATTGCCCAGTTCCCTTTTTTTCTTGAAATTACTTCTGTTACCCATACGGAATCCTTGGGTAATCTTCTGGGCCACTTCCTTTTTCCGGTTTTCTTCTCTTGTGCGTACCAGTCCGTCAGTTAGGGTGTTAGCTATTTCCACAGCATCGTCAATAGTGCGGGGTCTCGCAGCTTTGACGATATCCCGAATCTCGCCAATCAATCCCCAAATATAGCGAGAAATAAGCACCGGTTCTAGCGAAGCCAGGGTTGGTACCACTCTCGCATACTCGAAGAATGTCGAAGTATACCCTCGATAGTCTATATCCACCATCCGGTGGTTCAAGAATTTATTCGCCATTTGTTCTTTCTCATATTTGGGACCGAATTTTCTTTCTACTAGCAGTTTAAATTCTTCCCAACTCATGGCATAGGCCACATTACTTCCTTTGGCTTGAAGTACCGTATTACACCATTCTAGCGTATCTTCTTTAAAAAGATGTGACGCGTACATGACCTTGTCTTCCTCGGGACATTTACTTATTTTAATTACTGCTTAGGTTTTCTCTAACCAACGCAGCACCGCAGTCGCCCCTTCCTTGCCTGCGAACTCAACAGGTTTACAGGCAAGGAATTCCTTGTAAGTGCAACCAGGCGTTGCAGCTTTCATTCTTTTGAGAATTGGGGCTTGCAGTACATCATTATCATTATTATTAATGTTACCGCCTCCATTTACGCTATTACTGAAGTTGTCTTCATGAGTACGTTTGCTAGGAATAATTTGTTGAGGTTCAACTGGATTTCGGGCAGCAGCAAGGATTGCTGGAATAGCATTAGCTATCCCCTGAGCAATGATATTCTCGATATCTTGCCTATTCAGAAATTGATCTTCATGGTTTTGTTTAGATTGATGCACTTCATTAACGGGTTCATTACCAGTGTTTTTATCTCGTAATTAATTTATATACGTGATTAGCATAAAATAACTAACAACCCAACATAACAAAACAATCGCAGATAATCATGTCAACACGTATAGCCAAAATTGTTGATTTTTCGACGTTCGATATTTTATATATTATAATCGGCATCCGTACACACTGGTAATCTTACAAAAGTTTTATTTTGAGTTATTTCACATAATTGTATTTTTATGATTATATTATTATTATTAAACACGCATTCCCACAACCACATACGATCCCGTCAGCTGGCACTTCAGAAACGACGTTCTCTTTCGTCGTACTTCCATGAGATTCTTTCTCCTACATCCCTAATTCGGTTTCCTGCATCAATTAGCTCATCGCCATAGTGGCGGAGTTCAGCCAAGTTCTCGGAGCTCATAGGTGGGTGTAGTGGAGGCTCCGTATCAAATTCGGGAAAAAAGTATTAGGGTTATTTAGGAGATTTTGAAACTGCGAGTCAGTGGTCCACCACTCCTCCAGCTCTCCTAGAGGTCGGGGGTTAACAAGGGGATCAGGAATAGCAGGTTTCAGATTGACTGGAAGTTGGGCTTCAGCTTGGTAATTATAAAGAGTCTCATCGGCAGGTCCGATGAGGTCGCTATTTGCTAGTTGGCGGTCCAGCTCTTCCCAGGGTGGCATTTCTTGTGCTTGCCCTGAACTCTCTCCGATCTCTATTCCCTTGCCTTTATCCATTGGATCCTCAGTTTTTTTAACTTTTCGTGTCGCGGGTTTCTTCCTACGCACACGCCTCCATCCCACAAGTCTTCTTCTTTTCTTCGGTTTAGGTTTTTCCTGTGGTTGGGCTTGAAATACCATTGGCTCTTCAGTGTCAGCCTGGTAGTCAGTAAAGGTACTGGTGATATCCATATTTGAACTATGGATAGAAAAGTTTTGGAGGGCTTCTGATAGTTCATTCATGCTTTTAACATACATGAAGAAACATACAAAATTCTAAGTTAAAATTTGGTAGATTAAATTCTCACAGAATCACAGAATGGCAATCAGTAAAAAAAATTAAATATTAATTACAAATATCTAATTTATACAAACCATTTTATTGAAACAAAATATTGTGATATATATCTATTATAAATTACAACTGAAATTCGAAATATACTAGTGGTTATTTAATGGATGAAGTTCTTTTAAAGTTTCTGTCTCGTAGGTGGCATAGGTGTTGGTACTGGTACTGGTTTGGTGATTCAACTATAAGTTAGCATTTACTGCTGTAGTGGCTAACATGTAGAGATTTTCCCATTGTTTGTCTATTTCATCCTCCCATGATGGGCTATTACCTATTTCCTGAGTTTCCTTATTAATCATCACTCCTTTTGGTTGTGACTTCTTTATTTTCTCTTGACTTTTTCTAATAATCCAACTTCTTTTCTTAGGGGTAAGTGGTTTCTCAAACTGTGCCTTACGAATAAATATTCCTTCCTCAGTATCTGCTGAGTATCTTGAGGAATTTGGTTGAAATGAGGTTCCCTTATCTTTTGGTGAACTATCTAATTGACGATAGATGTCCGAAATTCTTTGCTTACCCATACTGTAACATAAAGCACATACTCATATAAATTATTTCCTAATACAGAAATTAAAACTTAAGTGTCAGCAGAACACTTCTTTGGCTTGAATCTGTGGCATGTCTCTAATACCACCTTATTCTATCACGGCCCCCGTCCCGGTTTTACCCGGTCTAGGAGCCACGGGACAGAAATCCCGTGGTATCTATTAATTGAGTTGACAGCGGAAGATTTACAGGATCTTTTAAACTTGAAAATGCCCGATTATTTTATTATATAATTTGGGATAAACCCCGTAATTTACAATAGAGGAATTTCGCAAGGAAATTCCCTGGTTTACAAAACATGTTTATTTATTTAACTGAGCCACCTCTTCAAGCTTGTTAGTGCTCCGTAGCACATTTTCCTTGATTCACAGCAGGTCGCCTGAAACATGTTTAAAAATATTTTATCAGCGGGGAAATACTGGCGAGTCACTCAAGTTAAATAAATCGACACATAGGTATAAATTACAGCATAAGAGCGATTACAATGGTTACTATCTTATTTTTATCTGGCGCCGTGTCACCTCCTGGTGACGATGGTCATACCACTATTGGGTCCTTTCACCCAAGTAGTGATGATTATCACTGTTAGGATTTATTAGCCTAACCGTGAGAAATTAGTAATGTGCAGAATACCCCACTAGCCAGTGATTCAAGATAACCACGACTTAATCCCTGTAATTATAACTTTTAAAAATGATTGGAGTATTGTAAAACATTATTGATAAAAAGAGAATGACTCACATTGCAAGTTTAAATGGGCAGAGTTTAGCCTACTGATAAGCCTTGTAACCTAATTTAAACAATAATGCACACGAACTAGGTCAGTAACCAATACAGCATTTACAATAACTCACAAGATTAAAACCCTCACGATGAATGACAAAGTGCAATACTTAAACATCCATCGAATTCATGACGAATGACAAAGTATAGCCCTAATTTGGGCAGCACTTAAACATCCATCGGATTGGCTTCAATCGATCAGACATTGAATCGTAGCAGCGAACGAGTTAATACCCTGTATCGTAGCAGCGTCTCCTTATGTGAAAATGTGAATTTGAGCAGTAGGGTTTCAGGGGTCCGGGTTTTCACTTACGGGTCGTTTTAGGACATTTTTGTAAGTCCTTACAGTATAGACATATACGATACGTATTGAATTGGAAAAGTGTGCGAATAGACAGGGCCGGTGTGCCAATAGAATTTCCGTTATTATATTCAAACAGTCTTGAACCGGAAGATTCAGATATCAACTAAAAGTTTTAGAAATTTTTTTATCAATAACTAAAATAATGAGGAAACGCTATTAATTATACCAAACTTAAGATATAAACTAGTAAACTAAATCAATACAAGATACACATAATTTTAATAAACTAGAAGTTAAGACTACACATATTGGACATGAAAATATGGCATTGGGGCCTCTCTACGCCGGACACACCAACCCGCGAAAAACGTAAGGGCGACAAGGTGTGTGGGGTGGCAATATCTCCACCGTCGTGGAGTGAAATAGTGGGATGTGGTGGTGTGGTTCAATTGGTTTGGCTTATAGCCGTTGGCCCGCAACGGCTACTTAAAAAAGATTTTCAATTTAAAAATAAATTAATTAACTCACCTTATAGAAAACCCAACTTATTCCACTAATTTTACGACATTCTCTTATACCCAACTCTAAAAATATATAACACCTCTCTACATTTTATAAAAAAATATGTATCCACACAACCGCACATTCGATCCGAACAACCCCTATTGTGTAGGTGAAATATCAAATACTACTTTGCCTCAACCGATGCAACCCCATTATCCTGATCTGAACATATTGGCATACGCCCATCTTCTTGCGAACCTACCTTTTATGTTTCTGTAACAAATGCAAGCTCAATAGCAACTGCTCACTCCTCTATCCCAAACGTCCCCTACACATGAATCCGTACCCGAAATTCAACCTATACCCAAATCCTCTACGCGAAAAAAATGAAACCATAGGAAGAAAACCGAGGCCCAGAAGGAAAAAAAAGCAAAAGTGGATTGTCACATATATCCGTGGACAAATGATGAAGAGGTGGTGTTGACGAATCAGAGAACTCGGTTCTAGATATAATTTATTTTATATTAATTCTAAAGTTATGTATTTTTTTTATATTTGTAATATATATTTTTAATAGGTACCAGTCAACATAGTGACAATTTTTGGATTCGAATAAATGACCTTTATCACCATACGTTGGGGCAAGATTTCTATCGAAAAAATGACACTCAATCGTCAAAGTAGCGTGAAATAAATTAAGCCATAACTGCCTTCTATGAGCACTACAGCAACCTAACGAACAACCCAAAGAGTGGCGAAACCGACTCTGACTTGTTGACGCGTGCAATGAGCTTGTATTTGGAGGAAAGAAAGGGGCGATCTGTAATATTATTCATTGTTGGGATTTTGTGAAGCACTCGCTAAAATGGGCACAAGTACTTTTAGCGGGTCAATTGTCGTCCAAAAGGTCTAAAACTAGTTCCTCTACTAATCTCTTAGATGGTCGTACCGAGTATGAGATCAGCTTACTTAAGCGACGATGATGTTGCACTCGAATGCCCACTTGGTAGAGATAAATAAAAAAGAGGGCACAAAAATCATACACTTCGGGTGGGGAACACACCCCCGCTTTGGCCGACACCAAAGAACAAATAGCTTTGTTCAATAGCGTCCAACAAGAAAAAAAACACCCACAAAGAAAAACTTCTCAAGATTTTCGAACGAAAAATAAATTTGAAAAACGAGGACTTGGTCAAAGAAAAGTGATTAGATATGAAATTCCTCGCTATTAAAACCGATCACCTTGGAGACGAAGATAGAGAAATGTATGAGAAATTGAAAGAAGAAATCAAGACAAAATATCATAGTTAGTTTCGGTTTTTTTAAGTTCCGTTTTTTTAAGTTATGTATTTTCTAAAATTACGTAATTGTTTTTAAATTATATAATTTTTTTCATTAATGTTATTTATTATATTATATAACTTTCAAATATAATAACAATAAAAAGCGTCACCTTTTCACGCCCCATCCCACTCCCTTTTTTGCATAACACCACTTTTCTAACGCGTACTGACGTGGCTGCCACATGTCACACAACGCCCACTTTTAATGCCCTCCCACTTCGTATAGTCTAAAGCAAATTAATCTTCATTCTGCTTCTTTAATCTTTAATCTAAAACTAGGGGGCCCCAATTCTTCTACGAGCCCAACGTCTCTTCTTGAACCTAACCATGCCACCAAAGCAACCAAAGAGAAAGAAGATCAAATGACCCACAAAACCTTAAAGCCACCACTAAGCCCATGTATACTTATGTATCATACCCCTGGGTTGGAAAATGACCTGATCCACGACCAACTTTGCCATTAGTCCACCACCATATATTCCAGGCCCGATAAAGCCTAATCTAAATCCATGGACCCAAACCAGATGACCCAACTTACATAGCCTGCAACACCGACTACAACTCCTGGTGTAACCCTAACGGTTGTGACAACAAATGCAAATGACCAAAGCTTAACAATGATTTTAAGAAGAACGTTGGTTAGATATTGATCATTGACTCGTATGTCTACCATGAGTTGTGTCTCTCTAGTTCTGCAAGACACTTCTGTTTCCAAGAACAAAAATTGCTCCTCGGGATTGCATGCAATGGAAAAAACCCTGTTAAAGAAGACATCAACACAAACACACACACACATATATCTATATCTATTGACCTGTTAGAGAAACCAAACCCATAGAATTAAAAACCCGTGATCTGTAGAACACTATTTACTGAAATGGACCAACAAATGTCTATTGAAATTCCACCACCCTAGACATAATATTTCTCCCCAATTCCAACCAAGATCATCATGTAAGTCAACGCAACCCAAAAAATCCCAAGAATGAAGATCTTAGTCAACCTGATCACCTCCAAACAACCCGTCATTTACAAAACCCACCCATAGGAACCCTCTCTTCCCAACCCTAAGGTTTCCTAGTAGCACAATGATGGATCGCTGTCGACAAACCCAATAAAATAATGGGTATCTGGATTAATACCCAATACCCTGTGATGACCACACTATCATCGCCCCATTGCTCAACCTAGCGTAGGCTAGTGATAAACAACTAAAAAACATTAAGATCCACATACTAACTGCATAAAAGTGCAAAGGCAAGAAACTAGATTTACTTCCCAACAAAGTCGAAAAAGCATTTATCCTCTACGATTTCGACTCTGCTGACAACTCGATACTTTGCTAAATGAAAAGCCTTGCCACTGACTTAACTTGGCGAGCCACCACCCTAGGATGGTCAAAGTGAGCCTTGAGCTTACCGTTCCAATTGGGGATACTTCCACAGTTTTTTCTCCATAGTCGGCGACTCTTTGGTTGTGGGATCAGGACGCCAAACCCTACCATTCTTGAGTTTAAAAGAAGTAGCGGTGAAGATGCAGTTAGATTGGATTTTAATTAAAAGACTTGGAGTGTATCTCGAGGTGACCTTTAATTCCTTGAGATTCGGTCAAATAACATACCCGATAGACTTGACCCTTGTAGTGGGGTGTTTCAACTATACGAACCTACCTAGAAAGGATCCCTTTCTTTAGTTTTTGGCCTAACACAACAGTGCCCAAGGCAAGACCTCTCATCTTTCCACCTATCCATCCTAACCCATACCCCATAAACCCGTTTCGATTTAATTGGCATATAGACCCTGTCTTATTTACAAGCCCTTTACGACCCACCAAATTTATTTTCTTATGTCTTCCCCTTAGATTGGGATTTGTTAAAATCCCCCGACCCACCTAACCATTGAATCTCAATGATACTTGGACCCTCTGGTTAACTTTTTCTAAATATCCGTTGGCCCAAATTCTTCTTCTTTCTTCCATGTTGGACTTGTCGTCTACAAAACCAAATTACCTCGCCCATTACATACATGGTGACTATCCGAATCTTGATTTTCCCATGCCGACATGTGATACCCCATAACTACTTTGGTATACATGCAAGAGACCCTCGCTACTCCCAAACCCATGACATCTTCCCCAAGACCTTTATCGGACAAGGTATCAAGACTACCCCGTGCAACATATTATTCTCTCTCGAGAATTAACCTCGCTTAAGTGATGATCGAGTCATTCCAATCAGTCAAAAACCCAATTAACCTAGGTAAGTAGGGTAAGTCGTGTATCGTATCCACGAAGTACATGTGGTCATTATTTCACGAGTTTTTTGATTAGCTAAACTATTTACAAAACCAATGTACAAAGAAATTATGAAGTTACTAGTTATCTTGAAGGTGGATTAATTGGTTTGGAATCAAGGCAAGATCCGTGATATGTTTGGTAACTATAATGAGAAAAAAAATCAAACCCGGGTCTCAAAACAAGAAATAAATGTAGATTCGGATATAGCACATCCCCTTTCTTTTGACTATATAGAATCCACACTTTAACACTTTCCGTAACGTGTAGATACTTCCGCATGAGCATAATCTATTTTCTGGTTAAATACATTACTAGATTTTTTCCTTAATTTTTGCATTTAGTTCTAGCTATTTCTGCACCTAGCTATTTCTGCACCTATTGATCGACCTAAACAACATATACCCACTCCACCCCATTTCATTACAAATTGAATATCCTACACTATTTTACTAAAATAGAGCAAAATGATCTTGTTTTGTACCTTGTTTGAAAAGAAATAGTTATACACAATGAATTTGGGTTTTACGTGAAAACAAAATGATAGATTGGATTCATTAATGAAGCCTAGTTGTAGACATCAACATTAATCGTCTGACGCATGTAAATGGTGCAAGAAAACCTTCACTACACGAATAATGAACAATTGTATGTTTTATAAACCAAGAACAAAAAAAAAATCCTAGTTGTTTGACAAATAAAAGCAATCATTGTCTAACAATGTCAATGGTGTAAGAAAACATTAACGATCGTGATTACCATTAATCTTCACAAACTGTATCTTGGAATCTCCAATTTTAGGTTTGCAATCTTCAATCGGATGATGGAATCACCCCAAAAATGCCCAAGAAGCTCCCAAATTGGTTTAGGAATGAGAAATTTAGAAATTGGGGAAAACCTCATTAAAAACTAGTCAAACATGGTAGTATGATGAAGGCTATTGCCGGTCGCGAAGAAATGGACCCCAAATGACGCAATCGGCGTCCCGACACACAATCCATTTTTCTTACTATTTCAAAACCCAACTTTCAGATTCGCCTCGTCGAGCTACATGTCCTTCATAACCCACCTCATATTTTCTTTGGATATCTGTCACAACTAGCTTCAAGATACTTATTTTTCCCATTACCGGAAACATCGAGACGAGACGTAATAGATTTCTCAAAGACAACATAGCACTAAATTTGCGACAATAAATTAAAATCAAAATTTTATTTCACTGAATCAAGCATTACATTGTTTATGAAATGGATAGAACACAATTGGAATTTCAAAACTAACAATATTAAAATGCATAAATTAAAAATAGGTGAGTATTTAATCCACCCCAAGTCCTTTCTTGCGAAATCATCATCATATATTTCCTATAACATGTTTAAAATATCCGTCAACAAAAAGAATATGTCCGTGAGCATACTAGTTTGTCTACATAACATAAGTATGAATAAAATCTCAAATCCACATGTTAATTGTATACTAAGTCATATAATCATACTAGCATGCAGACTAAATATCAACCCAAAGTTTCCACTAGGGTAACCTTATCATTGAAGTGAATAAGACCTTAAAGATTGAATACTTAACAATGACCCAACAAATGTGACGGTATGCTAATCCTATAGTGCTATACATATTAAGGGAAGCCTTTTAAAGTTAATGATAGATAGCATGCATAAGATTTGTCCTAGTATGTATAAACAAGTAGTATAACAAGTAAGCATGCTTAAGGATTGAGTGTTTGCATAAGATTGATTGTATGTTTGATTGTGATTGTGATTTTTATACGAATACGTGTTGCAACCCAAATAGTGTTTGCGAAGATATTTCACAAAAAGCGATATATATTTTCCACCTTAATACATAACATTCAACAATGGTTTCAGTTGATATTATGGTTTGGTTTTGGATTTAAGGATTATAGGTATATACATAGATTATCATTATTTATATGGTCAAGAATTTGTGATGTATTGGAGGTAAGGGTAATACACTAACCTCAAGAATTCACCACTGCACAAATCATCAACATGGATGATTCGGATGGTTATCGGATGGTCATGAGTACAAGTATGAAGAACATAAGTAAACTATCTAGTTCACTAAGTAACCAAGTGAGTATAACTAGACGAGTGCTTCCAACATTGTTATGGTTGGAGACTTGGTGTAGTTAGTTCACTTTAGTGCTTGGAACTTACTTAGAGCATTACAAGATTAAGAAAATGGAGGTGTGTGACCTCACAGTTTCTGGAATCATACCTTAAGACAAGTACCTCAACAATAAAGCTTGTTGGTAACTCGGTTTAGTGTGGAAAAGTTCCAAGAAACAAAGTAAAGTTAAGACAAGTTTAAAAGTTTGACAAAAATCCTAACTTGGACCTAAAAAATGCTGACATGCCATCTTTGTTTACCTTGTTAAACATGTGGTAATGCTCCTATAGGTTATTCAAGGAAGCAGAAGAAGAAAAATAAGAAGAAAAGTGTAAGAAGGAAGACTAAAATTCACTATTTTGGCTCTCGAACTTTCTACTCAAAGTGGAAGAATTGGAATATTAGAGAATGTTTGATAGTGATTTAGAAGTGGTGAACATGTTTAGAAGGTGTTAGGGGTTGGTATTTATAAGTGAGATATGTGGTTGGTATTTTAAACGAGTTAGTTAGGGATTTTAAATGAGTTGGTTGGGAGTTAGGATGTCGGAAATTTCATTTATGGACCTTTCACTTTTGTGGTTTGTTATATTATGCAGAGTTAAATGCTTGGTTGGTCCCTGTGGTTTGCAAAAATTTCAGACTTGGTCCTAGTGGTTTACTAATTACACGCGTGGTCCCCAAACTTGTCAAAAATGCACTCGGTTGGTCCCCAGCTCTAACCTCAGTTAAATTTCTCGGTTAACTATGTGTGAAATGACTATATTACCCTTAGAACAATTAAAAGAAATAAAAATATATAAAACAATATATCTCTTGCATCCTTCTTCTTCTACCCTAAACCACCACCATCATCTCTCCTGCACCACCATCGAACACCCACCACCATCTCACCTTCACCACCACTGAACACCCACCACCACCACCTTCCCTCCTCCACCACTGAACACTCCCCTCCACCACCAATACGTCGTCCATCGTAAGATTCATAACCCCCAAATCAACAATCGAACCCTGCTCAAAGTCTCCGAGCTCACATCCCTCTTTCAAATCGACCCAATCAACCTCTTATCTGCCAACTCAATTGATATTTCCCAACCTGTTCTTGCATCGACAGTCTTCGCAAATCTGTAACAACCCATCATAAAACAAGACCTTCTGATAGGTTATCCAACATCGCGGATGCTGTGTATGGTGGATCGGGGAACAATCGGCTGCACCGGCTCCACAGGCCCAATCGATGGCGGATTGAAGGGCGGAATCTTCAGCGTTGTTCTTGGCTACACACCATCGCGAAACGCTGTCGGATTGAAGGGCGGAAGGAGGGTGAGAAGCTATGGAGAGTGGTGGCGGTGGAGAGAGGGGGTGCAGAATCTTCAGCGGAACCTTCTGATACGTTATCCAACATCGCGAAACGCCGTCGGATTGTTGTTGTTGGTGGAGAGTGGTGGCGGTGGAGAGAGGGAGTGCGGCAGGGGAGGGTGAGAAGCTATGGAGACATTGTTGAAGTGGAGATTTACAGGTGTGAGGTGTGGGGGCAGGGTTTTTGTGAGGGTGGGAGATGATGATGGTGATGAAGATGATGTAGTGGGTTTTGTTAATAAGCAAGGGTATTTTGGTCATTTAACATGAACTTAACTGAAAAATTTAACAGATGTTAGGGCTAGGGACCAACCGAGTGCATTTTTGACAAGTTTGGGGACCACGCGAGTAATTAGTAAACCACTAGGACCAAGTCTGAAATTTTTGCAAACCACATGGACCAACCAAGCATTTAACTCTATTATGTAATAGACTCATAGTTTGACATGTTTTTAGGGTTTTAAGGCGAAAGTAAGCATGTGAATGATAATAATTAACATGTACGAATAATATTTCAAAGATAATATAGTCTCGTTGTATGGCTCGGTTTTGTATAAAACGCGTATTTGTGAATTTTTACGTATTGTGTAAGTATAATTAGGCAAAAATAATATAAAATGTGATTTTCATTATGATCAAATCTCGAATTACAATGGATTGAAATGAAAGTACGAATTACATGTAAAAATGAAAAAGATGAAAATCACGGAATGTTACAATCGAGTCATAAATTTACATCATATTAAATCACGTACGTGTTCAATACAACTATATTAAATCTAGTCATAAATTTACATCATTGTCTAGGACGGAACAAGAACCCCCATGTCGGGGGGGGGGGGGGGGGGGGGGGGGGGATCTTACAAGCATAAAAATGTTTGGTTGGTTGATCAAATATATTCGGATGATTACAAACATAACTTGAAAAGGGAGTTTAGCACGTTTACATAAAAATGTTAAATAGATAAATTCAAAACAAATAATATTAAGCACACACAATATGTTTAGCTTTACATATATCACTGTTATCTAAGGCAAATTATATGAAAAGATAACACAACATACCAATATTTTTTAATGTATCTATTCTATTACTATTATATAGATTTTTTTTAAACGAATACTATACAAGTTTGGTCATCCGGGCAAACCTATTGGTGAAAGACCATCCCCACGTACACAAACATCGTTGGTAACGAAGTCCGCCCACCATTCCATAGGAAACTCATCGTCCAAAGGCACGGGCACAGTGGTAAAACCCATGGCCCACCTGAAGCAAATGGAACTCCAATCCATGACCTCAACATTAAAAGGTACTCATGAGTTTAGCTCCACCCAAACTAATTGAACTTGGACTCATTGACTATTATATAGATAGAAAATTACATAGAGAAGTAGCATTAATACCATAGCGAAGAAGATTTCACCTGGTGGAATACCATTGGGGTTTATACCATAGTATAACTGATGTATTTAGATGAAAAAGATATTATTGGAGAATTTTAACAAATGGTAGATAATAATTTGCTATAAACAGTCTTGAACGAGCTCTGTATATGCAGTGGCAGAGTTTGAATGAAAACTCGGTGAAGGTCGAATTCTTAAAAATATAATATTTTACACTAAAACAATAAAATTTGAAAATTTTCAGTAAAATTAACACTACGAGCGAAAAATCGGTGGGGTTATAAGCTATATATATATATATATATATATATATATAAATAAATTGTGAAACTTTATAACCGACATATATGACTTATATGTCGTGATAAGGAAACTAGAACTTCGATTTATTAACGTCTTCCAATAATTTACAAATAAGGAAACTAGAACTTCATTTTTTTATTGTAAAGATCCGAACACCCTGGATCACCCTTCTATCCAAGAAACATGACGTGATGACCCGATCAATCGACAAGGAGGAAACAAACAACCGAAAAAAACTTCACAACCTCTCATAAGAAAAGTCATATGGCTACCACTTGAATAATTGGCCTTTGGTAACTAGAATCATAACAATTACAATATCATCCATGCTTTATTTGATTGGTTGTCACCTTTTTAATTTATTGAAAACTGATCATCTCAACATCATCAAATTAACCAGTTAATTTACTTATATGCCCTTGTCACTTAGATTCTTATAGAAGCAACACAGCATAGTATCTTCTATATATTTGGTCGAAACCTATGCTTCCGCCATCGTTCTAGTTTCTATTCTAAACTGCAGCAGCCTCAAGAACACTAGTCACCATGGAACTCACTGTAATAATTATATATATTTCTGCTTCTCTTGATTTTCTTTTCAATATTGATCAACTACTTTAATCATGTAATTCATTAATATTTGTATTTTTACCTCAAATTATCAGGAAAATGATGTGCTCATTGAAGGCAAGGTGGACTGGAAAGGAAGGCCTGCTATGAAAAATAAGCATGGGGGCATGCTAGCCTCGCTTCCGGTCTTAGGTACAATTTTTGGTTTTCTGAATTTTTATGTACGTAGCGTAGCATGCGCATTTAAAAAAAATGTTAAATTAAGGTGGTTTTATGTTCATTTTGTGTTGAAGCAACGTTTGCATTCGACAACATGGCGAACTTGGCATTATCAGTGAACTTGGTGACATATTTCAATGGGGTTATGCATTATGACATTTCCGATTCTGCAAATCACCTAACCACCTTCTTAGGCACCAACTTTATCCTTTCCATTGTTATGGCTTGTCTTGCTGATGCCTACATTGGCCGATTTAGAACGGTTGTTATCGCATCGATTGTAGAATGTTTGGTAAGTACCCTTTGGTCAAATTCACTGTATTCATAGAATTGAGTGTTCTTGTTGATTATATGAATATGTTTAATAAATTATGTGAAAGTTTTTGGAAGAATTAGAGATTCAATTGCGACCGGTTTATCATCTAATTTACTTATTTTTTGTTACTAAGAGCTTGTTAAATGGATAACATAAGATAAATAAGTAAAAAGTTATTCAAGTGCTTAATCATAACTAATTAAGAAGCTAACTATTTAGTAGAAATGAATGAAAGTGTTGTTTGTGTTAATTCTCAACATAAAAAGCTTGTTCATTATTAGGTGTTACGATGTTTGATTTGAAACTTGAAAGTGGCTAATATCCATAATACTTTATATTTATATAATCTCATTTTACCTTTAATTTATCAGTTTTAGCTCATTAAGACTTGTTAACTACTTAAATATTGAAGCATCATCGGCATATCCAAGCACTATCTCAAGCACAATGTTTTGTCTCCTTTTAAAATTTTTATATTTATAAAGAGAATATTTATATAATCTCATTTTACCTAGTAAACTCAATTACTATTTAGTTACTTTATCATAAATTCTTCATCGAATATAGTCATATTTTGAGTATATGTTGTAAGAAATATGAAATATACAGGTCGCCCCAAGTTGACCTTAAACATTATTTCTTTATTATTTTCTTTTACCGTGTTAGTTGATAGTTAGTTTGTTAAAATAAGTAATAGTTATTTTGTTGGTTGACAAGTTGAAGCGAGTTTGAGTAAAATACATATCGAATTTTATATTAAAATTATAATTTGACAGGGTCAAGTTATTCTACAAAGGCTTCTAATTGTAAGAAGTGTAAGAATGATTTATAGAGTGACAAGTGTCCAATAACCTAAAACTAAACCCACTATATCACCACCAAAAACCTAAACACCCACCCCCACCACCACCCAAAAACCTAAACCCCCCCCCCCCCCCCCCACCCAAAAACCTAAACCCCCCCCCCCCCCCCCCCCCCCCCCGCAAAAAAAAAACAAAAAAAAAACTATACCTCACCAAAAAAAACCCCCCAAAAAACCTAACCCCCCCCCCCCCCCCACCTCCACCCTCCAAAAACCTAAAAAAAACCTAAACCCCCCCCCCCCCCCCCCCCACCCCCTCGGCAAAAAAAAAAAAAAAAAAAAAACATTTTTCTTTTTTTGGGTGGGTGATGTGGGGGGGGGGGGGGGGGTGGGGATTTTTGATGGTGGTGGATGTTTAAGTTTTTTTTTTTTTTTTTTTAGTGGGTTTTTTTGTGTAGTGGGTTTTTTTAGGTTATTGGACACTTGTCACTCTATAAATCCTTCTTACACTTCTTACAATTAGGATCCTTTGTATTTGATCCTAATCAAAAGTGCACCTTTGTATTTTGAGCCCCGCTTGCGGTCTGCTCATATAATGTAATATATGTGTGGGCGCTCGGGGGGGCAAAAGCAAAAGTGCACTAATTTTTAACGTTATTTTACTAATTTCGTGAAAATAACGTTAAAAAGAGGGGATCGTTAATCAGGCATCATGTGGTGGCGTTGATAGCCGAAAGACAAGGGGGTACATGCACCAATTGGCGTTTGTCTCAATTGCTGAGTGTTATGTGCCTTATGTCCAAGGCTTGATGCAAAACCACAATCGAGCCGGGGGTCTCATTGGAAGCAGCCTCTCTATTCCTACGGGGTAGAGGTAAGGCTGTCTACATCCCACCCTCCTCAGACCCTACCTTAGCTTTGCTATAGGTGGGATATACTGAGTACGATGATGATGATGATGTATTTGATCCTAATCCTAAATTGACATATCATTTAAATTTATGTAATATTTAAGGTTTTTTAAATTAAGTATGACTTCATTTGATTTTTAAGATCCACTCCAATCAGTGAACCAGTTCAATAAACTGTCCGGATAAAAATATCGTTATTACAATAAAATATTCGTCACTACCAACGTAATCTGTTGAAGATTTTCAATGTAGCCCAAATTTAGAACATATTACTACAAACAAGTCTGCCTAATTATATAAAAAAAAACCACGTTTGATGTTTGATTAATTGCAGGGGCTTGCATTACTCACAGCTCAAGCTCACTACCCGGAGCTGAAACCACCTGCTTGTAACATCTTTCTACCAACAGCAAATTGCGAGAAAGTAAGCGGTGAAAAAGCCGTGTTGATGTTCTCTGCGATCTACCTACTAGCTGTTGGTGGTGGAGGTGTAAAAGCCGCATTACCATCACATGGAGCAGACCAATTCGATGAAAAAGATCCCAAAGAAGCTAGACAAATGTCGACCTTTTTCAATGGTTTGCTACTTGCCCTTGCAATGGGGGGCGCGGTTAGCTTAACTTGCTTTGTGTGGGTGCAAGACAACAAAGGTTTCGACCGGGGATTTGGGCTTTCGTTCATCGCCATGTTTTTGGGTGCAACTACATTTATTTTTGGATTGCCATGGTATCGGATACATGTTGTGCAAGGAAGCAGTGCCATTACAGAAATTTTACAGGTCCTTATAATCTAAAAATGTGTATGAAAATGATTATAAAGTAAAAGAAACACATGAAGAAATTAGTTTGATTGTTTTTGTCAGTACAATTTTTTTTTAAAAATATGAACTATTGATTAAGAAATTAAATGATTTAGGTTTGTTTTTCTATTCTCATAATAATTTAGTATTTTGTAATAAATCTCACCGAGGCCATATGGTATCAAGCGTCTTAATAAACATAGATTTATTGTTATTTTGACGTATTTAATGATTATCGAATTATCCTTGAGCTTGTTTTATTTTTCAGGTTTACGTTGCAGCTATTAGAAATAGAAAGCTTCAACTACCTGAGGATCCTTCTGAATTGTATGAAATTCCCATTGACAAGGAGGCAGAACTTCATCAAGAATACTTACCTCATAGAGATGTTTACAGGTTAATTAATTTCGTATCTATTTTCAATTGGTTTCAGTTTTGTGAATACATTTTATGTTCGATTTTCACTTCAATAATGAGTGGTTTTCAATATGTAGGTGGCTAGACAAAGCAGCAATTCGATCAGATAAAACTGAGACATCTCCAAGTCCATGGAAACTTTGTAGAGTTACCCAAGTAGAAAATGCAAAAATCATCTTATCAATGGTTCCAATTTTCTTGTGTAGCATTATTATGACACTTTGCTTAGCCCAACTCCAAACATTTTCAATTCAACAAGGTGTCACCATGGATATTAAGCTAACAAACTCTTTCAATATGCCACCTGCATCCCTGCCCATTATTCCTATAGTATTCATCCTCATTCTAGTTCCAATTTATGACCGAATCTTTGTACCTTTTATTCGTAACATTACTGGAATTCCCACTGGAATCACTTACTTGCAAAGAGTAGGAGTAGGGCTTATACTCTCTTCGCTCTCAATGGCAGTCGCTGCTATTATGGAAGTAAAGCGAAAAAAACGTCGCTAAACACCACAACATGCTAGACGCAATCCCTGTGCTTCAACCACTGCCAATTAGTGCCTTCTGGTTATCATTTCAATACTTTGTTTTTGGTGTGGCTGAGAGTTTCACTTTGGTGGGTTTACTTGAATTTTTCTATTCTCAAGCACCAAAATCAGTCAAATCCATCTCTTCTAGCTTTCTATGGAGTGCAATGGCAGTTGGATATTTCATGAGTAGTATCATGGTGGATATAGTGAACCATGTGACAAAAGGAGCCACAAAAAGGGGAGGATGGTTGGCTGGAAACAACCTTAATCGAAATCATTTGGAAAGGTTTTACTGGTTGCTTGCTATACTGAGCTTGATCAATTTCATAATTTATCTACTTGTTGCATCGAGGTACAAGTATAGGCCATCGAGTCTTGATGTCGAGAAGGAGTGCGAGGTAAGACACTAAATTATTCCTGAATAGAGGATTTGTAATATGTGAAGTTAAAGATCTCTAAATATTAGGGTTTCTAATTTGTTTGTGTTTGAGGTTCTCATTTTCATTTGTGTTTATAAGTTGCTTAATTTTCTTTTTGCATGTACGTTATAAGTTAATGCGGTTGTTTATGAATATGATTTCAGTAATTTAGTATATTGACTTGCTTTGGAAATATATGTTTTCTATGTGAAAATAACTCTTATAGTTAAAAGTAGAACATATAAAAAGTTCATTGAATTAATGTTTTCTATGTGAAAATAACTCTTATAGTTAAAGAAGTTGATAGGAAGTCTGTGATAACATATACACCAAATAAAGAGTAAAATGTCATTTTTCATTCTGGAGGTTTGGTGAAATATGTAACTTCAGTCCATTTTTTTTATTTTTGGGCTTCTTTCATTCCTGATATTTTCAAAACATGTCAGTTTCATCCAGTTTGTTAACCGCCGTTAAAAAGTTAGTTAATTAAGGGGTAAAACTATCATTTTACATGTCTTTTTTTAAGATTAAGTTTTGTCTTATTCGTCCATGTGGTTTGGTAAAAAAATGTTTGTTTCATCCAATAGTTTCTTTTGTCATACAAAATCGTACAATATATGATGTAAATTATCGCATGTGTTAATGACAGACATGACGTACAAAACGAACATATACAAACTTCCATTTGTTCAAATTGTTGATGTCTGATAGACAAGTCGTACAAAACAAACATGTACAAACTTCCATTTGTTCAAATTATTGATGTGACCTTGACGCACAAGACGTTTTGCATTGCTCATGCACAAGAAGGGGATGTGTCACACCCCGAATTTCCACGTGTCACCGGTGGGCCCGGTGGGGAGTATCGTGACGTGGTTGGCAACATAATAGTCAAACAACACAATTATATAAATGCACAGCGGAAACAAAAGATAATATATTACAATCCGATTATAAAGTAATATCCAGTATTACAACGGAAGGTAAAGGATCCACAGGCGGATCTTTAAACATATCATTTGTTCAACAGACTTTAGACACCTAGAACTTGCAAGATTCCTTATTAGCGCCCTGAGCTTCCAGCCAATTACGTTCAGTACCTGTCACTTAACCCTTTTGGAAAATACGTCAGTTTTCACTGGTAAATACACTCAACCGACTCATTTGAAAAGAGTTTAAGAAAATTGATTTGAATGCACTTGGCACAAAATATATCGACACTTTGATTAAAATGCACAGAGGCAAAATTAATCTTTTATACTTGGAACAATTATAATTATAACCTTGTATACAGATTTACATGTTCGTTGTACGTTCAGGGCCCGATGTAGAAACCGAGTCAAGATTAACAGACACGCCACAAGTATAGGCCCACAAGAGAGTGAGATACCGTTATTACTTAGTAACTGTCAGGTGTATGCCTACACCCCGTACCTAAGACGTGGCCATTTTATAATACAATGATGTCAGGGATATCCGGGACATGGTCATTAACCCCTAAAGGTCTTTATTTCAAACAATACAGATTAAACCGGGTTACCTCAATAATTTAACCTTCATTAAGATTAAATATTCAATACCCGACCAAGCGGTATCATTATACCGTATTCCAAGCCCGTATAGGGAAAATAAGTTAAGAGTATTTACCTGAGCTAGCTCCTGTCTTAAATAGCAAGAATCTAATAACTCAGCCGTAGTCGCTTAAGTAAGCGTAGGTACAATTTACCGGAAGTGCTCTAGTCTGGAATGATGGTATAAACAATTAATTAGAATGCTAACGGGTCTTTAATTAAGCCTAAGCTTAGACCGATTAGTCTTATAGATACGGTTCGTACGCACGATTAAGCGAAGACCGGATAGAATGTGATTCTGACCCGACAAGTTTGAAGACTTGTTTAATATGGGTTCGTTATTCACATTCTAGATTTTGAGATAAAACCGATAAGGTTTGACCCGTTTCGGCTAACTTATATAAACTAGTTATATAAACCGATCCGAACGCGAATAACGCGTAACGGGTAACCGAATAGGTCGCGAACAGGTTTCCTAAGTTAATATGTCTTAAATATGTTGTGATATCAGTAGGATACCTTCCATTATGCCCAAAACGAGTTTAATCTCAATTTAAGCCCCGTAGGGGTATTTTGGTCATTTACCTAAGGCATATATACTACCTGTCGTACAACTACTCGAACGATGTGACCATAAGGTCACTTAATGTGTTTGGTCGGATCCTAATGATCGACCAAACGGGTCGGGTTTGAAAGTATAAGCGATTGTTTAGATCGCTTACCTTCACGACCCTATATAAGCACTAAACTAAAAGTGACGAGCTAAGCATGTTAAAACATGCTTAACTAAGTTAGAAAACAAGTTTGGTATCAAAACGAACAGTTTTGATACCCATAAGTAGTTTGGTTACAAAATACGCAAGAATACGTATTCTGGCCGAAACTACGGCTCGTCACTGAGCCTAGATAACGTGGTAATCAGTAGGTATAGTCACTAGGGACTATAACCATCGTGATCACGCTCACGTTATGAAGTTCAAACGAACTTCGCATCGACCATAAACTGGTCAATGCAGAAAGTCAAACAAACAAAGTTTGACTTTCGGACCCGAAAAGCGATAAAAGAACGAAAGAATACTTACGAAGGGTCCCCGCTAGTAAATCTTGATCGAATAGCTCAGGTATGAAGCAATGGCTTCAACTTAGAGCTCTAGGATCAGATTTGTGGGTTTTTGAGTTGTGAGGGGTTGGGTATTTATAGGATATGCACCACCGTTAGGATCGTTTATCGAATATCGTGCCCGAATCTTATCCGTACAAGTGTCGGAAGGTTATGGTGGCTACATATGCTCCTTATCTTGATGACAAGACAAATTAGAACATGTGGTTGTGGTTAATTCCGCTGAAAACAGGCTGTTAGAAACATTGCATCTGGTCAGGAGACCCCTAGCGCACCGCTACGCTAAAAGTGTAGCGCACCGCTAGGCCCTAGTTTGGCAGATTTGCACTTTTGGTCCCTGCATTGCGATCAGCCCATTTTCGACGCGTTTAAGGCCCGTTAACCCCATTTCAAAGCTCAAAAATGAAGTTAAAGTATAGGGAACTTAAAACATGTTCAAAAATATCTCGGATGTCGGTTCGTTTGGCCGTACGGTCGCGATGTTCGCTTTATTACGACGGAATGCGCATAAGCGCGAAAAACGAACCAAACGACGCGACGAATGGATTTTTCTTATGGCGAACACTAAAATAAAATGTTTTAGTGCTTACATAAATTTTTGGATGTCCGGATATATTCAGAACGTGAGTTATGCCCGAAAATGCAAACTTGTGCACTTTTTGACACTTTTAGTCCCTGAATGACCCTAAAGTTTATTTTAGCACACCGAACCCCTCAAAGCCTATTTCTAAGCTATGTAAAGGATATTTAGGGTATGTTTAACTTATGGTCATGTTCCGGAATGTCTGTTACAGTTCAAATTGGCATACTTTCGCAGTTTGTCAACTTTAGTCCCTGTAAGCGATTAAACTTTGATTTCACCACCCCAAGCCTTCCAAAACTTATATCTAAGTTATGTAAAGGTTATTTAAGGTATGTTAAGCCTATTTCACTATCCCTGAGTGTTCGTTGCATTAAACTGGTTATATTTACGCATCATTGCGCGTATAACCTTCCAGAAAGCGATTTAGAGTTTGAAATCGAACAAGAGTTGATATGTGAAAAAGATACATATATTTATACAAGTCCAAAGTCTGAAATACAATATTTCATTGGTTTGGCATTTGTTTGATGGTTGCAGTGACACAGGTGTCACAGTGTTCAAACTTATGACACGTGTCACTACATTATAGGACGTGAATTTTCGGGGTGTTACATCCTCACCCCCTTAAAATAAATCTCGACCCGAGATTTACTGAATTAAAGGAAGTATTTTCTGCCTTAACTTGGGCTTAAACTTCCCTAGTACTTTTGAGCCTCTAAGGCACTCCTATTGACCTTTATAATAGGTACATGTATCTTTTTGGAGTTTCTAATCCTGTCGATCCTCCATCGACACAGGTTGCTCATCATATTATTAATCTGTATATCATTATGTGATAGTGCTTTTTGGCTTATTGGCGAAACACATCCTTCAGTTACTGATGTGCAAGGTATTGCGAGCTCTTCCAAGCTCTTTGAATGGGTTTTAGCTTAAAGGCTACTTGATCTTAATACATTCGATTTCCTTCGAATGGTTATATATGTTCAGAGTTTAACTAGCCTGAAAATTTAACAATTTGGCACACTCTTCCTGGTTGATATCCCTTGTTGCACCCTATTCCTTAACAAGAATTTAGGAGGTTTGCTATTTTCATAACTCCTTGGTTTTCCTGCCGTATACCGGCAACCTACAATCGATTATGGATTTGTATGAACTTATTTGTTGTCCCCCAGGTAACTTTCAGATCTTGATAATTGGACTTATCAATCTATTGTCCTATCAATAGGCGTGTAATATTCCACCCATACAGGGTCTTCAAAGGGCGGCCTTGGTGCTTATATTTCAACTTATTATAGAAAAGATTATCTTACGGTGGAATGGTTATTCCAACAATTGCTTAAAATTATTTTTAAGAAGTAGCTAATCCTTATAGCTAGTTGAATAACTCAGCTATCCTGGGTAGTTGATGGCGATTTTTAATTGTTGCCTAATTAGAGTTGCGGTTATCAATGCATAAGCAGAATGAACCGTCTTTCTTATTTAATAAATTCCAACCCTCAGAATACTGAGTCAGGCCATATGAGCCTATATCTTAAAACTTACTTAATCAGGGTTTCGATTTTTCTATGATTAACATGGAGTTTTCACAATACTCCAGCCCACAGCGGGATGTTAATCTTAACTCTACTTGCCTCACAGGAGGTAAACAGGGTAATATTAGGAGAAGACAATTATGACACACAGAGATGTCGGGGGTGTCTGTATTCTCAGGTTTCGATTCATCTACTGATGTCGGTGTCAGACAAATGACATATTCCCCTTACAATGTAAGGCTGTCCTAAGTAGAGATACTTATAAGGACATTCTAATATTGGATATCTTCCTTGAATACTACTAGTCGACTTTAGTACAATATGATCATTGGGATATCTTAGGGTTCCATGTATTAAACCTCCATGCTGATCAGACATGGAAATAATCTATGGGACACACTAGGATACGCCAATACTCATATGACACTTTTATCAAACTTAGTTTGGCATTCGCAGGCGATAGAAAACAATGAGAAAATAATTAAAATAACATATGTTGTCATACTCTATGCGAAGAAAGAGTACTCTTTAGATTTTTCGGAAGAATTCCTTGCCGATACTAGAAGAATCGGTTACTACGGTTTCCTTGGTAGCTATACCTTGTGGATGATAAAAAAAAATTTGCTAAGTTTATGGTTCATGAAGATTTATTATTGCCTGTATTAAAAACATGACACTTAGCAGAAGTTATCATTGATAAATGATAAGGAAGTTTATTGTACAAGTTCTTATATTAAATTAGAATAGAAATTTTCACAAACTAGGCACCTAGCTCAGTTGGCTAGGCGCGCGAAAGGGTGCGGCCGGCCTAGACCCAGGTTCGATTCCGGGGACGGCCAGTTCCACCATTTTTTTTATGTTTAATATTAATTAATCGCACGGATACGCGTAATTACGAGGGTTGTCTCATAAGAAGTCTTGATAATTAATTGCTTCTTATCATTCACAATATGGACTTGATTTTTAAGGTAACCAATCGATTTTTATCACTATATTGAGTCCATGTGTATGCAACCAAAGACTTGCTATAAGGGTATTAGAAAAATGATTTCTAATTTAAATATCAATATAGGCTTTGTTGGAGCATAGTCGACGTAACATCGTCACTTTCTACCGGGCATTAAATGACCGGAGTCTTAAATCAGGTGGAGACAACAGTTCTCAACCTTTATCATTCATAATATATTTATACGTGCCAGTATCAATAAGTTTTTACATAAACTGTTTGATAAGGAAAGGTACATATTATACTATTATTATTCTGCATCATCTCTTGGGCGTTCCTCCAGATAACTCGTGTGTTTGTTCTTTTGGCCTACTCGGGCTTCTTCTGGTTCCTAGGGCAGTTGGTCTTGATATGCCCCTTCTCGTTGCAACCATAACAGGTTGCATCTTTCAACTTCTTGCAATCCAGGGTTTTATGTTCCCTAGATTTGCAAATTCCACACGGTAGGGGCTGAGACTCAAATCTGCATTTCCCAAGATGGTATTTATTACAGGTTTCGCACCTGGTCTTCTCTCCCGACTGCTGGCTGTCTCTCTTAAACCCGGAACTCTTCTTATCTTCAGAGTTCCTCTTTCTATCGGAGCGATGGGAATTCTCATCCTCCCTCTTACGCTTTCCATCTTCCGAGACTTTGGCAGCCTTGTTTCTAACCACATCGAGTGTGAGAGATAGCGACAGATCTGCCGTTGCCCTGAATGTAGTAGGTCTTGAAGCCTTAACACTGGCTTTGATTTCTGGGGCTAAACCCCCAATGAAGCGAGCAATTCTCTTGGGTTCTGGTGTTACTAGGTAAGGAACCAGTCTTGACAAGGTATTGAAACTGGTGAGGTAAGCTTGACAATCTAAGTTTGTCATCACCAATGATAAGAAATCAGATTCAATTCTTTCGACCTCGTGTTGAGGGCAGTAGTTCTCCCTAATGAGAGCAACAAACTGTTCCCATGACATGTTGTAAAGTGGGATCTTCCCAGTAGCTTGAATGAGAGCCTTCCACCACGCTAGCGCCTCTCCCTTGAATGATTGGGATACATACTTCACTACATCCCTCTTAGCGCATCCGCTGATATCCACAATAGTATCCATCTCGTCCAGCCATGTCATACAGTCAATGGCTCCTTTCTCCCCTGTAAAATCCCGGGGTTTACATGACACAAAGTACTTGTAGGAGCAGCCCTTATCACGGGGTTCTTTATTCAGTATGATTTGTTGAGACGGGTCACTGTGATGGTTTGAGGAGCGACGATCGTCATCTCCATTCTTGGGATCATCTTTCTTGGGAGGTGGCTTGCTGTGAGCTTCAGAGTGTGTTTTAGGCTTTGAAGGCTGTGTAGAGTGGGTCCTACTTCGAGTACCACTGTATTCCTCATACTGCCTATCCAAAGCCTGCGTAACAGCGTCGTCTATGATCGCTTTTAATTCGGCACCCGTTAACGAAATCTGGGCGTTCACATTTGGCTCCACTGGATGGCTATTACCCTCGTCTGAGTTAGCCATTACAATTTAACTGTTGCAGAAAACAAGGGCAATAGTTTATTTGGGAGTTTATTATGGAATTGTCCCTTAGGGTAATTCATTAACCATGGTAAACAGAGGCTACATTTGGTTAATTTATTTATCATGTTTATTTAGGAGTTCTATAATAATTTATCCTAATTATAAAACAATAACATTTTCATTTGTGGCACAAAAGGCCTAGTCTCGTGGACATTTTTATTTAACCTATGATTTCAAGGAACCATAACATTAAGGTATACTGGCACAATAGGCCTAGTCACAAGGACAATTTTTAAATTATATGCCAGGATTTCAGAGAATCAGAGCAGTTGAGGTTTGAACCTAGTTCATTACCTTGACAGGGAGTCATTGCTACCACTGTATTTTGGCTCATGTGGAAATGAGCAAGGCCCGTAGGCGTTATATTACCACGTTTGGTTAAAATATGATCATCTTATTGATGATGTAAACCCAGGATTCAGAGATCATTAAACTGGGTTAGGAATCTTCTAAAGAGTCCTATATAAAAATGACATGTGTGATTTTTAGTGGATCACGTCTGCCAGGAGCGTTAACCTATTTACAGATGTTAACCGGGATTCGAATCTTTTAAACAGGTCTTACCATTATGGCCCGGCCTTAAAGTGACCCGAAGGCTAGGTTTCACTTCTTAAGATTCTTATTAATATTTAACGCATAGCAAATCCTAAATTGAGGTGTTTAATATGGATCTTAATCTAATTATGGAACTGCCATCTTGGCCGGTCTTAATATGACCCGAAGCTAGGTCTTGTCCTTTTAGATTTTGCCATTTTATTATAATGGTAGATCTTATAATACAGGACTGATAATTTAAACATAATCGTTCCTTTAAAATTTAACAAGTATATGGTTGCCCTAAACGGGACTTCTAATAAAAATTGATTTGCCCATGCAAGAGCTTAATCAGCAAAATAACAAAGGACTCCAAAAACAAATTAGAATTTGTCCTATGTTCTTGTCTAGACTCAAGAATGTGCAATTGTGTAACTGAGATTAAACACAAAAGACTAGTGTTTAATTCACTCAGTGTTGGCTCTGATACCAACCTGTCACACCCCGAATTTCCACGTGTCACCGGTGGGCCCGGTGGGGAGTATCGTGACGTGGTTGGCAACATAATAGTCAAACAACACAATTATATAAATGCACAGCGGAAGCAAAAGATAATATATTACAATCCGATTATAAAGTAATATCCAGTATTACAACGGAAGGTAAAGGATCCACAGGCGGATCTTTAAACATATCATTTGTTCAACAGACTTTAGACACCTAGAACTTGCAAGATTCCTTATTAGCGCCCTGAGCTTCCAGCCAATTACGTTCAGTACCTGTCACTTAACCCTTTTGGAAAATACGTCAGTTTTCACTGGTAAATACACTCAACCGACTCATTTGAAAAGAGTTTAAGAAAATTGATTTGAATGCACTTGGCACAAAATATATCGACACTTTGATTAAAATGCACAGAGGCAAAATTAATCTTTTATACTTGGAACAATTATAATTATAACCTTGTATACAGATTTACATGTTCGTTGTACGTTCAGGGCCCGATGTAGAAACCGAGTCAAGATTAACAGACACGCCACAAGTATAGGCCCACAAGAGAGTGAGATACCGTTATTACTTAGTAACTGTCAGGTGTATGCCTACACCCCGTACCTAAGACGTGGCCATTTTATAATACAATGATGTCAGGGATATCCGGGACATGGTCATTAACCCCTAAAGGTCTTTATTTCAAACAATACAGATTAAACCGGGTTACCTCAATAATTTAACCTTCATTAAGATTAAATATTCAATACCCGACCAAGCGGTATCATTATACCGTATTCCAAGCCCGTATAGGGAAAATAAGTTAAGAGTATTTACCTGAGCTAGCTCCTGTCTTAAATAGCAAGAATCTAATAACTCAGCCGTAGTCGCTTAAGTAAGCGTAGGTACAATTTACCGGAAGTGCTCTAGTCTGGAATGATGGTATAAACAATTAATTAGAATGCTAACGGGTCTTTAATTAAGCCTAAGCTTAGACCGATTAGTCTTATAGATACGGTTCGTACGCACGATTAAGCGAAGACCGGATAGAATGTGATTCTGACCCGACAAGTTTGAAGACTTGTTTAATATGGGTTCGTTATTCACATTCTAGATTTTGAGATAAAACCGATAAGGTTTGACCCGTTTCGGCTAACTTATATAAACTAGTTATATAAACCGATCCGAACGCGAATAACGCGTAACGGGTAACCGAATAGGTCGCGAACAGGTTTCCTAAGTTAATATGTCTTAAATATGTTGTGATATCAGTAGGATACCTTCCATTATGCCCAAAACGAGTTTAATCTCAATTTAAGCCCCGTAGGGGTATTTTGGTCATTTACCTAAGGCATATATACTACCTGTCATACAACTACTCGAACGATGTGACCATAAGGTCACTTAATGTGTTTGGTCGGATCCTAATGATCGACCAAACGGGTCGGGTTTGAAAGTATAAGCGATTGTTTAGATCGCTTACCTTCACGACCCTATATAAGCACTAAACTAAAAGTGACGAGCTAAGCATGTTAAAACATGCTTAACTAAGTTAGAAAACAAGTTTGGTATCAAAACGAACAGTTTTGATACCCATAAGTAGTTTGGTTACAAAATACGCAAGAATACGTATTCTGGCCGAAACTACGGCTCGTCACTGAGCCTAGATAACGTGGTAATCAGTAGGTATAGTCACTAGGGACTATAACCATCGTGATCACGCTCACGTTATGAAGTTCAAACGAACTTCGCATCGACCATAAACTGGTCAATGCAGAAAGTCAAACAAAGTTTGACTTTCGGACCCGAAAAGCGATAAAAGAACGAAAGAATACTTACGAAGGGTCCCCGCTAGTAAATCTTGATCGAATAGCTCAGGTATGAAGCAATGGCTTCAACTTAGAGCTCTAGGATCAGATTTGTGGGTTTTTGAGTTGTGAGGGGTTGGGTATTTATAGGATATGCACCACCGTTAGGATCGTTTATCGAATATCGTGCCCGAATCTTATCCGTACAAGTGTCGGAAGGTTATGGTGGCTACATATGCTCCTTATCTTGATGACAAGACAAATTAGAACATGTGGTTGTGGTTAATTCCGCTGAAAACAGGCTGTTAGAAACATTGCATCTGGTCAGGAGACCCCTAGCGCACCGCTACGCTAAAAGTGTAGCGCACCGCTAGGCCCTAGTTTGGCAGATTTGCACTTTTGGTCCCTGCATTGCGATCAGCCCATTTTCGACGCGTTTAAGGCCCGTTAACCCCATTTCAAAGCTCAAAAATGAAGTTAAAGTATAGGGAACTTAAAACATGTTCAAAAATATCTCGGATGTCGGTTCGTTTGGCCGTACGGTCGCGATGTTCGCTTTATTACGACGGAATGCGCATAAGCGCGAAAAACGAACCAAACGACGCGACGAATGGATTTTTCTTATGGCGAACACTAAAATAAAATGTTTTAGTGCTTACATAAATTTTTGGATGTCCGGATATATTCAGAACGTGAGTTATGCCCGAAAATGCAAACTTGTGCACTTTTTGACACTTTTAGTCCCTGAATGACCCTAAAGTTTATTTTAGCACACCGAACCCCTCAAAGCCTATTTCTAAGCTATGTAAAGGATATTTAGGGTATGTTTAACTTATGGTCATGTTCCGGAATGTCTGTTACAGTTCAAATTGGCATACTTTCGCAGTTTGTCAACTTTAGTCCCTGTAAGCGATTAAACTTTGATTTCACCACCCCAAGCCTTCCAAAACTTATATCTAAGTTATGTAAAGGTTATTTAAGGTATGTTAAGCCTATTTCACTATCCCTGAGTGTTCGTTGCATTAAACTGGTTATATTTACGCATCATTGCGCGTATAACCTTCCAGAAAGCGATTTAGAGTTTGAAATCGAACAAGAGTTGATATGTGAAAAAGATACATATATTTATACAAGTCCAAAGTCTGAAATACAATATTTCATTGGTTTGGCATTTGTTTGATGGTTGCAGTGACACAGGTGTCACAGTGTTCAAACTTATGACACGTGTCACTACATTATAGGACGTGAATTTTCGGGGTGTTACAGGATGGCAACTTCCTGTGGGTGTTATAGAGGCTAAAAGATTTATTGCATAAGTGTATCGAGCCAGATATAATAATAGGCAGAGACCGTTCACTGATGAATAGATGTAATCAAATATTCTCGACGCTTCTAAGTATCTATGCAAGTGGCACATAGACGAAAGTATCTCATAATACTGCAAGGCAAGCTTTTCGCAAGAAAAATAGGAAAAGTTTACGTATTCATGGGCGGTATTGACTGAGTCTCCTACAACAAAGATTTACAAGTATAGCAACAATCAACTTTATAGAAGTCTGGTTCAATCTGGCAAAACAAATAACTTTCCAATAGCACCCATAGGAAGTTGTCATCTCATTCTTTGGTTGTAAATGCATGAGCAATACAAAAGGTCCTATGTGTTGAGGTCACACCAACAATTTGAACAAATGGAAATTTATGCATGTTCATCTTGTACATCGTGTCTAGACATGCCGAAATGGACGCCATAGGTTTTAAAGAATGATTCAAACCACGAGTATGGAACACACTCTTTCTCTCTCTTGCTTTTTGATTTAGTCTCTGCATGTTCCAACTATTTTGCATATTTAGTTATTTTCAATAAAGCCGTTGGCTCTTTGATGTAGTTACTAGTTGTTGAGATTTTCTCGTTGTTTTTCTCGTATATATAGGATCTTCATGTATTGCTCGTATTATCACATTTTCACATCAATAAAAATATTGAGAGTTCCTGCAATCTTTGTCATTTGAGTGTGTTTAATCAAGTCTGTATACCAACAATTTTGGTAATATCAAGTCACCTTTGAATATAATAGAACAATATCGCATAACATAATAAAAAGTATGTAAGTGCACTATATAGTAATCACACATTCATATTTCACAAGTCACATGAAATAAAAAGGCCCCAACTTTAGTTATTGCTTTAGGTCTCTAAAAAGATTGAGTCGGCCATGCGAATAGAAAACATACAACTTATTATGTTCTTACACACAACAAAATGTGTACATAATATCATCTTCTTATTGTAAATTTCCGTTGAATCAAACCACGTTTATGCGTACTTTGACTAACTCTTGATAATCGAATATCAGCAAACTAGCAACATTGCATATCAACTAACTCTTCTCCATTCTCTCGTTCAAATAGCAGTAGTGCAATACCAATCTCATTTATTGTAATCTGCAAACTATGTTTTTTTTTTTTTTGGAAATTAGAATTTCATAAAACACACGGACTCACCAAGACGGAGAGACCACAAAAACCAATTACATCAAGTCCAAATTAAATTTACACCAAGACTTCCAATTAACGCTACCATCCTTGAATCTACTACGAAACCACAGAAAGCCCAAAGCTTTGATGTTCGCAACAACTTGATGCACATTGACTTCAACACCACGGAAAATCTTGTCATTACGAGCCTTCCAAAGACGCCAACAAGTCATCACGAAGACCCCATAAACGGTAACCTTCCGTTTCTCCGCCATCTTTTCTTGCTCGAACCATACCTGTATGTCAGATATAGAGAACCAAAAAACCGGGGGAATGTTGCACCAAGACGCCACACCACACCAAACCCCAAACGCCAAGCCACACCCCGTGAATATATGGTCCGTAGTCTCTTCCGCATCCCCACACAAAACACATAAACCATCACCTATAGTCAAATTCCTTCTTCTAAGCGCACTCATAGTAGGAATTCTATCCATATTCGCCCGCCACATGAAAATATTAACTTTACCCGGAAGCCACTTGCACCAATAAAACTTTTGATCCACATTATGGTCCGGTAAACCCCTCAACCACAGCCGCACCTCTTTAGCCGAGTATTCTTGGACATGCCCTATATTCCAACTCCACATATCCTTCCTAGTAGAAAGGTTAACATCCGCTATGATTCGAAAACATTCCACCAACTCTAACCTTTCGGCCTCTGAACTCGGATAAGTCTTCCAATCCCAAGAAACTCTTCTAGACCCATCAAACTATGTAATTCTGAAATGGAAAAGGTTGGGATTCCTTTAGTTGGACGCAAACTGAGTTAAATTTTCTACTATTTAATATATATCTTAGATCTATTAAATATATATCTTAGACAAACCAATAGGGTGGCGTCCTATTGGTAAAGACAAAACCTTTAAACACGTGGGTTTGTTTAAGAAGGGGATATATTGAGTTCAAGCCCCGTAGACAACTAAGATTAAAAGAAATTTGTAGTCAAAAATACATATATCTTAGATAGGCTTGGCGAGATAACATACGAGTTCACCTTTGCCTGATATTTGTAGAGTCAATAGCTAGTTTGTTGTATTTAAAAAAAAAAACTATCAGCTAGTCGAACAACTTTAATCAAACCAGAAAATACTGGAAATATATTTAATATCACAATACTATTAACTATTTATTTTTTGATAAACAGGTTCATTTAATATTATTTTCGTTGCTATCGTCCTGATATTTAATTTACTTTGATGTTGAATATGTTTTCATTTGAAACGGAATGTCAATATCACTTTAATTTTATTTACATATTATTTTTGTTTTGTATATCATAAAATTAAATAAGATAAAATAAGTTATAGGCAAGTTGTGTGGAGAAATATTGGTGCGGATAACAAGATACTAATTTCCGACATCATATGAACTCAATGATTTCTATTTTTATGTTCCAAGCTACATATTGTTCCCTAGCCTTAGTTTGTGCGGGAATAACAGACACAATGTTATTAACTTGTCTAGATGGTATTTTTACAAGGGTGTGCCTATTGGCACACCAAACCCTAGCAAAACTAGGGTTTATATACGCAGCGTATAGGGTTAACCCTCTACGCTGCGTATTGACCTATAGGCTGCGTATATAAACCATGGATCTCAGTACCAAATAACCAATCATTGCACAGAAAACAAGGTTTATATACGCTGCGTATAGGTCTCTACGCAGCGTATATAAACCATCTGAAAATTTGGGTTCATTTTGGTAGGTTTGAAGCATCAGTTTTTCACAAGGTTTATATACGCTGCGTAGAGACCTATACGCAACGTATATAAAGGTCTGAAAATTTCCTTTATACCCTTGTGTTGAGGCTATACGAAGCCAAATACAAGGGTAGTTGTGTCATTTTTGTCTCATACGCTGCGTAGGGATCTATGCGCAGCGTATATTAAGCTCCATTTTTGTTGTATTTTTTTTTGTATATTCCTTTGTTAATTTATAAAAAAAGAAAATTATTTATAAAAAAAACAATATTATTGGTAATACAAATATAAATTATAAATTATAAATATTAAAAATAATACAAATATTATGAATTATAAAAATTAAAAATAATACAAATATTATGAATTATAAAAATAAAAAATAATACAAATATTATGAATTACAACACCTACAGAGAACCTATACGAGACTTACACTATACACTATATGATACGATACGATACGATACGATACGATATAACACCCGTATAGGCCTATAGCCGTGGTTTAGGTCCCGTATTGACCTCGTATAAGCCTAGAAGTGTGATGTCGTATCGTATATGTGTGGTTTAGGTCTCGTATTGACCTTGTATAAGCCTATAGGTGTGATATCGTATGGTATAGGTGTAGTATAGGTCACGTATTGACCTCGTATAAGCCTATAACTGTGATATCGTATCGTATATCGTAGTATATGTCCCGTATTGACCCCGTATAAGCCTATAACTGTGATATCGTATCGTATAGCGTAGTATAGGTCACGTATTGACCTCGTATAAGCCTATAAGTGTGATAGCGTATCGTATAGGTGTAGTATAGGTCAGGTATTGACCTCGTATAAGCCTATAAGTGTGATATCGTATCGTATAGCGTAGTATATGTCATAGGCCTATAGGTGTGGTTTAGATCCCGTATAGGCCTATAGGTGTGGTTTAGGCCCCGTATAGGCCTATAGGTGTGGTTTAGGCCCCGTGTAGGCCTATACGGGACCTAAACCACACCTATAGGCCTATACGGGACCTAAACCGCACCTATAGGCCTATACGGGTGTTATTGTATAGTATAGTATCGTATCGTATCATATAGTGTATAGTATAAGTCTCGTATAGGTTTCCTATAGGTCTTGTATATGCATATAGGTCTATACGGGACCTAAACCACACCTATAGGCCTATACGGGACCTAAACCACACCTATAGGCCTATACGTGACCTATACTACACTTATATGATACGATATCACACTTATAGGCTTATACGAGGTCAATACGGGACCTATACTACGCTATACGATACGATATCACATTTATAGGCTTATACAAGGTCAATACGGGACCTATACCACACCTATAGGCCTATACGGGTGTTATATCGTATCGTATCGTATCATATCGTATCGTGTCGTATCATATAGTGTATAGTATAAGTCTCGTATAGGTTCCCTGTAGGTCTTGTAATTCATAATATTTGTATTATTTTTAATTTTTATAATTCATAATATTTGTATTATTTTTAATATTTATAATTTATATTTTTATTATTTACCAATAATATTGTTTTTTTATAAATAAAAAAGGAATACACAAAAAAAAAATACAAAATGGAGCTTTATATATGCTTCGTATAGATCCCTACGCAGCGTATGAGACAAAGATGACACAACTACCCTTGTATTTGGCTTCGTATAGCCTCAACACAAGGGTATAAAGGACATTTTCTGACCTTTATATACGCTCCGTATAGTTCTATACTCAGCGTATATAAAGGGTAGTTTTTTATTTTTAACCCCAAACATGTGATAAAATTATCTTTTTAACCCTTATAGTGTATATACGCTGCGTATAGACCTATACGCAGCGTATATAAAGGTCTGAAAATGTCCTTTATACCCTTGTGTTGAGGCTATACAAAGCCAAATACAAGGGTAGTTGTGTCATTTTTGTCTCATACGCTGCGTAGGGATCTATACGCAGCGTATATAAAGCTCCATTTTTGTATTTTTTTTTTGTATTCCTTTGTTTATTTATAAAAAAAGAAAATTATTTATAAAAAAACAATATTATTGGTAATACAAATATAAATTATAATTATTAAAAATAATACAAATATTATGAATTATAAAAATTAAAAATAATACAAATATTATGACTTATAAAAATAAAAAATAATTCAAATATTGTGAATTACAAGACCTACGGAGAACCTATACGAGACTTACACTATACACTATACGATAGGATACGATACGATACGATATAACACCCGTATAGGCCTATAGGCGTGGTTTAGGTCCCGTATTGACCTCGTATAAGCCTAGAAGTGTGATATCGTATCGTATAGGTGTCCCGTATTGACCTCGTATAAGCCTAGAAGTGTGATATCGTATCGTATAGGTGTGGTTTAGGTCTCGTATTGACCTCGTAGAAGCCTATAAGTGTGATATCATATCGTATAGGTGTAGTATAGGTCATGTATTGACCTCGTATAAGCCTATAAGTGTGATATCATATCGTATAGCGTAGTATATGTCCCGTATTGACCTCATATAAGCCTATAACTGTGATATCGTATCGTATAGCGTAGTATAGGTCACGTATTGACCTCGTATAAGCCTATAAGTGTGATATCGTATCGTATAGGTGTAGTATAGGTCACGTATTGACCTCGTATAAGCCTATAAGTGTGATATCGTATCGTATAGCGTAGTATATGTCTCGTATAGGCCTATAGGTGTGGTTTAGATCTCGTATAGGCCTATAGGTGTGGTTTAGGCCCCGTATAGGCCTATAGGTGTGGTTTAGGTCCCGTATAGGCCTATACGGGACCTAAACCACACCTATAGGCCTATACGGGACCTATACGGGACCTAAACCACACCTATAGGCCTATACGGGTGTTATTGTATAGTATAGTATCGTATCGTATCATATAGTGTATAGTATAAGTCTCGTATAGGTATCCTATAGGTCTTGTATATGCATATAGGACTATAAGGGACCTAAACCACACCTATAGGCCTATACGGGACCTAAACCACACCTATAGGCCTATACGTGACCTATACTACACTTATACGATACGATATCACACTTATAGGCTTATACGAGGTCAATACGGGACCTATACTACGCTATACGATACGATATCACACTTATATGCTTATACGAGGTCAATACGGGACCTATACCACACCTATAGGCCTATAAGGGTGTTATATCGTATCGTTTCGTATCATATCGTATCGTATCGTATCGTATCATATAGTGTATAGTATAAGTCTCGTATAGGTTCCCTGTAGGTCTTGTTATTCATAATATTTGTATTATTTTTAATTTTTATAATTCATAATATTTGTATTATTTTTAATATTTATAATTTATATTTTTATCATTTACCAATAATATTTTTTTTATAAATAAAAAAGGAATACACAAAAAAAATACAAAATGGAGCTTTATGCTTCGTATAGATCCCTACGCAGCGTATGAGACAAAGATGACACAACTACCCTTGTATTTGTCTTCGTATAGCCTCAACACAAGGGTATAAAGGACATTTTCTACCCTTTATATACGCTGCGTATAGGTCTATACTCAGCGTATATATAGGGTAATTTTTTTATTTTTAACCCCAAACCTGTGATAAAATTATCTTTTTAACCCTTATAGTGTATATACGCTGCGTATAGACCTATACGCAGCATATATAAAGGTCTGAAAATGTCCTTTATACCCTTGTGTTGAGGCTATACGAAGCCAAATACAAGGGTAGTTGTGTCATTTTTGTCTCATACGCTGCGTAGGGATCTATTCGCAGCGTATATAAAGCTCCATTTTTGTATTTTTTTTTTGTGTATTCATTTGTTTATTTATAAAAAAAGAAAATTATTTATAAAAAAACAATATTATTAGTAATACAAATATAAATTATAAATATTAAAAATAATACAAATATTATGAATTATAAAAATTAAAAATAATACAAATATTATGAATTATAAAAATAAAAAATAATACAAATATTGTGAATTACAAGACCTACAGAGAACCTATACGAGACTTACACTATACACTATACGATAGGATACGATACGATATAACACCCGTATAGGCCTATAGGCGTGGTTTAGGTCCCGTATTGACCTCGTATAAGCCTAGAAGTGTGATATCGTATCGTATAGGTGTGGTTTAGGTCTCGTATTGACCTCGTATAAGCCTATAAGTGTGATATCATATCGTATAGGTGTAGTATAGGTCATGTATTAACCTCGTATAAGCCTATAAGTGTGATATCGTATCGTATAGCGTAGTATATGTCCCGTATTGACCTCATATAAGCCTATAACTGTGATATCGTATCGTATAGCGTAGTATAGGTCACGTATTGACCTCGTATAAGCCTATAAGTGTGATAGCGTATCGTATAGGTGTAGTATAGGTCAAGTATTGACCTCGTATAAGCCTATAAGTGTGATATCGTATTGTATAGCGTAGTATATGTCTCGTATAGACCTATAGGTGTGGTTTAGATCTCGTATAGGCCTATAGGTGTGGTCTAGGCCCCGTATAGGCCTATAGGTGTGGTTTAGCTCCCGTATAGGTCCCGTATAGGCCTATACGGGACCTAAACCACACCTATAGGCCTATACGGGACCTAAACCACACCTATAGGCCTATACGGGTGTTATTGTATAGTATCGTATCGTATCATATAGTGTATAGTATAAGTCTCGTATAGGTTTCCTATAGGTCTTGTATATGCATATAGGCCTATACGGGACCTAAACCACACCTATAGTCTTATACGTGACCTATACTACACTTATACGATACGATATCATAGTTATAGGCTTATACGAGGTCAATACGGGATCTATACTACGCTATACGATACGATATCACACTTATAGGCTTATACGAGGTCAATACGGGACCTATACCACACCTATAGGCCTATACGGGTGTTATATCGTATCGTATCGTATAGTGTATAGTATAAGTCTCGTATAGGTTCTCTGTAGGTCTTGTAATTCATTATATTTGTATTATTTTTAATTTTTATAATTCATAATATTTGTATTATTTTTAATATTTATAATTTATATTTGTATTATTCGTATCGTAACGTTGGAACCGGGTGAGAATTTTTACCACAAATACATTAAAATAGCAAAAAAAATCTGATGGGTTATATACGCTGCGTATAGCTCTATACGCAGCGTATATAAACCCTTGTTTTCTGTGCAATGATTGCTGATAAGGCTCTGAAATCTATGGTTTATATACGCTGAGTATAGCTCTATACGCAACGTAGGTAAACCCTATGTGTGCAGATAGCCAAACAAGGTGTGCAGATAGTTTGGCCCTTTTACAATATGCAATGAGTACAAATACCCCTACATAAATCAATACAACTTACCTTTTTGAGAATATCTTGGTATCAGAGCCGAAGGCTCTATAGTTGTCACAGACACCAGAGCTCTTCATCACGATCACGATCATAACACTACTGGAGTTTACAAAGCCATTTCATTAGAAGTCACAAACCCTCTGATTTGGTTCTCATCAGAGAATACAATGCTCCATTTCTACATGTTTTTAGGGTTTCGTCACTCTTTGGATAGCATCTTATCACTTACTATTACATCAAATCGAAACCGAAATAATGGCCCTTTCGTCAACTTGATGTTCAAAATGCATTCTTACATGGAGATCCTACAGAAATGGTTTACCCTAAACAACCACTAGTCTTCAAATACTGGATCATCTTTGTCTGTTACACAAGTTATACGGTCTCAAACAAGTTTCACGGACTTGGTTTCATAGTCTATCACATGCTCTTCAATCTTTGTGGTTTCTTGGTTCAAAAAGTGATCATTCTTTCTTCACTTACAAATATGGGAGAGCTGGTCTATACGTTCGTGTTTACGTGGACGACATCATTGTCATCGGTCCATTGTTGTAAATCACGTCATACAATTACTCAGCAGAGCCTTTGCTACCAAAGAACTTGGTACACTTGACTACTTTTCAGGGATTGAACTTGTTCCCCATGACAATAATATTCTTCTTTCACAAAAGAAGTACCTCTTTGAACTCCTTTAATGCATTGATTTTACTGGCTTTAAACAGTTTCATCCCCTATGAACACCTCACAGTCTTTGTCTCTAAGAGGTAGTCCTCTTATCATGGATTCAACTATTGGGGCTATACAATATGTCACATTTTCCAGACTTGACATCACCTTTCTAGTAATTGTTAGAAAAGTAATGGATAATTTAAGAAAACCAGTATGCTAACAACAAATTTGTAGGTCCACTAGCGGAGGATCTAGAAACCTTATCCTTGTTATCGAACACACCCGATTGTGCGGAATCCAACCGGGTAAGCAAACCGAGCAAAGAACACGAGTACACACACAAGATACAACGTTTAAAGCTTCAAATGTTATAACCAGAAGTGTTTGTTTACAATGATTACAGAAGATTACGCTCTCACAAACTCACTGGTTCTCTCATGTCTCACTGTCCTGTGCTCTACCTTTTGTCTTCAGTTCTGCTGTTTATATAGTAACATGGTCGACGAAACATCCTGCAGCCGACGAAAGTCTTGCAGTCGACGAAAGACTCCGGCAAAAGACCTTAGACGACGAAACAATTGGTTTTTCGCCACAATGATAAAGGTCGGTTTTTCGTCACTCACATGCAGGTTCTTCGTCAACTATGTATTGATCTAGTTATTCACTGGATATCAAGCCCAATAATAATTGGCCCAACAACAATTATGCAATTTACGTTTTCATGCATGTCAGATTCATTTGTTTCATTGTTGGATGGAAAGATAAGTCTTCACATGACCTCATCATGACATCATCATGGTGATGTCATGGTGATGCGGCTTCGGGAAACGGTTCGCGGCGCTCCGTGCTTCGCGTGTCGAACTCTGGGGCGCACGACAGAGGAATGTCGTGACATCGGGCTTGAGCCAAACCTAACCGAGTCGAACCGAACCGAGTCGCGTCAACATAAAGTGTACCAACAAACTCCCCCTTAGACGCTACTCGTAAAGTTCATCTTCCATGTCGGAGGATCTTCAAAGTCTTCACGTGTCGTAAGTAGAAAGTGTTTCAACAAACTCCCCCTTTCATTTGGGAAGTGTGTTAACAAACTCCCCCTTAAAATAAACTCTCCCTTGAGTTATGCTCGTGAATCTTTTGATTTTCAATTCATTAGATCCTTGTGGTGTAGATGAGTGGTCAGCGGCAACTCGATCATCTTTATCTCTTGAGTGCCTCCACGTCGTGTCTTCATTCTGAAGCTTGTCATCGAACACGTTCTCTTCGCCTTTAGCTGGTTTAATTGTAGCATCTGCACATACAAGAAAGCTAAACGTGTAATGAGAACAACTGCTTGGAATATAATTAACATAAACAAACTACACACATGTGACCATTTTTCAATCAACTACCGTCCGACAGTTTGAAAGTTTAACAATTTTATCAATTTTAGTTTTAACTTTCAAAACTTGCAAATTTTGACCGTTTATGAATATTTAGTCGTTTTGGTTTTCAATTAGGTTTCAGGTAACGAAGACTCGATATCCAACATCGGGCAATCAAAAAATAAGATAGAAATAAAAATCTTTTTGGCTTTTTATAAAGTTTATATTAAAACACACCTAAAATGTTTTTGGTATTTTGAATATGTGAAATATAAAGACGGAAAGCAGTAAATAAATATATACAGAGATGCAGAAACTGAAAGCATTAAATAAATATTTACAGACATTCTTTTTGCGAGTTTCGAGGGTAAGAGAATCATATCAGTGTACGGTCATGCCAAAATGCTCTTGTTGTTCAATTAGTTAAAATTTAGATAAGCATCCTATAACGATTATCGGTATTGTTGTCCACTTAAGCTCAACTTATCAGATGTAATCATGGCGAGGGGATACGATTAGTGTATGATTTATACTTACCGACCGATGTTCATCCACACACGACACATTCCTGTATCCAGGTATGCACGAGAGTTCATCTTACTGGTGAGTATACCATTTATCATCTGTTTTGACGTATATGAAAATGTGAGATACTCACTTATTTTGGATGAATACAAGCCCTATGTGATAAAATCACTTATTGATGAGGAACTTGATATTCGATGCATGAGGGCACAGGAGCAAGTCCGTGAACAGGTCAATACTAACGTACAGCAAAGAGACGAACTTGACTCCCAGACAAATGTGATATATTATCACTTATTTTGTTTGGACATGTGATTGTTGATCACTTATTGTGGTCGTATGCAGTATGTACACGTATGTATGGTATCATGGAAGATCTAGACTTACGTCCCCGTTGTTTTCGGTAAAAGAAACAACCATGATACCCAGATGATAAACAGCATAAAGACCACATATCTCAGAACCTCGACAATCTATCAAACGAAATTTCGGTAACAAGACCATATGCCAATGAGCGGTTCCCACCTGGTCTTCAGTCGATTTAAGTTTATATCACCCTGCACACTTTAAAATGATTGTGAGCCTACCGATACATCTTATATAGAGCTGCTTATATTTTTCATTTAAGGTTCAAAGAGGTTTGGACAGACCACTGATGTACTATCATTTTCTCTTTTTCTCGCCAGGAAACTCATTTTTGTTTTTCTATTGTTTTTGTGTTTTTGAAATTTTTCGATGTGTTTGGATTTTTAAAAATTTTCAATGTTTTTGTATTTTTCGTTTTTACTCCCCTTAAAATGCAAAAAGTACGAGAAATTAAGAAAACACAAACAAATATTTACAAAAATGATTTTCCGATGTTGGTTTTACTCTGGCTTGACCTTAATGTTGTTTACCATTAATAAAAAGTTAAATCGTGATTTGTCAAATGCTTTGGTAAAAAGGTCGGCACGTTGGTCATCGGTGTGGACCTTAACAACATCGATAAGCCTTTTATCAAAGCAATCATGTATGAAGTGATACTTAATTTCGATGTGTTTGGTCTTTGAATGCTGCACAGGATTTCTAGTGATCTGTAAGGCAGCAAAATTATCAACGAAAATAGGAGTAGTTAGGAATTCAAAACCGTAGTCGCGCATTTGTTGTTGAATCTACAGGACTTGGGAGCAACAACTTGAGGCAGCAATGTATTCAGCTTCTCATGTTGATGTAGCGACACAAGTCTGCTTCTTGCACTGCCATGTGACTAGGCGATTTCCCAAAAACTGACATCCAGCTGTTGTGGATTTGCCGTCGATTTTGCATCCGCCAAAATCAGAATCACTGAAAGCGATCAAGTCAAAGCTATCATCCCTAGGGTACCAAAGACCGGTGTCCAGGCAACCCTTCAAATAGCGAAAAATCCTTTTTACAGCTGCTAGATGTGAGGCATTCGGGTTGGCTTGATATCGAGCGAGCAGGAACGTAGGATACATTATGTCGGGCCTCGAGACTGTGAGGTACATAAGAGATCCGATCATTGCGCGATAGAATGAAGACTTAACGCTTTCACCCTTCAAGTCCGGAGTAATCCCGTGATTCTGCGAAAGTGGGGTACCAATGGGCGTCGCTTCGTACATCTGGAACCGGCTCAAGATGTCTCCGACATATTTAGTCTGATGGATGAATATCCCAAACTCCATTTGTTGAACTTGTAGGCCCAAAAAGAAATTCATTTCCCCCATGGCGCTCACCTCGAATTTCTCCTGCATAACACGCTCGAAGTCCCTACACAAAACATCGTTAGTTGAACCAAAGATAATATCATCTACGTATACCTGTACCAATAGAAGATCTCCATCCTGTTCTTTGATGAAAAGAGTGCAATCGATAAGACCTCTGCGAAATCCATTCTCTAGCAGATAGTTAGATAAGGTTGCATACCAAGCTCTCGGTACTTGATGTAATCCGTAGAGAGCTTTGTTGAGCAACCAAACCCGATCGGGATGAATAGGATCTTCAAAACCAGGAGGTTGTTCGACATACACCTCTTCTTCAACCACACCATGTAAGAATGCACTTTTCACGTCCATTTGATAAACCTTGAATCCCTTGAAGGAAGCATAGGCTAGAAAAATCCGAATAGCTTCAAGACGTGCAACCAGAGCATAAACTTCATTGTAGTCTATCCCTTCAATCTGAAGAAAACCTTGAACAACTAATCTCGCCTTGTTTTGGACAACTACTCCACGGTCATCTTTCTTGCATTTGAAAACCCAATGGGTGCCAATCTTCTTGCAGTTTTCAGGGTTCTCAACCAGTTTCCAGACACCAAGCTTTTGGAATTGTTGCAGTTCCTCCTGCATAGCTTCCACCCAAGAATTATCTTTTAACGCTTCTTTCCAAGAATTTGGTTCTTCTTGTGAGACATAACATGCGAAGGACCAATCATTCTACAAAACCGATTCTCTAATCGATGCATAAAAGCCAGCATTGTTGTTGTTTCTCAACTGATTTCTCGTCTGCACGCCATTGTGAACATTACCAATGATGTTTTGCTGAGGATGGGTATTATGGATTCTTGTTTCTAGATTATCTGGAACTGGAATATTTATACCAAGATTGTTGAAGTTGAGATCAACAACCAAATCAATACCCTAAACTGGCGAAGTGGATGATGCAGTAGTTTCAGCTGTTTTAGGGCAATCCTTAGGGGGTGTAGCCTCGGAAGTACCATGCACAACAGTTGCAGGAGCTTCTTGGTCTGCATCAAGAAATTCATCATCCTCTGAAGATTCGTTCAGTTCAGTAGCATCGTGAAAATCCTCATTCTCGAGAGCATTATTGTTAACTGATGATGATTCTTGATTGTTGACAATAATTGGACGAACCAACGGTGAATCTGTTGCGTTGTCACTCTCGAAAAACATATGTGTCGCAACATCTACAACTTCTTCCTCAATATTGATCGAATTGAAAAAATCATCGTATTCAAACATCCATGGCTGACCTGGACATCTGACTGGCAAGGTGTGCCTTTGTACTCTGACTTCAGACCATTCCTCGATCCTTTTCGTTTCGAGATTCCAAACTCTTAAATTTGGGGCGGCATACCCAAGAAAGTATCCCTCAATTGCTTTTGCCCCAAATTTACCATCCGGGTCGATCATAGTGCAAGGAGCCCCAAACGGTTCAAGAAATTGTAAGTCTGGTTTCCGTTTGTGAAGAAGCTCAAAGCAGGTCTTGTTGTGTCTTTTTACTGTAAGGACTCGGTTCAACGTGTAGCATGTAGAGGCCACAGCTTCACTCCAGAAGGGAATGGGCAACTGTGACTTTACCAACATAGTCCTTGCAGTTTCGATTAATGTGCGGTTCTTATGCTCAGCGATGCCATTTTGTTGAGGGGTGTATCTTGCACTGAATTCATGAAGAATACCTTTGGATCTACAGAACTCCTCCATGGCATGATTCTTAAACTATGTTCCATTGTTGCTGCGTATGCGTCTAACTTTCAAAGTATACAAATTCTCAATCGTTGTGATCAAGTTTTTGATAATTTCGAAAGTTTCACTCTTGTGTGCCATAAACGCCACCCAAGAAAATCTTGAATAATCATCTGTCACCACAAGGCAGTACAAGTCATTACTGATACTTTTGCGATTGACAGGACCGAGTAAATCCATGTGCAAGCATTCAAGCGGCACTGCAACTGTGTTGATCTTCTTGATTGGGTGCGATTTCTTGCTTTGTTTTCCTTTCTGGCACGAAACACAGACGTCTTGCAAGTGAAAGTTTTTGACGGGAACACCATTTACTAACTCATTCTTCACCAGATGATTCATTTTCCTTAGGTGAATGTGTCCCATCCGTCTGTGCCAAGAGATTGTTTCCTTTTCCGTGGCTTTGGAAACAAAACATGTTACTTGAGCAGACGTTGTGATTGCTTGGCTCATATCAGGGACATATAAATCATTAACCCTTGGTGCAGATAAGAGAATCTAGTCTTTCGGGATCTTGAAACCGGGCTTCAGCACATAACATCCATTAGCATCAAAGTGCACCGAAAAATTCTTATCACATATTTGAGAAACACTTAGAAGATTGTGATCAAGTTGTTGCACGAAGTTGATCTTGTCAAAACTGACAACCCCGTTGGAAACCATTCCTTCACCAGTAATATATCCGCCTTTATCTCCAGCAAAAGCAACATAACCTCCTCTAATAGATTTAACGTCGTAGAGAAGCCTCATGTCGCCTGTCATTTGCCTGGATGCCCCACTATCAACAATCCAAAGACTACTGATAGTTCCTCCTGGAACACCCTGCACATGAACTTAAATGATCAGTTGGAGATGGGGACCCAAGCCTTCGTGGACTTGGGTCTTCCATTTTCATCGACAAAACTTATTTCTACTTCGCGATGATTTGGAAATGGTGATGTTCCCCCTGAGTTTGTGACCAATTTAGGTTTCCATGTCTGTTGAGTTTTACCAGTTTGATTGTTTGAAATTTTAACTTCATGATTGTTTGAAGTTTTTGAAATTTCTGGTTTGACTGAAACAAATTGTTTTTGAACCACATCGGTTTTAAGAGCCTTTTCAATTACCTTGATTTGCTTGCGTTTCTGTTTTGTTAGTGCAGTATGTCTATCGCCTCTGTCATCTCAAGACCGTAGCAGAAATAGATTAAGTTTTGTGCTTATAGTGTTATATTTTAGTAAAAGGCAAGGTGGCGTTTGTGTAAATAAGGGGAACTCTCCTTATAAGCCTTGGCCTATAAATAGAGAACTTAGGGTTCTCATTTAGAACTTTTTGAGAGACTTTTAACACTTTTGCTCATTTGTTACATTTGAGAGCTCTAGTTCTAGAGAGAGAAAGTGTTGTGCAAGTGATTCGAGGTTCTGTACACTATCAAATCTTCAATAGAATCACAGTTATAATTACTGTTCGTGTGTTCGGTCTCGATCGTACACGGATTCCGCACGTCGTACGAGTCGGTTCGCAATCGTTCGGAGTCAAACCGGTCCTAACAAGTGGTATCAGAGCAGGGAGTTCGATTGCTCAGATCAAACGCACGATTTCGTTCAAGATTTGATCAGATTCAGAGCCTAAATCATCCAGATTTGTCAAATTTCTCATATTTTCTTGTTCTTCACGTTTTTATCTGATTTTTGTTGATTTGAACAGGTTTTTACGGTCGAAAATCGCTGAATTTTGGATATGTTGAGCGAATCTACCTGATCTACAAGCATACAAAATTTCAGTTCGAAATTCAAAGCCAGTTAGGAGAAATCGAGAATTTTGTGGTTCGAAAAATGTTAAAAGTTGCTGCTGTTGTTCTTGATGTTCTCCGCGCGGATGGCAATCCGTGCGGATGACCATACGCGTTGACTGATTGTTGACCTATCCGTACGCATAAGTTGCACGCACGGATGACATAATACGTATTGACTTTGTTGTTGACTCTGTCATACGCACGGATAGCCTCATTTCCCATACGCACGGTTGGCAATCCGTGTCACTTGGTCAAAGTCATTTAATCGATTGTCAGTCAACATTATCAGCATTTCATGTGAAACATTAAATTCATTCGGTGTGCATGTGATTGTCTGTTGTCATCAGGTATCACCTTCATTAATAACAACATCACGTGACAGTCTTTATTGCTTTATCATAATAACCGGCCATCATTAAATGAGTACATGTGATTTGTCAGTCTGCTAGAGTTGTGAATTTGTGCATTCAGTGTCTTCACGTGAACTTGTGCATTCGGTGATTATTACATGTGATTGTTTTAGAATTTTAAAGTCTAGTGCATGTGATATTATTTGTTTGGTCGAATAAGAGTTGTGTCACACGTGCGGTTGGTATTACACACGGATAGCATAAGCCATACGCACGGATTGAGTCATACGTACGTACGAGCCATACGCGCGGATAGCCATACGCGCGGATAGCCATACGCGCGGATAGCCATACGCGCAGATAGCCATACGCGCGGATAGCCCACCCGTACGCATCACCACCCGTGCGGATAACATTATCCGGATCCCCACCCGCACGCACAGCCATCCGTGTTGACTTTTATTTGACCATACGGGCAGATAACTTGTACGCACGGATAACATTTTCAATACGTGTCATTGCACCTCATTCGACCGACCCACATTTTAGTCAACATATTCAGGATTGTTAGTCAACCTTGTCAGCATTACATGTGACTCATTAATGCCTTCGGTGGTGAACATGTGAATTTGTGTGCTTCAATAAAATTACATGTGATAGATAACAGTTTGTCAACACTAAGATTGAGGCCCAATCAGGTTAATTGAGTAAAAGGTTGAATATATGAAAGTATATAAGTGTGGCCCAATCACGTTTGTTTGTAAATTGATGTCGGATCCAATTGTTTGAACATTATTTTGTCATCAGATCATTAAATCAAATGACCCAATCAAAGACAACTTAAAATTTGTGAACTACAAAAATTGTGTGATTGTTTGTGATTATAAGCCCAAGATTCATAATTGACGGATCAGTTCTCGAACATCATTTCGTGTAGTCCATTCATTTAGTGATTTCATCCGAACAACATTGAATCGTATCGGCAAGTCTTTGACACAAGTCTTAGATTGGTTTCATCAACACACTATTACATATTCAATCTGTTTTGAATTGATCATTTATTTGTTTGATTGTTCTTAGTTGTTTGAAGATGTCAAGCAGTAAGGTTGATCATGACAGTAACAGTGAAAAAGCCCTCGCTTCTAAAGTATGTACATTTACGATCAGTGGAAGTAATTTTATGGAACAGCACTGGTATTTCTGTTATACATGTGATCTGAGTGATTCAAAAGGTTGTTGTTCTGTTTGTGCAGATGTATGTCATCGAGGACATCGTGTTGTCTACTCTCGATCAAGTAGGTTTTTTTGTGACTGTGGAGCAGGGAGTGTACAGGACAAGAGTTGTCAGTGCCTGAAGCCTAGGAAATTCACTGGAGATGATGGGGATCAGATGCCTGAAGCAGATCCTAGTAATGCTGGTGATCATGATGATGAAGTTGCTACTGGTAATCAGTTGGCAGTAAATGATGATCAAGAAGCTAAAAACATGCCAATATTTGATCATGGCGATTCAGATTCTGAGGAGGAGAAGATTTCAAGTCAAACAAAATGTGAAGTTATGATGACTGAAAAACAACAGGTGTTTGAAGAAGTAATTACAAAGACATAAGTTGATGTTGAAAAGACGAATGAAAAATGCTTAAAATGTGATAAACTTGGAGCAGACAATGCCAAATTCTTGAGTGATGTGGAGAATTTGACTTTGGAAAACAAAGCTTTGAAAGATGGGAAGAAAGCTGATGATGAACAGATTCTGGAGTTGTGCATGAACTGCGAAAAACTGAAATCTGAAAATGACAAACTTTTGAAGAATGTTGAGAGTTTGTCATCAGAAAACAAAAATTTTAAAAAATTAGAAAATGATTTCAAAAGTCAGATAAAGATTTTAGAAGATGAGAGAGATATTTTTGGTAAAAATAATCTCGAAAAACAATGTGCGATAAACTCTCATCTTGATAAAATCATTCGACTTGAGCATGAATCTGAAGATGCTCGTAATAAAATTGCTGAATTAGAAAATAAGTTGAAAAGTTTTGGGACTTCTGCACCATATGTGTGTCCAAAACCAATCAACGTTGCTCCAATAAGTGACAAAGTCACAAATTTTGACAAAGTCAAAATTGAAGATTGTGATGACAAAGCTGATGATGAAATAGAAAAAGAAAAGAAAAGAAAAATATTTTTAGATTTACAAGAAAAATTTAAAAATACTGTTTTGCAATCTACTGAAACAGGTGAATGTTCTAAACAAAAACCTGTTAAGAAGAGTGTAGAACAGAAACAAAAAGTTAAAAATTCGAAAAATTTTAAAAATGAAAATAAAAGCTCATCAGTTCAGTCATCCAATCATTATAAAAATTCACAAAAATTTGTAAATGAAAACTCACAAAATACAGGTAATAAGTGGTGCAGGTTTGACCACAGTGCTTCAAAGCGAAAACCAGTTTTCAAGAAGAGTGATGATTACCACAAAGCCAGACAATGTTATGATCTAAGCATATGGTGTGAAAGTGGTGAATGGTACGATAACAGAGTGTGCTACACCTGTGGTGTAAGAGGACACATTGCTGTTAACTGCCATAATTGGAGTTATGAGACAAGAAGATGCTATAATTGTCAAATCAGAGGTCATATTGCCAGAGATTGCCCAAGGAGATCGATGGGAAGATCGAGGGTTGAATCTCAGAGAACGGTAAAGAAACCAGTCACTGTCAAGCCCAAAGAACATAAAGTGGAAGATAAGAAAGTAAAGCTTTCACAGGGGCAGAGAGACAGACTGAGGAAGAAGAGGAAGAAGGCGAGAGAGTATTTGGAGAAGATTTTGTCTTCAGGTTCACCGATTGGTTCGAATAAAAGTTCTGATGAATCGATTCACTCAACTGCAAAGTCAAGCAAATCGAATTCTTCAGATGCAAATCTGAGGACAAACAAGAAGAAAAAGAAAGTTATTGGTGATGAATCTGGCTCATCCAAGTCAGACAAGCCAAGTTCGGGCAATGAATCTGATTCCACAAAATCAGATGAGCCACAAGTTGAGGTAAAAAAAGGAAGAAACAGTTCCTTTAATGAATGATGAGAACTTTCCACCATTACGAGCCGCAAACCTAAAATCAAAAGGTGTTGATGCTGGAAAAATGTTTAATAGCAATGTTAAACATATTTTTAGTAAGATGGCTGATGGTAAGGAAAAAGGAGTGAAAGAATTTTATGAAGGAAAGAAAAGAAGCTACGAGTCTGAATGTTTGAGATTGACTGCGGCAATATCCAAGGGGGAGTCTGTTAGTGCAGTATGTCTATCGCCTCCGTCATCTCAAGACCGTAGCAGAAATAGATTAAGTTTTGTGCTTATAGTGTTATATTTTAGTAAAAGGCAAGGTGGCGTTTGTGTAAATAAGGGGAACTCTCCTTATAAGCCTTGGCCTATAAATAGAGAACTTAGGGTTCTCATTTAGAACTTTTTGAGAGACTTTTAACACTTTTGCTCATTTGTTACATTTGAGAGCTCTAGTTCTAGAGAGAGAAACTAGAGAGAGAAAGTGTTGTGCAAGTGATTCGAGGTTCTGTACACTATCAAATCTTCAATAGAATCACAGTTATAATTACTGTTCGTGTGTTCGGTCTCGATCGTACACGGATTCCGCACGTCGTACGAGTCGGTTCGCAATCGTTCGGAGTCAAACCGAACTCTCCTTATAAGCCTTGGCCTATAAATAGAGAACTTAGGGTTCTCATTTAGAACTTTTTGAGAGACTTTTAACACTTTTGCTCATTTGTTACATTTGAGAGCTCTAGTTCTAGAGAGAGAAAGTGTTGTGCAAGTGATTCGAGGTTCTGTACACTATCAAATCTTCAATAGAATCACAGTTATAATTACTGTTCGTGTGTTCGGTCTCGATCGTACACGGATTCCGCACGTCGTACGAGTCGGTTCGCAATCGTTCGGAGTCAAACCGGTCCTAACATGTTTCTTCTCCCTTTCTTTCACAAGACGGGGATCTTGTTTTGAAGAAACAAATCGCTTTTGGTAATTTTGCTCACGGGGAACATCAACTTTAGCTTTTAACTTACGAAGATACGGACAATTTCGAATTATATGTCCAATTTCACCACACTCGAAACATGATCTTCGTTCAACAAACCCCGAAGTATCATGTTGATGTCTCGTTGATGAACTTTGTGATTTCGAAGTACTTGGTCCTTAATTGTTTTGACCATCTCTTTGCAAAATTTTAACTTGCTGAACATAATCTATGTTAGATTTGTTTTCAAATGTTTCAATTTTATCAGTTCCCTTCGACTTCACAAAGTTCACCTTCTTGTTCCTTATTTCGTTTTGTTCCTTTCGACCCTGAGTTATCGATTTTCCCTTTGGTTTGGTGCGATTTTGCTGAAATTTCTCTATTGGTAATTTTTTATTGCCATATTGTTTTCGAATTTCAGCTTTTGGAATCGGAGGACATTGTGTTACCACAACTCGTGAACTCGACTCTCCCAAAAACTTACTTGTCGAATCTTCAAAAACTTTGCTGATTAAAGATTGATTTACATTTTTAATCGGAAAATCTTTTTTTGAATAAACTTTCTCATCACCAACTAGAGTGTACAGCAAATTCACACTCTCAGATTCTTGTGTAGAATTGGGCTCAACCTGAACAGTCTTAGCAGGTTTTGCGGGAGGGTCACATAGAATGTGATTCTCGAGAGGTATGTCATCTTCTTTGATAACCGCATCAGACCGTGGAGAGTCAGTATCATCGGATTCATCATCTGAAGAATCAGCATCCTCAACAATGACTGGAGGATCCTGATTTTGTTCAGTAGTTGATACTTTCGTATCTGCTGACACATCCTAATCTGATGATGCTTCCTTTTTGTAACCAAGTCCCGCAGCAAATTCCTCAACATCTAAAGGAACAGATGGCTCAAATTGTGGTTTATCTTCCTCATCAGACATGGCGGTGTAATTGTGTCTAACAGGTGGAGGACACTTCTTATAGCCAATGCACGTGACATCATTTTTCTTCTTCTTCTGTATGTCAATGATGTGATCCAGCACATACCTAGAGTTTGAGTAACTATCTAACCTAAGTTGGATCGCCTCATTTTCACACTTGACACATGCTAACTCCTTTTGTGCTTCCTCGAGCCTAGTGATGTAATTATTTATAGCAGTTTATTTTCTTGAAACTGCTTTTACTAGCTCGGTTTTATCTTCCCTTAATGTGCCAATTACTTTCTTAAATTATTTTTCATGATTTTTATGGAACAAGTTGGCCTCTGTGCATTTCGCAAGATCCACGATCAAACTTTGATTGTGGATAAATGTCACGTCATACTTGCTTTACAAATCATCGTATTTGCTTTGCAAGTCAGACAACCTAGCACCTAAATCAGACAATCTATCATCTAAAACAACGCAATTATCACATTTATCAGATTTAGATTCATCGACACATACCTGACTTGACGAACTGCCAACATTAGCCATAAAGGCTGAATGATGAGAAGACAAAGAGGAAGAATAAGCAGCTTGATCCACCAGAATAGATCTTCTGTCATTTCCTGCTTTAGCTTCCCTTAAGAGCTCCTCAACATCTGTATCAATGGACTCATGTGACACTTCATCCGTGCTGTTTTCTCCTGAACTTAAAGTTTCCTCATCTGAGCTCCCACTATAACCAGAACTGTCCTCATCAGAAGATTCTCCACCACATGCATGCTTTAGATCCTTGACAACTTCAGCAAAACAAGCTGTTCCACCCTGATCACCGTTACCCAGTTGAATCGACCAGTCACAACCTTCATCAACTTGCACCACGAGAGCTCGGTTGTTGTTTGATGGATCTGCTTAATGAGTATTGTTTAAAGGCATCAAGGCACGCTCATTATTCCTGGTCTGATTCTGATTCTGTTGATTGCCTTGATTTCTGAACGGATTCTGATTTCCATGCTGAGCTGGCTTCGTACATTCACGTTTGAAGTGACCCCGTTCACCACAGTTGAAACACTTGACCGCTTGCTTATCGAATCCATACTTGGTATCTTTCTTGCTTTCCAAGCTGGTTCTACCAGTTCTTTCCATAAAATCTTTTGCTCGCCTCACAGCACTAGCAAATGCCCACTTGATATCCATCAAATCCATTTCATCCTTATCTATCTGCTGATAATCTTCCTGAGTCAAATTGATGTTCCCAATTTGCCCTGCTACCAACCCACAGTATGCACTCACCAAAGTGTTTAACAGCTCCATATGTTCCTTTGCCACCTCAACACTCACTTTCGAGAAACTTGAAGTGTCTAGCCGAACTGTGTTTGAATTAGTTGGTTGACCAGCGTTGACTGTTGATGAAGCGTTTCCATAACAGGATTGTTGTTGACCTTTGTAGTTTGGATCAAGAAATGATGGTACTCCAGTAGACTGATAGCTTTGCTCTGGGGCGCTGGTTTTGGTGTTCCATACATATCGGTGCTCGAGACGAAAGTCGTTTGAAGCGGAGCATGTTGAACAGGTCTCGCAACCGTGCTAGTACCTCCATAATTTCCATAGTACATATCAGGATTTTGTGGTACTGACACTCTTTTTGCCTTCCTGATTTCTTCTTGATTCTTGTTCTCCAGGAGTTGAATGAAATCATGGATGTTGGTTGTAGCTAGCATGCCATTATACTTCAGAATTTCCAAGAAACCATTCCATTGAACTGGCAATGCGTCGGCAAACTTTGTTACAACCTCTTCTGGAGTTACCACTACCCCAAAATTACCCATTTCACTCAACAAATGATAATATCGACTTGTAAGATCACCCAGTGACTCCCTTTCCATACACATGAAGCCGTCAAATTCCTTCTTGAGTAAATCATGTCTCAGCTTGCGTGACGACGCGTTTCCCTGATCTCTCGCCTTTAATGCATCCCAAAGACTCTTTGCCGTTTTGAATCTCACGAACTGATGATAAATATCCTTGTTTAAGGCTTGAGTTAGAATTGAATATGCCTTCTTTTCTAGATCATATGCCTTTTTATCATCTGCAGAAAGATCTCCAAACGTTGCAGCATTTGAACCGGCTTCTTCAAGTGCTTGATCGAATTCCGTTGTAAAAGATAACCACAACTCTGTGTTTTGCCCAAGAACGTAAGTATGGAATCTTTCTTCCCAACCTAGATACTCGTTCATATGCATCAGTTTAGGTGGACGGTTGTTACTACCGGTTTCATTTTCGCTCAACAGAAGATTTTGAATACTTTGGTTTTTACTTGTAACAAAAGCCCACTGACTTGCGGAAATTAAACTAGATTGTGCTGATGACGAAGGGGTGGGAGTCTGAGCCCATGAAGGAACTAACCCTTTACCGGTATGCATATCTGCATTGGGATCCGATTTCCAACCCCACCAGTCGGAAGTCATGATGTGTGGAAAATACTAACCAACAATGAATTAGTCAACGAATACTTGAAGCACACTAAATTTATGGGCCACGAAGACTTGACTACTGGCCCAATTATAAACAATTGGATGCCACGAACCCTAGTGGACCACGAAGACTTTAATGTGGGCCGAACACAAATGAAGCCCAAAATGAGACCAAAGAAAATGTGGGCCGACGAAGACTTGTTGAAAATTGGGCTCTACGAACACTTATTGTTTCCAACGAAGACCAAAAGCCCACGAAAACTTGAAATGTTTAAGAAGCCCAACGAACAGTTGAAAGATTTGAAGCCCAATGTTTAAAAAAAATTGATTTCTAAAATCCACTAAAATTGGGTCTACGAACCCTTCGACTGTTCGATTAGATTGAAACATGTGAAGCGATGTGGAGAAAAACAAATATTTAATCAAAAAGTAGGTAAACAAACATGTCAACTATCCATACCATCCATACTTTCGGCGAATGTCAGAAGACCATCCCTTTTTGTTTCCCAACTTTTTCAAACAAAACAATATTTTAAGATTTTCGAAAATAACAATTTCAAAAACAAAGCCAGAAAATACGAAGAATATGTATGAACTCTATGAGTTTTCCGATCAAAGGTTCACCGGAGTAATTTCCGAACACAAATTTTGCACGAAACTTCCCTAAAAACCATATCTTAACATGTGTACATGAAGTTTAACATGGTTTTTATAAGAACTAACAGCAAAATATCATGAATTTCAAAGTTTTAAACCGAAAGACTTCAAGAAACAAACTTTGATAACTCGACACACGGCTCGGTTTGAACAAGGATTTTTCTTGTTTCGGGTGCCGAACGAGTGCGGAATCCCCGTTACGGCACAAACCGAGCGAGAGAGTAAACACAATAAAAGGATTCAACGTGTAACACGATGTATATTGATTTAGACAAAGTTTCGGTACAAGATTCGACAAGATACAAAGCACACCGGAACTTTCTCTCACTACTCTCTCTCTAAGCTCATTCAAGCTCTATCCTGTTTCTGTGTTCTGTATATGTAGGCACAGCAGGTCCGACGAAGGACAGGAGGCGACGAAAAACTAGTTGGTTTTTCGTCGACCTCCATTTGTGACGAAACATGTCTTGCATGGGTTCTTCGTCGCATGTAATCTTTGATGGAATCCATGAAGTCTTCGTCAAAATTGATTAAATAATCAGTTCTTCGTCATGTCATCATTCATGTGCATTTCAATAAATAAAGACTATATAAATTAATTCAACAAACTCATTTGTTGAATTCACGTTGAATGTAGTCCATGCATTGATAAGTCATCTCATCACATGACATCATCATGACCTCATCATGGTGATGTCATGGTGATGTGTCGGCGGGAATTGGTTCGCGGCGCTCCGTGCTTCGCGTGTCGAACTCTGGGGCGCACGACGGCGGAATGTCGTGACATCGGGCTTGAGCCGAACCTAACCGAGTCGAACCGAACGAGTCGCGTCCACATAAAGTGTACCAACAAACTTACTTGAGTTCCAATTAACCAACTTTACACGTGCCACATATGTAACAAACTTCTTTTCAATATTCAAGCGAGTAGATATGTAACCATATTTTCATGTCATACAACTCCATTTCTATCATATGCCCACTACAAAATAAAGTTTAAGTAATACTATATGTAATAATTTAATACGATGGAAATGTATTAAAAAAATTATGCGGAAACAATTGTTGTTTATGTTAAAGAAATGTTGACTTATGTAAAATCCTATAGAAATAATCTAAAAAAAATGTTTTTCCAGCTACTCTTTGGCCCCATATTATTCTTCCAACTACATCTATAAGGAAACTATATATTTTAATTAACAGTTTTGGTTTTAATTTTGAATCTATTACATAGACATATATTGCTTAATTAATGTGTAATCGATTGTATAGCAAGTGGACCGCAAACTTGCTGGTGGGCCGCACACTCACTAATTGGGCCATTGCTGCTTTGGGCCGCACACTCACATCTGGATTATAAGATCCACTGGACTGCACACTTATAATCAGGCCGCACACTCTCATATTGGGCCATGTGACTTATTAGACCGTACACCTAGAATACACATAATGGACTGCTTGTATTACTGTTCCTAGAAGTGGGCTGTCATATGAATCCGTATGTGAACCATAACTGTGTTGATGTGAAACATGATACTAATGTGCTACTTGTTAAATACGTGATAAAATACATGACGTTATTTGCATACGAATCTGATTTAGACTTGGTAACCATGATAGGACGTGGTTGACCAAACTTTAAAACAAGTAAATTACCTGCCGAGCAAAACAAAGGTGAGTTCACACACACTAAAAACATGCGTCCGGGTAGGGGGGTACAAATGAACAAACTATTATCCTTGGGAGGGATACTTTTATACTACTATTCCGGGGGTAATGCGGTCAAATACTATTTGTAAATCATGTCTTAGCAAACTAAACGAAACTCTATCATTAAGTCTGCACTTACTATATCGATTAATCGCCGGGGGCGAACAAGATATTAGTTGATAGCGCTATTAGGTTTGACAAACCTCACACCGTGACCGGGGGGGTCGGGCGTGAACTATTATGCCTTGCAACTTGCTCAATGATGGCAGACATTAACTTGGGGCACCAACAACTTGACAGTCACCAGTATTCGGTATTATGCAGTTTAGTAGCTTACAGATGGGGTAGCTCCCCATAACATGATTATAAATAAGCAATTGAACAACTGACGCTTTTAGAAATAAAACTGGTAAACTGGTGAACTCGCCAACTTTATGTTGACACCCTACTACATGCTTTGTAGGTACTCAGTGATAAGCTCAGGAGCTTGCAGCTGGGGAGTGTAGTGGTCACTTTAACCCTTGTTGGGTTTCCTTAATAATAATCACGGACTTTGAACCTGTTGTTTTAAACGGTTAAACTTATGCTTCCGCTGTTGACTTTAATTATTACTTTTAAAGCTATGAACTTTGGACTTTAGTCACTAATCGTATTGGTTGTGATGAAAACTGTTTTATTGTTATATTGTTCAATATGATTGGTGGCTTGATCCTGGTCAGTCACACACCTCGCGGTAGTACTCCGCAAGTGGAAATTGAGGGTGTGACAGATTGGTATCAGGGCCATTGGTTATAGTGAACTCGGTTTTAAAAAGAAAAAGTCTTTTTGAGAAAAACCAGACTATAACCCGTTTTGTACTAAGCAACTCGCAATGACACTACACTCCAAGTGCAAGGTTCAACACTCTAGACTACATAGCTCGGACATGTGTTTACTTGTTTGTGGATATTTGATGATATATGTACTAGTATACTTAGTGTATGAAACGCTAGTTATGTAATACGTACTTGTGTGCAATGGTTAAACTCCCTTCTATGTTTCTTACAACACTACGACGTCATTCTCATTCTGTGTTTTATGGATATGAAGACAATTGTCACACCCCGATATTTCCACGTATTACCGGTGGGCCTGGTGGGGAGTATCGTGACGTAGTTGATATCATTATAGACAATTTATTCACAGTTAATATACACAACGGAAGTCGAAAGATAAAATCATTACAAACCGAATGAAAGTAATATCATTTATTACAAAACGGTTGTAAAAGATCCACAGGCGGATCAAAGTTAAAGGAAACGTTGTTCAGCAGATTTATAACATCTAAGCTTGCAAGACTCTTTATTGATGCTAGGAGTAGCCAGCCTATTCCGTTTAGTACCTGCACTTAGCCTTTTGGAAAATACGCCAGTTTACACTGGTAAATACAATTAACTGACTCATTTTGAAAATGTTTAAGAAAATTGATTTGAATGCACAAGGCACACATATTTTTTTATAACTTGGGATAATTATTTTTAAAAATAAACTTGTATACAGATTTATATGTTTGCCGTCCGTCAGGGCCGGTTAGAAGAGCCGGACAAGATTAACTGACACACCACAGGTATAGTGCCCACAAGGAAATTCCTTATTGTGGGATACCTTTTTACATACGCAACTGTCAGGTGTATGCCTACACCCTGTGCTTAAGCCGTGGCCATTTCAATGAATGCGCCAAGGATATCCAGGACACGGTCATTAACCCCCCAAGATCCATATACCAAACAAAACAGATTAAAACGGGTTATGCAAATATATTAATCACAATCCGATTTAAATTCCACACACCCGACAAAGCGGTATTATAATACCGTATCCCAAGCCCGTATAACGGAAAATAAGTTAAGTATTTACCTGAGCAAGTATAAATCTCAATTAGCGAGTGCAAGTATCTTTTACTTGTCTCCTAATCTGGAACGAAGGTTTAATAACCTATTAGATTCCTAACGGGTCTTAATTAAGCCTAAACTTAGACCGGTTAGTTTTAAAAGAAGATATACGGTTCAAAACGCATGATTAAGTGAAGACCGGATTAGAATGTGGTTTAGACCCAAAAAGTTTGTATACTTGTATAATATGGGTAAACAACACACACATTCTGGATTTTGAGATAAAAATGATAAGGTTTGACCCGTTTCGGCTAATTTATGCAAACTAGTTACATAAACCGCACCGAACGCGAAAAATGCGTAACGGGTAACCAATTGAGTCATCAATAGGTTTCCTAAGTTAATATGCCCCAAATATGTTGTGATATCAGTAGGATACCTTCTATTATGCCCAAAACGAATTTAAACTCAATTTAAGCCCCGTAGGGGTATTTTGGTCATTTTAAAGGTTATAAAAGAGTTTAAATATTAATCTGAGTTTCAAGTCTGATATAATCAGTAAAATTATTTATTTTTTTAAGTCATAACAGTAGAGTATTGCATATATGTGAAATTTACCTTTTATAACCAAACTATGCACCGTATGGGCATTTTGGTAATTTTACATAAGCTTTAAAGGTCAAAATTAGAATCCTGAGTTCAAAACTTTTGCTTACTGTTTAATTATAAAGATTTACTTAAAACATCAGTAGGTATTAAGTTTTATATGCCAAAAATAGTTTTAGCTCATTCTATGCGCTTAAAACGCGTAAAAGTCGGTTTTAAGCGATTTTCGGGTTTAAATAGGAAATCTGAGTTTTTGATCAGTTTATAAAGTTCAAAATATTTTATTTATTATATAAAATCAGTAGCAAAAAGTTTGGTATCAATATGTTATGTAAAACTCATTTTATTCAAGAAAAAGGTATAACCGACAATTACCGAATTATAGCAAGAACCCTATGTTATGCTCAGCTTAAAAATAAATAAAAATCTTCAAAAATCCAAAAATATTATATTTCATCAGTGAGTAAAAATTTTGGTGTCAAAATTTGGGTTTAGATAGACTTTATGCTAATTACACCGTTTAATTAATAAAAGCTTCTTAATTACGATATTGAGCATAACTCCTAATCTAGGCCTCAAACTGATGTCAAATTTTTAGGACAAGTTTATAAATCAGTAATAAAGGTTTTTGTCCTCTCACATTTTCAAAAATCTTGTTTTAAGGTCGAAAGGGCATAACGGTAAACATTTAGGCACATAACGGAAACATGCAAATGAATCGGATAACTAAGGAACCAAGTTGTATAACCTCAGAGGGTTACACTATCCTATAACCTGGTCCTAATAGAGCTCTAAGGCATTTCTAAAACATGCTACATTGGTTCAGAACTGAAAGTCAAAGCAAAAGTCTTCTTTTGCGACTTTCGGTCCCGAACCGAGCCTAAACTGAAAATTGTCGGGTTGAACATGCTTAGACATGTTCTTACATTAATTACCTAGTTATACAAGTGATAAAACAGGTTTCATGGCTTCTACATTGTTAATTATGTGTTTAATTGAAAATTTGCTTTCTGTTGACTTTTTAAAATTAAGTTTGACCCGACAATTGACCTAGTTAGAGTGGGAATCAGATGGTGCCCTTTTAAGGGTTTATTACCCACATAATTACCAACTCATAGCTACTTTCAATTCGAGAATTGACTGGACCATTAGTGATTAATCACTAAGTCAAACCTTAATTAGGACGGGTTTGACTTTAGGCCATTAAACTAGTAAAACTGAATTTAGAATGGTTAAGGAAGCTTACTGAAGTCCTTAGTACGAAAATGAAGGTAATGGAATCTTGTTTGAGGTCCAGAGAGCTCCAGAAAATGTGTTTGAATGATTTCAAGTGAATGCCAAAAATTATTGCAACAAGTGTTCTTATATAGGGACTTTAATTGATCAAGATCATGACAACAAAGTCTATGCATGATCCTTGATGCATAACAAGTGTCCCTAACCATGCAAAACTATTGGCCACGCTCCTGGGATCGAAAAATGGTAAGTTAAGGCGGTGTAACAGGCTAAAACTGGCATCTGCCATGTTTTTGGACGCTAGCACTTTTCAGGCAGCCCGCGTAAAAGACCAGAGAGGTCTTACGCGGCCGGTATGAGGCCCAGATCAGGTCAAACAAGTTTCAGAAATTGCATATTTTGTCCCTGGTCCTTGTAATAGTTGTTTTAACTTTATTTGTTGCACTTTTGACCCCCCCAAACTTGACTTTTAAGGACTCTAAGTCATAAACCAACTTCGTTAAGTCCCCGGTTAGTTATACGATCACCGAAAAGTCTTGAATTTCAACGTTGACGCTTTTTACCCCTTATTTACGAATGTTAGCATAACTTCTTCTTACGATATCGAAACCTTGTGAAATTTTTATCACTTATTCTTGTGAGCATAATTAATCGTTATAAAGCTTCGAGTTCGCTAAAAGGTCACTCAGAGGTATAATTTAAACATGTTGACACATTTAACCCTTGCGGTTTGTAAACTTTCACTTTCTTCCACAAACGACTTCATACGATTCATAATTCATTCGTTTAAGGGTATAAACATCGTGTAGGGTTGTTGAAAGGTATAATTATCGAATGTTGACACTTTGAATCCTTTTACACACATACTTTCTTTGTTTGTCAACTTTAGTCCCTTATATTCATTCCATTACACGTTTAAAGCTCATGACACGTGTCTTCATTAAATTGGTCTTGATTTTATGAGGTGTTACATCCTCACCCCCTTAAAAGAAATCTTGACCTCGAGATTTACTGAAATAAATGAGGGTACTTCCCTTTCATTGTGGACTCTACCACCCACGTATATTCGGGACCTCTACGGGCATCCCATTTAACCTTTACAATTGGTACCTGCTTCCTTCGAAGCTTCTTAACCTGTTGATCCTCGAATGACAAAGGTTTCTCAACAAACTTCAGGCTCTCATCTATGTGCACATCAGTATGTGGTATGACTAGTGATTCATCAGCTAGACATTTCTTCAGATTGCAGATGTGGAATACATTATGTATACCACTGAGTTCTTCAGGCAAATTTAACTTATAAGCCACTGTTCCGACACATTCGATGATCTCGAATGGTTCTATATATCTTGGGCTTAAGTTTCCTTTCTTGCCAAATCGCATTACCCCTTTCCAGGGTGATACTTTCAGTAACACTTTGTCACCAACCTCAAAGTTTAGAGGTTTACGCCTTTTATCTGAGTAGCTTTTCTGCCTATCCCTGGCAGCTTTGAGACGATCTCGTATCTGTACAATCTTATCTGTCGTCTCCAGGACTATATCAGGTCCTGTTAGTTGGACATCTCTAACTTCTGCCCAACAAACGGGCGTTCTGCACTTTCTTCCATACAGAGCTTCAAAAGGTGCAGCTTGAATACTGGAATGATAGCTATTGTTGTATGAAAATTCAATCAATGGAAGATGATCATCCCAACTTCCACCTAGATCAATAACACAAGCTCATAGCATATCCTCGAGTGTCTGTATAGTACGTTCACTTTGACCATCCGTCTGAGGATGATATGCTGTGCTGAAGTTCAATCGAGTGCCTAGGGATTGTTGAAAACTTTTCCAGAAATGCGATGTATACCTCGTATCTCTATCAGAGATGATAGATACTGGCACTCCGTGGAGAGATACAATCTCATCCACGTACAGCTGAGCTAACTTATCTGAGCTGTGTGTTTCCTTAATAGGTAGGAAATGGGCTGACTTAGTCAGTCTATCCACTATCACCCAAATAGTATCATTTCCTCGCTTTGTCTTTGGTAACTTGGTGATAAAATCCATAGTCACCATTTCCCACTTCCAGGTGGGAAGTTCAGGCTGTTGTAGCAAACCTGACGGCTTCTGGTGTTCTGCTTTAACTTGAGCACATGTCAGACATTTGGCCACATAAGTGGCTATAGACTTCTTCAAGCCTATCCACCAATAATTCTCCTTCAAATCTTGGTACATTTTGTGACAGCAAGGATGAACAGAATACTTGGAACTATGGGCTTCCTGAAGGATCACTTCCCTAAGTCCTCCATAGATTGGAACCCATATCCGTCCATTCAATCTTAGAATTCCACCCTTACAACATGATAACTGTTCTGCAGTGACTCCCAGTTTTTCATTTGGATAGTTAGCTTCTAATACGGCTTCCTTCTGAGCGGCTAACAATCTTTCATTCAAACTATTCTTTAATTCAATGCTCTTGGCATTGATTCTTATGGGCTTCACCCTTTCCTTCCTACTTAAGGCATCGGTGACCACATTCGCCTTGCCTAGATGGTATCGGATTTCACAATCATAATCATTTAAAGTCTCCATCCATCGACGCTGTCTCATGTTCAGATCCTTCTGATTGAACAGATGTTGAAGGCTTTTATGATCAGAATAGATCACACACTTGGTACCATATAAATAATTCCTCCAAAGTTTTAGTGCAAATACAACGGCACCCAACTCTAAATCGTGGGTGGTGTAGTTCTTCTCGTGCACCTTTAACTGTCGGGAAGCAAAGGCAATAACCTTGCCTCTCTGCATGAGCACACATCCCATACCAGTGTGTGATGCGTCGCAGTATATCACAAATTCTTCTATTCCTTCGGGTAAAGTTAACACTGGTGCATTGCTCAACTTTTTCTTAAGAATGTCAAAGGATTCTTGCTGCTTAGGACCCCAATCAAACTTAATATTCTTCCTAGTCAACGAAGTTAGGGGTGCTGCAATCCTTGAGAAATTCTCAATAAAACGCCTGTAGTATCCTGCCAGGCCTAAGAAGCTGCGAATCTTTGTGGGCGTCTTCGGCTCTTGCCAATTCATGATAGCCTCAATCTTAGCGGGATCCACCTGGATACCATGCTCACTAACTATATGTCCAAGGAATTGGACTTCACGAAGCCAAAATTCACACTTTGAAAACTTGGCGTAAAGCTTTTCTTGTTGAAGAAGATTAAGAATACAACGAAGATGCTTCTCATGATCAGCTTGATTCTTTGAATAAATGAGGATGTCATCAATGAAGACGATGACAAATTTGTCCAAGTAGGGTTTGCAAACGCGATTCGTGAGGTCCATGAACGCTGCTGGTGCATTAGTGAGCCCAAAAGGAATCACCAAGAACTTGTAGTGACCATAACGAGTCCTAAATGCAGTCTTGTGCACATCTTCATCCTTAACCTTCAGCTGATGGTATCCAGATCTCAAATCTATCTTGGAAAAGTAACTTGCCCCTTGCAGTTGATCGAACAGATCGTCGATCCTGGGCAATGGATATCTGTTCTTGATTGTAACCTTGTTTAGCTCACGATAATCGATGCATAGACGCATCGATCCATCTTTCTTCTTCACAAACAGAATCGGTGCACCCCAAGGAGATGAGCTAGGCCTAATAAATCCTTTTGCCAACAAATCATCCAACTGAGTTCTCAACTCTTTCATCTCAGTTGGGGCTAAACGGTAAGGTGCTCTTGCAACAGGTGCTGCTCCAGGTATTATGTCGATTCTGAACTCCACTTGCCTATTTGAGGGTAAACCAGGCAGTTCTTCAGGGAATACTTCTGAATATTCAGAAATGACAGGGATGTCTTCGATCTTGGGCTTTGGTTCATCAATAGTCACCTGTGCCATATAAATGACACAACCCTTCTTCATACACCTTAACGCCTTAAGCACAGACACTTGCTTAGGCAACCCATACTGAGTATCTCCTTGTATAGTAAGTGGCTCACCATACGGAGTCTTGATCACCACTTGTTTCTTGTCACAAACAATCTGGGCTTGGTTATGAGATAACCAATCCATGCCTATCACTATGTCGAAACCAGCTAATTTCAAGGGAAGCAAGGATAACGAAAAGGAGTGGTTCCTAATGGATATAAAGCATCCATCTAACACAGTTGAGATGGTTTCTATGGTACCATCGGCCAACTCTCCTTCATATTTCATGCTTAGGGTTTTAACAGGCAGATTTAGCAATTTACAGAACTTATCATCGACAAATGACTTATCCGCACCCGAATCAAATAATACCCTTGCATAAACATCATTAATAAGGAGGGTACCTGTTATCATGTTATCATCCTGCACTGCTTCCCGTGCATTCATCTGAAAGACCCTGGCATTGGTCTTCTTGCTTTCTTCAGGCTTCTTCGCATACTTTGGGCAGTTGGTCTTGATGTGCCCTTTCTCATTGCAACTATAACAGGCCGCATCCTTCAACTTCTTGCAATCCAAAGTCTTGTTTTCTTTGGACTTGCAGATCCCACAACCAACCGGCTTTGACTGCGACTGCAACTTTGATTCAAACCTGCATTTCCCGAAATGACGTTTCTGGCAGGTTTTGCATTTAGGCTTCTCATCCACTTGCTGGTTACCCCTGTTAGACCCAGAATTCTTCTTGTGGTCTAAGTTCCCCCTATGTTTCTTGTCAGAATGACGTGAGTTATCATCCTCACATTTTCTTTTTCCTTCTTCAGAAATCTTAAGCGATCTCAGCCTGATCGCATCTAGAGTAAGGGATAATGACAAATCAGCTGCTGACCTAAAAGTACTAGGTCGAGACGCCTTCACACTAGCTTTGATCTCCGGGGCTAAACGCCCAATAAAACGAGTGATACGTTTTGGTTCCGGTGTAACTAAGTATGGAACCAATAGAGACATGGTATTAAAACTGGTGAGGTAAGTCTGGCAGTCTAAGTTCTTCATGACTAAGGTCAAGAAGTCAGTCTCGATCTTCTCAACTTCGTGTTGAGGACAGTAATTTTCTTTGATTAGAGCAATGAACTGCTCCCAAGACATGCTATACAAGTGGACTTTCCCTGTAGCTTGAATCAGTGATCTCCACCACGCTAGAGCTTCTCCTTTAAAGGATTGTGACACAAACTTCACAATATCTTTCTCTGCACAACCACTAATATCAACCACCGTGTCCATTTCATCGAGCCAAGTCATACAATCGATGGCTCCTTTCTCCCCTGTGAAGTCTCTAGGTTTGCAGGAGACAAAATACTTATAAGAACAACCCTTATCACGTGGTTCTTGTTTGAGCTCAATCTTCTTAGACGGAACACTCCTCTGATTTGTTGAGTGATGAGAATCACTCTTGCGAGCTGTATGAGTTCTGGAGGGTGGTTTTGAATGAGGTACAAACTTAGTTCTGACATGGGTACCACTAGATTCATTAAACTGTCTGACAAGGGCTCGCGTAACGGCATTGTCTATTAATGCTTGTAATTCTGCACCTGCTACATTAACTCTGGATGTGTCATGATTCTACCTTGGGTGACTGTTGACTTCGTCTGACCCAGCCATGTAGCTTGATTGCTACATAAAATATTGACAAGATTTATTCAAAAATCCATTATGGAATTGTCTTTTATGGCAATTCATTAACCATGGTAATTATAAACCATATTTGGTTAATTTATTAAACATATTTGTTTAGGATTTTCATTATAATTTATCCTAATTATAAAGTAATAAGGGTATTATTAATGGCACATAAGGCCTAGTCACAAGGACAGTTTAAATTATAAACCATGATTTTTAAGAATCGAGGTATTAAGGTTTGAACGTAGTTCATTACCTTTTATTTGACAGGGAGTCGTAGACTACAATCTGTCTTTTATCTTACATGACAATGATTATGGCTCGTAGGCCCTACATCACAAATGGATATTTAAATAATAAAGAAGGAATTGGAAGAATCCAATATAAGAATGACATGTGTGATTTAACGAATCACATCTGCCAGGAGTGTTAACATGTTTTCAGATGTTAGCAAGGATTTGAATCTCTTTAAACAGGTTTTACCATCATGGCCAGGTCTTATAATGACATGCAGGCTAGGTTATACCTTTTAAGATTCTTATTTAATATTTTAAAGGCGGAACTTATAAAAGGAATGACATAATTTGGATTTATTTATTTCATATATATTACATTTATGCGTAAAATGACAAAATGAAATTTAAATTATAACATGCCACTAAAATTTAAAGAGTACACATTGCCCCAAACGGGACTTTAACAGAAATAACTTGCCCACGCAGGGGCTAAACTGAAACTACAAGTCCTCGCAGGGACTAAATACAGAAATAGATGTCCACGCAGGGACTTGATTGAAAATTAAAGAAATACAAAACAAACAAATAAACAAAGAATCTCAATGATCCTTTTTGCTCTTCCCTTTGATTAAGCTTGCCAAACCCTTGAGAAATCCCCGGTGGTTCCTACGTTCCTCTTGAACCTCCTGTTCCACCTGGCTCAACCTCAGTAGAATCTCCTGTTGCTGCTGGGGCTGAATCAACGTCGGTTGTGGTGGCTGCTGAAGCGGAGGTTGAGGAGGTGGCGGGTATTGATACCCATAGGGTGGGTACCCAGCCTGATATGGGAAACCATAGGGCCCCCCGGGATGAAGAGCATTGTAGTTCGCCGCCGTAAGATATGGTCAACTTCGGTGTAGTTGTAATTAGTATGGGCTGGCTGCTCGAAAGGGTTATACGCCGCTACACCGGCGTATGCAGGATTTGGGTTATCATAACCCACTGGTGGCGGTGCGATTAGCGCAGACTCCACCTCAGAAACAGGGTTCGAAGGCCCACCCATTTGTGGGTCTTCGTATAGTGGCGGATAATGACTGCCACTTGAATGCTGAGGGGTGCTGAAATGAATTCCCCCTCGCACGGACATCCGTGCGGTTGATCTCCTACGCCTCGGTGGCTCCGGAGGTGGTTGCTGTACTGGTGGTAGTGGTGGCGGTGGAGTAACCGCTACAAATCGCGAATCCTCCGAGGGATCCTGCTGCTGCGATGAGTGGTAACTGGGAGTAAACACCCAGTCGTATTGGGCAAATCTTGACTGATAACTGTCTGGACCACGATAAGGTGATCCATGATATGACGACCCATCCAAAATTTCGATGGGGTGCGTAGGAGTTCCGGTTGGCGGCTCGGCAGGTTCCGGATCCTCTTCCATGTCCATGGAGAAATGGTCCTCCGGTCCTAACGAGTTATAACCCATTGGCTCTTCAATTTGGTTTGTCGGGTTGAACCGGCTTTGAAAGTAGGGTGTTGGGTCGTTGAAGGAATGGTGTGAGTTGAGGCTTTGAAGAGGTATAAAAGAGTGATGTGAGTTATGGGGCTCGTTCTCCGATTGAGGCCCGAAAAAGTTGAGGTAGGAAGGTGGGGAGCTCACCGAGACTGAACGCCTTGCGGGTTCTAAATGGGTCCTCCAGTTTTCTTGAGGACTTGTGCTTAAAGTGTCTGATGGAGTTCGCCGGTGTGAAGGCCCGGCCTCGTGATCGTTGGGGGTGATGAATGGCCCCTTGCCTCTTCCTCTTCCTCGGATTCTTGGCGGCATTGTTATAGGTCCTGTCAAAACAAAAAAAAGAACAACAAAAGAAACAATAAAGGACAAAATAAAATAAGTCAGAATTAGTCCTAAGTTCTTTGTCTAGACTTGAAAGTCGAGGAATGTGCAAACTGTGTCATTGAGATTAAACACAAAAGGCTAGTGTTTAATTCACTCAACGTTGGCTCTGATACCAACCTGTCACACCCCGATATTTCCACGTATTTCCAGTGGGCCCGGTGGGGAGTATCGTGACGTAGTTGATATCATCATAGACAATTTATTCACAGTTTATATACACAACGGAAGTCGAAAGATAAAATCATTACAAACCGAATGAAAGTAATATCATTTATTACAAAACGGTTGTAAAAGATCCACAGGCGGATCAAAGTTAAAGAAAACGTTGTTCAGCAGATTTATAACATCTAAGCTTGCAAGACTCTTTATTGATGCTAGGAGTAGCCAGCCTATTCCGTTTAGTACCTGCACTTAGCCTTTTGGAAAATACGTCAGTTTACACTGGTAAATACAATTAACTGACTCATTTTGAAAATGTTTAAGAAAATTGATTTGAATGCACAAGGCACAAATATTCTTTTATAACTTGGGATAATTATTTTTAAAAATAAACTTGTATACAGATTTATATGTTTGCCGTCCGTCAGGGCCAGTTAGAAGAGCCGGATAAGATTAACTGACACACCACATGTATTGTGCCCACAAGGAAATTCCTTATTGTGGGATACCTTTTTACATACGCAACTGTCAGGTGTATGCCTACACCCCGTGCTTAAGTCGTGGCCATTTCAATGAATGAGCCAAGGATATCCTGGACACGGTCATTAACCCCCCAAGATCCATATACCAAACAAAACAGATTAAAACGGGTTATGCAAATATATTAATCACAATCCAATTTAAATTCCACACACCCGACCAAGCGGTATTATAATGACGTATCCCAAGCCCGTATAACGGAAAATAAGTTAAAAGTATTTACCTGAGCAAGTATAAATCTCAATTAGCGAGTGCAAGTATCTTTTACTGGTCTCCTAATCTGGAACGAAGGTTTAATAACCTATTAGATTCCTAACTGGTCTTAATTAAGCCTAAACTTAGACCGGTTAGTTTTAAAAGAAGATATACGGTTCAAAACGCATGATTAAGCGAAGACCGGATTAGAATGTGGTTTAGACCCGACAAGTTTGTATACTTGTATAATATGGGTAAACAACACACACATTCTGGATTTTGAGATAAAAATGATAAGGTTTGACCCGTTTCGGCTAATTTATGCAAACTAGTTACATAAACCGCACCGAACGCGAAAAATGCGTAACGGGTAACCAAGTGAGTCATGAACAGGTTTCCTAAGTTAATATACCCCAAATATGATGTGATATCAGTATGATACCTTCTATTATGCCCAAAATGAATTTAAACTCAATTTAAGCCCCGTAGGGGTTTTTTGGTCATTTTAAAGGTTATAAAATAGTTTAAATATTAATCTGAGTGTCAGGTCTGATATAATAAGTAAAAATATTTTTTTTATAAGTCATAACAGTAGAGTATTGAATATATGTGAAATTTACCTTTTATAACCAAACTATGCACCGTAGTAGGGGCATTTTGGTAATTTCACATAAGCTTTAAAGGTCAAAATTAGAATTCTGATTTCAAAACTTTTGCTTACTATTTAATTATAAAAATTTACTTAAAAAATCAGTAGGTATTAAGTTTTATATGCCAAAAATAGTTTTAACTCATTCTATGCGCTTAAAACGCGTAAAAGTCGGTTTTAAGCGATTTTTGGGTTTAAATAGGAAATCTGAGTTTTTGATCAGTTTATAAAGTTCAAAATATTTTATTTATTATATAAAATCAGTAGCAAATAGTTTGGTATCAATATGTTATGTAAAACTCATTTTATTCAAGAGAAGGGTATAACCGACAATTACCGAATTATAGCAAGAACCCTATGTTATGCTCAGCTTAAAAATAAATAAAAATATTCAAAACTCCCAAAATATTATATTACATCAGTGGGTAAAAATATTGGTGTCAAAATTTGGGTTTAGATAGGCTTTAGGCTAATTACGCCATTTAATTAATAAAAGCTTCTTAATTACGATATTGAGCATAACTCCTAATCTAGACCTCAAACTGATGTCAAATTTTTAGGACAAGTTTATAAATCAGTAATAAAAGTTTTTGTCCTGTCACATTTTCAAATATCTCGTTTTAAGGTTAAAAGGGCATAATGGTCAACATTTAGGCATATAACGGAAACATGCAAATGAATCGGATAACTAAGGAACCAAGTTGTATAACCTCAGAGGGTTACACTATCCTATAACCTGGTCCTAATAGAGCTCTAAGGCATTTCTAAAACATGCTACATTGGGTCAGAATTGAAACTCAAAGCAAAAGTCTTCTTTTGCGACTTTCGGTCCCGAACCGAGCCCAAACTGAAAATTGTCGGGTTGAACATGCTTAGACATGTTCTTACATTAATTACCAAGTTATACAAGTGATAAAACAGGTTTCATGGCTTCTACATTCTTAATTATGTTTTTAACTGAAAATTTGCTTTCTGTTGACTTTTTACAATTAACTTTGACCCGACAATTGACCTAGTTAGAATGGGAATCAGAGGGTGCCCTTTTAAGGGTTTATTACCCACATAATTACCAACTTATAGCTACTTTCAATTCGAGAATTGACTGGACCATTAGTGATTAATCACTAAGTCAAACCTTAATTACGACGGGTTTCACTTTAGGCCATTAAACTAGTAAAACTGAATTTAGAAAGGTTAAGGAAGCTTACTGAAGTCCTTAGTACGAAAATGAAGGTAATGGAATCTTGTTTGAGGTCCAGAGAGCTCCAGAAAATGTGTTTGAATGATTTCAAGTGAATGCCAAAAATTATTGCAACAAGTGTTCTTATATAGGGACTTTAATTGATCAAGATCATGACAACAAAGTCTATGCATGATCCCTGATGCATAACAAGTGTCCTTAAGCATGCAAAACTGTTGGCCACGCTCCTGGGATCGAAAAATGGTAAGTTAAGGCGGTGTAACAGGCTGAAACTGGCATCTTCCATGTTTTTGGACGCTGGCACTTTTCAGGCGGCCCGCGTAAAAGACCAGAGAGGTCTTACGCGGCCGGTATGAGGCCCAGATCATGTCAAACAAGTTTCAGAAATTGCATATTTGGTCCCTGGTCTTTCTAATAATTGATTTAACTTTATTTATTGCACTTTTAACCCCCAAACTTGACTTTTAAGGACTCTAAGTCATAAACCAACTTCGTTAAGTCCCCGGTTAGTTATACGATCACCGAAAAGTCTTTAATTTCAACGTTGACGCTTTTAACCCCTTTTTTATGAATGTTAGCATAACTTCTTCTTACGATATCGAAACCTTGTGAAATTTTTATCACTTATTCTTGTGAGCATAATTAATCGTTACAAAGCTTCGGGTTCGCTAAAAGGTCACTTAGAGGTATAATTTAAACATGTTGACACATTTAACCCTTGCTGTTTGTAAACTTTCACTTTCTTCCACAAACGACTTCATACGATTCATAATTCATTCGTTTATGGGTATAAACATCGTGTAGGGTTGTTGAAAGGTATAATTATCGAATGTTGACACTTTAAATCCTTTTACACACATACTTTCTTTGTTTGTCAACTTTAGTCCCTTATATTCATTCCATTACACTTTTAAAGCTCATGACACGTGTCTTCATTAAATTGGTCTTGATTTTACGAGGTGTTACAACAATGAGCGTACGCGGAAGAGGCAATGTTAACATAACCCAGGACCATCTGACAGAGTTGATAAACGCTCGGGTGGCCGAGGCTTTGACAGCCCATCCCGGAGGTCAACCTGCAACTACTCAACCTCGCGTTTGCACTTTCAAAACCTTTATGGATTGCAAACCTCACACCTTTAGTGGCACCGAGGAGTGATGGGCCTTCTGCACTGGATCGAGAAGGTTGAATCTGTGTTCGCTGTGTGTGAATGCCCTGCTAACAACTGGGTGAAATTTGCTACTGGTACCCTGGAGGGAAATGCGCTTTCGTGGTGGAACGCGCAGGTCCAGATGCTCGGATTGGCGGATGCCAATGCCACTCCCTGGTCTGACTTCAAAGAATTGATCAAGGAAGAATATTGTCACAGGGATGACATCCATAAACTCGAGACGCATACTACGAGTTGAAGATGATCGGATCTGAAATCGAAGCATACACTAAACGATCTAACGACTTTGCTGCTTTATGTCCTAACATGTCTTAGCCTGCATACAGAAGGATTGAGCTCTATCTCAAAGGCCTAGTGCCTGAAATCTAGAGTTTGGTGACTTCAGCTAACCTTCCCACGATCTAGCAAGTCGTCCATTTAGCACACCGTCTCACTGATCAAGTTGTGGAACAGGGCAAGTTGCCCAAATGAATCAGTGCTACTGTTGATAGTTCTGGAGACAACAAGCGCAAATGGGATAGTAACCTAGGCAAGGAACCTAACCCCACACAAACCCCAGCTCTACAGAGAAGGTTCGAAAACAACAAGGGTCTCCACCAGCAAGCTCCGACCAACCAGAACCAGGGCGGTTATCGAGGAAACCATCCCAAGTGCAACAAATGTAATCGGCACTACAATGGGCCGTGTGCAAGGAATCAGTATCAGTGGTGCAACAAACTGGGGTATGAGGCCAAGGATTGTAGAAGCCTGTATCCATCAAGACAAAACCAACCTCAGCAACAGCAGTAACATCATGGAAACATTAAAGGTTGTTTTCAGTGTGGAGCTGGAGGACACATCAAGAGGGATTGCTCCCAGCTGAATCAAAATTGTAATAACAATAATCAAGGAGCTGGAACAACAACAACAACGACAACAATGGTGCGAGAGGAAAAGCATTCTTGATCGGAGCCGGTGAAGCAAGGAATGATCCCAACACTGTAACGGGTAAGTTCCTAATTAATGATCATTTTGTTTCCGTACTCTTTGATTCTGGAGCCGATGCTAGTTATGTATCTGTACGTGTAAGTAAGATGCTTAAGTCTACACCAACTCCTTTAAACTCTAAGCACGTGGTTGAATTAGCCAACGGTAGGAACATCGAGGCCACCCACATCATTAACGGTTGTAAACTCGTATTGTCCGGTCAAAATTTCGTTATCAATCTTTTTCACATCATTCTTGGAAGCCTCGACATTGTATTGGTTATCCTAACACCGAACAGAGATACTCTGCCAACAGAAAATTGTCCGCATCCTCGTTCCGTCGGTGAATCCCTTACTGTTCAAGGTGACAAGAGTGGTGCCGTTGTAGGTATCATCTCATTCTTAAAAGCCTAGAAGTATTTACGAAAAGGCCATACCGTTATTCTAGCTGTCATCACAGACACCCATGAGAAAGACAAGAAGATTGAAGATATTCCCATCGTACGCAGTTCTCCCGAGGTATTTCCTGAAGAATTACCTTGTCTTCCACCTAACCGTCAAGTTGAATTTCAAATCGAGCTAACTCCCGGAGCAACCCCTATAGCTCGTTCACCTTACCGACTAGCCCCAGCTGATCTGGAGGAACTATCTACGCAATTAAAGGAGCTATTAGAAATGGGTTTTATTCGTCCTAGCTCGAGACCGTCAGAAAAGCTACACTGATAAGCGTAGGAAACCTTTGGAGTTCCAGGTCGGGGACAAAGTTTTGCTGAAGGTCTCACCTTGGAAGGGTGTGGTCCGTTTTGGCAAAAGGGGCAAACTTAATCCACGTTGTGTTGGGCCTTTCAAAATCACTGAGAGATCGGTAAGGTAGCTTATAGAATGAACATGCCTGAAGAGCTAAGTGCGGTACACAACGTTTTTCATGTGTCAAATCTGAAGAAGTGTCTGATGTGCTAAAAAGTAGTTTAATAAAATTAACTAAATTAACCTAATTCTAGACTCTAAGTAATATTCTAGACTCACTAAGACACACTAAACTACCAACCGGTAAGTGTACCGATCGACTCTAGTATAGCTACTGTAAGTCCGGATATCGAACCCACGAGACTCTATCGAATTACGCGAACGACTCTATTTAGACTAGACTGACATGGACTGGACTATTTTGTTTGTTTAATGGGGGGGTTTCTAAAAATCCTAAGAAAGCAATTAAATTAAACTAATTAACTAAGTTAACTAAAATGAATTACTTTGGGTTTTTACTCAGACGGTGGAAACACTACCTAGACTCGAATCCAGGTTGCTTTTAGTTATGGATTTTATTTGAAAGTTGATTATTAGGGACCGGGATCGTAAGATACTAAACCTCTCGAGTTACCAACTAAGCCTCCTAACCCTTCTCATGAGTACATTAGGGCACCCTAAAAGCTGTTATGGTCACCGGTAAATTAGACTCCTTGTCCGGACCTCTAATGATTTATGAAAGTACCCTACAAGTCTTTCTCCTTTTCGGGACTCAAGTCAAGGATAAATTTGGGTTCTTAACTAGACTTGTTAGACAAAAGCTAATAGGTTAACTTCCTAAGAAGGACCCACCATACGGTTTTGAAGGGGTAAGGTCCCAAAAACCTCATAAAAAGGATTTGAGACCACACCACAAACTGGGTTTTTCAACCTTGTTAACCTTGCGCAGCCGCGCATGGGTCTTATTAAAGGAAGAAAACAATCAGTAACTTATAATCGCGCGCCCAAAGGATAACATGAATCCTTGCGCCTTCCCCAAATTAACAAAGGATCAAAACCTTTTGTTCAGATACCTCCGCCTAAGTATCCAGACTTGGATATTATTTTGCCCAGACCTGGGAGTTATTCATCTGCGTCCACACGGTAAGGTGTCACACCAGATTACAACAATAATCTAGAAGGAAATACAATCGTGCACGACCCAGACGGTTATAACCGTCTGGACACGTGTCATCACCATAAGCAACTCTGAAATCACAACAAAGGCATGCAATTGGAGAGTAATCTCCACTTAATCACTTTCCACGTGGCAACTCCCCAGCCATAGATCAAACCACGATCCGTGTGCACTCACATCGGATCGAGACAACTTAACAAAGGATCAAAGAACTTAACGGAAGAAAAGATAACCGCTACGGCGTTAGCATCTTCCGTCATTTTTTCAATAACGGGTTTTCCCTCCCAAACTCCCGGTTATAAATAAGAGAACTGTTCAGGTATAAACTCAGATTACTCTCACTCCTCAAATACTTATCTTCTCCGATACCAATACTTATTCTCACACCGGAGTCGGGTCAAGGAGAGAACCCTCCTCTCCCCTTGACGAGGCTAACGGTGTTCTTTTTTGCAGAATCACCGGAGAAGGAATTCCATTACAACTGAATCAACCGAGAGAGAGCTAACCTTTTATGCGGATTCAAACCCCCTAACTATCTCGGTTCCGACCATTTAGTTGGTGTTTCTTCAGGTTTAATTGCTTAGACCTAACAATAAACTCACACCTTTCAGCTAGAGTTAGTAGAACACTTGATTTTATAAGATCACCGAATATTGCTTTTAAGGTCTATTACGTATTCAACCCTAAAGATTCGCGATTTATTATGTGATATCGACAGTCACCAAAATCTAGAACCTAACACAACTCTATTATGTGATAAAGACCGTCACCAAGAATTAAGTAAAGCAATAAACAATATTCAAACACAGTCAAGCATGCATACACATCTAGCTAATAATTAAATCGCCTACAATACATAAATAAATCAATAAATATCATAAATTCATAATAAAAATTCAAACTTTATGCAACCATTCATCTCGTCTAGGTATTAACAGAAATCTACCCAATCAAATTCATTGAAACGAACACAATCAAAGTATTTTTAAGAAAACAAAACATAGTTGAAGAGTAAGAAAACGAGGGAATACACCCGGATGTTAAGAAGATGACCCGAATGATTTTCTGGACTTCCAACCTTCAACCGGCAGCTCCGAATGCTCAAAAACCCTGCAACCGTAGCTCCAAGATCGCCCAAAGTATTGCTAATTCGTAAGTTAGGGTTTTTCAATGTTTTATTATGTTTTTATACATTCTGCAGCTGAAACCCTTAACCCAATTCGAAGAACTCTGACGAAATAACTCTCTCGCCGGGAGCGAGAGAGATCCTTCTGTTTCTCGTGGGCCGCCACCGCCCAACTGACAATTGCAAACCTTTAAGTCTCTCGCCAGGCGTGAGAGACACCTTTATCTATGTCGCGGGCCGCCAGAAACCATCTTTTCACAAATTTCAATCTGTTTCAGCTCTCGAGCTCTCCAACACATTCCAGGACTCGAATTTTCTTTAATTTAACTCGTTTAATGCAATTTCCACCAGTTTTAAATGCTAAGACCTGCAAAACGCAATTGGATCAACAGTATGCAAATTCTAACGAAAACTAGACTATAACTAATGGAAAACTATACAATCTATACACGAATAAAGGATGTATTTTACAATACATCAAATATCCCCACACTTACTCTTTTTTCGTCCTCGAAAAAGAATCTATGCACACGGAATCAGAGACGGATAAATACTCGGGTAAAAACTATTTATACTTGTTGAAATCAAAGCTTGTGTTAGCCTCGATTGCGAATATACTTGTCCCTTTAAACCCAAACCCGGTTCTAAGCCCCTTATCATGCAAATTTAATTCAAGTGCGGTCAATCTACCTAGGGTCTCACGCTAGAAGCCACAGTCCACCTAATCCCACCTCAAGATTATAGAATAAAAGGAACGATCACTGGACCAATTCCTAGCCGTTTTATACCAAAATCAAGAGAATTTAAAACCAATTTTTTTCCCTTCTCATTTTTCTCTTTTTTTTCTTCTTTTGAGCTTAGAGGTTGCTTTACCTAACCCAGAGGCATTCCCAATCAGAGCCACCATCCTCGAGAGAGATTACAATAGGCGTCGGTAATTTTTTTGCAATTTTGATTTCACACATTCCAGAGGCATTCCGGGTCAGAGTCACTATCCCCAACTAAGATTACATAGGCCTGCGCTACTTTTCTTAGTTTCTAGCTCATTTATTCTATTTTTTTTTTCTTTTCTTTTTCATGATTAAAAATTCTAACGATTTTAGCTTATAACGACATTCTTTATACTCTTATTGGCGGTTTCAATTTCCCATTTTTCCAGATGAGTACCCACTAGTAGATCGACAATTAAGGTAATATTAAATCAAAGGAACCTAAAACCGAACCGGGCCTATTCACATATCCCAAACTAGACACAAGCTCGACTTAATTAATATCATATTATCATTATTTGAACCCGAACAAAAACCCATCTTTTCTATCATTTTCAGTATCAAGTTTTGCAAACTTCTTTATTCAAAAGACATTTTCGGATTTTTCAATTTTTTTTTTATTTTCTTATTTTTAATTTTTTTTTTCATATTTTTCAAATGTTATGACTCAACTACTACTACTATGTACTATGCATCCCATCCCCACACTTAAAGATTGCATTATCCTTAATGCAAGAACAAGAATACGACTCAAACTACCTAATTTACCACTAAACTAAATAAAAACTAAATACCGAATAAAAAAATGTACAAAATATACAAGTGGAAAATGACTTAGCTGATCTGAATATGTGAGACTGTCAATGTGCCAGTCAATTGCACATATGCCCTCCAATCCGAAAACGCTCAGCAAACAATTCCTAACTCTCTCACGCTAATGGAAGCGGCAAACCAACACCATACCTATCACATCCAAAATAAACATACCAACATAATATACGATAGATATAAGTGTTTTAAACATCCAACAAACCTATGAGTTATCCAATCTACCCCAACCCATCCAACCAAGTAGCCAAATATTCCAAATTAGTAGTACATACCAGATATAGCAAAAACAACATAAAAGAAAAGAAATAAAAGATACTGCATCAAACTCCACATGCTGCTATCCCCACACTAGTCCTCGTCATTTGACTCCCCTTCATTCCACTACTCTTCATCACTTCACTGCATACCACTGGGTCCTGCCTGTGGCTGAAAATAATGAGGAACTCCTAAACGTAGACCCTCCATCATGTACCTCATACCATCCTCCAGCCTCTGCTGACCCTGTAAATGAGACCTACGACTCTCCTCCATCACCTGCCTAACTGAACCAAACTGCTCATCAACATACCCACGCAAATCCCCGAAGCCTGTCTGCATCGAATCATATAAAGAATCCAAAGTAAGTGGATCAGGTCATGGCTATGCCAATGGATACTGCCTAGCTGGTATCTCCTGTCGTGTACGGGGCCTCTGGTAACGAGTAGGAATGCCCCCCTGCATAGCTTCTTCAGCACCTGAACCAGGAGGAGGCGGAACCTGTGGACCCTAATGAATGGGCTCCCACTCAATCGGATCAGTGTATGACAATATCCCAGCAGACTGTAAATCCCTAACACTCATGAAGCAAGGGCCTGGGCCCTCTCTCATCCTATCCGTTGGATATCTATCAAAAACTCCCAAACTCTCAGCCAACCATGTCACAAACGACCCACAATACACACGAGCACCCGACCCACCTCTCCAAAGTCTCCTCATCGACAAAGCAAATATAGTAGCCAAGTTCGCCGGTCTCCTCTCAACCATACACATCAAGCAAAACAAACTAACTTGATTCACCTTATTATCACCTTGTCCCCTACCAACCAACGTAGCTGCGAGAATCTTGTGGATGTATCGATGAACCGGATCAATGATGTCACTAGCAACCGCACAAGTAGAGTACGAAACTCTCGATATAGTACCCCAAAATCTAATCAACTCATCAGCCTGAACACTATACCGGCGCTTCTTCTAAAACACCCCTTGTAAACTAGTAATAAACTCTGGAGTTCGAACCTCTTCTTGTGTGTGAAACTGTGTAGCCACTTCAAACTCTAGAATCGTCATCTCATACGACTGCCTACCCAAAGCAAAGAACACTGCATCCTGCTCATTAAAGTTCCCTTGTTGGTAGTCAAAAGTGGAATGGAACTCTAAAGTGATTTCTTTATATTGACTCGCATCGCAATCTAACACCCTCCTAAACCTCAGACCTAACAACTGCTCAACCCTAGCCCTCGCCCCCGGGAGATCTAGCAACTCCCAATCAATCCTCCTAAATTGTAGCAGCTCTACCGAGTACAAAGTCGCCAGCCTCTGAGATTCACCCGAGTCCTATTCAAATTGCAACAAACGGCTGTCCAAAAGCGTCGTACTTTGACCATGAGGGACCCCTGGTCTCGTATACTCAACCACCCTAACATACTTTGGCGGTTGCACTGGCTGCGCTTGTTCCTGTTGAGCCGGTTCCCGTTGAGCCGGCCCCCCTCTTGGGCAAATGGCTGGACCTCTCTTCCTTCCAGCTCGACTAGACGAACCTTCACCTGACATTCTGCAAAACAATTCAAGATTGACAAGACAAAGCAAAGCAAGTTATTAGCAACGAACTATGTTTGGTATTTTTTTTTAATTTTTTAATTTTTTTTTTGTATTTTTGAAATTTTTTTCAAAAAAATTAGAATAACCGTATAGCATTTCATTCGCGGTTTAATTCTGAAAATCAAGTTGAAATAAAACGACCGGGTTACCTTTTACAATTGCTAAGTAGTAACTAAACTCGGCTGAATGGAGATTGAGTACGGGCGAGCCTAATTAACTTGTACATGCAAGTAAACCCCAAGACCGACTTAAACCTAAGACTCGACTCAAAATACAAGACTCAATGTACACTACCTCCTCCCGGCACTTTAATTGTCCTCAATTAAATCCCAAGTTCCACAACAAACCAACATTGAGTGTCAACCAAATTAAAGTTAAAAACTTTATAGTAACATCAGTGAAAACGGGTTAAAAGTATGTAATAAATTTCAAATTCATCTAAAAAACAACCAACCCGAATCCCCACACTCAATTTTTCCAAACCCTAACTCATGGTAGCCACAAACATGTATAGCATACCCCAAACCGAGCCACCCGCAACCTGCCTCATACTGAAATACCCAAACCAAACCACCCGCAACCTCAAACTACCACTAAACATGACCAAACACTTAACTAAAACAAGAACCGACACTAAAACTAAAGCCTAACTAAGTAAGAACTGAAATAAACGACTCATAGTACAAAAATTACAAGAAAACATACCTTGGATTCGAGTTAAGCAAAAAAAAAAAACTAGAAGAAATCCGGTAGAACTTGAAATCCCAAGAAAAGTCCCATTTTATGGTGAAAAGTAGTGGTATTATGATAGAAATAGGATGATTGATGATATTAGGTGAAGTGTAAGAATATTTGTGAGTGGCGGTGGTATATGGTGGTAGATAGTGGGTTTACGGCGGTAGTGGAGAATAAGTTAGGTTAAAAATGGTGAATTATGGGGGTTTAAACGATGTCGGCTGCAGAGGAAGTCTCTGGCGGCCGCGAGAAACAGAAAGACGTCTCTCGTGCCCCGCCACCGAGTTGGAAATTTCTGGAAACTTGAGTGTCTAGCGGCCCGCGACAAAGAGAGTTAACTCTCTCACCCCCCGCCAGAAGTCATCTTTAACAGAAGGTTTCGTTTTTAAATGGGTTTCATGCCTTAGAAAAATTTTTAAACATTACCCAACCTCCCAAAACTCAACCAAAAATTTTTCTAACAATGGAACTTACCTGGAAACTCGTTTTTCTCGCCAATCCCTGCACATCCTCGGTAATGATTCCCTTCAAATGACTCAAAACACAAAACAAAGACCCGAAACACTACCAAAAACAACCATTAGCTACGAAAATTAAGAAACCTTAAACGAAAATACAAATGGTACAAACTCTACACTTGAGATCACTCAAGACACTAAACGGTGGTGTTTGGAATGTCTTTGAGAGGAGTTTCCTCCCTCTCAGTCTTGTCAATCGGGCCACCTAAATAATGCTTCAACCTATGGCCATTCACCTTCTAAGATCCATTTGTAACTTCATCAAATAACTCAATCGCGCCATACGGGAACACCTCCTTCACCATGTAAGGCCCCGTCCACTTTGACTTCAACTTCTCGGGAAATAATTTGAACCTCGAATTATAGAGAAGCACTTTATCACCAAATTTGAACTCCTTCAACACCTTATGCCTCCTATCATGCAACGCTTTCGTTTTCTCCTTAATATTCCAAGAACGCTCATACGCCGCATCTCTAAGGGCCTCCAACTCATGAATTTGGAAATACCTCCTCCTAGCCGCGGGAGTAAAATCAAGATTGACGGTTTTAAGAGCCCAAAGCGCTCGGTGCTCCAATTCAACCGGGAGATGGCAAGCTTTGCCATAAACTATCATGAATGGTGTGGTCCCTAAAGGCGTTTTATAGGCGGTGCGAAATGCCCACAAAGCATCATCAAGTTTATCCGACCAATCTTTACGACTCTTCCCTACCGTTTTCTCTAATATTTTCTTCACCCCCTATTCGCATTCTCTACTTGACCGTTCGTTTGTGGATGGTATGTGGTGGACAAACGGTGAGTAACTCCGTAACGCTCTAACGCCGTCTCCATCACGGCATTACAAAAATGTGATCCTCGGTCACTAATGATGGCTTTAGGTATACCGAAATGAGTAAACAATTTTTTTAAGAATTTCACCACCACCCGGGCATCGTTCGTAGGCAAAGCTTGAGCTTCAACCCACTTCGAAACGTAATCTATCACCACGAGGATGTACCTATTCCCACTCGAGGAGGGGAAAGGTCCCATGAAGTCAATGCCCCAAACGTAAAAGATTTCAAGAATTTGAAGGGGATTTTGAGCCGTCTCATTCTTGGATGAAATATTACCGGTTCGTTGGCAAGCATCGCACGTCCTAACGAATTCTAAAGCATCCTCAACTACCGTAGGCCAAAAGAAACCACAATCAAAGACTTTTTGTGCGGTAGTGTGTGCGCCATGAAGACCTCCCGTCAACCCCTCATGCACATGCCTAAGAATATCCAACCCCTCTTCTTTGCTAACACACCTCCTAAGAATACGATCTACTCCAATCCTAAAGAGGTAAGGATCATCCCAAATATACTTCTTCGCATCCCTAAACAACTTCCTCCTTTGTTGGGCATTCATATCCTTCATCACATACGCATTAGCAAGATAGTTCGCCATATCACTAAACCACGGCAACCCTTCTTTCTCTGCCTATACAAAATCTATGGACTCGTGAGGGAATTTATCTCCTATCGCCTCCTCACGAATCTCCTCACTACTCGAATCCTCTAATCGTGAAAGGTGATCCGCCGCAACATTTTCCGCTTATTTCTTATCCCTAATCTCTATGTCAAACTCGGAAAGGAGTAAAATCTAACAGATGAGACGGGGCTTAGCATCTTTCTTTTGGAAAAGATATCGCAAAGCCGAATGGTCGGTGAAAACTATGGTCTTGGAAAGCACAAGGTATGACCGGAACTTATCGAAAGCAAAGACAACGGAAAGAAGTTCCTTTTCGGTAGTAGTGTAATTCTCTTGGGCATCGTTGAGGGTTTTACTCGCATGGTAGATTGGGTGGAAGTGATTCTCCCGTCTTTGACCCAAAACCGCCCCGACCGCGTAGTCGCTCGCGTCGCACATGAGCTCAAACGGTAAGCTCTAATCGGGGGATACAAGAATGGGTGCACTCACGAGTCTCTCTTTAAGGAAATCGAACGCTTTAAGACACCCCTTATCAAAGACAAATGGGACATCCTTCTCAAGGAGTCGAGTCATGGGGCGTGTAATTTTGGAAAAATCCTTAATAAAGCGCCTATAAAAGCCCGCATAACCTAAGAAACTACGGATGGACTTGATACTAGTCGGTGGAGGAAGCCTACTAATTGTATCTATTTTGGCTCTATCTACCTCTATGCCGGCTCTAGAAATCTTATGCCCCAAGACAATCCCCTCCGTACCCATGAAGTGACACTTTTCCAAATTTAGCATCAACTTCGTCTCAACGCACCTTTTCATCGTTCTCGCTAGATTACCTAAAAAATGGTCAAACGAATTGCCATATATCGAGAAATCATCCATAAAAACCTCCATAGAGCTCTCAACCATGTCTTGAAATATCGTTATCTTGCACCGTTGGAATGTAACCGGAGCGTTACATAGTCCAAAAGGAATGCGTCGGTACGCATATGTGCCATATGGACATGTAAAAGTCGTCTTTTCTTGGTCTTCCGGCGCGATAAGGATTTGGAAATAGCCGGGAAAACCATCTAGGAAACAATAGATTTGTTGCCCCGCGAGACGCTCAAGCATTTGATCGATAAATGGGAGTAGGAAGTGGTTTTTCTGGGTGGCGTCATTAGGCTTGCAGTAGTCAATACACACACGCCAACTGGTAACCGTACCAGAAGGGATGAGCTCGTTTTCTCGTTCACGACAACAATACCCCCCCTTCTTAGGGACAACTTGAGTAGGGCTCACCCATGAAGAATCGAATATGGGGTAAATCAAACCGGATTCCATAAGCTTCAACACTTCTTTTCTAACTACCTCTTTCATGTTAGGATTTAGGCGCCTTTGAGGTTGCACCACCGGTTTAAATTCATCCTCCATAAGAATACTGTGGGTATTAAAAGTGGTGATAATCCCCTTAATATCGGACAACTTTCAAGCAATCGCCTCCTTATGCTCCTTTAGCACCTCAACTAACTTCTCCTTCTCCTCCTTCGTCAATTTTGAGGAAATAATGACGGGCAAACTCGAGTTCTCTCCTAAGAAAACATACTCTAGGTGTGACGGGAGAACCTTAAGCTCTAGGGGTGGAGTATCTATGGGTTTACTCTCACTTTCTTCCTTAATCTCACATAGCTCTAAGGTCTCGGGGACCCAAGTTGAATCTACTTCCTCACCCTCATCAACACACTCCCTTTCAACTACTCCCTCACTAACTAGATCGGGTCCACTAATGAAATATATGCACCTATCAACGCACGAGATGAACGAATCTAGGAAGTAAACGGAGTGACATGGACCACTAGAATCGTCACTACCACTGGGATGTTGCATGGCTCTATCTATCTCAAAGGTGACTATCTCATCGCCCATACGAAGTGAAATCTTACTGTCAAAGACGTCGATGACTGGCTTTGCGGTTCGAATAAATGGACGGCCAAGAATGACCGGGACTCTCTCATCGGCCTCCATGTCTAAAACCACGAAGTCTATGGGAAACACAAACTTATCTACCTTAACAAGCAAATTCTCTATGACTCTGTGACGCCCTGCGTCCCTAAACTTTTAACTTTTGACAAGTTTAGTCCCTATACTATTTGAGACCTAACTGTGTGAAACTATGTGAAACATTTGGGAAACTATGTGATACTTGAATCTTATGATACTTTGAATCTAGACCGTTTGATATTTGACAATTGAGTCTTGACGCTTGACACTTAAACATTATGAATCTTGATTCTTGGTGAAACTTGATACTTTGATACTAGACTCTTGATACTTGATTCTTGACTCTTGATACTATTGAACGAGACTCTTGATACTTATGAAACGAGAAACTTTGAGACTTTGTTAAACGGGGAACTTGAAACTTGACACTTATTAGCTAGCTATTATGTAGCCTTGAAACACAGAAACTTTTGTGTTAGTTACATAATCTTACCATGAAATTATATCACACAATATACGCAACGCTTAACATCGCTCGCAGAACGAATCAAAAAATTTGAAAACTAATTCGCGCGAATCGGCTGTCCGAATGGACATCCGATCGGATGGCCATCTGACCGGACTGCTATCCGACCTCGCGTGCACCGCCTTACTCTCCTTCTTGCACTATAAATACCCACTGTCACATCATTCCTCACTGATGTGACACTTTTCTCCCGTTCCAAGGAACTTTTCTTCGATTTTCAAGCAATTCTTTTAAGTTTTCTTCGTGATTCTTGTACAACTATCATCTTTACACACTTTCTCACTAAATTCTTCATCAAAATCATACTTTTCACCATGAAATCACTGAGTTTTGGGCTATTGAGGATGATGTCATCGTGGCTGGTTGTACAATCGGTCATGTGATGTCATTCCATCAAGATCTAGTCCAGATCTAAGAGATTTCTATGCATTTTACTACAAATCTTTACATAATCTAATCATTTTCGGTTGATTTCATACTTTTCTTAACTTACCTACTCAAACATGGTGAAATCTGGGACCAAAACAGGCCTAGGACTAGTTCCTTAGTCTGGATTCGGCTCGATAACGGATTTCCACCGGAGAGATGACCAAATAACGGGTCAGACATGAAACTCCGTCAAGAACAGTCGTCCAATCGAACGGGGTGATTCCCATCCGATCAGACAAGCTGAACCTTGGTGGATTTCTGTTGTCCCGATATGTTACCATGTCGTCTCCGTTAAAACTCAAACTTAGAAATTTTACGAAGGTTGCAAAAGGATCAAGATCACAATAGTCGAATAACTATCCAATCGGACGATCATCTGATTGAACGGTCATCCGATCGAACGACCTGTTCCTCATGACCTTCAATACTTAAACTATTTGGAATCAGGATTTTGAACTATGAAACTTTCACTCGAACAATCATCAGATCGAACGATCATCCGACCGGATGACCACCCGATCGAACGACTTGAACTTATACTATAATAAAAACTTCAAAAGTTGGAAACAATTTGCAAATACTTCACTGATCGTCTGTCCGGATGGCAATCCGATCGGATGACCATACGTCCAGAGGGTCTGATCACCACTACACTTGTTGTGTTACAGGGCACTATGATCTCGACACTTGAAACTTTATCAGTTCACAACATTTAACCACTGACTGAACGACCGTCCGACCGAATGGGCTCCATCCAGGGCGAATGGTCATCCGACCGGATGACCATCCGCCTGGATGACCATCCGGTCAGGGACCGTGTCAGACACTTGTGCACGATTGTTCGCACGATTCGACATTCTATTCGATACTCATACTGTTACGCTATAATCAGGCTAACTCCAGCGCTCCCTTCAATCCATTTAGTCGGTGTTGATACTTAGCACCCACTTTGAGTATACTCGATCCCTTTTTATTTTAAATACTTTTGGGATGCAAAATGTATTCTATAAACATGACACTTGACACTTGAAACTATTTGAAACTTACTTATCCGCTGTAAACATGGAAACTTGATTCTTGGAAACTTGAGACTTTTATGCTATGTGAACGTTTAATCCTTGTGTATAGTTCGGCCTTAACAATGGTAGCGGTATAGGGGTAATGCACCTCCCCGTTAGTCTTTGGGGTATTGTTAGGACGAGACAGTTTTTTTGCTTTCCTTGAGCCTTGGGAAAGCGGTTAACGCATTGGAAACTTGGGCTATCACTTGGACTACGTTTAATAGCATGGTGAAACTTATTATATGTGTTTATTGTTGGATATGAGTTTTTGGAACGTGTTAAACAATTTATACTATTATCTACTCTAATTTGTATACTCGCCAACATTTTTGTTGATAGTATTTTAATACATGTTGCAGGTTGATAATAGCTGGAACAAGAATCTAGCTAGGATGATGCTTAGATACTCACCAAGTTTAAATCAGAAATTTTGAATAATATTTAAGTTGAGGTAATTTGATACACTATGTGGTGATTGATCGTGTTTGACTCACAGACAATGTCTTGAATCTAATTAATCCATATTCAACCTATTAGCATTATGGAAACTTTTGAGCAATCTGAACGCTTTGTGCCGCCCCCTGATGTTTCCGCCATCGGTTCGGGTGTGACATACTCCACGAGGATACTTAACCGAACGGTCGGCCAAGGACAATGACATACGCGTGGGTGTAAGCTCTCCTAACTCTAGCTTCTCATAAAGAGAAAATGGCATCAAATTGATGCTAGCACCTAAATCGGCTAAGGCATGAGCGGGGGTAACGGCACCCCCGAAGAAGCACGGGATGGTGAATGTACCCGGGTCGGTTAGTTTCTCCGGTAGCTTATTCAAGACCACCACGGAACAACCTCTGGTCAATGGAATGTTGGAAAGCTCACCTATCCTATCCTTACGTTTGAGAAGGTCCTTAAGAAATTTGGCATATTTAGGCATGGACTGTAAGGCTTCGATGAAAGGAAGGTTGATTTTTAGTTGCTTGAACCTTTCGAGAAATTGCCCATATTCCTTAGCATATTTTTTATGCTTAAGGCGAGCGGGGTATGGAACGCGTGAATGATCAACTAGCGGTGAAGGTCTACCCCCTATGGGACGTTTTTCAACACTCTTATCTACTTGAGGCTCCTCGGTGTGTGCGGTACTTGCCGGGTCTAGCCTATGTTGCACCTTACCGGGAGTCTCCATCTCTATCTCCTCGTCTACCTCTTCCTCTACCTCAACTCTCTCTCTCTAACTACCTCTCCTAAACTCTTTCCACTACTAGTAGGAATTGCCTTAGCCGAATGGTTAGCTGGGTTTGGGTAGGTATTTCCCGAAAACTGACCAGGATGGTTCTCTTGTAATTGTTTGGCTAAACCACCTACTTGTCGCTGAAGGTCTAAAAGTGCGGATTGTTGATTTTTATTATGAAGCCCTTGATTTTTATTTATTTGCTCTTGATTTTTAGCGAAGTTTCCAAATTTGGTTAAAGTTTTCTGTGTAGCCTGATCTCTCACCATCAACTGAGCAAACATCTCCTCAATCCTACTTAGACTCCCCTCTGAACCTTTACCACTACCCTGACCCGCTTGATTTGACCCCCCACTAGAAAATTGACCACCCGAACCTGAACTACCAAACTGCCCTGTCTGAACCGACCCTCCACTAGAGTATAGACTTGGTCCCCTGTTTTGATACTGACCATATGGGAAACCAGGAGGATTGCCGGAAGAGCGGAAACTATTATTATTGCCATTACGCTAGTTGGAGTTATAATTAGAATTATTGTTATTAAACGGACCCCTAGACTGACCGACTATGTACTCTACCTGCTCGAGTGTAAGTGTGGGACAATCTATCGTATCATGGCCTCCCCTACAAACCTCACATCTATCGACCTTTTTTCTTAATCTCATTCAGCTCCAGTTTAAAAGATTTCTCCATCCTCTCTAGAGCAGCAGCTACCGATGAATCCAAGCCAACTTGGTTTACCCCTCGAGCGGCCAAGGAGGTAGACACAAGAATAGAAGTCCTGCTGGTAGTGCTATAATTCATGTTAGAATGGGTGAAACTCTCAAATAAATCATTGCACTCATTAACTGTCTTTTTACCCATGAGTTTCCCTCCAGCCGAAGTATCAAACTAGGCTTTGATCTCGGGGTGAGACCATTGTAGAACTTTTCTACTGGTGCCCAATATGATAAACCATCCTGAGAACAACGAGAAATCAGAGTTTGGAATCTCTCCCATGCCAGGTGATAAGGCTCATCAGGCTCCATCCGGAATGAATGGATCTGATCGCGTAGACGAGATGCTTTGGCGGGTGGGAAATATTTAGCTAAGAAAGCATCTCGTAAACCTGCCCAGGTGGTGAAAGTTCTCCCTGGCTGCGAATCGAACCAAACGGCTGCACGGCCAGCGAGAGAAAATGGGAAAACCTGAAGGTTCCTGGCATCTAGATTAACACCCTCAATGGAGAAGGTGCCAAATGCGGGTGATTCGGTTAATGTGGGTGGGAGCATCCTCATCATCACGGCCGTGGATTTGGCACGAGTTAGTGATGGCCGTCATGATGTAAGACAGGATTTTCCAGGACCTATCATTAGTGATGTTGGGAAGGGTGATGGGTGAATTAGCACCGGTGAAACCGATGGTGGCTTGTTGGTAAACGGTGCGGTTATCGGTCATTTGGTCGTTTGGTGTAGGACTAGGTGTATGGGAACGGGAAGGTGGTGGGGAATTGTGGTGTGACGACTTCGGGGTGAAGTCAAAGGCTGGTGGTTTAGATTGTAGTGTAGAGTCAGAAGGGGCGAAAGATGAAGTGGAAGATTTTCTAACCTGTGAACTAGATGACGAGAAGGTAGACTTGTCTATCAGCAGCTTAGGTGGTCCTTGAGAACGTGTATGGGGCATTCACTGCAAAACCGAAAACAAACAAGTAAGACGACTCTAACAAAAGACTCTAAAATAAAAATAAAAAGACACTAGAACAATTTAGACTCCTACGACTTGAAAACACACAAATAGCACGTAATGATATCAGATGAAGTCCAAACAAAGTAATCAACGCAATTGCCAAGAATCCCCGGCAACGGTGCCAAAAACTTGATGTGCTAAAAAGTAGTTTTATAAAATTAACTAAATTAACCTAATTCTAGACTCTAAGTAATATTCTAGACTCACTAAGACACACTACACTAATAACCGGCAAGTGTACCGATCGACTCTAGTATAGCTACTGTAAGTCCGGATATCGAACCCACGAGACTCTATCGAATTACGCTAACGAATCTATTTCGACTAGACTGACACGGACTGAACTATTTTGTTTGTTTAATGGGGGGGGGGGGGGGTTCTAAAAATCCTAAGAAAGCAACTAAATTAAACTAATTAACTAAGTTAACTAAAACGAATTACTTTGGGTTTTTACTCAGACGGTGGAAACACTACCTAGACTCGAATCCTGGTTGCTTTTAGTTATGGATTTTATTTGAAAGTTGATTATTATGGACCGGGATCGTAAGATACTACACCTCTCGAGTTACCAACTAAGCCTCCTAACCTTTCTCAAGAGTACATTAGGGCACCCTAAAAGCTGTTATGGTTACCGGAAAAGTAGACTCCTTGTCCGGACCTCTAATGATTTATGAAAGTACCCTACAAGACTCTCTCCTTTTCGGGACTCAAGTCAAGGATAAATTTGGGTTCTTAACTAGACTTGTTAGACAACAGCTAACAGGTTAACTTCCTAAGAAGGACCCACCTTACGGTTTAATCGCTTAGACCTAACAGTAACCTCGCACCTTTTAGCTATTGAGAGTTAGTAGAACACTTGATTTTATAAGATTACCGAATATTGCTTTTAAGGTCTATTACGTATTCAACCCTAAAGATTCGTGATTTATTATGTGATATCGACAGTCACCAAAATCTAGAACCTAACACAACTCTATTATGTGATAAAGACCGTCACCAAGAATTATGTAAAATAATAAACAATATTCAAACACAGTCAAGTACGCATACACATCTAGCTAATAATCAAATCGCCTACAATACATAAATAAATCCATAAATACCATAAATTTATAATAAAAATCCAAACTTTATGCAACCATTCATCTCGTCTAGGTAGTAACAGAAATCTAGCCAATCAAAGTCATTGAAACAAACACAATCAATGTATTTTTAAGAAAACAAAACATAGTTGAAGAATAAGAACATGAGGGAAAACACCAGGATGTTAAGAAGACGACCCGAATGATTCTCCGGACTTCCAACCTTCAACCAGCAGCTCTGAATGCTGAAAAATGCTCCAACCATAGCTCCAAGATCGCCCAAAGTATTGCTAATTCATAAGTTAGGGCTTTTCAGTGTTTTATTATGTTTTTATACATTCTACAGCTGAAACCCTTAACCTAATTCGAAGAACTCTGACGAAATAACTCTCTCGCCGGGCGCGAGAGAGATCCTTCTGTTTCTCGCGGGCCGCCACCGCCCAACTGACAATTGCATAAGACTACTGTCAAAATTTCATGTATCCGTACATTGATTAAACAGTAATTTATGACTTAATGACTGTGCTGATTCAAATTAATGACATGAATGCTTTCTGATTATTGACATAATACATACATGTGCATCACATATTGCATGAAGTCATATCATTGTTGCATGCAACACTTTATGATTCAAATGATGCACGAAACAAAGTTAGCACAGTTATCAGACAAATCAAAAATGCTGACGGGAGTTCAGTACTTAGATAGACATGGTATTGAGACACAGAATGAGCCAGAAACCAAGAGTTACACTAGTATAGTGTGTAGGAAAGTGAGGATCATAAAACTGCCTTCCTAGTGATAGTTTAAGTGCCGGAAAGTGCCTAAAACTCACATAAACTGCAGAATTCTGCAAAATCCAGCAAAAATCAGCATTTAAACAACTAAAAATTATGCAGAATTATGGTTTAATGGTCCAGAATACTTCCCTAAGTGTCGGGAATCAAAAGTGTCACAAAGGATAACATAAAGCACAGTAAACTGCATAGTTTAGCACCTTAATGAACCGGTAACCAACCGAACAACCGGACACTGCCCGAAACACCAAATTTTCACTAAAAACATTGTTTTATAATTTCCGAGCTAGTTATGGTCCCCGAACAACATAACACCTATTATAATCACATAACAACTTATAACACTAACTATACATTTGAAATCTAACTAGTAAACTTAACAAGCCATTACAAACTAACTTATACCCCCCCCCCTTCTTGTATACGGTTTCAAGGGTGGCCCCCACCCTTGATTTTATTTGTTTGTTTAATAGATCATGCTCCATACTTTAGAGAACACATGAACCTTTGGATATGCAAGTGCTGGAAGATTATATAATTAACCTCTAGTTTATCATTCTTTCATTTTTCACAAACTCACCACACTTAAAACTCTCTCCTCTCCTTCCTCCAGTCACGGCCGAGGTCAAGGGCCACCAGCACCACCATTTTCATCTCATCTTCATCCATTCTCAAGTTATACAAAGGTGTAAGGAGCTTGATAAAGAAGCTAGGAGCCACTGGAAGGTGAAGGACCTCTCTCACAAGCTATTAACCACCAAGTTCATCATCATCTTCATCTTGAATCTCATCCCTAGCCTTGTGCTAGTAGTAAGACCCATCTAATCTCATTTTACATCTTGTTATGTTGGTTAAAAGTGTGTGTGAAAGACTAATCTTGAATAACATAAAGAATCAAGAACATAATCACTAACATAAAGCTCTAAATCATAATGATCTATGTTGTTTATGTGTATATATGCTTCTTGATTGTTGATTGTTTGTGTTTATGATGTTAAACATCATATGAAACTTGCTAGATTGTGATTAAACACATAATCTAGCAAGATGAGAGGATGATCTTGTGAAAAACCAAGATGAACATCCTCTATGTTCATCATGAACTTGAAAACAAAGATGGTTTTGTGAATGATTATGATCTAAACATAATATAAGTCTTGAACGTGGATGATTTTAAAGATAGTTTTCTCAAGAAACTAAGTTTACTTACAAGATTTACATAAACATGGTTTTTAAAGAAACTAATCACATCAAGTGTGGAAACATGTTATTAACAAGAAAAACTCAAGAAGAATTTTTTTTAGAAAATCAAGTTACAAGTTGTGAAAGTCTAAAATTTACAAGAATGTGATTTATAAACAAATAACTACACTTTAAAGGGTAACTGAGCTTACTTAACACCATACTAAGTTACTACAAATTTTTATAAATTTTCAAGTTCATGAAGTAGTGTAAATGGCTTGATTTTGCACTTGGTAAGTATTGTTTGATTTGTTGATGAATTGTGATGATTTTTAAAAGAAAATGATATGCTTTGAAAGCATGGAAACCTCCATTTTTAAGGGGAAACTATGGCAAAAATTTTCTAGAAATTAAACACTTAGAAAAATATTTTTAAACAAGTGTTTACAAGTGTATTTTAACCATGATTTTTCACATAAAATTTGCAATAAATTTTGTTACAAGAATTACAAATATTGGAGGTTGGTTTTTAATAAATAAAAGTGACTAAATATGTATTTAGGAAAATATATATTTAGATGTCACAATGTGTGTGATTACTTGTATATTATGTGTATTAGTTATATTATTTTAGGACTTGAAATAATATAACTCACCAAAATACCAAGAATTACAATACAAAATATTACCAAAAATTCCAAGAAAATAAATATATAATTTAAACCCAAAAGTTGGAACAAACCGAACAAGGAATATAAACTACAAAATATTCCGGAATTAAATTAATAAGTATATTTTAATAAACGGTATTTTGGGAACCAAGGGAACGAAAATATGATTTTTAAAATAATTACAAAAATATATCATATTTTTGTCAAGAAGAAATTATATTATTTTTTAGTAAAGAAAAATATATATGTTTTCTTGAACAATTAGAAAATATAATATTTTGAGAGAATATATATTTTCCTTAACAAACTTAAAATATATTATTTTTTGGGTGAGAAATGGATTTATAAATATTTTCTAAGTTAAACTTGAAAATATAATATTTTTGAGATTTATATGAAAATATAAATATTTTTGCCAACGGAGAATTATAAATAATGTTCTACAAAAGTTTTATTAAAATATACATATTTTAAGAATATGAATTGGTGATTTTATTGGTTTGAAATAATATTCCGGAAATTTAAACACAAAAATTAAGTATAAGAATACTTAATAAATACAATAAAAATATGTATTCTCGTACATATAAATACACACTGTAATACGCCACCAATACTTGGCAAAAATGCACAAGTCTAAGAATACATGTATAAGTATACCCATCCTTGGGGAAAATATTCTTTGAAGGTTTATAAAACAAACAAGTTAAAATATATTATTTTAACTAATATTCCAAAATTAATTAATAAATATAATTTAATTTAAAATATTTATTATTTTAACAAATAATTATATACTTTGGAATAATATTATGACACCAAGAATTGTAACTCAAAGATACTAAATAAGACTAAAAGTCATGGCACGAACTATCCATCTAATTAACCATAGCACGTGTGTAGGTAGTCGTGCGACCGAAGGAAAGCTTTGAGTTACCGAGTTACGAGACGCAAGACTGTGAGTTCATGTCCCCCTTTTCTTTTAACTATTTTCAGTTTTATAACTTCGGGGGGTGAAATACATGTTACAAAATGTTTACGAACGTTTACATATGGTATGGTTAGCTAAGAAATGAACTGTTAGATCATGTGGGTGGTGGGTACAACGTTTAAGACCATTAATCCTTGTATAAGGACCGAGGGACATGAGTGATAGATCTATTTGGGTGTGGCGATCCCCACCCTTGGGACCGGGATTTGGCCCATGAGGTGACTATGTCTTCCAGCCGGAAGCCCGGTACAAAATCTGCTAGGTTTGAGCCTTCTTGCATCATTAGACACATATTAATGGCCTTGCAAACCATTAATTGATCTGTTTCCTTTATTGCTTTCATACCGGATTTACAAATACATACTTACAATGATTAAAACTTTATTACGAGCTCACATACAAAACACATGAACTCGCTCAACTTTTGTTGATGTTTTCAAACTACATGTATTTCAGGAAACTAATTATGGATCTGGCGGGCGTACAAGGATTTTCAAGTCGTGTCTTCAATAAATGATGTCATCCTGCATTGAAGGGTTTGAATCGTGTATTTTATCCTTGATAGGATACATGGCTCAAAGCCTCGCTTTATTAGTGTCTTTTGTCAAGTTCTTATGGAACTTTAACAATTTGGATGGTTTGTATTATCAATTTGGAGTCTTGGATTTCTATTAAACAACGTTGGTTGTAATGTTTTGAAACTTAATGGATGAACATCGTGGTTTCCATCATATAGTTGTTGTTATGGTTGAATGCAATGATATTAAGCAAGTCACACGTAATCACGCTTTCGCAAATGTCAGGGTGTGACAGTTTGGTATCAGAGATTCGAATGTAGCGAACTAGGATTCTTTCTCGAGTCTAGACTACAATCATTAGGGCTCTCCCACTAAAATATTTTACAACACGTTTTCATTGCATACATAAAACGCCGAGATCCATGGAACAAACGTTTTATAAAAGGAAGGACAAGAAACACAATGCAAGGTCACATTGGTGGTTTAGTATGTATGGGGTAGACTGGGAAAGATAGAAAAGTTTCATGAAGGATAACGTGAATACATGTCTAAGTGATGATTGTCTTATTTGCATATGCTGAGTGTGGTGATTAATATATGTGCACATGTTTTGATTATTATGTCACAGGCACACATGTCATCCTCAGAGAGTGGGTTGTCTGATACCCACGACCCGATGGTAGTCGTTTCGGCCGATGAGATTATGCCTGAGCCGGAGATATTTACGTCAGACACCGAGAGTGATCCCAATATCATGTCCGAGGACGAGGACGACTTCCAGCCGTTCGCGCTACCAGATTTCGGTGATGATTTACCTATTGCCGATGGTTTCCCTGTTGAGGATCCTTTCGATATTCCTGCTCCAGTCCATAATCACCTCATCATTGGTCACCCCGATGGTGAGCACATCGTGGCTCCAATCCTCGATGCCGTTCCTCTTGTGGTCATTCCTCCCGAGGATTGGCCTTTCGATGACTTGTTCGATGACGATATCGATTAGTTTGTAGATGGTCCCCCAGCTGACGCCCAGGGTGACGGGGAGATTGATGAGGATGTTGTAGCTGTCCCTCCTCCTGCTGTTCCTGTCATTGAGATATCTTTTGACCCCAGTTTGCACTCGGTTTCGGACTCCTTTGAGTCTGTGACTTCTTCAGCCTTACGGGCGGCCGGGCTGCAGCTTTATGCTACTGATTCTGACGACAACATCGCTATGTCTGCTGCACGATCCCCTGCTCGTGTCCCCACACCTCCACACGATCCAGAGCCTGCCCCTGAGCTAGCTCCTGTTCCTCTTGGTCAACCTGTTATTGTACCTATTGATCCTGAGCCGATTCCAGATCTGAACCATGTTCCGTTTGGATTACCAGTACCTGCACCTGTTGATCTTCCTCTTGCTGAGCCATTCATTCTTCCACCCCCACCCGCTGATGTTGCTCCCCTCCCTCCTGTAGAGTCTGATTTTCACCGCACTGATTTACCGACTGTTTTCTTACAGGACATCCCTGCACCCCGTCCAGGGGAAGGTACTTTGGGCCAGCCCCCGAGTTATGACCCTTTTGCTTCAGCAGCTTTTCCTCCAATCCCACGTGTGACGCCTTTCACTGCCTTCACATCTACACCGCTTGATGAGCCATTCCGATGGTTCCCGCCATATACTACGCCGATCTCAGACCCCTACCACCCCTCACACTTTGTTGGATACACTCGGGACGAGTTGCTTTTGTCGCTGCAGTTGCAGTTTGAGATTTTGAGTCGCAGAGTTTTGGAGCTCGAGCTGACTCCTCCTCGTCCTCCACCTTTTCCCTGTCAGTCTACTTTTGTCCCTCCACATTCATCGTCATCTCCTTTTGCACATCCACCTGCTGCTCCCGTACCTATTCAGGGTTTTGATGCTCGTTTCCTTACTGTCGAGCAACAAATTAGTTATTTACTTCGTCGTGTCTACGAGCTTGAGGAGGAGCTTGCGCATGCTCGCAGTTTGCTTTTCTTCCCTCCTCCTCCTCCTCCACCATCAGCACAGTAGGTTTTTGGTCTTATGCAGATGCATTACTTTTGGTGAGAGCACTACTATTGAGCCGAGATTGTGAAGACTTTTGAAGACCACTTTTGACCATGTGATTTTTGTATATTGACAGACTTATTGGACAAGGGTAGTGTGACCCTATGTCTCTTTTGATGTGATACACATTGTAAACAATATAACTATGGCTGGTAAATTAATGAAAGCTCAATCGTCATGTTCTCACTAAACACTTTGTTGATTTACATGTTGTGCTATGATTACGTTGTTGCTTGATTGCTTGCTATGATGATTGCTTATATGTATATGTACCTACGACCTCTAGAAAACTATTTATTTATTTAATGAATAAGACCTGACCTATCTGATCTTCTTCTTAGAAGAATGATGCCGCCTCGAAGGAACACCGATACCAACAATCCTCTGCCGACGACAGAGGCGGAATCACAAGAGCGCATCTCACAGGCCATCACACAGCACGAGGCCTTTCGCTCCAAACACAGAGGGGGTACCTCAGGGAATAACCCACCCAACGGTAATGTTTAGTCATCTAAGACACATTTCAATGCGTTTGGACATTTCCAAGTGTTCTTTGCTAATACTTTCTGTGAATGATGTTGCTTGTGTACAGGCTGTACCTATAAGCAGTTTTTGGACTGCAAGCCCCTGAATTTCAACGGAACTAGGGGTGCCGTAGCAATTGTGCGTTGGATTGAGAAGACGGATTCTGTTTTAAGGATGTGCAAATGTGCACCAGAGCATCAAGTCACATACATTTCTGGGCTGTTTCTAGATGGGGCTCTGTCGTGGTGGAACCTTCAGGTTCAGACGTTGGGTGAGGCTGCTGTGTATGTTTTGACGTGGAATGAACTGAAAGAGTTGATGCGTAAAAAGTATTGTTCCCGGGCAGAAATCCAGAAGTTGGAAGCTGAATTTTGGCACTTTCAAATGGAAGGTCCAAAAGTGGCTGAGTAGTTGTCCCTTATTTGGTGGAACCGGAGTTTAAGAGGATAGAACGTTTCATCTGGGGATTGGCACCTCAGATTCTGAACATGGTGACAGCTTCCAAGCCACCAACTATTACTGAGGCAATTGACTTGAGTGTGGCGCTGACCAAAGAAGCCGTCAGATTGGGCAAGTTCTCGATTTCTGAAGCAAAGAAGAAGGAGAGTCATGTAGAGTCGTATGGAGATAACAAGAGAAAGTTTACCAATTTCAAGAAGGGTACTCGGGAAAATAACAACAATGCCAACAAGCGTAGAGATGCTAATCCGCCAGTTGAGGCACAAGCTGGCACTGCAAATGCTGAGAACATAGGAAAAGGGTACATGGGTACCCTACCAAAGTGTGATGTAAGCCAGTTTCATCATGCCGGTCAGTGTTGGTATAGGAAGTGTGGTAACTGTGGAAGGAATGGTCATTATAAGGAAATGTGTTGGTAAGGAGCTGGTCGTGGAAATGGAGGGCAAGGAGGAAATGGGAATGGTAATGGTAACCGTGGTGGTAATGGGAATCAGAATGGTAATCAGAACCGCGGTGGAAACAGGAACCAGGCAGGAAATGGGAACCGTGGTGGACACAATAACAACAACAACCAAGGTGGTAATGGAAATGGACGAGGCCAAGGTTGTTATGGTTGCGGTGATGTAGGGCACTTTAAGCGGGACTGCCCCAAGAATAATCAGGCACGTGGAAGGGTGTTCACAACTGGAGCTAGGGAAGCACGCCAGGATCCAAATGTGGTTACTGGTACGTTCCCTATTAATCAATGTTATGCTTCTGTGCTGTTTGATACTGGTGCCGATTATAGCTTCGTATCTCTAGAATTTAAGAATATACTTGGCTTAGTTTCAAGTAAGTTAGATGTTCCGTACTCGATAGAACTGGCTGATGGAAAGCTAGTAGAAGCTAATGAGGTGATTAGAGGTTGTGTTATAGAGCTTGGAGAGCGTGAGTTTCTGATAGATTTTCTGCCAGTTGATTTGGGAAGCTTCGACGTCGTAGTTGGGATGGATTGGTTGTCTAATAAACATGCAGAGATTGTGTGCCATGAGAAGATTATTCGCATTCCGACGGCGAACGAAGAGACGATCGTGATTCACGGAGAGAAGCATGATACGCCTTTGCGGATCATTAGTTTTTTGAAAGCGAGAAAGTGTCTGCGTAAAGATGTGTTGCCTTCTTAGCTCACATTGTGGATAAGGACGCCGATGAGCCCAAGCTTGAAGAAATTCCTGTGGTAAGGGAATATCCTGAAGTATTCCCCAAAGACTTACCAGGATTACCTCCTCAACGACAAGTCGAATTCCACATTGACTTGGTTCTAGGCGCCGCGCCTGAAGCCAAGGCACCTTATCGACTTGCGCCTTCAGAGATGCAAGAGTTATCCACGCAGCTTCAGGAGTTATTGGACATGGGATTCATAAGGCCGAGCTTCTCGCCTTGGGGAGCTCCAGTGCTGTTCGTCAAGAAGAAGGATGGAAGCTTTCGAATGTGCATCGACTACCGGGAGCTGAACACGTTAACCATCAAGAATCGGTATCCCTTACCGAGGATTGATGATTTATTCGACCAACTTCAAGGATCAAGCTACTATTCCAAGATTGATCTTCGATTGGGTTATCACCAGCTGCGGATTCAAGAATAAAGTATACCGAAGACTGCCTTCAAAACTCATTATGGACATTACGAGTTTCTAGTGATGCTGTTTGGTTTGACTAATGCGCCGGCAGTGTTTATGGATTTGATGAATCGGGTTTGCAAGCCATATCTCGATAAATTTGTGATCGTATTTATCAATGATATTTTGATTTATTCACGGACGAAGGAGGATCATGAACAACACCTCAGAGCCATCCTAGAGCTGTTAAAGAAGGAAAAGCTCTACGCTAAGTTCTCGAAGTGTGAGTTTTGGATACGTGAGGTACAGTTCCTCGGTCACGTAGTAAACGAGAATGGTATTCATGTGGATCCCATGAAGATCGAGGCAATCAAGAACTGGGAAACTCCGAAGACACCGACCGAGATCCGACAGTTTTTGGGTTTAGCAGGGTACTATCGCAGGTTCATCGAGAATTTCTCCAAGATAGCTCAACCGTTGACCTCCTTTACTCAAAAGGACAAGAAGTACAAATGGGGAGATAAACAAGAAGAAGCTTTTCAGCTGCTAAAGAATAAGCTATGCGATGCACCTATATTATCCCTACCCGAAGGCACCGACGACTTCGTGGTATATTGTGACGCCTCGCGTCAGGGACTGGGTTGCATGTTCATGCAACGCCAGAAGGTTATCGCTTATGCTTCACGTCAACTGATGGTCCATGAGAAGAACTATACCACTCATGATTTTGAGCTAGGTGTAGTGGTATTTGCATTGAAGATCTGGCGACATTATCTGTATGGTACTCGATGTACTATTTTTACGGATCAGAAGAGCCTTCAACACATATTTGATTAGAAAGAGCTTAATATGAGACAGCGACGATGGGTTGAGTTGTTAAACGATTATGACTGCGAGATCAAGTATCATCCAAGAAAGGAGAATGTGGTAGCAGGCGCCTTAAGCCGAAAGGAAAGAATCAAGCCCATAAGGGTTAGGGCTTTAGAAATGATTATTCAGACGGATCTCACTTTGCATATTCGTGTGGCGCAAAGAGAAGCCCTGAAGAAAGAAAACCTTAAGGCGGAATATCTCCGAGGAATGGAGAAGAAGTTGACGCCTAACGAGGAAGGAACCTTGTACTTCATGGGACGTATATTGGTTCCGCTTTATGGTGGTATTAGAGAGGTTATTTTCGATGAAGCTCATAAATCGAGGTACTCGATCCATCCAGGATCGGACAAGATGTACCAAGATCTGAAGGATTACTATTGGTGGCCAAGACTTAAGAGTGATGTTACCATTTATGTTGGGAAGTGCCTAACTTGTGCCAAGGTAAAGGCCGAGTATCAGAAGCCCTCAGGACTGCTGCAACAGCCAGAGATACCCATGTGGAAGTGGGAACATATTTCGATGGACTTCATAACAAAGTTACCCAGGACTCCCAGAGGTCATGACATGATTTGGGTAATAGTGGACCGATTGATAAAGTCTGCGCACTTCTTACCGATTCGAGAGAAAGATAGCACTGGTAAGCTAGCCGAGCTTTATCTCAGGGAGATAGTAGCATGTCATGGAGTGCCTATCTCGATAATATCTGATAGAGATGGACGGTTTGTGTCAAGGATTTGGCAATCCTTTCAAGAAGGTTTTGGTTCTCGGTTGAATCTGAGTACAACTTTTCACCCGCAGACTGACGGACAGAGCGAAAGAACTATTCAGACGCTGGAAGATATGCTCCACGCTTGTGTAATGGATTTAGGTGGCAGTTGGGATACTCATCTACCTCTGGTTGAGTTTTCCTACAACAACAGCTACCATACAAGTATTCAAGCATCACCGTTCGAGGTTCTCTATGGACGTAAATACCGCTCACTGTTGTGTTGGGCAGATGCTGTTGATAGACAAATGGTTGGCCCCGAACTGGTCCAAGAAACAACTGATAAGATCATGCAGATCTGAGAGAACATCAAGGCAGCTCGTGATCGATAGAAGAGTTACGCGGATCAAAGTCGAAAACCCTTGGAATTTGAAGTAGGTGATATGGTTTTGTTAAAAGTCTCACCTTGGAATGGTGTAGCGCGTTTTGGGAAACGTGGCAAGTTAAACCCACGTTATATTGGGCCATTCAGAATATTAGAAAGGGTTGGTGCCGTAGCATATAAGTTGGAGCTACCAGAGGAACTACAGGGTGTTCATGATACATTCCATGTATCCAATCTGAAGAAAAGTCCAACTCAAGAGACAGTTATCACCCATGCGGATGAAGTGCATATAAACGACACTCTCAACTTCACAGAAGAACCTGTTGAGGTTAAGACAAGAAAGTTAACAAGACTCGGAGGAGTAGTGTTAAGTTGGTCAAGGTTCGATCGAATGCACGTCACGGCCCAGAGTTTACTTGGGAACGTGAAGATCGAATGAAATCAAAGTACCTACATTTGTTCCCTAACTCCCCTGCAACCATTAGTGCAGCTTAAAATTTCGGGACGAAATTTTCTTAACGGGGGGAGAATGTGACAACTGTCAAAATTTCATGTATCCGTACATTGATTAAACAGTAATTTATGACTTAATGACTGTGCTGATTCAAATTAATGACATGAATGCTTTCTGATTATTGTCATAATACATACATGTGCATCACATATTGCATGAAGTCATATCATTATTGCATGCAACACTTTATGATTCAAATGATGAACGAAATAAAGTTAGCACGGTTATCAGACAAATCAGAAATGCTGACGGGAGTTCAGTACTTAGACAGACATGGTATTGAGACACAGAATGAGCCAGAAACCAAGAGTTACACTAGTATAGTGTGTAGGAAACTGAGGATCATAAAACTGCCTTTCTAGTGATAGTTTAAGTGCCGAAAAGTTCCTAATACTCACATTAACTGCAGAATTCTGCAAAATTCAGCAAATATCAGCATTTAAACAACTAAAAATTATGCAGAATTATGGTTTAATGGTCCAGAATACTTCCCTAAGTGTCGGGAATCAAAACTCTCACAAAAGGTAACATAAATCACACTTCCCTAAGTGTCGGGAATCAAAACCGGACACTACCCGAAACACCAAATTTTCACTTGAAGCATTTTTTTATCATTTCTGAGCTAGTTATGGTCCCCGAACATCATAACACCTATTATAATCACATAACAACTGATATCACTAACTATATATTTGAAATCTAACTAGTAAACTTAACAAACCATTACAAACTAACTTATACCCCCCCCCCCTCTTGTATACGGTTTCAAGGGTGGCCCCCACCCTTGATTTTATTTGTTTGTTTAATAGATCATGCTCCATACTTTAGAGAACACATGAACCATTAGATATGCAAGTGTTGGAAGATTATATAATTAACCTCTAGTTTATCATTCTTTCATTTTTCACAAACTCATCACACTCAAAACTCTCTCCCTCTCCTTCCTCCACTCACGGCCGAGGTCAAGGGCCACCACCACCACCACCATTTTCATCTCATCTTCATCCATTCTCAAGTTATACAAAGGTGTAAGGAGCTTGATAAAGAAGCTAGAAGCCATTGGAAGGTGAAGGACCTCTCTCACAAGCTATTAACCACCAAGTTCATCATCATCTTCATCTTGAATCTCATCCCTAGCCTTGTGCTAGTAGTAAGACCCTTCTAATCTCATTTTACATCTTGTTATGTTGGTTAAAAGTGTATGTAAAAGACTAATCATAAAGAACATAAAGAATCAAGAACATAATCCCTAACATAAAGCTCTAAATCATAATGATCTATGTTGTTTATGTGTATATATGATTCTTGATTCTTGATTGTTTATTTGTGTTTATGATGTTAAACATCATATGAAACTCGCTAGATTGTGATTAAACACATGATCTAGGAAGATGAGAGGATAATCTTGTGAAAAACAAAGATGAACATCCTTTATGTTCATCATGAACTTGAAAAAAAAAGATGGTTTTGTGAATGATTATGATCTAAACATAATATAAGTCTTGAACATGGATGATTTTAAAGATAGTTTTCTCAAGAAACTAAGTTTACTTACAAAATTTACATAAACATGGTTTTGAAAGAAAATAATCACATTTTTAGTGATTAATCAAGTGTAGAAACATGTTATTAACAAGAAAAAATCAAGAAGAAATATTTTTAGAAAATCAAGTTACAAGTTGTGAAAGTATAAAATTTACAAGAATGTGATTTATAAATAAATAACCACACTTTAAAGGGTAACTAAGCTTACTTAACACCATACTATGTTACTACAATTTTTTATAAATTTTCAAGTTCATGAAGTAGTGTAAATGGCTTGATTTTGGCACTTGGTAAGTATTGTTTGATTTGTTGATCAATTGTGATGATTTTTAAAAGAAAATGATATGCTTTGTAAGCATGGAAACATCCATTTTTAAGGGGAAACTATGGCAAAAATTTTCTAGAAATTAAACACTTAGAAAAATATTTTTAAACAAGTGTTTACAAGTGTATTTTAACCATGGTTTTTCACATAAAATTTGCCATAAATTTTGTTACAAGAATTACAAATATTGGAGGTTGGTTTTTAATAAATAAAAGTGTCTAAATATGTATTTAAGAGAATATATATTTAGATGTCACAATGTGTGTGATTACTTGTATATTATGTGTATTAGTTATATTATTTTAGGACTTGAAATAATATAACTCACCAAAATACCAAGAATTACAATACAAAATATTACCAAAAATTCCAAGAAAATAAATATATAATTTAAACCCAAAAGTTGGAACAAACCGAACAAGGAATATAAACTACAAAATATTCCGGAATTAAATTCATAAGTATATTTTGATAAACGGTATTTTGGGAACCAAGAGAATGAAAATGTGATTTTTATAATTAATATATCATATTTTTGTCAAGAAGAAATTATATTATTTTTGAGTAAAGAAAAATATATATGTTTTCTTGAACAATTAGAAAATATAATATTTTTAGAAAAAATATATATTTCCTTAACAAACTTAGAATATATTATTTTTTGTGGTGAAAATGGATTTATAAATATTTTCTAAGTTAAACTTGAAAATATACTATTTTTGATATTTATATGAAAATATAAATATTTTTGCCAAGGGAGAATTATAAATAATGTTCTACAAAAGTTTTCTTAAAATATACGTATTTTAAGAATATGAATTGGTAATTTTATTGGTTGGAAATAATGTTCCGGAAATTTAAATACAAGAATTAAGTATAAGAATACTTAATAAATACAATAAAAATACGTATTCTCATACGTATAAATACACACTGGAATACGCCACCAATACTTGGCAAAAATGCACAAGTCTAAAGAATACATGTATAAGTATACCCATCCTTGGGGAAAATATTCTTTGAAGGATTATAAAACAAACAAGTTAAAATATATTATTTTAACTAATATTCCAAAATTAATTAATACATATAATTTAAATTAAAATATTTATTATTTTAGCAAATAATTATATACTTTGGAATGATATTATGACACCAAGAATTGTAACTCAAAGATACTAAATAAGACTAAAAGTCAAGGCACGACCTATCCGTCTAATTAACCATAGCGTGTGTGTAGGTAGTCGTGCGACCGAAGGAAAGCTTTGAGTTACCGAGTTACGAGACGCAAGACTGTGAGTTCATGCCCCCTTTTCTTTTAACTGTTTTCAGTTTTATAACTTTGGAGGTGAAATACATGTTATAAAATGTTTACAAACGTTTACATATGGTATGGTTAGCTAAGGAATGAACTGTTAGATCATGTGAGTGGTGGGTACAACGCTTAAGACCATTAATCCTCGTATAAGGACCAAGGGACATGAGTGATAGATCTATTTGGTTGTTGCGAGCCCCACCCTTGGGACCGGGATTTGGCCCATGAGGTGACTATGTCTTATAGCCGGAAGCCCGGTACAAAATCTGCTAGGTTTGAGCCTTCCTGCATCACTACACACATATTAATGGCCTTGCAAACCATTAATTGATCTGTTTCCTTGATTGCTTTCATACCGGATTTACAAATACATACTTACAATGATTACAAGTTTATTACGAACTCACATACAAAACACATGAACTCGTTCAGCTTTTGTTGATGTTTTCAAACTACATGTATTTCAGGAAACTAAATATGGATCTGGCGGGCGTACAAGGATTTTCAAGTCGTGTCTTTAATAAATGATGTCATCCTACATTGAAGGGTTTGAATCGTGTATTTTATCCTTGATAGGATGCATGGTTCAAATCCTCGCTTTATTAGTGTCTTTTGTCAAGTCCTTATGGAACTTTAAACAATTTGGATGGTTTGTATTATGAATTTGGAGTCTTGGATTTCTATTAAACAATGTTGGTTGTAATGTTTTGAAACTTAATGGATGAACATCGTGGTTTCCATCATATAGTTGTTATTATGGTTGAATGCAATGATATTAAGCAAGTCACACGTAATCACGCTTCCGCAAAAGTCAGGGTGTGACATTGCAAACCTTTAAGTCTCTCGTCGGGCGCGAGAGACACCTTTTTCTATGTAGCGGGCCGCCAGAAACCATCTTTTCAGAAATTTCAATCTGTTTCAGCTCCCTAGCTCTCCAACACATTCCAGGACTTGGCTTTTCTATAATTTAACTCGTTTAATGCAATTTCCAGCAGTTTAAATGCTAAGACCTACAAAACGCAAATTGATCAACAGTATGCAAATTCTAACGAAAACTAGACTATAACTAACGGAAAACTATACAAACTATACCCGAATAAAGGATGTATTTTACAATACATCAGTGTCTATCAGATGAAATGCTTATTGTTCCTTTTAATCGATGATTAGCTACGCTTCATTGAGGAACCGGTTGCGATCATGGATCGAGAAATCAAAACCCTCAAGCGTAGCAAGATACCAATAATCCGAGTTCGTTGGAACTCACGTCGTGGCCTAGAGTTTACCTGGGAATGGGAAGACCAGATGATGCGCAAGTATCCCCAATTGTTTACAAACAATACTTCCAGCACTGAGACTACTACTGAATTTCGGGACGAAATTCCAAACCAACAGGGGATGATGTGACACCCCGCGGAAACTTTTAACCTTAACTAGCTCGTCAGTGGCTGCGCACTAAATTTCAGGATGAAATTTCCTTGAACTTGGGGATAATGTGACACTTCGGGTTTTCCTGCACATTTCATTTTATGTTGAGATTATGAGAAGTTAATTATGTGAATATAATGAACGAAATTTATATCATAATTGTTGTTTAATATATGTATGTATACGCATGAATGATTGTGTGTATTGTGCAAATTATAGTTAAAAAGGAAAAACCCATCCGCACACCCTGTTCATCCCTGTACAATGTTCCCTGATTGCTGTAACACCCCAAAAATGGGTTTGGTAATCAAACCACGTTAATAGTAAAGACGGGTAAAATACCGTTAGTGGTAAAAATTAACCCGGTAAATATTAGGATTTAAATAAATAAACTTGATGTTAATTAAAAAGGAGGATAAATACTTTGAGAAAACAAAGTATATAGAAGGCTCGAGTTAACGGGACTTAAAATAAAACGGGTTATGACTTCCCGAACCCACTAAGTGACTAGGAATATTAACCTAGTTAGTTATGTGTTGTTAGTGTAACAACCCGCACTTTCGTGCATTGTTACTACTCGCTACACTCGTTACGCCTAGCACTAGAGATTCGGATCATAATGTAACTATATCGCATCTATCGCTATTCGAAGGATAATCGCACATTATCGCATGTACTATCACTATCACATCACATTTGCACTTGCTGACAACTACGGAGATGTCAAGTGAGGACCAATTCTACCCACCTTGACAGCCGTAATGCGTCGCAGTGCAACTCATTACTCGAAACACAATAACGTTCACGATGACATCGAGAGAGGACCTATTCTACCCTCCTCGATGACCGTGAAGCGTCGCAAGTAATTGCATATTCGAAACGAAACCCGGACTGTTGTAGCGCAACTTTAAAATATAGATACGTAAATACGACCCCTAGTGATTTTATATATATAAAAATATAATAATACAAATTAAATATAGGAAAGCGCGTACCCCAAAAACTATCGCAACACTCAAAATGGTGAAATTCCCCGTGCCAAAACTCAACCGGAGTGGCCATCCGAACGGATAGGCCATCCGAACGGATTGCCATCCGAACGGATTGCCATCCGAACGGATTGCCATCCGACCCAGCACTCCCAGCCTTCTCTGTTGCCTATAAATAGAATGTCACATCACTTGAACAGTGAAGTGACAACTCTCACTCGGCCAGCACGCTCTTGAACCCTTTTCTCTCGATTCCTCGCGATTCCGGTAAGATCTCAAACTAAAACTTGTACTTCTATGATCTACACCCAATTCTACACCATTCTATCTTTTAAAATCCAACTTTTAACCACGAAATCTACTGATTTGAGGTGTTTAAAGATGATGCCACAAGAGTTCATATGAACTTCAAAGTGTGACCTCATCCCACCATAAACGGCTCAGATCTGGGTGATTCCACATGTTTTTATAACAAATCTCACCTAAAAGTTTTGTATCGAATCAAAGTACTATGCGATTTCGAGATAAACATGAGAAACCGTCAAGAACGGCCAGATCCGATGAAACGGGGTGGTTCCCGGCCGTTAGAACTGGTCGGAACGGAGGAAATCTCATCTGTTAATACGATATCACACCACCTCAGCCAAAACCATCAAGAACGGTCAATCAGGGATGGGAATATACAGTTGTCAACCAGCCGAACATGTCATCCGATCGGATAACATGCCATCCGACCGGATAACATGTCATCCGAACGGATAACATGCTAACCGATCGGATAACATGTCATCCGAACGGATAACATGCTAACCGACCGGATAACATGTCATCCGAATGGATAACATGCTAACCGACCGGATGTCTGTCATCCACACAACCTATCGTCCGACCGGATGTCCATCATTCGACCCAAACCACTGTCACCCGACCCAAAGAGTTGTTGTCCGACCGGATGAGCACCATCCGACTGGACAACAGTCATGATGATACTATTCCCGTTTAAACCGTGCATCGCTTACAATACCATTCAATGTTTAACGCAGCCGTACTCTAAACCGATTCAATCAAATTGTGCTCTCGCTAAACACGCACTGTGAGTATACTTGAACCCCCTTTTAATTGCATTTTTGGGTGTAACATACGTTCCTAGCAAATCGAACATATCAAACGGATTATTCAATCAATCGAATTATCACTTGCGAATAACTGTTATGCATAGATATACGTGATGCTAGTTCCATATATGCTAGGACTTATACTCACGACGTCCCACCACGACTAGTATAGTACTATTGCGTCCGACGGGGTCTAGTTTGCCATCGCGTATTCGAGCATCGAGGACTTAGTTGGTAGTATCAGCCTTGTGAGTATATATGTCGTGTGTTACGTTTATGCATGTGGAAATTCGCAATATCTTTTATCTATTACGCTATACATATCAAACATGTATACTCGCCAATACTTTTGTATTGACAAATATTTTAACGTATGGTGCAGGCTGATCGCAGGCTATTTCAAATCAAGCTAGGAAGTCTAGAAACTCAACTAAAATCTAGGTTGTCGAGTTTGTATTGTTCGAGAGGACAAGAAATCTGTGATAACTTATGTGATTGTATTATTTGTTAGTATGGGATAATGAATGTAATAAATATTATCGCAATATAGTTGTTATGGATTCTCTTGAGCAATCTGATTCGCCTAGTGTCGCACCCCGATGATTCCGCCATCGGTTGGGGTGTGACAGATTGGTATCAGAGCCATAACTATAGGGAATTAGGCAAGACTCGACCTAGTCCGGGTCGACGTCTTAGAAATTGACCTACTTGATACTCTCGATCGAACCCAGTAGGGTTTGTATCGGGCCTACTTGATACTCTCGATCGAAATTATTAAAAGCTACAACTTTGTGTGAACACCGCATACTACAGCTTCACACGAAGAAGACTTTCCTAAGGCCTGAATATTACTTAGCCTTTCCTAAGGCCAACACAATACACGCGTTTTCGAGAATACTTGCATAACGAAACCGAGTGATCCAGTCGAGACCAGGTGTGAAAGCCAAGAACTCTCGACAGGATTGCTCACTCAGCGCATTTTCTAGCACGAGAACCTTTTATTGAGTTAGGAGTGACATCCACATCTCGACGAAGGTCTCCATTTCGAAATCTAGTGGAACTCCCGAAGTTGTTCGAAGAGCATAACCACAATCAGGAACGAAGTTGTTAAGTCAGGGGTGAAACCCGAACCTTAATAAGCCGTTCCACTCTCTATAAATTGGTTTTCAAGAAGCTCTCACCAAGGACTCGACTATCACGATAACTCGAGCCACGCGAAGACTAGGAGGACGAATGCCATGAGCTGCATCCCAGTGGAAGCATGAGCCCTCTAGGACAACACGCGTGCACGAACTTGTTAGATGTAGTTGGGTTACCTTGGGTAGTCGACGCCTAAACACCCAGGGCACTCTATCTATTTTCTAACGTATGGCTCGCCGATTTTACAACTGGTTGGAACTTATTTACGCTTGTGTGTTTACATTTTGAAACTTTACGCCTTATCGATTTTTCCATTATTCGATTTTCGCTCCCTGCTTTATCAACGCACAAATCACACAACCATCGCTTTCTCACCTCAACGCGTCCTCACAAGTTCTAAATCGACCTGTATGTGTATGATTACAAATTACATTTATATAAATATATATACATACGTATAAGCAAACAAGTCATTTTGTGAGAACTTAGGAATTTCGTGTCTCCTATGTGGCTCCTATGTGATTTCGCATTACCATTATATTATCGCATCAAGTTTTGAATGCGCTCAATCGTATCGCAAAACTCAAAAATCATTATGATCGAATCTCACTCCAAGTCTCTTCCTGTCTAGATGCCTTCCAACAACTCTACTTCGAGGATGTCAGCAAGGAGACGAGCCAAACGAAGGGACGAGAAGAGGATCGCCTCCATTGTGGTCAAGGGAGTGGCCAAAATGATTCCCCAGATCGTCGCTCAAGTGCACTCTCTTAGCAACCCTCGAGCTTCGGAGGACGTCAAGACAAAATAGCCGCAATCTACTTTTCTTTACAAACACTTCAAAGCTTGTGATCCGATGGAGTTCACGGGTGAAGGAGGTGTATCTCAACTACTCCGGTGGTTCGACTCTATCAAAGTTACCCTTCTTCAAAGTGGGTGTCCCGATAGTTTCCGTACCACTTACGCTACTGGAGTATTTCAATCGCGAGCACTCGACTGGTGGACCGCCGAACGAAACAAACGTGGGACCTCTGCAGCTTACGCTCTCTCTTGGGATGAGCTGAAAGAGTTCATGAAGAAAGAGTATTGTCCTCCTCACGAAATTCAGAAGCTAGAAGACGAATTCTGGAAAATCAAGCAAGTCAGAGATGACAACGCTGACTACACCGCAAGGTTCAAACGGCTTAGCGTAATCTGCCCAAGTCAAGTCAACACTCCAGAAAAAGCCATTCCGAAGTACATTTGCGGCTTGCCTGAGTGTGTGGGTGATTTTGTCGAAGCTGGAAGACCTGCTACCATCGAAGAAACCTACCGCTTAGCCGCAGAAATCAACAACAAACGACTCATGGAAGGGTTTTTCTCCAAGAACCCCGTCAAGCAAACTTATCAAGCAATCGTCATTAATTCTTCAGATGATCCTGTCAATGATTCTTCTGACGAGTCTGCCAATGATTCTTCTGACGAATCTGCCGACGAATCTTCTGACGAAGCTGCTGACGGATATTCCGATGACTCGACCAAAGATTCTGCAAGCTAGTCCTCCGACGAATCCTTCAACGACGACATCTCATCGCAAGACACTGACAAACCCAGCCGCAAACGAAAGAGTTCAAGCCTGAACTCATCAACAACCGAACTGCTGCAACCAAAGCCTCTCCGAGCAGTACCGGTGTTTCCAAAACGAGCTTACACTGGAGCTCATCCCCAGTGTTACTCATGTACTTATCATCATCCAATTGGGGCTGACTGTCGTTATTGCAATAACTGCAACCGCTACGGTCACTTCACCCGCAACTGCCGCATCGAACCGCGAACCTGAGTACAACAACAACAACAACAACAACAACAACAGTTCCAGCAAAAGTCTTCAACACCAAACATCTAGCAAGCGTAGGATAATGTTGTAACGATACGATTTTCGACGTTTACTTTTAAGAATTGAACCTACTCTATTACTCGATGTTGCCACTGTGTGTAACGTTAACTCTCACTTCCGTTTCCTCTTTCACTCTCTAGTCGTCGCACTTAGACTAGAATTACACATATACTATATACTATATCACGAAATAATGTGTTTTACCCTCACTACACTCTTAGAAAGAGGTACGATAAACGTGCAAGGAACGATTAATCACGGGTGTACACAGGATTATTTGGGTCAGTGCACGGAGATCGTAGTGAATTCTAAGGTGCCGTAAGCGTTACGACGAAGTACGACACCAAACCACGGGATTTAAGTAGTAGGGGTCAAGCAAGGTGTGCTTTATCATACTACCGAAGTTTCGTGAAGAAAGTGCCACGTGGAGTTGAACGTTATTAGACCTATTATACTATTGTGATTATTTTCAACACACTACACTCAATCGCAAGGCGTAACAATTGAATCGCATCACTGCGAGACTTTTCGTAAGTCTGCGAACGCAATGCAATCGCCTCATCGATAGACCTTGGTGGGTCTACCCCGCAGGGAAATTGCAGCAACGCAAGACTGGTCGTAAGTCCACACCGCAACTCAATCGCAGTTTTGCTAGAATCTATCGCATTATTGCTTAAATCTATCTCGCAATCGCTATTGTCTATTATGTGTATCTCGCAATCTCTATCGCTTATTATGTGAACCTCTTTCGCTTATTATGTGAATCTATATCGCTTGCTGTGTATCAATCTAGCGCTATCGCCTACCGTTAATCTGTGATATTTGTGTTAAGTTAGCATACATGACATCGCTTCACGAGATGAAGTTCATATGGTTAAAGCAAGGTCTTTTAGTCATATCAGCAGGCTTTCGTGGAAAAAGGCCATGTGGGGTCTAATGTTAGTAAATTTGTGGTGTTGATCAATCCAACGAATCACATAAATCGTGCGTATTTCCATCACTAACGATGTAACAACTGTCACTTATCGTTCGTCGGTTGTCGCTATCGCGTAACGCTTATCGCAAATTCGTCTATCGCCACCGTCATCGCTTGTGTTGTGTTGGTGTTATTCGCTTAATCGTCTATTTGCTTATCGCTTATCATTACTTGTGTTACGTGAGCACACCTGACATCGATTCACGAAACTGATCTAGTATGGTTGGAACATGGTAAATACATCGCTGGTACTTCCTATATGTATAAGTGATTCAGCCATACTAGCAAACCTTCGTGGGCAGATGCCATGTGGGACTTAGCGTTGGTTAAATTTTAAAGTTATGAAGGCTAAAGCGAATCGCATTACTCGCTTATCGTGTATCGCGTATCGCTTATTCGCTTATCGCATACCGCTCATCGCTCGTCGCTCATCGCTTGGTATTCATCGCAGTCTGTGTGGTATTAGTATGCATGACATCGCTTCACGGGACAAAACTAACCTGGTCGAACGTGGTGTTCCGCCATGTTAACAAACTCTCGTGGAAACGTGCCATGTGGGTTTAATGTGGGATCTAATCGATATCGCGCTATTCGCTTATCGTTTATCGCTCGACGCCTATCCAGACACGACACATCAATGTTTCCTGTCACCAGGCTACTCGCACACGCTGTCATAGCTACGTTCGTAATTCAACTCGCTTGTTTAACCTATTCGATCCTCTCTACAACTCGGTCCGACTTCCTATCGATTGGACCGAGGTAGAGTAATTCTATCTGTGTCATATCGGCACACATGACACCGCATCACGAAACAAAAGTAATATGGAGAAACATGGTGGATACGCCGCTGGTACTTCCTATATATAAGTGTTTTAACCATATTACCAAATTTTTCGTGAGAAAGTGCCATGTGGGGCTTGATGATTAATTAACTTTTCAAACTGTTAAAAATTGATTTTTATAAAAAAAATTTAAAACCATTGGACAAGTGGAATTTCCTCACAATGTGGAGGTAACATCGAATTAGCTTAACTCCATGCCCAAGGGAAGTCTCATAAGTCCAGTTTTTCTTTAAAAACTTTTGCAACAACAAAACGAAATCCTTCTTAAGACATTGGTTCGACATCGAGTTCAGCTTGAACCCATGTCCTAGGAGAGTTTCCGTAACCCCAGTTTTCATTTTCGAATTCCTTAAAATGTTTAAAACCTAAACTTTCTTGCAACGTTGGTTAACATCGACTCGGTTGACCCTATGCTATAAGAAAAATTTTCAAGATTTCCTTCCAAATTTCTTTTAAATATCTAAAAACGAACGTTTCTTGCAACGTTGGTTAACAATCGACTCAGTTAACCCTACGTTATGAGAAACCTTTCAAGCTCTTTAAAAATTTCAATCGCATCGAACTTACAAATTCTTCGCGACTCGAGGTACTCTTGAAATGCCAACTCGTGGGATGCTCCTTTTGTCATTACGTCGCTTCTCGCTATCGCGGTCGATCTCTCTTACTTGAAACGTTCTCGCTTGTCAACTCTCACCCGATTAACTCGCTGTATCACTACTCATACGGGATCAACTCTTAAAAAGTCTACCTGTTGGATTAATTTCGGGACGAAATTTCCTAAAGCAGGGGAGACTGTAACAACCCGCACTTTCGTGCATTGTTACTACTCGCTACACTCGTTACGCCTGGCACCAGAGATTCGGATCATAATGTAACTATATCGCATGTATCGCTATTCGAAGGATAATCGCACATTATCGCATGTACTATCACTATCACATCACATTTGCACTTGCTGACAACTACGGAGATGCAAGTGAGGACCAATTCTACCCACCTTGACAGCCGTAATGCGTCGTAGTGCAACTCATTACTCGAAACACAATAACGTTCACGATGACATCGAGAGAGGACCTATTCTACCCTCCTCGATGACCGTAAAGCGTCGCAAGTAATCGCATATTCGAAACGAAACCCGGACTGTTGTAGCGCAACTTTAAAATATAGATACGTAAATACGACCCCTAGTGATTTTATATATATAAAAATATAATAATACAAATTAAATATAGGAAAGCGCGTACCCCAAAAACTATCGCAACACTCGAAATGGTGAAATTCCCCGTGCCAAAACTCAACCGGAGTGGCCATCCGAACGGATAGGCCATCCGAACGGATTGCCATCCGAACGGATGGGCCATCCGACCCAGCACTCCCAGCCTTCTCTGTTGCCTATAAATAGCATGTCACATCACTTGAACAGTGAAGTGACAACTCTCACTCGGCCAGCACGCTCTTGAACCCTTTTCTCTCGATTCCTCGCGATTCCGGTAAGATCTCAAACTAAAACTTGTACTTCTATGATCTACACCCAATTCTACACCATTCTATCTTTTAAAATCCAACTTTTAACCGTGAAATCTACTGATTTGAGGTGTTTAAAGATGATGCCACAAGAGTTCATATGAACTTCAAAGTGTGACCTCATCCTACCATAAACGGCTCAGATCTGGGTGATTCCACATGTTTTTATAACAAATCTCACCTAAAAGTTTTGTATCGAATCAAAGTACAGTGTGATTTCGAGATAAACATGAGAAACCGTCAAGAACGGCCAGATCCGATGAAACGGAGTGGTTCCCGGCCGTTAGAACTGGTCGGAACGGAGGAAATCTCATCTGTTAATACGATATCACACCACCTCAGCCAAAACCATCAAGAACGGTCAATCAGGGGTGGGAATAAACAGTTGTCAACCAGCCGAACATGTCATCCGACCGGATAACATGCCATCCGACCGGATAACATGTCATCCGAACGGATAACATGTCATCCGAACGGATAATATGCTAACCGACCGGATGTCTGTCATCCACACAACATATCATCCGACCGGATGTCCATCATTCGACCCAAACCACTGTCACCCGACCCAAAGAGTTGTTGTCCGACCGGATGAGCTTATCCGACCGGATGAGCACCATCCGACTGGACAACAGTCATTATGATACTATTCCCGTTTAGACCGTGCATCGCTTACAATACCATTTAATGTTTAACGCAGACGTACTCTAAACCGATTCAATCAAATTGTGCTCTCGCTAAACACGCACTGTGAGTATACTTGAACCCCCTTTTAATTGCATTTTTTGGTGTAACATACGTTCCTAACAAATCGAACTTATCAAACGGATTATTCAATCAATCAAATTATCACTTGCGAATAACTGTTATGCATAGATATACGTGATGCTAGTTGCATATATGCTAGGACTTATACTCGTGACGTCCCACCACGACTAGTATAGTACTATTGCCCGACGGGGTCTAGTTTGCCATCGCGTATTCGAGCATCGAGGACTTAGTTGGTAGTATCAACCTTGTGAGTATATATGCCGTGTGTTACGTTTATGCATGTGGAAATTCGCAATATCTTTTATCTATTACGCTATACATATCAAACCTGTATACTCGCCAATACTTTTGTATTGACAAATATTTTAACGTATGTTGCTGTCTAGATCGCAGGCTATTTCAAATCAAGCTAGGAAGTCTAGAAACTCAACTAAAATCTAGGTTGTCGAGTTTGTATTGTTCGAGAGGACAAGAAATCTGTGATAACTTATGTGATTGTATTATTTGTTAGTATGGGATAACGAATGTAATAAATATTATCGAAATATAGTTGTTATGGATTCTCTTGAGCAATCTGATTCGCCTAGTGCCGCGCCCCGATGATTCCGCCATCGGTTGGGGTGTGACAGTAAGAACAATAAAGGAAACTAGAAATAGTTAAACCTTTTATAAAAACAAAACATGAGGGGCTAATAGTGTCAACTGGAGGAAACTTATTTATTAAAACTAAAAATAAAACACAACACACACTTGGTAAGTGTGTGTGTGTGCGCAGGAAACGATCAGGAGCACCAGGGGGTTCTTTCAAAACCCTAAATCTCATGAAATCCAGCAAAATCAAGGAGAAATCGAGCAAAGAAATTAGGGCTTTAACTAAAATCGTGATCACCAAGCTAAGGGGATCGTAAGGTATGTCGAATTTTTGATATTTATGAAGTTGAGAATTCTTGATGTGCATGAGAAATTCGAAATTGATGTTGCATGATTGTGGTATGGATGATATTGAAGTGAAATAGTGTTTAGGAGTAAACCCTAGACAAGAATATATTGAAATCATGCCTAGCTCAAGTAAATTTAGATCTTGTTGATGCTAAATTCATGTATGAGATGTTTTTAGGGTTTTGATTGCTAAAAATTAGTGTTATGATGTCAAGAACATGCTTAAATTGAAAGCTGAATGCAAACAGCTCCTGATCAGAATTTATAGCCAACTTGTATTGGCTGTAACCTGAACAAAACATGACAAAAAAATGTCTTTCTTGAGTCTAAAATGTAATTCCAGGAAATATCTTTAAAACCCCACTGGAATCGCATTTTTTCGACAAAAATTGAGCGTTTTATGAATTTTTCAGTATCAAAGGTTCAAGCTGCGTTTTCTGGCAGAATTTGCAGCCCATTACGAATGTCATAACTCAATTTAGGAATTTATTTATGATCTCAAATTTTTACTGTAGATAGTTTTAAGCGATTAAAAGAATCTCCAATTGGAATTTCGTCAATCGGATAAACGAGGAATTTTTAATGAATTTTTCCCTAAGCTGCAGTCAGAAGTGATGAATCTGATTGCAGCTTAGTAAATGAATTTTTACGAATTTTTAGTAAAGAGTTAGATCTTGAAATTTTAACACAAGGCCTAACCCTCCGAGAGGTACGCCACATAAAAAAATCATATTTTTTGAAGACTTGTAAACATGTTAAACAAGTCACCAAAAACAGCCCATTTTCAGTTATATGAACTTGCCTAATTAATGTTAAAGCTTGGCTAAACAACTAGTTATGAAACTTGATTATAATAGGTATTCGGAAGAATGCTAAATAGTATGATGAAACGGGTCTCGTTATAAAAGGGAACCCTTGGTTCTTGCAAAAATGAATAAAGAAACTAGTCACGATAATCGTTTGAACAAGTTAAAGAAATTAGAAGTATAATGAATTTGATGAGAAACTAGTTAAAACGGTAGTGTAAGAATAATGCCTATAGGATATTTGACAAATTGCTTAAATGAATTGTTGAACTTGATTGTATAATTGCTCGTGTTATAGGCCGTTTGACTTTTAAAAGTGAAACTAACAAATAATGAAATCAATTTGGTGATTTTGATATAAAGTCCGTAAGGTGAGATAGTCTTGATAATAATGACTAATCTAATCACCTTGCGAATGATAAAAGGAAGATTGACGCTTGAAAAGCTAGGTGGAAGCTTGGGTAGAAGCGGGTCAAACGAAACTAATACGCGTGGAAAAGCATAATCGGAATTCAAGGTAAGTTAAGCTTACACCCCCTTGGTATTATGATACATTTACTTGTGAGTATTGATTTTTGAATTATGACAAGTATTTGAAAATACTATATTCCGGCATGATACAATGTAAGCCGGAATAAGGAAATATGGTAAGAAACCATAAACTATGGTAAAAAGGGGTAAAAACGGTAGGCTAGTCGGGTGAAGACTAACCAATGTGGAATTTTGAACATCACTTTATAGGGTGAACTGTAATGGGTAAAAATGATTGAATAAAAATCCGTACATGAGTTGACGGATAGATAAAAGGTTTGAAAAGATAACCATTTGGTGTAAATCTTAACGAGTCAAATAATTCAAGTAATGACATTTAAGTAATAAGAACTCACGGTGTAAACCGGAATAGGTTTAAGGGGCGGGATGGTATTTAAAAATATCATCTTATGTTGATAAATGGTCACTTTCGGCTAAACGGGTCAAATGGTAAGTTAATACCATTTGACAATAATACTAATTGATGACCGCTTGTTAAGTGTTGTGATTTCAGGAAAGGACATACGGTTTGTAATGCTTTTATCGAGAAAATTTAAAAGCAAAAGATATTTAAACGGGTCAATATGTTGACCCGAGCCAGGTACGCATATTTTGAATTATAGCTAGAAGTAATAAGATGGTCAAATATTAGTGAAAACCCTTTTGTCGTATAATGAGGGACCGAAGTTGACCAAAATACCCATGAATACTGAACCGGGTAAACGATCCTTATGAGCCGTTTAAGAACGTGTTTTACAATCATGTAAGTTATAGGTAAATATCAAGTGGACTGTGCATAACGAAGGGGAAAGATTTAAACTTAAAAGGTTTAAATCTTCGAAACGGGTCAAAAGAATTATGCGCATAGAATGAGTACTAGCCGCGTAATTCATAAAAGATTACAGACCCGAACTAAAGATTTTGAGATAAACATGTTGATGTATGCTTAATTGTCAATTAGAAACAAGTTTTGAGGTTTAAAAACTTAAACGAGTCAAAAGTCTTTAAAAATGAATTTTAAAATCAAGGGCTTGAAGCCCATTATTTTATGAATTCAGATGTTAACTTTAACTCCATATGATGGAGGATTAAATTACGAATTCGAAGGAAACAAGAATTTTGAATAATGGATAAATGAATTGGATGGAAATATGTTTATAACTTGTTGTGAAACTGTCAAAACTAACTTTTATGTTGGTTTTGATTTTAGGAATGTCTTATGGAACTCCGGATGAGGATCAAGCAAGAAAGGAGAACTGAACACATGTCTCGAAGCTTCCGCAACGATCTTATTTTGTTCTAGTTTAAAAGTGGATATTGTAAACACTTGAAAATTATATTTTGGAATGTTTTTAAATTATGTAAGAAGTTTTACTTGGAAAAGTTTTTTTGTAAGCTTGCATTTTCATATAAAATGCGTGTTTAATATTAGAATATTGATTAATAGAGACGGGTCATACAATTGTACACCCCATCCGGCTTGGACCACCGTACACTAAACATATCATGGCCCAAGAGCAGCCCACAAGAAAACCCTAATGGTACCGCACATATGGTAAGGGCGCACATGCACAAGTGTGTGGTATCCTCGTATGAGTTTAAATACTCATGTGCTGCCTGGTGTGTGTCGGGTGTATTATGTTTTTCTTTATATTTTAAGCCCTTTTTTAACACATTAGTCAAGTTTTAAATTTATAAAACATGACATTTTACTTACACTAAACACACACATGGGCAAGTGCACCAATCGTGAGCGTAGTATAGCGTTGGTAAGATACCGAGGTCGTCCAAGGACACAAGAGCTTTTAGTACCGGTTTATCCTCAACGTCTAATCAAATCAAAAGTTTTAGAAAAGGTTTTAAACATGAAAAATAAAAACTAAAATGCTGAAAAATAAAAATAAAATAAAAAACAGATAGACAAGATGAATCACTTGAATCCGACTCGCCTTTAATGTAACCTTTGATGATTTTTGCACTTTTTAAGAGATTATCTTAGTTATAGTAGTAGGCCCCTCTTTTGAAGGTGACGCTACCCTCAACCCAGTAGTTTGAGTCAGCAAGGATACAATCCTAAAGGGTTGGAATATTGAAAGATAATTAAATAAGTTATTAATGCGTAATGTGGTAGGCCCCTCTTTTGAAGGTGACGTTACCTTCGGCTAAGTGGTTTGAGTCAGCAGGGATACAATCCCTAGTAGCCGGGTTAATGTATTAATAGTAGTTTACATATGAGGGGATCAAGCCATTCGCACCCCCGCCACCCAATACCAGTGGGTATTGAAGGAGGTCCTAATAAGCTTGACCCAGGTCCTTGCAGGACCTATACACTGAACAAGGCAAGAACCTTACTAAACCATTCCCTTAACCCCCGACCAGGTAGCCAACATATCTCTATATAGACTGTAGAGATATGAATGGTGTAAATCTTTTATTTTATATAGACAGTAAAATAACGCCAAGACACCACGGACAAATGATAAGGAAGTTTCACCTTCAATATAAGAAACTAGTTATTAAAGTCATTGATACAAAACAAAATAAAAAAGTGCGAAAAGATTAAAAATCAAAAGTATTACATTAAATGCTTGTCTTCACCAAGTGATGTAAGAGACTTAGGCAAACATGGCCTTTGATTGTCAAGAACGCTTACGATCAATCTTGGATCCCGAGACTACTACACACACTCTAGGTGGATGATGGATGATGGTGGTGGATGTGGGTGTTGTGATGGTGGTGGATGTGGGTGTTGTGATGGTAGTGGAGTGAGCGTGAAGTGGGAGAGAGGTGGTTTGCCAAGGGATGCCTTTGAAGTAAACCAAGCACCCCTATTTATAGCCTGCACAGAAGCCCGGACACGGCCCCGTGTCCATCATCTTTCTCTTTCTTCGTTAATTGAAATTGTCTTCATTAGGCTCCACAACCCCCCGTGTTCACTGGGCACGGCCCCGTGTGCAGAAGCGAATCTGTAATATCAAGATTTGCAAGATTTTGCGAATCTTAGCGTTGACCACGGCCTGTGTTGAGCTGAGCACGCCCCCATGCTGGGAATAGAGGCTTCTATGACTTTGTCTTTTTTGCAGACACCTGGCCACGCCCCCGTGTCCGCTGGGCACGGGGCCATGGTCAGCCTTCTGTTCCTTTGTTTTTGCTTGGGAAGATACTGTCGAGGGGTCGGGCATGCCACGTTTATTCCTTTTCTTTGTATTTATGTTAGATTTGGCTGCATATTTGTTCCTTTTGTTCAATTAAGCTCATTTGGTCCTAAAAATACAAAAGGAAGACAAAAGCGTACTTTTTCCAACATTAGTACTAAAAATGGTTAGTTTTATGCCTCATTTGATGTAATTTATATGTTGCATTTTACACACATCAAATACCCCCACACTTGAATCTTTGCTTGTCCTCAAGCAAAACTCTTTATAATGTGGCTTACACGCCCAAATGGAATGGGTAGAAGAGAAGTTTTGGGCTTGTCTTGAGTGTCGGGAATCCAAGATCTTTATTGGGTTTTATTTTTATGTTATTTACAATCATATTCGTTATGATTTATTTAGAACGTTTCATAAGAGAAATTACTTATTTGGGCATAACATGCCTCTTTAAAATTCCATTTATATACAAGTTCACACACCTCACGGGAGATCACTCAACACTCGGCCGATTATGTATTTTTGTGAAACACTCGAGACCGGCATGGAACTTATTTCTACAATAAGCTTGCCAAGCAATCAATCCTCCTCCTTTTTAACTATAAACCTTTGTAAATATCAAGAGGACTTGGGGAAGGGTTAGGCTTGGGTTAAAGGTAGGTGGTTTTGGGTTAGTGGTTAGTAAAAAGGGCTAAAAGCGTAAAAAGCGTCGGTCGTCGTAAAACTTTTTGTTTTTGTGACTTTTATTCAAACTAAATACTTTCAAACAAAGTTTCTTTGAGGAACTTGTTTGTTTATTGCTAGACTTCATTTTTTTTTATAAGGAACGTCACAAGAAAACCGAGCTTTTTACTAAAATAAAAGGGTTTAAAAGAAAAAAAAAAGTTTTGGTGGGTAAAGGGTGTTTGTTTTGTGGGTTTAGAAATGAAAAGGTTTAGGCTCAAAGGGGTTAACTAGGAGGATTTTGGGTAGGTTAAAAGAAAAAGAAAAATAATGGTGTTGAAAAGAAAAAAGGGTTAGTCCTAATGCCTCCATCATTTACTTACTTGGGTTTAAGTTGGTAAGGACCAGGAATGTATCGTCATGGCAAGTTCTAGAGTCGTAAGAACCAAGCAGCTATTCACACAAGAAACAAAAAATGAGCATTTAGTTTAAAGATGTATGCTTGTATGCTCAATAAAGGCTCAAAACTCGATTTTTGTGGGAATGGGTTTATAATGTGATCAAGTATATACAATCAAATTTTAACTAGATTTGTCATGCCTTTTCATAATTTTCTTATGTTGGTTCTTTTTATCACGACGCTATCAGTTGTAAATTTGTAAAAAAAAATATAACCTTTTTAGAACTTGTTATTACCAAATTAAACCAAGATAAGTAAAAAAACGAAATTTTTATTATTTTTTTTTTTTTTTGAAAAAAATTGGAGTGATTAGCGGTTCCAATAGAGTTTTGTGTAAGGATTGTCATTAGGACTTGCAAAATTTCAAGGTTTTAGCATCCCCCCCCCCCCACACACACACTTAAATTACACATTGTCCTCAATGTGCCCCCAAAAACAAGTTTTTAGGTTGATTGAATGTGTAAAAAGGTGTTTAAAACAAGGTTTTGGTGTTACTGGGCAGCTGGACACGGCTCCGTGCTGGATGAGCACGGCCCCGTGGGCAGACTGCCAGTAACGTAAACTTACAGAAGGTGGACACAGGGGCGTGCCTAGTGAACACGACCCCGTGTTGGGCAGAAATTAAACAAACAGCAGGTACTGGGCGATGGACACGAGGACGTATCCGCTGGACACGGCCCCGTGTTGACAAACTGCAATCCTTGAAGATAGGTTTCGGCTTTCGGTTCTGGTTTCCAGGATTATGCTAATACTTAGTGCTTCCAAGCCTCGTAGGTACCTGTTTTACTTAAAAATACTACACCAAACAAAATAACCAACATCCTACCTTACCATAAGTTCAACATCCACAACATAAACTAAAAAGAAAAAAGCAGGAAATTAAAAGTGTTAACGGAAAAGTAAATTGTTCAACAATGGCACGCAGGCCATGAAATTGTTTGTAAGAGAAAAGGGGGGTTAACCTGTTACGACCTTCAACCGTGTCATGCCACCTCCAACGCCTCCATCTCAATCCATATCTTCATGCTCGTCATCTCCTCCTTGGCCCGCTATGTACTCCCGGATCTTGCCGATGTCATCTTGAATTTCGGAGATGTTTCTCTCGATTGTTCCGACCCGGTTGTACGTGTTGTTGGCCATGTTGTAGGTGTTGCAGGTGCACAAAAGGTTTTCCTGCAAAAGATCATGTAAACTTTGGAAATTAGGAAAACCACCTCCTTGAGAGGAGGATTGGCCCGGATCACCATGGTGCTGATACAGGTACTGCGGAGGAGGACGGATTTGTGGAGCGTGAAGGATGAGAACTTCTTGAGGGTTCCACACATGCCCCTGAACCGTTTGAAATCTGATTGTTCCGTCACCCGCTTGATTTATAATCCCCATCGAGTGGCATATGACGAGATCCACCTTCCCCGACCACGGGCCCCTATGGAAGGACCTTGGCATCCCTTGCACGAAATGCTTGAAGAGGCGGTAAACCCACCCTCCGAAGAAGATAGGGCCCGGGGGATTGGCTAGTTGGTTCAGGTGCATGTTGCGTAGGAGCAGGTATGGAACATTAAGGGCTACATGGTTGTAAATGCAGTGAAGGACCAAAAGATCTCGCAAGCTTACAACACCAGTACTGTCATGGCGTTGCCAGAGGGAGTTGCTGAGGACCCTATGGATGTAGCGGTATAGAGGGTCCCGCAACTGTGTGCTCTTGGTCTGGCTTGGGTTGTAGTGTACTTCCCCAATCTGAGCCCATGCTGCTTGACGTTGGTCCGGTGGGAGTTCACGGAGACCACCCGTGTTCTCCTCATCTCCCGCATCCTCTTCAGCATATAACCCAATGATTGCCCCAAATTGTGCAATCGAAATTGCAAGCACATTCCCAGCACAACGAAATTCCACTCCCTCATTATCGAACGGCTCAGCTCTTGACTTGAACGCCAATGTACTGTAGAACTCCATGTTGTATTCATGGACCGAGTGGAGTCGAGTACAAAGGGCTGCTCTGAGTGGTCCAGTAACTAGGTCGTTGAAGCGGTCGAGTTGTCCTACTACTTCTAAGGTTTCAAGGCAGACTTGTCGTGGGTTTTCTTCGGGCCTTGTCTTGAGGATTTCAAAGCGGGCTTGAGCAGCCTACTCATTCTGGCTGAATCTTGTGAACTTTTTGGCCATCTGAAAGAAAACACCAAACAATTAGCACGAAACAGTAAATTTTTTGAAGAAAACTGAAAACAGCAAGCTAAACACGGCCCTGTGTCCATTGGACACGCCCCATGTGCGCCGAAAAAATGCTGGACACGCCCCCGTGTTGGCTGAGCACGACCCCGTGCTCAGTTGTCTGTTTCCCAAAAATTTAATTTTTCGTCCCGGTTTCGAAAACTTGAAAATTTTTGGTCCTGTAGGGGTGGTTTTCCCTGAAAATGAAACCCCAACTGCCGTTTTTCCCAAAACAAACCGTTTACCCCTTCAATTTTATCTTTTTCGGTTAAAAAACAAGGGTTTGAGGTTTTTGTGAGAAATCGGGCAAATCTTCAAACAATTCAAGTTGATTTACATCCTATAACATGTATCTAAATTACTACTAACAGATCTAAGCAAAAATTAGGGGTTTGATTCGGTTCAAGTTGAAGAACCCTAGATTTTTCCACAAATTTTTGATGTTAAACTACATGCAAGTGATAAATCTAACTAATTATAGTGATAGAATCACACCTTGACGTCGTTGGAAGTCGGAAAAATGTAGAAATCTACAGAAATTTCCGGTGGAACTAGAGAGTTCTTGGGGAAACGGGGAGTGTTGAAATGAAGAAATGAAGGAAAAAGTGGTTTTATCCCCGACAGTTGCGCGAACACGGCCCCGTGTCCGCTGGACACGGCCCTGTGGGCGGGCAATTTTTTTTATAAGTGCACGTGTGAGTGACCCGTTTCCCAAAACTTGGTTTTAGAAATCTTACCGATTTGAAAGCCTTTCTGACGTTCATCACTTGCAAGATATGATGTTGATGCTTCAAACCTTCGTTTATTCTTCGGCCGCTTGTAGTGAGATTTCCTCTTCTTCATCCTCAATGAATCCTTGATAAAGCTTAAGCCGTTGGCCATTGACTTTGAATGGAATTCCATTCCGAGATTTAATTTCAATTGCACCGTGTGGAAAAATATGGGTGATAGAAAAAGGTCTTGTCCACCTACACTTTAATTTACCAGGAAATAATCAAAGTTGTGAATTAAACAATAGAACTTGATCTCCTACCCGAAATTCATTAGGTTTAATGTGTTTATCATGCAAATTTTTCATTCTTTCCTTAAAAATTTCAGAGTTAGAGTATGCATGATTCCTAAATTCGTCTAATTCATTTAATCGACAAAATCAATTTTTACCGGCAATTTCTATGTCTAAGTTTACGTTTTTAATTGCCCAGTAGGCTTTGTGTGCAATTTCTACCGGCAAATGACAACTTTTTCCGTAGACAAGCTTATATGGGGTGGTACCTATTGTTGTTTTGTATGCAGTTCGAAAAGCCCATAAAGAATCGTCTAATTTATCAGGCCATTCCCTTTTATTTAACCCTACGGTTTTTTCAAGTATTCTTTTTAAACTTCGATTAGTCACTTCGGTTAGTCCGTTTGTTTGAGGGTGATATGTTGTTGAGACCCGGTGATAGACCCCATACCTTGTTAAGATTTTTTCAAGTTGATGATTACAAAAATGGGTACCCCTATCACTTATTAATGCTTTTGGAGTTCCGAAACGAGGGTATAATCGTTTCAGGAATCTTACAACAACTCTTCCATCGTTTGTTGGAAGGGCTTCAGCCACGGCCCATTTAGACAAGTAATATACTGCCACAAGTATATATTTGTTTCCTTTTGACGGTGGGAAAGGTCCCATAAAGTCGAGTCCCCACGCATCAAAAATTTCCCAAACAAAAATGCCATTTTGTGGCATTTCGTTTTTGGAAGAAATATTACCTGATTGTTGGCAAGCGTCACATGTCTTGATAAGACTTTGGGCGTCTTTGTAAATGGTTGGTCAATAAAATCCCGAATCAAATACCTTTCGCGCGGTACTAGCGGCAGCATAATGTCCTCCGTATGGACCTTCATGACAATGGCGGAGAATTCTTCTTGCTTCACTACCATGTACGCATCGGCGGATGAGTTGGTCGGCACACATTTTGAAAAGATAAGGATATTCCCAAAAATAATGCTTTATCGGCAAAGAAATTTTTTCTTTGATGATGTGGCCATCCTTTTGCGACTATTCCGCTAGCTAAATAGTTAGCATAGTCGGCGTACCATGGCTCTTCTCGGTATTCCACAATTTCTAGGGACTCCGTTGGGGACTTTTCATTGATTAGCTCGTCCCTAGTTGCCCCCAAAGCTAGATCTTCTATGACAACTGGCAAAAATAATGGTAATTCCGTACAACTTAAACACGCGATTTAACGTTTAATTTCTCTCGTTACGATTTAATTATTGCATGATTAGGTCGTATAAGTTCTAGCAATCATAGGACATGGTTAAAAATGCTAAACAATATTAACACAATCGCCATGTCGTGAGAAAACCGCAAACTATGTCCTAATATGTTGGCAGAATACTGAAAAACACTATTCACCGGATCACACTATTCATGCCAGCTAGTTCTAAAAACTGTCGGAACGAGCAACGAAGGGCACGGACGCTCTTAGTAGATGGAATACGAATAAAAATCCCTAATTAGGGACGCTAAACATTTAAAACACCTTAACTTTCCGGTGAACGCTTACAATTGCACTTTGTCCGCTCTGCGCCAAAATATAACCAAAATAAATTTTCCGCGACGCCAGAACCTATTATTTTAAGGTTCGTAGGACTTGTAAATAATACTTTACATCATAAATAAGCTTGGGGATATCAATGGGATACCCGAAACATTTACTCCCGGTGTCACGCCGTGACTTTCACACACTGTCCAAACTCGAGCCGATAGGCGAATAAATTATATTCCTACCATCCAATTTCCTAAACTAAAAGGCTAGCGAACTAGTGAGCGATATTTTGGCCTCATAAACGCCTTGAATAAACGCCATAACTTCAATGGTAAATTAAAACCATCGCTTCTGGTATTAAACTACGACCTTCGTATATCACCCGATATCGCACCGGTAAGCGAACTAGTGGTATTTTTACCATCCAAAATTTATACCCACTAAACTAATAAACTAGTCAAACCTTATTTATAACTCTAAACTACCATTAACCCCTAATTTCCCTAATTAACATAAATGTCTAAATATCTCATGAATTAGTTTATACAATATATGTTAAAAAAAATATCTTATACCATCCTTCCATGTTCACGACAACAAATGGGTCCCCACCCACTTGTTTAGTGTTGAATTTTGATGGTAAATGTATGGCAGGAAGATTTTGAGGTAAGGTATGAAATTTGCAACATTATAACTCCACCTTACTTCATCATTTCTATCATATCATAATCTAGGAACACCAAACATCTTTCTTTCTCCCCTTCTACTTTCGGCAGCCCCTAACACCCACACCCACTTCATTTTCTAACATTAAAAATCATTTATTACACCATATTAAGCCATTTCAAGATCATCTAAGGGATTTGCAAGCATGGAGGGCCATTAAGGAACACTTTGGAGCTTTATCATCTTCTTAATCTTCACATTTAGCTTGTGCAAATTTGTAAGATCAACTTTTACCATTTTTAAACTTATTATGATAAGTAGTTTAAGAAAGTACAAGTTGATCATCTTGAACATAAAGAAAATCAAACTCAAAAATTCTAATCTCACCTTAAAACTTTACTAAATATGTTGTATTATGTGATCATTATGTGTTTTAGGGTTGTATGAGTTGTATGATCTTGTTGATTTTGTTTAAAGTAGGTTGTTTAACCTAGGATTTAAGATGTTCATGTTGTATAATTAGTGTAGTAAACTAGATTAGTGATGATCTTGATGGGTTAGTCTCAAAAATGTGATTTAAACACCTAGATGTTTAAATCAAGGAAGATCATCACCCTTGTATTCATGAGCTTTATATATATATGTTTTCATACTTGAAAGATTAAAGATTTAAAGGCGTAAACTTGATGATTAAAGACTAATAAATGTGATTTTTTTTTTATTAAAAGCAAGTTAGTAAATAAATGATTTCAAAAACCACACTTAAAAAGTCTTAAATTTCAAGACATAAAAGTCTTGAAATTTTAGGAAATTAATATATATAGGAGCTCATGAATTAGGAAATAAATGGTATTATTATTACTTGAAAAGTTGTATTTTGAGGAGATTGATACATGGATGATGATTTGGAAATTGAAAAATGATTTTTAAACATGTTTTGACTACATGGGAAAAACGCCATAGTTTAGGGAAACTATGGCGAAAATTTATAAAAATCTAATCGCGATTAAAAAGAGATTAACCGAGTGATTAGCATGGTTAATCATGATTAGTGATCTTAATTATGATTAACAACCTTAATCATGATTAGACAAACTCTAATGAAAAGGGTTAAGATTTAACCATCCAAGAGTTATTTAAAACACTAAAAAGTTGTTCTTATTAAATAAAATGGGTGAAACTAAAAGTATAAAAATCAATATAATTTTTGGAGAAAAATTATATATATTTCCAATACCTTATTTGGTGTATGATACATGTATAATGTGTGTATGTATTAGTACTAGGAAAATGTACTAAAATAACACATACAATTTTTACAATAAATATACACTTACAAATAACCGAAACTTCCCAAGCATTCGCAAGCATGACAATAGTCGCGAACCTTCGCAAACACTCGAAACACACTTGTGTAATATCATAACTTCCGGCGCGAACATCGGACGACAAGGCTCGAATGACGGGCATCGGGCGACCCTTTATGCCACGTCGGCGAAACGAACAACTTCGACACAAAAACTATATATATATTACCCGAACGTCACTACAAGCCTCAAAATAAACCGTTTTAGACACTTCATATATGTCAATGACAACGAAAAACCGAAAAGTTCAATAACGAGAATAACACCAAGTGTAATTATGAAAAGTTTACTAGTATGTTATATCATACTTAATAAAAATTTATCACAAATCCTTAAATATATGGGCAATGGCCCATTTCCATAAACCTTATAAAAGCCCACTTGTAATAAATAATATGGGCTAGGCCCAAATACATCAATATTATGGACTAAGCCCAACAACTTAAAAGACATGGGCTAGGCCCAAAGATAAAATACACGGGTTAAGCCCAATGACACTAAAATGTGGGCTAGGCCCAATGAAAAATACATGTATAATTTTTATAAATATATATTATAAAAATACATTATCAATACGGTATACCTACACATATAATACGGTATACCTACACGTATAATACGGTATACCTACACGTATAAATACGGTACACGTACACGTATAAAGCACACAAATACAAGTATACATACGGTATATGTATAGGTATAAAAGACTCTAGTACATGACGATATACACACTTACACTTGTTGAAGTGTACTCTCTCACTAAGGTTATATACATTCGACAACGTATTTTGACGTTAAAAATAAATATTTTTAACACTTTTTACACTTATATTTGTGTAACAAATATAAAGTCTCGAATCAAAGTATACCAGAAACAAATGCCAACATATTATCATTAAATTACACAAGCGTTCCAAAAACGAAATGAAAATAATAAACGTTCAAGATGAACAACGAGTACAAGGTCTAGGAAAGACCGACGTGTCTAATGAGTTAGAACCCTTGTAGGTTGACTCGCGTTACGGAAAACTTTGGTTGAATATATCTCTCTCTCAGGAACGCAAAGCAGTGAGTTCATGTCCCCCTTTTCTCTTAAATGTTTTCGGATTTATAACTCCCGGGGGTAGAATACATGTCTCAATGGTATGGTTTAGCTAGGGAATGAACTGTTAGATCATGTGAGCGAATAGTAATCTATCTTAAGTGCCATTAATCTTGTATAAGACCGAGGGAAAAAGTGGTAGATCTATCGGGTGTAGCGAGCCCCACTCTTGGGTCCTTGTGTGGCCCATGTAGTGCTTTTGTTGTTCTGAGCGGGTGGACCGGAGGAAATTCGCTAGGGTTGAGTGCTTCCTATGTCGCCACACATATTAATGTCCTTGCAAAAAAAATTAATGATATGTTCATAGACGCTATACATACCTGTTTGTTATAAAAGATCTCTCATATGTTTAAAGGTTTTATTGGAGCTCATTCAAAACGCATGAACTCGCTCAACTTTTGGTTGATGTTTTCAAACTCACATCTATTTCAGGAAACTAATGGAACTTGGGTGCTGGTGTTTACTATGAAGCTTTTGGATTACAAGTCATCGATGTCATCCCTTTTGGAGGGTTTGGTCCATATATCTCATCTTCAATGAGATATAGGATGCAGAGCCTTATGTTTTAAACTTTTGTTGAACTCGTCTTTTGTAAAACTTATAACTTATGTCGTTTTGTATTTTAAACAACTTATGATGTGTAATATTTTTATTATGTCAATGGATGAACATCGTATGTTTTTAATCATGTAGTTGTTTACTTATATTGTATGCAATGAAAACTAATCAAGTTCACACCGCGCGCTTCCGCTAATGAACGGGTGTGATAGATTGGTATCAGAGCTTCGATTGTAGTGAACTAGGATTCCTTCTCGAGTCTAGTCTACAATCACTAGGATCCTCTCACGAAAACATTTTGTTTTTGTAAAATGTTTTTCATTGCATATATAAAAGCACCAAGCTCCGATAACAAAACTCTTCTCAAGAAAACAATGCGAGGACGTTAATTGGGGCATAGTCTATATGGGATAGACTTGCCGAACTAGAACTGAAACGCACAAGGACAATGTGATTACATGTGATATGCTACATTTACTTTCCCCATACATATATAATAAGTAATGTTATTATTTATTGATATATGTATATATATATGCATGTTGTACGGAATATTTTGCCGAAAATGAAATACCTTCGACTTCAAATTCTATTGTTGTTCTTGACTCGCGCGGTGGGAATATCGACCTCGCATCTATTGCGGAGCTTATGGCGGATGTAGTTACTAAGTGAGACCTTAAGCTTGATGCCGTAGAAGATGGTTGTTCTTCCCTTGAATGTGGAAGATGCCTGATTTCGGTAGTGACGACGACGAGGCGGAGGAGGCAACCTCGAACAACAACTCTATTTGTGGGGCGAGGTCCCTGTGGCTTTTACGAATCATGATTGACGACACTCTTGTCCAGACCAGGAAGATGAAGTACTCATCTTGAAGGTTCCCCTCCAGCAACTATTGCTACAAATTGTCTTTATTTCTACTTCGTCTAACGTTGTGCCATTTCGCGAGTAATGACAACGGATGTTAGCACGTGGACCATCATGAAGGTCCCTTCTATGTTGAAGGTATGAAGACAGTAGTGTCCCCCCCTCGATCTGATCATCTGCTCTGAACGAGAGAACATTAGGGTGACCATGCAAGGCAATTTATTATTTCGGGGGCCCACGTAATAACAACTTGTAATAACAACTTGTAGTGCATGAAAATCCTGTGGGCAAGCTAATGATCACTATCTATTCAAAAATCTTAAGTTCTATCTGGTAGAACACTAGCCGGGGTGGTACTATAACACCCTACGACACCGGAAGATCACACGTATTTGTTCACACCTAGCATTCGATTTATATCACGAGTCGGTTGAGACTAGTCAGCTAAACAAACAAAATTTGTTAGCCACCACCACCACCAGCCTACCCTCCACCACCACACCATACTGCACCTGCCGACCCTGACATTTCTGTTCGAGCACTCGACTTAGTGCTCCAACAGTAAGTCAGTGCCCTCTCTCGCAGTGTCTATGAGCAGGAGGATGAGTGTGTCCATCTTCTCAACTTGATCCATCCTTCACCACACACCACCCCTCTTACTCCTTAGGTGACTATTGCGGATACTTTTGTTTGGCAGTTGCAGACTCACTTTCAGTGTACATATGAAGACCTAGTATGAGCTGAAGACACTTGAAGATTTTGGAAGACCAATGTAGAAGAAAAAGACTTACTAATTTTGTGTATTATGAACTTGTACGACCGGGGTTGTGTAGCCTCGAGTCCTTTTGTTTTCTTTTACTAAACAATGTATCAAGTTGTCTAATATATGAAAGCTCAGTGGTTTGTTTTTCTTTATTACATATTGTTGCTTATGCATGTGTTGCTTATGTGATTGCATGTTTGGGTGATGTGATGACTATTTACCTATTATGTACATATACCTTAGTAGACGATATTTATCATTAAATATTTGTCTAATCTCCGCAATACTTCTTATTAGAAGACAATGCCGCCAAGACGAAACACCAACACAAACCCACTACCGAGAACAGAAGCCGAACTGAATAAGCGCATCTCTCAGGCGATTGCGCAGTACGAAGCTAACCGCACCGAGCAGAGCGGTGGTACTGGAGGTACATCAGGAAACAATCCCCCTACCGGTAAGGCTAAGTCTTCTATGACACATTACAATACTCCCGTATATTCTATTCGTACTATGACAATGCTCATTCATGGTTTGTGGTTGTAAATGTTTCAGGTTGCACGTACAAGCAGTTTTTGGACTGCAAACCTCTGAACTTCGATGGCACAAGCGGTGCTGTAGCGTTTGTGCGCTGGACCGAGAAGACAGACTCAGTCCTAAGAATGAGCAAATGCCTTCCTGAACAAAGGGTCACCTATATCTCCAGGCTATTCTTGGATGGGGCGCTTTCATGGTGGAACCTACAGGTTCAGACTAAAGGAGAAACAACTGCGTATGCTATGAGCTGGGACGAGCTCAAGGAACTAATGAGAAAGAAGTAATGTTCTAGGGCGGAGATTCAGAAACTTGAGACCGAGTTTTGGAACTTAAAGATGATCGGATCTGATATCGCTGGATACATACAACGCTTCCACGATTTGTCTGGGGTCGTTCCCTACTTGGTGGATCCTGAGTTTAAGCGGATTGAGAGGTTTATCTGGGGACTTGCTCCTGAAATTCTAAGCATGGTTACTTCTTCCAAGCCCCCTACAATCAGCGAGGCGATCAACTTGGTTGTCGCCCTCACCGAGGAGGCTCTTCGTTTAAATAAGTTTTCAAAGTTGGGCTCTAACAAAAAGGAGACTCATGTGGAGTTTACAAGTGATAACAAGCGGAAATTTTCAAATTTCAAGAAAGGTACCCGGGCTAACAACAACAATTCTAACAAACGAAGGGAAGTTAACCCGCCAGCCGAGTCCAGGACTGGCACAACAACCAATGCAACCGGTGGTAAACGTTATGCAGGCTTTTTGCCCAAATGTGATAAGTGTAGATATCACCATGCGGGTCCGTGCAAAACAAATAGGTGCGAAAATTGTGGCAAGATCGGGCATAGCAAGGAAACATGTTGGTCTGGTACGGGGCGTGGGAATAGGAACCAGGGTGGCAATGGAAATCAAGGTGGTAACAACAATAATAATCGAGGTGGAAATGGAAATGGCAGAGGCCAAGGTTGTTATGGATGTGGCGACAAGTGGCATTATCGGAAGGACTGCCCGAAGGAAAATCAAGCTCGTGGGAGAGTTTTTACAATAGGAGCACGCGAGGCACGCCAGGACCCGAATGTAGTTACGGGTACGTTCCCTATAAACCAACACTTCGCATCCGTTTTATTTGATACTGGCGCCGACTTTAGTTTTATATCTATAGAATTTAAGAACCTACTTGGTCTAGAGTTGAGTAAACTAGACCTCCCGTACTCTATAGAATTGGCGAATGGAAAATTAGTCGAAGCAGATGAGGTTATCAAGGGTTGTACACTCGAGCTTGGGGAGCGAAAATTTTCTATCGACCTCTTACCCGTTGATCTGGGCAGCTTTGACGCGGTTGTTGGAATGGATTGGCTGTCCGACAACCGGGCAGAAGTGGTTTGTCATGAGAAGACCATCCGCATCCCACTGCCGAATGAAGAAACACTTATAATTCATGGGGAGAAACGCGAGACACCCCTACGGATCATAAATTGCATGAAGGCGCAAAAGTGTCTTCGAAAAGGCTGTATAGCCTTCCTCGCCCATGTAGTCGACAAGGAAACCAAAGAGCCGAAGCTAGAAGACATCCCTGTCGTGAAAGAATTTCCAGAAGTCTTTCCAGAAGACTTGCCTGGAATACCTCCACAACGTCAAGTGGAGTTTCGAATTGATTTGGTGCCAGGAGCGGCACCAGTGGCGAAATCACCATATCGGTTAGCTCCGTCTGAAATGCAGGAGCTATCTACTCAGCTACAGGAGCTGTTAGATAAAGGATTTATTAGACCGAGTTTCTCACCTTGGGGAGCTCCGGTATTATTTGTTAAAAAGAAAGACGGCAGCTTTCGCATGTGCATTGACTATAGGGAGTTAAACAAGCTGACCATCAAGAACCGATATCCCTTACCGAGAATCGACGACTTGTTCGATCAACTACAAGGTTCCAGCTACTACTCCAAGATCGATCTGAGGTCGGGTTACCATCAGTTGAGAATATAAGAGGAAAGTATCCCCAAAACGGCTTTTAGGACTCGTTATGGACATTACGAGTTTCTTGTTATGCCGTTCGGCTTAACCAATGCACCGGCGGTATTCATGGACCTCATGAACCGCGTGTGTAAGCCGTATTTAGACAAGTTCGTGATTGTGTTTATTGATGATATTCTAATATACTCGTGAACCAAGGAGGAACACGAGCAACATTTGCGAGCTATTTTAGAACTCTTGAGAAAGGAACAACTGTATGCCAAGTTTTCAAAGTGTGAATTTTGGATTCGCGAGGTACAATTCCTAGGTCATGTGGTAAATGAGAAGGGAATTCATGTCGACCCGGCAAAGATTGAGGCAATTAAGAATTGGGAAGCGCCTAGAACCCCTACTGAGATACGACAGTTTCTGGGATTAGCGGGCTATTATAGACGATTCATAGAGAACTTCTCGAAAATTGCCCAACCGCTAACGTCCCTAACACAAAAGGACAAGAAATTTGATTGCGGAGAGAAACAAGAGGCGGCCTTTTAACTACTGAAGGATAAGCTTTGTGACGCGCCTATTTTATCCTTACCCGACGGTACCGATGACTTCATGGTTTATTGTGATGCATCGCATCAAGGTCTTGGTTGTGTGTTGATGCAACGGGACAAAGTCATTGCGTACGCGTCTCGTCAGTTAAAGGTGCATGAGAAAAACTATACCACGCACGATCTGGAGCTAGGTGCGGTGGTATTCGCGATAAAGATCTGGCGTCACTACTTATATGGTACTCGTTGTACAATCTTTACAGATCACAAGAGTTTGTAACATAAATTCGATCAGAAGGATTTAAATATGCGGCAACGATGATGGGTCGAGTTATTGAACGATTATGATTGTGAGATAAAGTATCATCCGGGCAAGGCGAATGTTGTGGCGGACGCCTTGAGCCGCAAAGAACGTGTAAAACCTCTAAGGGTGCGAGCCTTAGAGATGACCATACAAAATGACCTCACTTCTCGGATTCACGATGCTCAACAAGAGGCGCTTAAACCAGAAAATATACAAGCTGAATCCTTACGAGGAATGGAGGCACAATTGGTGCCAAAGGAGGATGGAACACTGTACTTTATGGGACGAATTTGGGTCCCGTTCTTTGGCGAACTGCGAACAATTATCTTAGACGAAGCACACAAGTCAAGGTACTCTATACATCCGGGTTCGGATAAGATGTACCAAGATTTAAAATTTTTTTTATTGGTGGCCAAAGCTTAAAAGCGACATTGCTGCTTATGTTGGGAAATGCCTTACATGCGCCAAGGTTAAGGCGGAATATCAAAAGCCTTCGGGTTTGCTAGAACAACCTGAAATTCCCGTATGGAAATGGGAACAAATCTTGATGGACTTCATTACTAAGTTACCCCGAACCTCAAGAGGCCATGATATGATTTGGGTAATTGTAGATCGACTTACAAAGTCCGCACATTTTCTACCGATCAGTGAGAAGGATAGCACCAAGAAACTGGCCGAAATATATCTCAAGGAGATTGTGGCACGACATGGAGTGCCTGTTTCTATTATATCAGACCGAGATGGTTGATTTATGTCTAGGATATGGCAATCATTCCAAAAGGCCTTTGGATCCCAACTGAATCTTAGTACGGCCTTTCACCCGCAAACGGACGGCCAAAGTGAGCGAACGATACAAACCTTAGAGGATATGTTACGTGCTTGTGTGATGGATTTGGGTGGAAACTGGGATACTCACTTGCCCTTAGTGGAGTTCTCGTACAATAATAGTTATCACACTAGCATCCAGGCCGCCCCGTTTGAAGCATTATATGGACGAAAGTGTCGGTCCCCGCTATGTTGGGCGGAGATCGGGGATAAACAACTCATTGGTCCGGATTTGGTCCAGGAAACCTCAGACAAGATCATTCAGATACGGGACCGTATCAAGACGGCTCGCGATAGACAAAAGAGCTATGCCGACAAAAGACGCAAACCATTAGCTTTCGAGGTCGGAGAGATGGTATTGTTAAAAGTCTCGCCTTGGAAGGGCGTAGTAAGATTTGGTAAACGTGGAAAGTTGAACCCACGTTACATTGGACCCTTCAAAATCTTGGAAAAGATCGGAACTGTTGCGTACAAGTTAGAACTACCAGAAGAATTGAGCAATGTACACGACACGTTTCACGTGTCAAATCTCAAGAAAAGTCCTACACAAGAGACGGTTGTCATTCCAGCAGATGAGATACACGTAAACGACAAACTTCAATTTACTGAAGAACCTGTTGAGGTTACGGATTGGAAGGTCCACAAGACACGTAGGAATCGTAGGAATCTAGTTAAAGTTCGTTGGAACTCGCGTCACGGTCCCGAGTATACGTGGGAACGTGAAGACCAAATTAAATCCAAGTACCCTCACCTGTTTCCAGACCCCCCCTGCAACCGGTAGCACGACTCGAATTTCGGGACGAAATTCTTCTAACGGGGGGAGAATGTGACAACTGGCAAAACTAATGGTAATTCCGTACAACTTAAACACGCGATTTAACGTTTAATTTCTCTCGTTACGATTTAATTATTGCATGATTAGGTCGTATAAGTTCTAGCAATCATAGGACATGGTTAAAAATGCTAAACAATATTAACACAATCGCCATGTCGCAAGAAAACACTATTCACCGGATCACACTATTCATGCCAGCTAGTTCTAAAAACTGTCGGTACGAGCAACGAAGGGCACGGACGCTCTTAGTAGATGGAATACGAATAAAAATCCCTAATTAGGGACGCTAAACATTTAAAACACCTTAACTTTCCGGTGAACGCTTACAATTGCACTTTGTCTGCTCTGCGCCAAAATATAACCAAAATAAATTTTCCGCGACGCCAGAACCTATTATTTTAAGGTTCGTAGGACTTGTAAATAATACTGAAAAACACTATTCACCGGTTCAATGGGATACCCGAAACATTTACTCCCGGTGTCACGCCGTGACTTTCACACACTGTCCAAACTCGAGCCGATAGGCGAATAAATTATATTCCTACCATCCAATTTCCTAAACTAAAAGGCTAGCGAACTAGTGAGCGATATTTTGCCCTCATAAACGCCTTGAATAGACGCCATAACTTCAATGGTAAATTAAAACCATCGCTTCCGGTATTAAACTACGACCTTCGTATATCACCCGATATCGCACCGGTAAGCGAACTAGTGGTATTTTTACCATCCAAAATTTATACCCACTAAACTAATAAACTAGTCAAACCTTATTTATAACTCTAAACTACCATTAACCCCTAATTTCCCTAATTAACATAAATGTCTAAATATCTCATGAATTAGTTTATACAATATATGTTAAAAAAAATATCTTATACCATCCTTCCATGTTCACGACAACAAGTGGGTCCCCACCCACTTGTTTAGTGTTGAATTTTGATGGTAAATGTATGGCATGAAGATTTTGAGGTAAGGTATGAAATTTGCAACATTATAACTCCACCTTACTTCATCATTTCTATCATATCATAATCTAGGAACACCAAACATATCTCTTTCTCCCCTTCTACTTTCGGCAGCCCCTAACACCCACACCCACTTCATTTTCTAACATTAAAAATCATTTATTACACCATATTAAGCCATTTCAAGATCATCTAAGGGATTTGCAAGCATGGAGGGCCATTAAGGAACACTTTGGAGCTTTATCATCTTCTTAATCTTCACATTTAGCTTGTGCAAATTTGTAAGATCAACTTTTACCATTTTTAAACTTATTATGATAAGTAGTTTAAGAAAGTACAAGTTGATCATCTTGAACATAAAGAAAATCAAACTCAAAAATTCTAATCTCACCTTAAAACTTTACTAAATATGTTGTATTATGTGATCATTATGTGTTTTAGGGTTGTATGAGTTGTATGATCTTGTTGATTTTGTTTAAAGTAGGTTGTTTAACCTAGGATTTAAGATGTTCATGTTGTATAATTAGTGTAGTAAACTAGATTAGTGATGATCTTGATGGGTTAGTCTCAAAAATGTGATTTAAACACCTAGATGTTTAAATCAAGGAAGATCATCACCCTTGTATTCATGAGCTTTATATATATATGTTTTCATACTTGAAAGATTAAAGATTTAAAGGCGTAAACTTGATGATTCAAGACTAATAAATGTGATTTTTTTTATTAAAAGCAAGTTAGTAAATAAATGATTTCAAAAACCACACTTAAAAAGTCTTAAATTTCAAGACATAAAAGTCTTGAAATTTTAGGAAATTAATATATATAGGAGCTCATGAATTAGGAAATAAATGGTATTATTATTACTTGAAAAGTTGTATTTTGAGGAGATTGATACATGGATGATGATTTGGAAATTGAAAAATGATTTTTAAACATGTTTTGACTACATGGGAAAAACGCATAGTTTAGGGAAACTATGGCGAAAATTTATAAAAATCTAATCGCGATTAAAAAGAGATTAACGAAGTGATTAGCATGGTTAATCGTGATTAGTGATCTTAATTGTGATTAACAACCTTAATCATGATTGGACAAACCCTAATGACAAGGGTTAAGATTTAACCATCGAAGAGTTATTTAAAACACTAAAAAGTTGTTCTTACTAAATAAAATGGGTGAAACTAAAAGTATAAAAATCAATATAATTTTTGGAGAAAAATTATATATATTTCCAATACCTTATTTGGTGTATGATACATGTATAATGTGTGTATGTATTAGTACTAGGAAAATGTACTAAAATAACACATACAATTTTTACAATAAATATACACTTACAAATAACCGAAACTTCCCAAGCATTCGCAAGCATGACAATAGTCGCGAACATTCGCAAACACTCGAAACACACTTGTGTAATATCATAACTTCCGGCGCGAACATCGGACGACAAGTCTCGAATGACGGGCATCGGGTGACCCTTTATGCCACGTCGGCGAAACGAACAACTTCGACACAAAAACTATATATATTACCCGAACGTCACTACAAGCCTAAAAATAAACCGTTTAGACACTTCATATATGTCAATGATAACGAAAAACCGGAAAGTTCAATAACGAGAATAACACCAAGTGTAATTATGAAAAGTTTACTAGTATGTTATATCATACTTAGTAAAAAATTATCACAAATCCTTAAATATATGGGCAATGGCCCATTTCCATAAACCTTATAAAAGCCCACTTGTAATAAATAATATGGGCTAGGCCCAAATACATCAATATTATGGACTAAGCCCAACAACTTAAAAGACATGGGCTAGGCCCAAAGACAAAATACATGGGTTAAGCCCAATGACACTAAAATGTGGGCTAGGCCCAATGAAAAATACATGTATAAATTTTATAAATGTATATTATAAAAATACATTATGAATGAAACACATTGAAGAAACACAGAACTAAATTTCGGGTTAATTAGTTTGGTTTATGTTTCAATCATGAGGGTTAATCTTCTTAAACTTTCCTGAGCTCCGATATGATCCGATCTTCCTGCAAAACAGCAACACCGTTAGCTCGTTAAGAGGGGAATATAGGGGTTTCCCTCTTAATCAGACTCCGGCGTGAGAATAAGTAACTGTTTCGAGGAAATAAGTGTGTGTTAAGAGTGAAAGTAGAGAGAATGGAATGGTTAACCTGTGCATGAAGGTCTCTATTTATAGCCGGAGAGTTGTAAGAGGAGATGGGCTGATGGGCCTTGGGCCGGAAGGCGACAATAAGGAATATCCTCCTTGTCTCTCTGGTATCGACCGTTAATGGTTTCTAGAAGCTCTTCGGTGCTGGCGCACCTTGATTGGAGCCACGTGTCCGAGTTGTCGGCCTTGTTGTCCTTCTTCCATTAGCAGGTAAGTGGAGATCATGGGGCAGTTGTCGCCGCCCCCTGATTGGTGCCACGTAGGCGTCCTTGTGTACTCTCTGTCCCCTGCACGTCAGACGATCGTGGAGCACGATAGAGCACAACCTGATGGATGTTGATTGGCTCATTCTTCTGCCACTTGTATCTTTTATACTCTCTGAAGTGGCCCTACGCTGTAACTCTTGCGCAACCCTTGTTGTGCACGTAACTAGCCCGCGAAGGGTTGTAGGAGATGAACGCTCTTATTTAGAACAGTAAGTGTGAAACTGAAGTTATCTCTTGGTTGGACCTCGCACGAGGGCTCACCTTTGCTTAAGCAGCCAGCGCGAGGTCTATAGGATGATCGGTTTAACTGAGTAAGGAGTATGGTCCAGTGCGCGACCTGAATGGTCTGCGCGGCTTCCGGCTACGGAATTCATGGCACATATACTTCATTACTATGGCTTTCATATATCTCAGATGATTCCACCCGACATGGTGAGGGTGAGACACTTAGAGTTCCTATGCCAATCTCATGGGATAGAGCCCACCGTCGACAAGTTCCGAGCGTTTTATCAGTTGATCCGGAATGTTGGGTTTTATTCTTTCGGCAACCGCGGTTCAGCTAAGAAAAATCTGTTAAATCCTCCAAAAAGCTTTCATGACTGGAAGATGAAGTTCTTCTTCATCAGGGAAGAGGTCATACCGATCGCGATGATCTTACGCGAGTCGGATACGATTGAGAAAGAGGAGCTTCCTATCCCCAAAGGAGCCGATTGGTACTTGAAGCTTACTGCGACGCCCAACCGGATTTTCGGTGAAAACATGCTGGTAGCGGCGCAGATGAGCGACCAATGGCCGGAGACTAGCAACGAAGTGCCAGTTTTGAAGTTTGAAGATAGAGGTATGTTGTTTCTCTTTCATCTTCACTTGTAATTTATTTGCGCTTAACTGTTGAATTTGATGGCAGAGGCGCACCTTTACCAAGCTTCTTTTCCCACATTTGGTGGTTCTATGGGCGTGCGCCCACTTCGATCCGTCGAGCCTTACTGGTACGAGCAAATTAAGGGCAATTTCCTCTGTCCTCCTGCTGGAGTTTTCGCTAATCCTCCCTCTGCAACCGAAGGTTCGCTACTTCTAAATCCAAGGCCCTTGCGTGCCGTGACCTCTGCTGGAAAGGAAATCTTGTTTCTTTCCAGCGAAGAGTCTGTAGGTTCGTCACAAGAAGAGTTAAACTCATGGTCTACCATCTTTGCAGGTATGCTGCGCGACCTGGGGATAGACCCAGAAGTGAAACCGAAGAAGGCTGCCAAGAAGAAGATCAAAAAGGTAACCGTAGATACTGGCGTGACCAGCAAGAGGGGTGGATCGCAAGATAAAGGTACTCTTCGATTTCGGCAGAGTAACCTGGAAGATTATGTTGTTGTGAGTAACTCACTAGAGGGTTTGTCCCGTATAGGTGAGAAGAAGACCAGCGCAGCTGGTTCAAAAAGTTCTGGAAGCGCGGGATCCCGGATCCCTGAAGTTGGTGTGACCCCTTCGCCGATCGCCCTAGATGAAGAAGAGGAAGAAGAACATGAAGAAGCTGCTGCTCAGTTGGTGAGCAGGAAAAGAAGTAGAGAGGAGGCTTCTGCTGAAGTCAAAGCGGCGCAGAAGGTTGGGGGAGCCCCAGTGATAGGGAAACAGAGCAAGTTGCGCTCCCTTTACAAGTTCTCTCCAGGTTAGTGTTATGATGCCCTCCATATTTTCCATAGTAAAATTTTCCTAACGCTTGATTTCTGCAGAGGCTTTAAAGAGGACCCCTGAGAAAACTAAGGGTGTTGAGGTGAAGGACCCAAAGGAGTCGGCGCCGAAGAAAACCAAATTTATAATAAAGCATCTTAAAACTGTTGGGTCGGAGGTTGAGAAGGAGAAGGAGAAAGAGAAAGAAAAAGAGGAGAAAAAGAAGGCCACCGAGACCGCTTCTACCACCGATTATGATACGGTGCAGGGTCCGGAGGTTATGCGTATCACAGGGCTTGACCAGCCCTTTAAGGAGAAAAAAAAAAACACCTGCCCAGCAGAAAGTGCCTAAGGTGGTTGAGCCGACTGAAGTTGTGCAACGCGACGCCCCCGTCCAAACCGTACAAGTTACATCTGCTGCTGGGGGGGTCGACTGCTACTGTACCGGAGCAAGCGGCGAATAAGGAGATTACCACTGCTGCGGGTGGTGCAAGTGATGGTGGTTCTGGTGGAAGTGCAGGCGCGGATGGTGGTGTTGGAGGATCGATGCCACAAGCTCCCATTGGTCCTATGGATACTTTGGGAGATATTTGTTACAAGACATATACCGAAGAGGCACGAGGCGATGCTCCTCGCCAACCTGTTTGGGGTTTAAATTAGAAGGACACTTTTATGGATTTTTCGGCTTGTCGGGATTGGTACTTGGGGTCCTTCCCTCCTGGTGAAGTTAACAGGCAAAGAGCACGAACCCATGATTGGTTTTATCATGCTTACATTGTTGGGGAGGCCAACACCCGCGCTGCTAACCACCAGATTGTGTGCGAGTGGCGCACAATGGTTAGAGAGCGAGGGGATTAGGAGAAGTACCGTGAGCGCCTGCTGAAACAGGTTCAAGACTTCGAGAAGATGAAGAGTGCCTTTGCTGAGGAGAAGGCCGCCTTTGAAGCGGAGAGAAAGTTTGAAGAATGGGGCCGCGAGGGCTTAAAGAGCAAACTGCATGCTACTGAGGAGCTCTTGTCGAAGGGGCGAGCTGAATGGAAAGAGGTATGGAAGAAAGATAACCAACGTATGTATGCTGCCCGTTCCAAAATTACCGACCTTGAGGCTCAGATTGCCACTTTAAAAGGGAAGGTTGAGGAAGTTGAAGCGGACAAAGGGCGTGTTGAGGTTCATCAATCTTAAACCCTTTCCTTTTTATGTTTTGTACTTGTCAAAATATTGCTAACTCGTTGTTTCATCCTTTGCAGGCTGAGTTGAAGGCGCAGGTTGCGAGCAAGGATAAAGACTTGGCTGCCAAGGATGTGGAGATTGCGGAGCTAAAGCGTCAATTGTTTTAGGCCCATGATAAGAACGAATCATTGGAGATTGATCTTGAGGCTAAGAGGGTGAATGCTGATACCACCGAGGAGGCCAAGAAGAAGGCCGAAGAGGCGCGAGACATCAGCACTTCCGCCCTTAATGTAGCCCAAAACAATTATGCTGAGGCTCAATCAATTATGGACACGCTAGTCTCCGAATCCGAGTGGTTGCGCAATAGAGGAGTAGCTACGGTGAGTTTTTCCTCTTTGCCATAGGTTTTACTTATTGTTTTCTCATATGTTTGTCTCTTTTTTTGTGTATAGATTGCCAACTCTATTCTGAATGCGAGTGAGATAGATGCAGTTGTTGTCGCGCTTATAGATGCTTCACATGCTGTTGGGCATCGCGGGGATTATCTAGAGTGCGCTCATCATGTGGAAGAGGCCTTTGGTCAGGAGTTTGATACTCACCATTGTTCGGTGACTGATCAGGCTGATGCTATGCTAGCCCACGCTGAGGACGTCTATGACCATCTTTCGCTGCCTGTTATGGAGCTTGTCACTGAAGCGCTAAAGCACGATGACTGGTGCCGCGGCTAAAGTATATCCTTGACCCTCTAGAAACTGTGGAATTGATAGATGAGGAAGAGGCAGCTGGCGGAGATGGCGATAGCGATGGAGATGGTGATGGTGATGGTTACGAGTAGATAATAGTGTCTACAGGCTGGTGCCTTGTAATTTCTGTTTTTGACTTTCATGTAATCATTGCACTGTTGCGCTTTTGGAATATGACATATTATGTTTGCTTTCTGTTTTCCAAGTTACAATTATTGCATTGTTGTTAGGAACTTTGGTTAAGTTAGCTCGAATAAATGTAAGTGTGGCTCGTGTATGAGTGTTACTGCCCGATCTCGCGCTGTGTTCGCGGAGGACCTTGGAGGCATAACTCAAGAGCTCGTAATTTACTGAAGTGTTTCCGTGCTAATCAAAAGTTATCATTCATTTGTAACGTAGAGAACATGATGATAAATCATAAGGCATAGCAAATTCTTACATTAGGTAACTTGAAAACAGGCGCGAGGCCAACATACATAATCAAAGTAAAAGGCCTATAGCCGACATAGATAGTTAAAAGGTGCGTGGCCGACATAGCTAATAGTGAAGGCGCGAGGCCCAGGGTGTTCACATGTAACACTTGCGCAGTTGTTGCGCGTTTCACGTGCGTGGGATGATGTGTCCATCCAGAGTGCGCAGCTTGTATGCCCCTTTTCTTAGCACCTCATGAATTAAATATGGGCCATCCCGTTTTGGTGCTAGTTTTCCGGGGCGTTTAGCATTAGAAGCTTCATTGTATCTGAACACGTATTCACCTGGAGAGTAGGTACAAATGCGCACCCTTGCATTGTAGTACCTCTCCATTGTGTTTTATACTTGGCCTCTTTGATTTACGCTATTTCACGCCTTTCTTCTAGCAGGTCCAAGTCTAAGCGGCGCTCCGCCTCGTTATCAATCTTGTTGACAGCTGACAGTCGTGGCGAGGGTAGGCATATCTCTGCTGGGATAACCCCCTCTGAGCCATAGACGAGGCTAAAAGGGGTTTCGCCAGTGCTTGTTTTTGGCATGGTTCGATGAGCCCACAAAATGCAAGGGAGCTCTTGAGCTCATTTACCCCGCCTCTTCTCTTGGTGCCCTGTCGGGCCTTTATCCTTTCAATAATGCTTTTGTTGACACTTTCCACTTGGCCGTTGCCTTGAGGGTGCGTAACGGAAGAGAAAGTGTGCTCAATGTTTAGCTCTTTCATCCATTCTTGAAGATCTTCGGATGCAAAGTTGGTGCCATTATCTGTCACAATTTTCAGTGGGAGACCAAACCTTGTTCCCATATGAATTTGCGCACCATCATTGCAGAAGTTGAGGCGAGAGCCTTTGCCTCTACCCACTTAGTGAAGTAGTCGACATCAACAATTATGAACTTCACCGCGCCAGGAGCTTCAGGGAAAGGTCCCACCATATCGATTCCCCACTGCTGGAAAGGCCAGGCGGTGGACACAGGGATCAAGTCATTCTTTGGGCGCATGGTTTTTGGAGCGTGCCTGTGGCATGAGTCGCACTTGCGTAATTCCTTTAAAGCGTCGACATGCATCCCTGGCCAATAGTATCCCGCATTCATTATCTTTGCGACAACCATGCGCGGGCCCGCATGAATGCCACAAATGCCTTCATGTATCTCTCTTATCATATAACTCGCGTCTTGGGGATCCACGCATCGTAGCAGTGGTCCTAAGAAGGACCTTCTGTAAAGGATGCCACCATTCATCTTGTAGAACAACGCTTTATTTTGTATCTTTCTGGCTTCCGCCTTGTTCTCTGGGAGAATTCCTTCTTGAAGATATTGAATGATAGGGGTCATCCATGAAAGTGGCCCTATCTCAATCACATTGACATGGCGCAGCAAAACCGATGGGTTTTTTAAGACTTCGATTCTTACATCTTTGGCGAGATGTTGAAAAGCTGTTGAAGCAAGCTAGCTTAGCGTGTCAGCTGGCTTGTTTTCTGACCGGTTGATATGAACAACTTTGTAAGACTTGAACTTCTAAAGTAGTTCTATCGCTTGCTCTAAGTATAGGGCCATAACTTCGCCCTTTGCATCATACAACCCGTTGATTTGACATGCGATCAGGAGAGAGTCGACATGCGCTTGTATATTTTGTGCTCCCATTTTGATGGTCTGGCGTAAGCCTGCCAAGAATGCTTCATATTCATCCTCATTGTTGGTATTTTTGAAATCCAACTTAATGGCGTAGGTGAAGTCATGTTTCTCTGGGCTAACAAGGCGCAAACCAGCTCCTGCGCCGTCTTCATTTGAGGCTCCGTCAGTGAATAACAACCATAACTCATCTGATGTATCCTTGATGGGAGCGTCTACAATCTCGCATTCTTTGATCTTCTCTTCTGGGACTTAAGTGATGAAGTCTGCTAATACTTGTCCTTTAATGGTTGGGTGCGGCCTGTACAGAATGTTGTGGCCCCCCAGTTCAATTGCCCACTTGGCCAATCGGCCTGATGTCTCTGGTTTTTGCAAGACGGTACCAATATGGAAGTTAGTGAGTATAGTGATTACATGCCCAGTGAAATACCTGCGCAGCCTCCTGGAGGCGTGTAGCAGCACGAGCACAAAGTTTGCCATGGTTGAGTATCGTGTTTCTGGATCCGTGAGCACCCTACTGACATAGTAGATTGGAGTTTGAACTCCGTCTCTTTCTACCAAAAGTACTGACCCAACTGCCTTGTCCGAAGAAGACAAGTACAGAATGAGTGGTTCTTTCTCAAATGGCGCGATTAAAGTAGGAAGCTTGCTTAAACACTCTTTCATCTGCTGGAAGGCTGCTTCTGCTTCTGGTGTCGATTTGAACTCTTGTTTTTTTCACGCAGTTGCGCAAGGTACTGATGAAAGGGTAAGACTTTGCAACATGATTTGATAGGAAACGATTAAGCGCGGCTAGGCGACCGGCCAATCTTTGCATTTCTTTGATCGTTCGCGGTGATGGCATGCGCTCAATGGCTTGAACTTTTTCGGGGTTGACTTTGAAACTGCCGTTTGTAACCACAAAGCCTAGAAACTTACCCTCCTCCATACCAAAATAACATTTTGCTGGATTCAGCTTCATGTTCACGCTCCTCAAAGAATTGAACGTCTTCTCAATGTCTTTTAGCATCTGGTCCTCCTCGGTACTTTTGATCACAAGTTCGTCAATGTATACTTCGATATGCTTTCCGATGTTATCAGCAAATATCGTGTCCATTAGTCACTGGTAGGTTGCGCCAACATTCTTGAGCCCAAAAGGCATCTTTGTGTAGCAGAAGATTCCGATGTCAGTGCGAAAAGCTGTCTTATCTTCATCTTCCAACTTCATTTGGACTTGATGATACCCCTTGTAGCAATCCAAAAAGCATTTCCGCCTGCATGGCGCGAGAGACTCTATCTTTTTGTCGATCTCAGGCAATGAATAGCAATCTTTAGGGCATGCTTTGTTGAGATCAGTGTAGTCAACACACATTCGCCATCCTCCTGTAGACTTCTCGACCATGACAGGGTTTGCAACCTAGCTTTGATAGCGCACCTCTCTTAGTATGCCAGCCTTTAAAAGTTCACAGACTTGTTCATTCATGGCTTTCGTCTTATCCGCTCCTAGGCTGCGCCTTCTTTGTACCTTTGGCTCGACGGAAGGATAAGTGTTCAAACAATGTTCCGTGATGTCGCGCGGGACGCCTGTCATATCAGACGGGGTCCAGGAGAAAATGTCCATGTTCCTGAACAGTAGTTGCTTGAGGTGCGTCCTGATGCTTGGTGCGATAGTGTGACCGATCGTCACCGTCTGTTCTGGGTATTTGCGGTTCAAGACCCATTTTTCAGGTTCAGTTGTTGAAATCTTTGCTGCTTGACTGGGCGCGTGTCGTCTGCAGCCATTACCTCCTTCTTTGCATAGATAATCGTCACGCCTGTCTCAGTTGGGAATCTGATGGCTGAATGGGGCGTGGAGGTTACCATGTTCATTTCACCATGGGTTTCTCTCCCAATTAAAACATCATGCCTTGACTTGACTGGCATCACCATAAAGTTGACGTTTGTAGTTCTTGAATGCTTCCCGTCAGATAGCGTGATGGGGAAGCTGATCTGGCCCAATGGGAAGATTGTTTCAATGCAAAATCCGGATAGGGGGTAATCCACAGGCTCAAGACGCGCTTTGTCTTCATCATCAAAGTGGTTGAAACATTGTTCATAGATGATATCAGCTGTGCTTCCCGGATCGATGAAGACGTACTCTGTTTCATAGTGGCCTATGATACCGGTAATGACAATGGGGCGTGTGGCGCGTGGTCCCCCTCGTACTACCGGAAAGATGACTTGTTGTTCTTGCCATGCTGGTTCAAATGGGCGTTTGCCCTTGCTTCTTGCGCAGTGTCGTGGTCCATTGACCATATGAGTTTCTAAGCGCCAAACTTTCTTCTGGTTACCCTCTTCATTCCGTTAGATGTGGCGCATTTCCTTGCGCACGTTTTTAACCAGATGGCTTAACTTTCCTCTCTTCAAAGCCTCTCGATCTCTTGCCTTAGACTGATACAATCATCTGTCAAGTGACCCGTATCTTTGTGAAAATCGCAGTAGAGGTTGGGGTTTTGCCCCTTCTTGTTTGTCATAGGCTTTGGTGCCTTGAAATCGTGGTTCTCCGTCATGAGCACCTCTTTGGGTGTTTTAATGAGCGGAGTCCAGTGTTTTTCCCGATTTCCGTTCTTGACGGCTCGATTGGTTTCCCCTCCATCCAGGGTTTCTGCTTCTGTTTCGCCTGCTATTTTCACGCGAGCTTCCTTTTGAAAAACGATCTTCGTTGTAAGAGCTTTTGGTACCAGCCAATGATTCTTCAGTTTGCGCTACAATCTTTGCAGCTGCCATGAGTTTGTCCCATTCTTTGGGCATACCGTCTTTCCCAGTGATAGTCCTGATCAGACTATCGCATAGAATGGCTTTTTTGAAGTGATCGCACATTAGTTGTTCGCTTACATCTCCAATCTCTAAGCACTCCTTGTTGAAGCGAGTGATAAAGTCTTCTAGCCCTTCGTTCTCCATGCGCCAAATGTCTGTTACTTTAGCTGTATCCCGCTGGTATCGTCTTTGTTGGCTAAAATGGTTTACGAATTGGGTTCTGAAGTCAACCCATGACTTGATTTTTCCCGATGGTAGGCTGTCGAACCAGGGGCGAGCAGCCCCTGTGAGAGTCTGGATGAACAGATGGCACCACATTGGCATGGTCCATCCTCCTAAAATACCAACGCTTGTAAATACTCGAACATGGTCGTCAGGGTCGGTGAGACCGTTGAACTTTCCCACTGTTGGGGGTAAATTTGTTTTTTCTAACGTGGCTAGAGCAATCTTTGGGATAAACTTCGAGTGTTCGGCAGCTTCCGCTGGTCTATAAACGAGGCTGAAATCACGTTTTGCTTCCTCGTTGTATGCGATGCGCGGCCTTGGTTGATAAGACTCATGTTTTTTCTGCAAACGATTGAAGACTGACGAACCCTCATCATCTTGCCAAGTAGGGTCATCCGGGTCAGTATTGTCCCATTCGTTTTTCATGTTGCGTGGCCCTAGCCGGCTATGAACTGGGCGCTTGTGTTGGACATTTGACGGATGGTCATAATAGCTGCCTGTCTCCTCATATGTGTCGCGCGTGTTATGCACGCTTTGTCTTCTCTGTGGAGGAGGTCTGTTGTAATGCCCTTGGATGTTTGAGGGTGTGTCTGGCACGACCCTGAACTGGACCCAGAGGAGTAACCAAGGATGGTTCTTCTTGCATAATCGCTTGTTGTGCGCTCAATGACTGATAAGCAGCGTTGATAGTGGCAATTTGCTTGGCATACCAAGAGGCTAAGGTCTCGCCCTCTGGTAGCCCTAATAGCGCTAAGATGTTTGGATTTGGAGCTGGGTTTGAAGGACCAGCGACATTACTTCCTGGGGTACCCGTTTGAGTGATGCGGGTGATACTCGCGCGGGGTTCCCCCGTGTTCGTTCCTTCTTCTTCGATGATCTCGTCAATGGGATGGGGTTGGACGTGTGGCTTGTCCTCTCCCGTTCCCGCTTGAGAGACAGTGCCGAAACCGAAATCATGAATTATTCCTTGACCAGCCATGACCAAGGAAAACAGAAAAAAGAAGATGGAGATTGTAAGAAATCGGTGGGCGCCAATGAAGAAACACAGAACTAAATTTAGGGTTAATTAGTTTGGTTTATGTTTCGATCATGAAGGTTAATCTTCTTAAACTTTCGTGAGCTCCGATATTATCCGATATTCCTGCAAAACAGCAACACCGTTAGCTCGTTAAGAGGGGAATATGGGGGTTTCCCTCTTAACCAGACTCCGGCGTTAGAATAAGTAACTGTTTCGAGGAAATAAGTGTGTGTTAAGAGTGAGAGTAGAGAGAATGGAATGGTTAACCTGTGCATGAAGGTCTCTATTTATAGCCGGAGAGTTGTAAGAGGAGATGGGCTGATGGGCCTTGGGCCGGAAGGCGACAACAAGGAATATCCTCCTTGTCTCACTGGTATCGACCGTTAATGGTTTTTAGAAGCTCTTCGATGCTGGCGCACCTTGATTGGAGCCACGTGTCCGAGTTGTCGGCCTTGTTGTCCTTTTTCCACCAGGAGGTACGCGAAGATCATGGGGCAGTTGTCGCCGCCCCCTGATTGGTGCCACGTAGGCGTCCTTGTGTACTCTCTGTCCCCTGCACGTCAGACGATCGTGGAGCACGATAGAGCACAGCCTGGTGGACGCTGATTGGCTCATTCTTCTGCCACTTGTACCTTTTATACTCTCTGAAGTGGCCCTACGCTGTAACTCCTACGCGACCCTTGTTGTGTATGTAACTAGCCCGCACAGGGTTGTAGGAGATGAAGGCTCTTATTCAGAACACTAAGTGTGAAACTGAAGTTATCTCTTGGTTGGACCTCACGCGAGGGCTCAGCTTTGCTTAAGCAGCCAACGCGAGGTCTATAGGATGATCAGTTTAACTGAGTAAGGAGAATGGTCCAGCGCGCGACCTGAATGGTCTGCACGGCTTTTTGGGACCATACCTGTAACAACTCTCATCAAAAAGTACTATTTATTATTTTAATTATCCAATTAGGAAACCCTAATTAAGAAACCCAAGTGATTCTGTATAATCCCTAAAATTTTCAGAACATTTGGAATTAGGATTAGGGCCCCTAAAACTCAAGGGGGGGGTAAACCCTAGTTAGAGTTATCTACTGAAAACGCTGTCAAAAATTCGAAATAACACGAAAACGACTCAGCAGGCCTATACTAGTGACAAGGCTACCCTAGGGTAGGGTGTTACCCCAGGCGAGTCGCGACAGCATCCCTGACATCTTCCGCGACACGCGGGAGATGTCAATTTCACGTATAAATAGGACGGTCTGTTTCATGCAATTCGGTGTTCGTTCGACGTTCAATTTCAAATTGTACGCTGAGATATAATCAAAACAGTTCCAAAACACACACTGATCACGAAGTGCAGCCACAATTCAGGGTAATAACTCGATCGCTGCTACGATTCAATGTCCGGTCGATTAAACTATCCAATGGATGTTTAAGTGCTGCCCACATTAGGGTTTATGCTTTCTCATTCGTCGTTAAATTGATGGATGTTTAAGTATCGCACTTTGTCATTCATTGTGAAGGTTGGAATCTCGTGAGTTATCGTAAATGCTGTATTAAGTTACTAACCTAGTTGTGTGCTTGATTATTTAAACTAGGTTATCAAGGCTAATCAGTAGGATAAGCTCTGTTAAATCTGCAATGTGAGTCATTCTCTTTTTATCAAATCTGTTTATGAAAAAGTACGTTTATTTTCAATATTATAATTACAGTGATTAAGTATATGTAGTCACCAAATTACAGCCGGTATGTGGGGTATTGTGCACATTACTGTTTTTATCAATTTAGGTGGGCGTACCTAAATAATGATACTCGTTACTATTGGGTGAACGGACTCAATAGTAATATGACCACAGTCACCGAAACAAGTCGATGACAAGTACTGTGGGTAGTTGGTTGAAATAAACATTGTAATCTCTCTTAATACTGTCAATTATAATAAAATAGTCATTTTATCAAAATGAATGATTCACTCAGTATTTCCCGCTGACAAAACCTTTGTCAAACATGTTTCAGGTGATCTGTTGTGATCCAGGAAAAGTGCCGTGAAGCACTATCAGCTTAAGGAAGTGGCTCAGTATAAAATAAAGAAACATGTTTTGTAAAATAAAAGATTTCTTTATGAAATCTCAAGATTGTAAATTACCGGGTTTTATCCCGAGTTGTGAAATAAAATAATCGGGAAATATTTTAGTTTTTAAAAGATCCTGATGAAAACTTCCGCTGTTAATTAAATACCACAGGATTTCTGTCCCGCGGCTCCTGAAACGGGTCAAACCGGGTCGGGGGCCGTGACAGAAATAAGGTGGTATCAGAGCCACTGATCTAAGCCTATTAAGTATTTAGAAATACTTAATTTTACTGATTGCCAAGTATGTGATTATGTGTTTTATTAACTGATTATTTGTTAATTACAGTATGGGTAAACAAAAGGTGTCAAACATCTATCTTAAACTAGATAGGTCATCCAACGAGAAGGGAAGTTCATCCCAAACAAAACCTTATGTAATTCCTGAAGAAGGAATATTTGTCCGTAAGGCACATTACGAGGAACCACTTTCTCCTAATAAAAGAAGTTTGATTATTAGGAAAAGTCAGGAGGAAATAAGGAAAAACCGAGAGAAGAAAGTTAAACAAGAAACCCAGGATTTAATCAATAAATCACCTTGGGAGGACAAATTAGATGAGAAATGGGCAAATCTTTATATGCTAGCCACAGTAGCAGAAACTGCAAATCTCTAAATACTCAAAAGTTTTAGCATTTTTATTTCCAGAAACCTTATTTAGTAAATAAATAAGTTACAGTAAATCGTAGAATAATTTACTTGTCAGTTGTTTTATGTATGCAATAATATTTATGGGTTATCTATAAAAAATTTTGTTATTTTAACATTTGGTATATATTTTGCATATATGCTAAACAGCATGAATGAGATATCAGAAGGTTTAGAAAATCTTAACCTCTATCCTGTTAAGATAGAAGTTTCAAAGGAATTCACCGGTTACTTCGCTGATAAAGAAGAACCCATGGAATTTCAATCCAAACCACTGGCAAAACCTAAACCCAAGAAAAGAAGCAGATTTGTGGGCTGGAGGCGTGTACGAAGGAAAAAAGCCAGCAACAAGAAAGGTTACCAAAACTGAAGATCCAAAAGACAAAGGAAAAGGGGTAGAAATTGAGGAAAATGTTAATCAAGTAGAGATAGAAGTTGAGAAGAGTTTTAAACAAACAGAAAGAGAAATCGGAGAAAGTTCTAGCCAGAATCAGAAAATGACTCCTTGGGAGGTTTTAGATCATAAATTAGTAATGAGTGACCTAATCGGACCTGCCGATGGAAACCTTGAACCAGCTAATCCAAACCTTATATTTACTGAAGAAGATCTTTTTAGCTACCCACTAGAAGTTCCAATCCCAATCAATCTGGAACCTGCTATTCCAGATCCTATTGTCCAACCTCAACCACTACCAGTAGAATTAAATGAATGGTGGACAACCGATTGGCAATACCAAAATCTTCTAAACAACCCTGATACATTTTTCCCACAAGTTGACCCAGAACCACCACTATACCCAACTATGAGCCCGGAGAATCTGACTGAACTTCGCCTCTGGGGCGAAGAGTTAATTGATGCAGGAAATCGGATTAGGGATGTGGGAGAAAGAGTTACTTGGAAGTATGACGAAAGGGAGCGTCGTTTTTAAGAAATTAGCTGACCAGATAATGAGAGTTTGCAGGAATATGTGTGAATAAATAATCATAATAACCAATATGTGTAATAACTTAATAATAAAACGTTGTATGATAATCGTGTGTACGAAGCATAATATAATATATCAAAATGAAACTTGTGAAATTGATAATTTTTGGTTATACATGTTAATGTGATTATATGCAAACTGTTTTATTATATTTATATTTATACTAATTATTTATATAAAATTAATTATCAGATGGCAAACAATGGTAACGAACCAGTAAATGAGGTTAATCAGTCTGAGCAACATCCAGGAGATCAATATATAACTCGACAAGATATCGAAAATATTGTTGCTCAAGGAATAGCTAATGCTATTCCAGCATTCGTTGCTGCTATAAAGAATCCAATCGAACCGCAACAAATTGTTCCTAGTAAACGTATTTCTGAAGATAACTTCAGTAATAGTGTAAACGGTGGCAATGATAATGTCAATCATAATGCAGAACCACATCAAGCCCCATTTCCTAAGAAAATGAAAGCCGCAACGCCTGGTTGTACTTTCAAAGAATTCCTTGCTTGTAAACCCACTGAATTTGCAGGCAATGAAGGAGCAACTGCATCACTACGTTGGTTAGAGAAAACCGAAGCAGTCATTGCAATAAGTAAATGTGCTAAAGATGATCAGGTCATGTACGCATCAAATCTCTTCAAGGAAGGAGCACTCGAATGGTGGAACACGGTGTTACAATCAAAAGGAAGAATAATAGCTTATGCTATGACTTGGGAAGAATTTAAGGGTTTTGTAGAAAGAAAATTCTGTCCCGAGTATGAAAAAGAACAGATGACAAATAAGTTTCTAAATCATCGGATGATGGGTGTAGATTGTCGCGGTTATACTTCGACATTCTTTGAATATGCTAGAGTGGTACCAACGCTGGCTTCGCCAGAACCGGTACTCATTTCTCGCTACATTTGGGGACTGATTAGTGAAATCCGTAACATCGTTAAAGCTGCGAGACCTCGCACTATTGACGATGCTGTGGAATTAGCTAATACCCTAACCAATGAACTAGTGCGCACCCAGGATGAAAACAGGAAGAAGGAATTAGCTCAGAAAATTACCCAAGGATTTCATACGGGCAATAATAGCAATTTCAAAAGACGAGGAACAGGGCAACCCTCAACTCCACCGTTCTGTGGGAATTGCAAAAAGAAACATTTTGGAAGATGTAGTGTAACCTGCAATTTTTGTAAAATGGTAGGACATCGTGAAGAAAACTGCAGGAAGAAAACAATAGTCTGCTATAACTGTGGAGAAAAGGGACATTTTAAACCAGAATGTCCTAAAATAATCAAACCAGCAGACAACAAAACCAAGGCGACACACGGAACTATTAAGAAGAATGCCAGGGCATTTCAGCTAACCACTCAAGAAGCAGAACTCATCCCAGATGTGATAGCGGGTACGTTCTTAGTTCACAACATTTACGCCAAAGTATTATTTAACTCTGGTGCAAACCAAAGTTTTATAAATACTTCATTCTGCCAAGCTCTTAATTTACCTTTAACCAATATTAGGCAGATTTTTACAGTTGAAACGGCAGACGGAAACTCAGTTAAAATAGATAAAGTTTTGCAAGAAGAAAACATAGAATTTTTAGGACATAAATTCTCTGCAAAACTATTGCCGATGAATTTAGCTGAATTTGATGTTGTATTAGGAATGGATTGGTTAGTAGCCAACCATGCTAGAATCCTTTGTGATCAAAATTCCATAGAAATTCAATCACCCACCGGAGAAGTGATTAGGATTACAGGAGATAAACCACGTAAGCCCATGAAGTTCATATCAGTAATGAAAGTTTCTAATTATGAACGAAAACAAGGAATAGTATATATGATTTCGGTAATCATTAGTACCCAGGGTAAAGAACTTAAGGAAATTCCTGTAGTCTCAGAATATCCAGATATATTTCCAGAAGATTTACCAGGATTACATCCGGATAGGGAAGTAGAATTTAGGATTCATCTAATTCCAGGAACTACACCGATAGCCAAGGCACCCTATCGGTTAGCACCCACAGAAATGTTAGAACTGAAAACGCAATTAGATGAATTACTAAGTAAAGGATTCATACAACCTAGCTCATCCCCTTGGGGAGCGCCAGTATTGTTTGTTAAGAAAAAGGATGGTTCAATGAGAATATGTATCGATTATAGAGAACTGAATAAGGTTACAATTAAGAATCGATATCCATTACCTAGGATTGATGATCTGTTTGATCAACTTCAGGGGGCTAGATATTTTTCTAAGATAGATTTACGCTCTGGATATCATCAATTGAAGGTACAAGAAGAAGACATACCTAAAACTGCTTTCAGAACTAGGTATGGTCATTATGAGTTTACAGTCATGCCCTTTGGGTTAACGAATGCACCTGCTGCATTCATGGACATGATGAATAGGATCTGTAAACCATATTTGGATAAATTTGTAATTGTTTTCATAGACGGTATACTTATTTATTCCAAAAGTCAGACAGAGCATTATGAACACCTTCATGCACTTTTAACTTTGTTAAGAAAAGAAAAGCTTTATGCCAAATTCTCGAAGTGTGAATTTTGGTTGCAAGAAGTGCAATTCTTAGGACACATGGTGAATCACGAAGGTATTCACGTAGATTCTGCTAAGATAGAGGCGATTACCAAATGGAAGGTTCCACAAACAGCAATGGAAATTAGAAGTTTTATAGGTTTAGCTGGGTATTATAGACGGTTTATTAAGGATTTTTCCAAGATAGCCGTACCATTAACTAAGCTAACCTGTAAAGCGGTTAAGTTTGAATGGGGACCAAAGCAAGAAGAAGCCTTTAGAATATTGAAGCAGAAATTAACAAATGCACCAATCTTAGCCTTACCAGAAGGAACTGAAGATTTCGAAGTATATTGTGATGCTTCAAAACTAGGATTTGGATGTGTGCTTATGCAACGCAAAAAGGTGATTGCATATGCTTCAAGGCAATTGAAAAAGCACGAAGAAAACTATACGACTCATGATTTAGAATTAGGAGCCGTAATTTTGCCCTTAAGATTTGGAGACATTATCTTTACGGAAGTAAATTTACTGTCTACACAGACCACAAAAGTTTAAGATATATATTTGGGCAAAAAGAGTTAAACATGAGGCAAAGGAGATGGATGGAAATCCTAAGTGACTACGACTGTGATATTCAGTATCATGAAGGAAAGGCAAATGTAGTTGCAGATGCCTTAAGTCGTAAGTATTATGAGAAACAACGACGAGTTCGTGCTCTCAGATTAAATCTACAAATAGATTTAATGGAACAATTGAAGAATGTTCAAATTACAGCAATCAAGGATGATGCTGAAGGAATGAAAGGAAGAATAAAGGAATTAGAACAAGGAGCAGATGGAATTTGGAGATTCCACAAAAGTAGAATTTGGGTACCTAAGCAGGGAAACTTAAGACCTAAGATTTTAGAAGAAGCTCATAAATCTAGGTATACTATGCACCCAGGAAACAATAAAATGTACCAAGATTTAAGAAAGAACTTTTGGTGGATAGGAATGAAAAATGATATAGCACGATATGTTTCTAAATGTCTCACTTGTTCACAAGTTAAGGCAGAACATCAGAAACCCTCAGGTCTATTACAACAATTAGAAATGCCCGTATGGAAATGGGAACTTATAACAATGGATTTTGTTATTAAGTTACCAAAAACCAGAAAAGGTAATGATGCGATTTAGGTAATTGTAGATCGATTAACCAAATCAGCTCACTTTTTACCAATGAAAGAAACCTTTAGTATGGAAAGGTTGGCAAAATTATATGTAGATGAAGTTGTATCCTTACATGGAGTTCCACTCTCCATTGTTTCGGATAGGGATAGTCGTTTTACTTCTCATTTCTGGAAAAGTTTCCAGCAAGCTATGGGAACTCGATTAAATCTGAGCACTGCATATCATCCCCAAACAGACGGACAAAGTGAAAGAACAATCCAAACTCTAGAAGACATGCTTCGAGCATGTGTAATAGATTTTGGTGGAAATTGGGATGATCATTTACCATTAATTGAATTCTCCTATAACAATAGCTATCATTCAAGTATTGAAACCGCCCCATTTGAAGCACTATATGGAAGAAAATGCAGAACTCTAGTCTGTTGGGCAGAAATAGGAGAAAATCAATTGTCAGGTCCTGAAATAGTGCAAGAAACGACTGATAAGATTACTCAAATCAAGGAAAGGCTGAAGACAGCTCGAGATCGCCAGAAAAGTTATGCAGACAATAGATGCAAGCCGTTAGAATTCCAAGTTGGAGATAGAGTATTGTTAAAAGTTTCTCCTTGGAATGGAGTAGTTAGATTCGGGAAGAAAGGAAAGCTAAGTCCAAGGTACGTAGGACCATTTTCAGTGATCCAACGTATAGGACCAGTTGCTTATCGTTTACAACTACCAGAAGAATTAGCTGGAGTACATGATGTATTTCATGTATCCAATCTCAAGAAATGCTTATCAGATGAATCACTGGTAATACCTCTTCGAGATATAGAGGTAAACGAAAAGTTGAAATTCGTTGAGAAACCTCTTCAAATTGAGGATCGAAAGATCAAGTTTCTCAAACACAAACGACTAGTTTTAGTCAAAGTCAGATGGGATTCAAAGAGAGGAGTTGAATACACTTGGGAACTGGAATCAGAAATGAAGCGAAAATATCCTCACTTATTCCAGTAAATCTCGTGGACGAGATTTTTATTAAGGTAGGGAGAATGTAATAACTCTCATCAAAAAGTACTATTTATTATTTTAATTATCCAATTAGGAAACCCTAATTAAGAAACCCAAGTGATTCTGTATAATCCCTAAAATTTTCAAAACATTTGGAATTAGGATTAGGGCCCCTAAAACTCAAGGGGGGGTAAACCCTAGTTAGAGTTATCTACTGAATACGCTGTCAAAAATTCGAAATAACACGAAAACGACTCAGCAGGCCTATACTAGTGACAAGGCTACCCTAGGGTAGGGTGTTACCCCAGGCGAGTCCCGACAGCATCCCTGACATCTTCCGCGACACACGGGAGCTGTCAATTTCACGTATAAATAGGACGGTCTGTTTCATGCAATTCGGTGTTCGCTTGACGTTCAATTTCAAATTGTACGCTGAGATATAATCAAAACAGTTCCAAAACACACACTGATCACGAAGTGCTGCCACAATTCAGGGTAATAACTCGATCACTGCTACAATTCAATGTCCGATCAATTAAACTATCCAATGGATGTTTAAGTGCTGCCCACATTAGGGTTTATGCTTTGTCATTCGTCGTTAAATCGATGGATGTTTAAGTATCGCACTTTGTCATTCATTGTGAAGGTTGGAATCTCGTGAGTTATCGTAAATGTTGTATTAAGTTACTAACCTAGTTGTGTGCTTGATTATTTAAACTAGGTTATCAAGGCTTCAGTAGGATACGCTCTGTTAAATCTGCAATGTGAGTCATTCTCTTTTTATCAAATCTGTTTATCAAAAAGTACGTTTATTTTCAATATTATAATTACAGTGATTAAGTATATGTAGTCACCAAATTACAGCCGGTATGTGGGGTATTGTGCACATTACTGTTTTTATCAATTTAGGTGGGCGTACCTAAATAATGATACTCGTTACTATTGGGTGAACGGACTCAATAGTAATATGACCACAATCACCGAAACAAGTCGATGACAAGTACTGTGGGTAGTTGGTTGAAATAAACATTGTAATCTCTCTTAATACTGTGAATTATAATAAAAGAGTCATTTTATCAAAATGAATGATTCACTCAGTATTTCCCGCTGACAAAACATTTTTCAAACATGTTTCAGGTGATCTGTTGTGATCCAGGAAAAGTGTCGTGAAGCACTATCAGCTTAAGGAAGTGGCTCAATATAAAATAAAGAAACATGTTTTGTAAAATAAAAGATTTCTTTATGAAATCTCAAGATTGTAAATTACCGGGTTTTATCCCGAGTTGTGAAATAAAATAATCGGGAAATATTTTAGTTTTTAAAAGATCCTGATGAAAACTTCCGCTGTTAATTAAATACCACGGGATTTCTGTCCTGCGGCTCCTGAAACGGGTCAAACCGGATCGGGGGCCGTGACAATACCCCTTCACATACAAACCCTATTTATACTAAACGAACAAATGCGATTGTAGAGACGTGTCTCTTCACGAACGGTTGTGACTCTTGAACTTGTGGATGTGATTGAATGTTGAAGAGGTGTGTCTCCTTGTTTCTCCCTTACTGCCATCGATCAATAGGTGCGACTCCAGGGGAAGTCGTAACCTTTAATTTAAGTTGGTTACAATCTTCCATCTTTCCACATTTGGCCCTTGTACTTCATAACTACCATAATTCTAATGTAAACTATCTATAACTATTTACATAACGACCCTTTAACTTAAGATATGAGGGATTAGAACTTCAAATAGATGGAGTTAGTGATGAGAGCCAAAAGAGTTAGAAAAAAAAATCGTTGGGGGCTCAGATATCAAAAGATTCTTTTTTATGCTGATAGTGTTAAACTGAAACAACCACATGAGCCAAAATCAATTACTCTTTAGGTTATTATATCTTTATATTTAATTTTATATATTAATTTTTAAACATATTAATTAATGGTAATGTTTTGAAGTTTAAATTAACTAGTTATAAAAACTAACGCAACTTCTTTTGTTATTTACTCTGGGTTTATATGTGTTTGAAATCACTACGAGCGCGTTGCACACGGAACCGCTAACAGGAATAAAAAAATGTAGAAAAAAACACAAAAAAATAACCGAAAGAAAATCAACTAAAAAGTTGTATGGTAATGATGTTGTTCGGTAGAAACCCGTAATCAGAGATGAACAAATAGTAATGGGTACCGGTACCAAATTTCCTGAACCGAAAGATCCTAAGTACCAGTTCGGTACTGACGTTTGGCGTTCCTGGTACCGGTTCGCTACCTGTTTTTACCTTCATATACCGATACCGTAACCGGGGTATCAGTTGGCACCGAGCTCATCCCTACCCCTGAAACAAAATAATAGTTGTACGATACCGTTGTTGTTCATACGGTGATCAGGGATGAACAAATGGTACTGGGTAACAATACCAAATTTCTCGAACTAAAAGACTATCAAACTCAATCCGGTACCAACTTTTGGCGTTTTATGTACCAGGCTGGTGCTGGTTTTTACCTTCATGTACCGATAATGAACCCGTATTTTTGATACAAGTACTGGTTGCCACCAAACTTAAAAGGTAAAGAAAATAATAATTATTATAATATTAAAATAATAAAACTATAAAAAACTGTATATAATATTTTATTATATTATAATATAATATAATATATTTAAAGTACTGTTAATTGCATTAGTTTTTTTATATATAATATTATATCATATATAATATATTTAAAGTACTGTTCATTGCATTGTTTTTTTAATATAGAGATAATTGTGAAAGTATATTGTACATTTTGGCTTAATGTATGAGCGTGCGCAATGGCAAGTTCAAACGTTATAAGCCCAGAAAAGAAATTTCGCATTTTAAAAAAATAAAAATTTCGTTTGTTGTAAAAGAAGTCGCATGTTGTTCCAAAAAACCAAAATCGCATGTTAAAAAAAAATCGCATGTTGATACTGCATCTCATACGCATTGTACGTTGAGCCAATTTGTACAATAACCGACCTTATATTAATTTAAAATAATTTAGTCTTGAAAATATCTGGTGAAAACTAAGACGACGTCGCACATTTTGGGAAGAACTAGAAAAAGTGGAGAAAAAAATTGATATGACGCTGATGTGACACACAAGGAAACCTATTGAGGAGTCTAGAACGACTCCCTCAATCCTAAAAGTGAACATGTAGCTTCAAGAGAGAGGTAGGGACCCTTGGGACCTGAAAACAAAGTTTAAGACCTTTTACAAGTATAAAAGACATGGGAAAAAGTCATGGACTGCTTTGGTATCACTCACAATCACTTTTGTCGTATTTTTTTACACCAATTGTGAAAGTAGACGTCAAAATGACACAATTTTTAATTGTCTATCTTTAATATGTATTCCGCAACTGCGACAACAACAAATATGTCAAACACATGATATTTTGAACTGTAGATTATTATATCCAGCCTCCATAAAGGTGGGAAGAAATACAACAATATATCACGGTTACATTCTAAATTTTCAAAGTAAGCTTCAGCTCGGGCTGGACACTCGGTCAAACCAGTTAAGGACTATGGTATTCCTTGTATATTTATCCATTATAAATTATAAATTATCATTATCAATATGTTGATGTATAGAGTAGTTGTACTTTATGATTAGGAAGATTTTCAAAAAAAATTGATATAATTACACTTTTAACCTAAAACTATTTTGGTTTTTTACTTTTTACCCCAAAGCTTTTTATCTTTGTCAATTTAACCTAAAAACTTTTTTACTTTCAACTTTGGTACCCCATACTTTTCATATTTCGCAAAACTTCGTTTTACGTTTTGTTCTAAATTTTGTTAGCTAACACGACGCAACGTTTATGTGAGGTTCAACGTTTTTACGTTTTGTTTTACGCTTCATTATAAATTTTGCAAGTTAACATTACGCAACATGCGTGTGTAGTTCAACGTTTTTATGGTCGTCTATTTTTTCCTGTTTGATAGGTTCATCGTGACGCACGGGTCCTGAATCGACTTAGTTATTATTTTTTATGTTTTATGTTTCTGTCTAATTTCTCTGCATTAACACGTCGCAACTTCAGTGTTGGTGGTCGCTAGCGGTGCTGTGGCCTTGGTGCTATTTGTCACGGTTTTACTCCCCCACCGCAACGCGGGGGGCTTAATACTAGTTAATATTAATCCATAAGAGAGACACACAACGCACAAAACTAGTCTATCAAGGAGATAGCGGACCTTTAGATTTGAAAGCGCAGCTAAAAATATACCTTAAGGTTTACATGTGGTTAAATATAAATCTTCATAAGGCTATGTGTGTAGGGATGAGCATGAATTTCTCGTACCGAATTTTTTCGGTACCGGTACCGATATTCACTTGTTGGCATTTTCGGTATTGGTACCGGTTCGGTATGGTACCTGTAAAATACCGAATTTTATCTTCAAATACCGGTACTGTACCGAATATTTCGGTACTGGTACTCATTTTTGAGGAATTTCGGTATCGGTATTTTCGGTACCGCTACCGGTTCGATACGATACCTGTACCACACTCATCCCTAGTGGTGTGGCCATGACCTAAATGACCACCACCCTCCACATCAGCGTCGTCATCTCACCCCACCCTCATCCATCAACCTAATCCACCACCCTATGTAGTATGGACTATGACCCTCACTATCCTCCCCCACCAATCAAAATCCACTAATTAATTGAAAGAGGGTCATGGTTGCCATGGATTACACCATGCGAACCATGCACCATGGTTTGCAATGGGGACGGTGTAGAGGTGGTTCTAGGGTCCTACGTGAAAATCCATAACCTAAACCACCATCCCATAACTCATAGCGTAAATTGTCATAGATGCTTATACCAATAATCTTACAAATTCAGAATTTCTTTTTTTTAATCTAAACAAGAAGGATTTAACTTTAGAAACGAATCTTACCAAATTTTCATTATTTGTATGTGATTTTTGTATGATGATGATGATGATGATATGTGATTTTTGTGTTCATTCATATATAATATAATAATATTGAAATGAAAGTGAGTCTCCCTGATCGCTTTCATGCAACGTCAGTTATAAAATTCGCGTACGAATCAAGAACAAAAGCCATAATAATTTCAATTAAATAAGGCTACGTTTTATCACTACTCAAATCTAAACAGCCCTAATGACAAAAAACGGGCAATTTTCAACTTAGCTGTAAATATCTTCCTCATATGTTCATATGTGTAGTGTGCGAATTAAATACAAATCCAGTTTAATTACTGTGTGAAGCGGACAAAGCTAAGGAAAAAATACGCAGTTGCAGTTGGTAAGTAATGTAATTAAGCTACAACACATTTGAACTAGCGTAATGATAATTACATTACAATTTTCCAAGAAGCGTAACTAAAACACTACTTGTAAACTATAGATGTATGTAATTATTTATACGTTAGTTCAAGTTCCTGCAGCATAATTACGCTAATTCTTCACACGCTTTGTACGATAAGTTTTATTTGTACCCGATCCTGCCTTTATATATGTGTATCCTCAAATGATCTTATCTGTTTGTTAACTCTATATCAACCATCCTAAAATTTAGACACTTTCACTTCCCATATTTAGAGACTTATTATTTAGAGTAAACTGCAATTTTACACCTTGTGGTTAGGGGTGATTGGCACCCTTACCCCCCTAAGGAAATAATTGCATTTTTACCCCCCCACTGTTTGCTGTTATGTTGCAACCTTACCCCCCGGCCTCAAATTTGTTGACTAATCTGTTGACTATAACTTGAAATGACTATAATGCCCTTTCATATTACCTCCTGTGTTTTGTGCACTCTGTGATATTACCCCCTGCCACCACTGCCACCGCCATTCACCACCACTGCCACCTCCAGCCACCACCCACAACCACCACTGCCACCGCCATTCACCGCCCTCACCCCTTTTCTTCTTCTCCCTCACATAACACAGACAACCATCGCCACTGCCATTTCATTATAACACCACCACTGCCACCTCCAGCCACCACCACAACTACCACTGCCAGCTCCAGCCAAACCTCTGCATAGAAAACGAGGTGTTTAGATAAATTGGCATTGAGGATAGATACTGGATAACCAAAACTATGTTCCAAAATCATACATTGGTGATACAGAAAACAAGATTGAAACAGAGGATATTCATATATCGAAACTAATAGTCAATGGATGAGGTGTTAATATAAATATCTATCATATTAATTGTATCATTTCACTACTAATGAAACCCAGATATTAAATTCAAAACTAGAGCTTCTAAACCAAGAAAAGAAAAATAAAAAATAAAACATACAGCAAACAATCTATCATAGTGGTTTCTTGTACTTGTGGCTTGTATCCCACCTCAAAGATATTAATTTCAGATGACATAAATGCCTAATTACACTGTTAACTTAAGCAATTAAATGTCGAAGATGAAGGTTACCTTCGGAGAAGACGACGCCGTCGTCAGCTCCGCCGTGAGTCGTTTGACTCTGGATCGGTGAGTAAAACAAAACAACAAATAAATCTTTATAAAATTATCTTCAGCAAAGCAGCAATAAACAGCTCAAAATAGCATAAACAAACAACGATTCAACCTTGAGTTCAAGTCACTGGATAGTGTGACAAGGGTTGAAGTCTGAGAGCAAAACAAGTTTTCAACAGTTGACTTTTAAATGTAAAAGTTATGCTGTTTTTAAAAGTTTTCAACTGTAACATCAATTATACATGCCATAACAACAAGTTAACAACTATCAAATTAACCAATTGAAATCACATTATCTTCAACCAGTTTCACAATTCACAAACTCCAAAATCCAATCTACTATTGTTAATTTTGTCTTAATAGCAAACTAAAAGTCACATTTCAGAGGATTATGGTGTGAGAACTGCATCATCTCCTTTAAATTCAGGGTTTAATAGAAAGAAGATTTAGGGATTTGGGTTACCGTGAAAGGCGTAACCAGTGGGAGTGAGAGTGGCCGGTGAATATTGCTTCAAACAGAGAGGAAATTGAGAGGTTTCCGGTGACGGAAGTAGTGGTGGTGTAATATATGAAAGGGATATTAAGTTGTGGTGGTGGCTGGAGGTGGCAGTGGTGGTTGTGGTGGTGAATGACGGTGGCAGGGGGTAAACATGCGACATAACAGCAAACGTTGGGGGTAAAATAAAAGGGTAAAATAGTCATTTCACCCCCAAGTCAACAGACCAGTCAACAAAATTGAAGCCGGGGGTAAAATTGCGACATAACCTCAAACAGTGGGGGGTAAAATTGCAATTATTTCCTTAGGGGGGTAAGGGTGCCAATCACCCCTAACCTCAGGGGGTAAAATTGCAGTTTACTCTATTATTTATTTCATATATTCATTCCTTATTTTTTTTTTTTTGTGAATGGAAGAAGTAGAAAAAAAAAGTGATAAAATAGAAAAATAATTATTATTTATTTGAGTAAGAATAAATGTGGGAATGAGATGTCAGAGAACACGAATGTTTGATTCAACAAACACAAGGTTAATGATGGCTGATTCTATACACACCTCCATTCCCTCCTGATTATACCCCCCTTGTGAGAGGAAAACTGTCGGTCCCACGCGTGCCCCACCTTTAAGTATGTGAGAAGAGAGTGGTGTAAAAAGTAACTTAGGGGTGTAGAAAGTAGCACTCATGATGATGATTTGTTTATAAGAATTTGGAAAACTTACTTTCAATATGGTAATTAGTACTTAAAGTCATTTCCACACACACATCTCAAGGTTATCCATAATCTCTTTATTTGATTACCCATCAAGGGTTCGTTACCCCCAAATGACTAAAAGAACTTTAGCAAGTCATGGCTTTAAAGATAAACATTTGCAAACTTGCTTGGATTTTATAAATCATCACAAGATTGAAAAAAAAAAATTAATTTTTTTCTTACAATCTTCGGATTACAAAACCAATGTTGAAAGAGTGTAGAGTTAAGAGTATAATTTAAGGTAGATGAAAACATTGAGCAAGAAAAATGGAAGGCGAAGCTTTCAATTTATGCCAAGTACAAGATCTTGCAGGATCTTCGTACAAGGACGAGCATGGGGTGTGGTATGGTAGCACGAGGTGTGGTCAGCTTTTGTGTGTCACATGAGATCTTCAAATGTCAAATCTAAATCTTTTTCCCATATCTGATGTGGGGCATGGGGCATGTCTAATGTGAATGGTCGTGCCTGGCCAACTTCCTTGACAAAACTTTGTTTTTTCATCCATTTTGCTTCATCTGGCAGTTTTTTGCCTGGTTTGTCCCGAAAATGAAAAAAAAACTACTTTAAGCCTATTTCTAAATATCATTGTTTGCACTAGATAAAGTGTCCTCTGTTCAAAATTTTTGCTAGTTCCAACTTTTAGTGTGAAAATGTTGGTCACATGGAGCTCTTTGTGAGAAAACAGACACTTGTGTAACATCCCAAAATTACAATGAAATTTGTTTTGTTTGAGGGGAAAATGGTAATTAAGGGCCTTGAAGGGTAATAAAGTAATTTTCAACATACTTTTAGAAGGGAAAAATGAAACCCTAATCTCCCCCACCTTCATTCATTATCTTGCCATTTTGAGAGGCTAGGGAGTTTGAAGAGAGAGAAAAGCATTCTTGCACTCTATTAGCTTTCGTAATCACACAAGGGAGGCGTAGGCTGCAGATCTAATATTTACAAGCATCAGCCAAGCTATTGAAAACACAAAAAAGGTGAAGCTTGAAGTTGGTTTTGAGCTCGGTTTGTGTAGCTCGATTTCACATGTAAATTCACTAAAAAGCTCGTTAAAACACAAAATTTTATGCACGGCATCACACTAGAGCTATTTTTTTTTTTTGGAACATGTGGACTCAGAAAGCGACACCTTGATGTGTTTTCAGATTTACATCACACAATCGCCATCACAAGTTGACATGATTCGGTAAAAGATGGTTAATTTTTGGTGGTTTTATGCACTAATTCAGGTTTTTATATTTATAAGGACACGATAAAATACTATCACACTACAACTCACCTTGGACGTGCACCCATCATTGGTGTAATATAGTGATGGGAAGATACCAAGGCCGTCCAATGATACAAGAGTTTTAGTACCAAGTCGTTGTTAATGTCTAACCAAGATCAAAAGCTAGGGCTGTTAAAAAGAATGAAAATAAAATGAAAGGAAAATAAATGACTCAAGAATAAAATAAAAGGGTAAGAATCAATGAAAGGAGAAGGGGTGTTTAAGATCATCTTACCTCTTAATGCTTTGTTAACTAGATCGGATCATGGGGTCGCAAGGGCTCGATTGTCAGACGAGGGACTGTATGTGTTAATATCTATTATTGTGCAGTATCTGGGTCGGAATCCTAACACACTTAATCCTTCCGCTTTGAATCAACAGGGAAACGCCACTTAAGGCCATGACAGAGTATTAATTAAATAGTCCAAGGGATATATATATATATATATATATATATATATATATATATATATATATATATATATATATATAGGGGAAGGTTCATTTGAGAAGAAATTTAATGTGAGAACAAAAAGAAGAAAGGCATATTAGTAAAATATTATTTCATTTATAACTCATATCATTAATTTTTCTCTCTTTAATTAATTAGTCAACAAATCATTAATTATCCTACATATAATCTACAAAACCTACACATATCAAAATTTTCCTACATATACCCTACACATTATAGAATTTTATCCTACACAGTCAAAATTTATCCTACACACCTCGAAATATATCCTACACAACTCGTAATTTATCCTACACAACTATTAATTTATTCTACACTCTAAATTATGTTTTTTTTTTAATTTGGAAAAAGTTTATATTTTGAAAAGAAGTTACAAATTTAATTTAGTTAGTTATTAAAGGGGAAGAATACAAATTAATGATTTATATAAGTTTACCAATATACCCTTATATTAAAATTAAATGCAAATATTAAATGAAGTAAAATGAAGCATTCTTATTGGTTGAAACTTCTTCTTTTTTCTTCTTACAAAAAAATTCTTCTCATTTGAACCCTCCACTATATATATATATATATATATATATATATATATATATATATATATATATATATATATATATAATGTGAAGGGTTCAAATAAGAAAAATTTTTAGTAAGAAAAAAAAAGAAGAAATTCTAATCAATAAAAATGCTTTATTTGCTTCATTTAATATTATTGAAAGAGTATATTGGTAAACTCAAATATATCATTAACTTGTAGTCTTCCTTTTTAATTAACTACATTAAATTTGTAACTAATTTTCAATATATATATATATACACACACACATATTAAAAATATAATTTAGAATGTACGATAAATTTTGATGCATGTAGGATAAATTTCGAAATCTGTAAGACAAATTTTTATGTGTAGGCAAAAAAAATTATTGTGGAGGATAATAGTCTTTAAACATCAGAAAATATTGTATTCTAATTCAAGAGATGGTGTTTAAATTCTAGAATGATTGTATTGTTGTTCAAGTCATGATGTTTTAACGCAATTGTAAAACACCATGAATTGAACATCAATACAATCATTCCAGATAATAAAACACATTGTCTTTAATCACAATGCAATGTTTCCTAATGTTTAAAACACCACCAACGCGTTTAAAATGCAATACGCGATGAAAACACTATGTGTAGGATCGGATTCCGACCTAAACGAGTCGTTTGGAAGAGTTCTAGTCCGTTTCAAAGGCGGAAACAGAGAAACGGATGGTAAAACAGCTTGTTTCACACTTTAAACCTTAAGTATATTGATTTGACACAGTTTACAATCGAAAGGAAAACCGGCAGCACCTCGGTATCACTTCTGAACTTCGTTACAAATGACAAGTCAATCAACCTATTTATAACATACATGATTTCGCTTGAAACCATTCAAGCGAAATCTACATGAATATCTTCAAGCGAAATTGACATTTACTACTTTGTATTCAAGCGAAATCATCCAACAACGTGCAATCTGTTTTCAACTTCATGCATTCACTTTTGTCCTTTTGTGTTATGATGCAATGATGATGTCATTAATGTGATGTCATCATCCTAGATGATGATATCATGCCTTGTTTAGAACCGCACCGAACCCGAGACTCGATACAAGACGAAGACGACAGATGTGTGCACCAACAGACTCCCCCTCAGATGTTGACGAGTCTTAAGTGTCGAGTCTTCTCAATCTTCAGTCTTTATCAGTCTTTGAGCTTTCTTCAGGATCTCTACCTGTCTCTATTCTATCTCCAATTCTCTCTCTCTCTAACAGACTCCCCCTCAAAACATGCTGGGATCGTAGTCTGGCTTTTACAAAATTTCAGAATCCTCAGGTATCGAAACCTGGCACTCTATCTACTATCCTGCACATCCTCAACCCAAAAATAAGATTCACAAGAATAAAATATTTAACAATTTATCAAATTTCATGCACCAACACTGATCCTTCTCCAATCAATATACAATCAAACATTAACAATGATCATTTTCATTTCAAACCTCTTCAAACAAACTTTCCCAAACCTGTTCGTCATATTTAGCACTCGGAATTTTGAAAATCAGCTTTCCAACACCAGTTGTCGAAAATCTTTTTGAATTTTTCAAAATTTATGCTAAAACACACCGAAAATCTTTTTGGATTTTTGAAATAACAGAAATGAAATGCAGTAAAGAAATATTTACAAACAATATTTTTGTGAGTTTGTGCAAGAGGATCATATCAGTTTTTGAGACAAATCACCAACACCGTTAAGCTTTAAACATTTTAAGTTCTAAACAATTCACCTAGATTGTCAGTATACTTGTCCACTTAAATTTTCACACAAAGTTCAACTGCTTCAAGATACGAATTAGTGTTTTAGGACTTAAACATCTACATGTGTCCCACCTCAGTATATACTCCCGTATCCAGACCCCAATATTCAGTCTTACAGGTGAGTATACCACAGATGATATCTGTAAGGGGAATAAATTATGCAACCGTGATAGCTCAGGTCAGAACTTCCGTTCAGCAGAGAGCCTAGTTGACTTTTAGGAGTGTCCCCTTTAGAGGATCTTTTGTATTACAACAGCCATGATTAGCATTTTTCAATGTTTCATCATTTTTTAGCTGAGGGCGAAGCTATATTTCAAGCAAGCAGAAAGTATTCTCCGGGGACTAGGCCATTGCTTCCGCAAAATCAGAAGTCCCGGGATAATACCCCAGATATCACTGAGCATAAAGACCTAGTATCTCAGAATACGGGACCCTTCAAACAAGATTTCAGGGGTTACCTATATATCCTGGAGGTGTTCCCCACGTAGACGCAAATAAATTTTATATTTATATCTCGTCACAATTTACTAAAAGTGCAAAAACCTACTGACATATCCACAGTGAGATTGTTTATCACATTTTTACTTTACATTTCTTTAGCATGCTGTGACAGTCCACTGATGTACTATCATTTCCTCTTTTATACAACAAAACTCATTTTGAATTTTATCATGTTTTTGGCTTTTTCAAATTTTCAAATGTTTTTGGATTTTCTGAAAAAAAAAATTTACTCCCCCTAAAATGCAAACACATTTTAGGAAATTTGAAAAAAAACTGTACCAAAACTTGACAACCAATATCAAATCACCTCAATTCGCCATCCACTAGGCATAAACAATCAGAACTCCCCCTTACACAAAACTATTTTCTCATTATGATTTCAAAACACTTAAGTTTGTTTTAACCAAAATGATTTTTCCGGAAAATAGGTTTTGTTGATTTTACCACTTGTAAAGTTAGGGGTTCGTCATATCGTTCCTCAATCATTTGTAGAAAATCAAGTACAATTTAATGTCCTTGATTTACCACTTGACGTTGAAAACCTCTTTCAACCACTTGTAAATAAACATAATCAAAATCTGATATAAAGAATGATGCCGATTCCTGCTCCACTCTTACCAACCTGGAAGCTCCGGCAATTCACAATCTGTAAAATTTAACAAACTTTAAGATTCAATCACACAATCAATCACTAAGAAAGATGCCGATTCCTGATCCGCAATTACAAACTTTGGATCTCCGGCAAGTCAGGTTTTTCAGTGAAAGAAAATATCCACCCAAGCCTGACCAGCCTTGGGTGTAAGCTTCTCAACTTCACTAGGAGTTGGGCTATAGGTTGCCTTCTTTGTAGCATAAAATTCCTTTACCCCTTTAACCTTTCCATCAATCATTTTACCAATCATCTTTTTAATGTTTCCATTAAATGCTTTCTCAGCATCAAATTCTTTCTGTTCAGAATAGAATTGATTTGAGATCTCAACTTTCCCAACTTTTGATTTAAAATATTCAGTCCTCAATGATGGAAAGTTCTCATCATCCATTGGAGGAACTGAGTTTTCACTTTTTAGCTCAACCTGTGGCTCCTCTGACTTTGTGGAATCAGATTCATCGCCAGATTTTACATCTGATTTCTTAACAACCCAAGCTTGGTTGTCAAGATTTCCCCTTTTCTTGTAAAATCTTTTTGAACATTCACCAACTTCATATGTAGAATTTTTAAACACTTTGAACTTTTCAGTTGGTGGTTCAGTTTTGTCAACAATAACTTCTTTCAGTTTTTGTGAGACTCCCTGTTTTGTTTTTGTTGCTTGGGGACAGTTCCATGCAATATGACCAACTTCATTGCATCTGTAACAGGTTCTTGTCTCCTTTCTTTGATAAGCTTCATTCTTCACTTTCTTTGCAAGAAATTCTGTGTTTGATTGCTTCCAAAATGAGCTTTTTGATTCTTCTTCATGGCTAGTTCCTGCAACATATTTTGTATTTGTTTTAGAAATTTTCTCTTTTTTATAATTTTCAGGTGGAATAAAACCAAGTCCTTTCTTTTTGTAGCTACAATTGTGGTTTGGTTTCTTTTGAAAACCAGAACCAGAATTGTAATATTTTTTCTTGTTCAAACGTTGTTGTACTCTTGAAGTGTATTTTTTAGGTTTTCCAGTAGGATTTAAATCTTTAATTTCAGAAATATTAATTTCTGTCATTTTGAAAACCTTTTTAATCATGTCAAACCGAACACTTCTAATTGGGAATTCTTTATCAAAATATAATTTGTCAGAATCATTCAAAGTATATGCAACTTCAAATGTTTCGTCACTCAAATTAGATTTTGACAACAAAAACTCTTTACTGTAAACCCGTTTTCCCGACGACTTTGAACTCTTTTCGGATGAACTCGAACTCCCAACTGACTGACACGAACTTTCGGACTCGGACTTTGACTCTGACTCCTCATCCTTATCCAACACCTGATCGACCACTCGTTTTATCAGTTCGGACTCATGATCTGTGTCGGACGCTGTGAACGTGACATCAATATTGTCCGGTAAAACATCAGTTATCTCGGATTCTAGCTTAATATTGACCGCCTGTTTTAGTTCTTCCTCGTTAGGTTTTCTAGGCGAGTAACCTTCCCAAATCGGAGGCGGACACTTGTTATAACATACACCCTGTTTCTTACCAGTATCCTTTTTCTTCTTTGGCTTTGTTTCTTCATCTTTAAAAGCTTCAAATCCTTCAACTGTTGGATAAATTCTGTCGATTATGTAATCACAACCTTTGTAACTTTGCAGCAATCTTCTGATTCTTTCATTCTCAGCTGCTTCACTATCCAACTCTTTTTTCCTCTTTACACATTCTTCTATGTACATGTTGATCTCTTTTTGCTTTGTCATCATGGTAGCATTCAGCATCTTCAAAGCTTTTTCTCTTTCAGAGTTAGTCTTCTCCAGATCATTTACATGTCTGTTCAATACATCATACGACTTTTTCAAATTCTTTACATCAAACAATAATTTTTCTTTCAACTTTTCTAACTCACTAAACCTTTCATCTTTTTCTATACACTGTTTACAAGACTCTAAACATGTAAGACAAGGTTTTGTGATTTCAACCATCTTCTCGACTTCAACTATCTTTTCAACTTCCACAATCTTCTTGATCACTTTGACTTCTTTTAAATCTTTTGCAGCTTTCCTTTCTTTTAGTTTCTTCAATTTTTCTGCAAAATAAAATTCAAAACTATCAGAAGATAAGTGAGTTTTTCCAATATTAATCTGTTCAATTTCTTCTTCACTGTCACTTGTCTCTGACGAACTGTTTTCAGATGAAACAGATCCTTCATCTTCACTTTTCTCCTCATCAGATAACACTTCCATCCATTCCTTCAGCATTTCCAGCTTTCGAATAATATGAGCAATAAACGCTCCAACATTTGAATCAGCTGGAATGTACTTGTCCCAGCTAAATCCTTCAGCCAATTTCTCGTCATCTTGATCCATGATGCCATAGTAAGCTTTCTTGTTTGCATCTTCGATCATTTTTCCATGTGCTGTTTGAGGTTCCTTTTGTTGATGTGGTTGATGAGTGATTTGCTGATAAATGGTCTTTCGATAATAATCATCTTTTCCAGCAGACTCCTTTGCTCCTCTCGGCTCCTGATTCCTGCACTCTCTTTTAAAGTGGCCTTTCTCCCTGCAACGAAAACAAACAACTTTCGATTTATCAAATCCAAGATTAGAAAGATTTGCATCCAAGAAATCAGTTCTTCCTGTAACCAATCTAAATTTTTCTGCTCTCCTCAAAACACTAGCTAAAGCCCATTTAATATCCATCAGTTCTAGCTCCTCTGCATCAATTTGGTCATAATCTTCCTTTGTCAGCATCGGATTACCAATTTTTCCGGCAATCAACCCTTCATAAGACTCTAATGCAGTGACCAATAATCCCATATGATGCTTAACAACTTCTTCAGAATAATTTTGACCGTTTTGAAGATGTAGAGCTACATTGCACTGAATCAAATGACCATTTCCAGCAGATGAACTTTGAACATTTGGAGGATTCACCGTTGAAAACCCACTAGTGTTGACTGATCCTTGACTGCTTGGTGTAGATTGATTTCCAGCACTAAATGCAGTTTGTATCTTTGGACTTGCTTCAGCAGTTTGAACATTTCCTTTATAATACAATTTGATATCTTGTTGATGAGTAGAACTGTTCATTCTAGCAATTTTCTGCTGCTCCAGATCCTGTGCCTCCAACTTCTCTATAAACTGTGCAATTGATAGCTTTTTATACTGTCCTGAATTTTTCAATATCATCATATATGTACCCCATTCTTGTTGCGGTAACGCATCAGCAAGTTTTTCAACCCATTCTGCTGCATTTTTCTTAATCTTCAACTGTGACATGGTACGTACAAGATGACAATATCTTTCAATAAGACTCTTTGTTGTTTCACCAGGCATGCAAGTAAAAAGTTCAAACTCCTTTTTCAACAAAGCTGCTTTACTCTGTAACATTTCAGTGCTCCCTTCAAATTTCTTTTCAAGTGCTTCCCAAATAGAATAAGCGTTTTCATCATGCTGAAGCAACACAAATATATCTTCATTTATCGCTTGCTGTAGCAAATTGATCATCATTTTCTCTCCTCTATAACTTTCCCTCTCTTGTTCAGTAAATTCAGATATGATTTTATCAGCTCCCGTTGTATTCTTTGGTCTCTCATACTCAGTTTCAATGCTCTCCCAAGCTTTTAGATGATTCGCCTGAACCCAATTCTCAAACCGTTTCTTCCACCCGTGGTAATCTTCAATTCCCATAAGCTTCGGGGGTTTTTGCATCGTTCCAGTTTCGTTTTCTGCCTTCATGTTTTGAGCAATTGAAGCTGGAGTAATCGAGGGTGTAGCAAATGCGTTGTAGAACTCGGAATCCATTTTTTTTAGCAACTTGAATCTCTTGTAGAAATCGACAAGTACCTAAACGATCAAACAACACACAATTAGTTAAAAGATTTATCAATTAATCGAAACAAAATTTGTACTCGAACTGATGATTTTCTGTGCGGACTAAACGTTGACCAACTGTGCGGACTGAATGACCCGGATCGAATTCAAATGACCTTGACCCTTTGAAACTTTTGAACTCCAACCCATACGAACTGAACTTATATCACGTGACTTGACCACACAAAACAAACTTAACTGAAACCGCAACTTGACAGACAAAAACGACTGATCTAACCGTGCGAACCGACTAAAAACTCCAAACCTGTGACCTCGGTAACTGACAACAATTCTTGCAACAATTATCTAATTGGATCTCAAACTCTCACATAAGCCGATGAATGATGAGGTAAACTCAAACAGAAAAACTCTCTGAAGCGAAATCAAACAAATTCAAGTGTAATCTGGTCAATCTCTCAAGCGAAATCTTCAATTATCACACAATATTCAAGCGAAATCTAGTGACATTTGAATTCTCAAGCGAAATCTAACACAATATCATACTTTCAAGCGAGATCAACAGAAATACATCAATTCTTGAAGCGAAATCAACAGATTATCATCAACTTGAAGCGAAATCATGCTCAACTTATGATTTCAAGCGAAATCCACAAGTATTCTGAAGCGAAACCTGCTGATGTCAGCCAATTCGATCTGATTTTGGTTCGATTAATCCAGTTTTAATCTGATTTTAGATCTGAAAATCTCAAGGATTTGTTAAAACATGTTTTCGCATGTATTGTGAAAGTTTGAACCGAATTTGTCCGTAAAAAGTTTAAAATTTTCAAAAAGAAAGGTGTAGAAACAGATTTTACGGCTGAATTAACAAGAACTCTTCTTCACTGGCTCTGATACCAATTGTAGGATCGGATTCAGACCTAAACGAGACGTTTGGAAGAGTTCTAGTCCGTTTCAAAGGCGGAAACAGAGAAACGGATGGTAAAACAGCTTGTTTCACACTTTAAACCTTAAGTATATTGATTTGACACAGTTTACAATCGAAAGGAAAACCGGCAGCACCTCGGTATCACTTCTGAACTTCGTTACAAATGACAAGTCAATCAACCTATTTATAACATACATGATTTCGCTTGAAACCATTCAAGCGAAATCTACATGAATATCTTCAAGCGAAATTGACATTTACTACTTTGTCTTCAAGCGAAATCATCCAACAACGTGCAATCTGTTTTCAACTTCATGCATTCACTTTTGTCCTTTTGTGTTATGATGCAATGATGATGTCATTAATGTGATGTCATCATCCTAGATGATGATATCATGCCTTGTTTAGAACCGCACCGAACCCGAGACTCGATACAAGACGAAGACGACAGATGTGTGCACCAACACTATGCGTGATTAAATCATCATAACGATTATCAAACCCTGAAATCAGGAATTCTCTCTACCCATATTCGTAACTGCAGATTTATAACCATATTTGAATTTTTGTCATTTACAAATACTCTCAAGTCTTAATTTTAATTAGCGCCACATGTGCTCACCATATTTCTTCTTACATTTCTCACACAAAATACCTTTTGTACGATAAGCATACCCTATATATATATATATATAATGTAAGGTTCAATAGGGGAATACTAAAAAATCGGGAATCGGGAACCGGGATCCGAGCATAGTGCATCTAACATACTAAATATATCATAAAAGTTAAATTTAAAATGCTAAAAAATATTTTTTACATAATTTTTTGAAGCGTTTGCGTATAAAAATGTGTAGAAATTATTCCAATAAAAATCATTTTTGTAATTTTTTTTACCTTTTAACTGTTTTTTAAGCATTTTTTTTAGTGTTTGATTATTTTATTAAATAAACTTCTACGTGTATTTATATGCAGAAGTCTCGAATTTTATTTAAAAATAATTTTTAATATGTTAAATTTAATATTTATTATATATTTAACTTATTAAATATACTGTTTCCGGTTCCTCACTTTTTTAAGGTCCCCATTAAGTTCAACTCTTTATATATATAATCTCACATTATGGTATTTTGATATAATATTATTTAAATAAATTTTAAGGACTGCTAAAACTAGAATATTATATTATTTAAATAAATTTTAAAGACTGCTAAAACTAGTTTGAATCGGCTATATGTAATAATAAATTTTAACTAAAGGGTATTAACCATCTTCTACTCGATTCGGCCGGCTCTTTTATTTGTCATGTCTCATTTCCATTATTCCATACTTAACAAATATGGCTCCATCATCTTAGTAATTTCCGAATAAAGAAAACATAAGGGTGGGTGGATGTTGAATACGGGTAGCGTCGGTTCATCTTGGATGGTAGGCGAGGTTTTATCAATTATTTCACTCTCATGCCTTTAGTCTAGGGATGAGCTCGGTACCGTCCGGTACCGAAAGAACCGGTACCGAAAATCCTCAAAAGTGGGTACCGGTACCGAATATACCCGATTCAGTACGGTTCGGTACCGGTACGGTACCGGTATTTGAGGGTAAAAACCGGTAAATACCGGTACCGTACCGGACCGGTACCGAACCGGTACCGAAAATGCTAAAAGTCGGTACCGAAAACGTACCCGGTTCGGTAAATTCGGTACCGGTTCGGTACCGGTACCGGGAACGGATTGCTCATCCCTATTTTGGTCAGGTGGAGGTCGGGTTTACGCGCATCTGTGAGAGCTAAAGGACTGACGACGGTCGAGTAGTCGACCTTGGCCATAACGCTCAGTGTGACGGTGGTTGTTACATCGTTTATTACTGTTAAAAAAACCAAAACATTTAGTAGATACAAAAATAAACTATAAATAAAGTGTAGCCAGTTGACGAGCTATGATTGGTCATCAGCTATGTAATTAAGTCCTCCATAATTTGACTATTTCAACGTAAACAAAAAAACGAGTTACGTAATTTACTCTTATGCCCTCGTCACATAGATTCTAATATAAAGAGTAGCAGTGTTGCATAACGAAGTTTTTCTTTATATAAGCTTGGCTGAAACCTTTGCTTCCATCATTTCTACAATCTTTAGTTCTATCTTGTAGCAGTCTCAAGATCCCTAGTTATCATGGCTATCTCTGTAATTCTTAGATAAATATTTTTTTATTATGTTTTTTTGGTCCCCTTGCTTTAATTATGTTTATTTATTTCCACTTTTTTGTTTTGTTTCACCTCTAATTATCAGGAAACAGATGTGCTGATTAATGGTAAAGTGGACTGGAAAGGAAGACCGGCAACAAAGAATAAGCATGGAGGCATGCATGCTGCAATGTTCGTACTAGGTAGTTTTTTAGTTTCATTTTATTAAACTCTAGAAAAGTAGACGAGGGTTTTTCTCTCTGGCAATTAAACTAAGCGGTATGGGGGCCGGCTAAGGCCCGGCGCCGGTCCCCCACACCGCCCCCCACAGGCCCGGCTCGTCCTTTCCGTCACCCAGCAGCCGAACTCGACGGGGTTCTTCTTCTCTCTCCTAACACACACACACATCTATACATACATATATATATATAAAGAGGTTCATCCCCCACCCCCTAGGTCCATCCCCTTCAAGCCGAGCCTACGTGGCGCTGACGTGGCGGCCCATCCCCTTGGGGATGGGGCTCTCCATACCCACTAGTCTTAAAGCAGTAGAAAATTTAGAATATTGGTATTAAAACTGTTTTGTGTTCATATCATGCGGACTCAGAAAATATTTTCAAGAGGTGTGCACATCAGAGGTTTAACCAAATTTTAAAAGGATACAGTTTGCCCAGTAAAATAAACTAATTTTTTTTCAATGGTTGTGTCCGCCCACCCATCACTTACTAGGTCTGCCCCTAAGACTAGTGGGTATGGAGAGCCTCATCCCCAAGGGGATGGGCCGCCACGTCAGCGCCACGTAGGCTCGGCTTGGAGGGGATGGGGGATGAACCCCTTTATATATATATATATGTATGTGTGTATAGATGTGTGTGTGTTAGGAGAGAGGAGAGAGGGTCGTCGAGATCGGCTGGTGGGAGCCGAAGTTCACGGGCTTGGGGCGGCGACGGGCATGGAGGGTGGGGAGTTTGGGGCGGCGGCGGGAGGACGGGCCGGGGGACGAGCCCCATACCCACTAGTCTAAATATCACTATTTTTTTAAACGACATAGATTACAAATGTTAGAACCGGCCAGCTGGAACATAACTATACTAACAAAAGGACACAAAACAACATAAAATAATGAGTAAACTCCGATGGCTGTGTCTCTCTTCTCTAAAATAATGTCTCAGCCTGACTCCATGATGCCCAACAATCGATGGCTGTGTCTCTCTTCTCTAAAATAAAACAAGCCAAATGATTAGATAACACAATCAATTAAACATACTAATTAAGGGAGTTAATTTTCTGACAATCTAAACCATCTTAACTTTTAGGTATCTTATTAAAATGCTCTTATGAAATGCATTGTGTATAGTATAGATTAAGTGGATCACCATCACCATCACCACCACCACCACACATCATCATCACCGCCACACATCTCCACAACCACCACCACCTACGGCCACAATTTTTAATACCTACAGCCACAATTTTCCAGCAAAAAAATAGGTCCGGTGGTGATGACGAAGCCGGCGATCATCATGCTTTTCAAGTGCTCCAACCCCCCTTGCCATTGCCGGCGACCTCCCAATTACATATTTAAAGTTAAGAACTCAAATCTACCTTTAGATATGTAAATGTCTCCACCATGTGAACCGGTCCTCATATCGACTTTTAGATTTGCTTGATGCTTTTGAAGAATGATGGGTGCTAATACGAACAATCAAGACCATCATTATTCATGAATTTATGAAGTCACCTAATTTACGTCATCATCATCATCATCATCAAACGAACCAAATGTTCCCCGAACAATTCGTGAACCGTTTGGCGGCAAGTTCGTTTGTGTTAGTTCATTTAATAAATGAACGAACACAAACAAGAAATTCCGTTCATTTAGTTAAATTAACGAACATGAACAAAGATCATGTTCGTTCGTTTATATTCATGAACGTTCGCTAACGTGGTCATTTATGTCCGTTCGTTTGTGTTCGTTTATGTTCGTTTTTGTTTGATAGGTCATTAGGGTTTTTATAATTTTTAGGGATATTGGATTTAAATAACCCAACTTTCACCAATTGGCCGATAACACTCATAACTTTCGTTTTGTACATCAACACTCTCAACTTTCAACTTATTGGCCGATAACAGTCCCTAACTAACTGAACTCTAACCTAGTTAGTTTTTGTTGATTTGGCATATGATGGGGCAGCTGATGTGGCATTTTTTAAGATGTGGTAGCTGATGTGGTAGCTGACATGGCATTTTTTGATGATGTGGCAACTGACATAACATTTTTGATGATGTGGCAGCTGACATCAGCTAATTGTGTTAGGGTTGAGTTAGTTAGGGAGTGTTATCAGCCAATAAGTGTAAGTTGAGAGTGCTGGTGTACAAAATCAAAAGTTGGGAGTGTTATCGGCCAATGGTGAATGTTTGGTTTATTTAAATCCAATATCCTAGTTTTTATTTTATTTTAAAAATATTAGTGTATTGTATATTACACACCTTTAATATATGTTCGTTTGTCATGGTTTTTTGTTCATGAATGCATGCTTGTGTTCGTTATTATTCATGAATATCTGTTTATGTTTGTTACCTAAATTAATGAACGAACACAAACGAACACGAATATGTTTATTTCCATAATGAACGAACACAAACAAGTGTATATTCAAGTTATTTAATATATTGCTTTTAGTTAGGTATTTTTTTAATCTCTTTTACTTTAAGTAGTTACAAATTAGGGAAAAGGACACAACCAATGATTTTTAGGCAAGGGGGAGTCAGGGTTACTATTTGGTGAAAACACAGGGATACAAATCACAGTTTACTCTAAAATAAAAGGATTTTGTATAACAGGTCAAACTCTTAGACTGAAGGGAGTGGGGCGTCCTCAAAAGAGGGCGTCTTGCGACACGTGGCGTTTGGGGGGCGGCTTGGGGCGTCCTCAAAAAAGGGGGCGTGGTGTTCATGGCAACTCAAGATGCCACCAAGACCTCTGATTGGTTGATTTGTTTGAAAAGGGGGGGAGTTCTTGGAATTTTGTGCCAAAAAGTTGTTGTGTGAGAGGGAGGAGGCGACGAGAAGAGGACGGGCTCATGGGGGACGCCCCCTAGAACGCCTCTGGGGGCGGTGTTCATGGCAACCTTGGGCGACTTGGGGGTGGGAGTCGCCCCACTCCCTTCAGTCTTACAACATATTCACATCATTACAATTGAATCACTAGTAAAAGAAGTAGACAAATAAAACAAGGCAAATGATTCGATAACCAAATCAATTAAACATACTAATTAAGGTAGTTAATTTTGTTAATGAAGCAACGAGATACTAATCAAGGTAGTTAATTTTGTGACAATTTACATTTGTTGTGCAGCAATATTTGCATTCGAAAACATGGCAAACTTGTGTCTGGGGGTGAACTTTGTGACATATTTTAATGGGGTAATGCATTATGACATAGATGAAGCAGCGAACCTTGTAACCAACTTTTTGGGCACTTGCTATATTCTTTCCATCATTATGGCTTGTCTTGCTGATGCCTACGTAGGGAGATTTAGAACTGTCCTTATTGCGGCTTTTGTAGAATGCGTGGTAAGTATTCATAATGTTTTGAATATTTGAATTTTTTAGTTAAATAGTTGAACTTATTAACCAATATTATTTATCAAAACTGGTTATACTCATACGTTTAGTGTTCATTTTGATATACCCGTGGTTAGATGCCACTCAATAGCATGATACATACTCACAGGGTTAATTTACAACCCTTAATTGCATGTTATATATTTTAGCTTCTTCCTTTAGGGTATTAGGGGGTAGGGACGTCCATCACTCACCACTCACTAATCACTCGCAACATCTAATCAATTTCTCTCATGTCATCGAGCATTATTCCGTCACTAGTAATGGTTTTTAGTGGAAATGTCTATCACTAGTAATCAGTGGCGGATCCAGAATTTTTTTCCAAGGGGTTCACTTTTTTTAATGCTCCAAATTCACATGTCCGAACATAAAAAATTTCTGGTCGGTTCGGCGGTTCGGGTCGGGTAACGTTCATCTCATAGGCAGCCTGTGTTATTTTTTTATAAACAAAAATCTAGCACATGTACCGATCATCTAACAATTGTGCATAATGCCGGGCTAATCCATTTTCTTCATACCATCATGCTAACACACCTACACACTTGCGTACTCGAACACCTATACTCTTGCAATTGTGTAGGGTTGAATGATCTCGTCATGAACAAGCAGCCTATGCAAATGCACTATTGTACGACCTTTGATTTTGTTAAGCATCAACAATACCAATAGGTTACATTAATTCTCCTTTCACATCAATTTTCTATGCATTATAAGCAAGATACTGCAATATATATATCTGTTGCTTTTGAACATTAAGCAACAAGTGTATAAGCACTCACAAATTTGATGAATAAAAACTTAAGAATACATCTTTCTATGCAGTTAAACTATAAGAAGAAAAAGACAAACTCCTATAAAAAATTGGCAAAATAATAAAGATTCATAGGCGGATACAATAAGCAACAAAAAACTAATTTTTTTATTCCTTGAACAAGTTAATATGAATTATATGGATATCGAATGCTACATCCAAATGTCAAAATCAACAATTTATTACCTAGAAATTAATTTGAATGCCTGAACAAACATGTAAATCAACAAACTAAAAGATAAAATCAACAACTTAAACAAAAACGAGAAAAAAGGGATTTACCAGACTCGAACTCGTGATCTCTAGGTTAAGCAGCGCGCATAATTACCACCAGACCAATCCATAACTTTGTTTACAAGGTTCCCTTTCAAAATATTAAAGGGTTCCTTTAGAAGTTTCTTAATGATTTAACACTATAAGATATGAACCGAACGGGTTCCTGGGAACCCCCTAAAAGGCTATAGATCCGCCCCTGCTAGTAATGGTTTTTTTTTATTTATAAATTAAATAAATCCTAAATTGCAAACTTAAAAAAAATAAACATTGCAAATTAAAAAAAACTAAACATCATTAGTTTGCTTTGAATTATGTGTTTTTATTTTTATTTGATGAAATTTACTTTTTTTTTATCAAACATTTTTATTAAGCCAGCTCAGCCCATTGATATTTGTTTTAAGTGGATTTTAGTGTTCTATTCACTTCTTACTTCATCTCAGCCACTGTATATTCAGTTGAGATTTTCAAGTTCTCAATTCAAGTTCCGTCTTCCTCCATCAGCTCCTTCTACCAACTAAAGTTACATGAAGTTAAAGAAATAAAAATAAAAAAAATATGCAATTCAAGTTCTCAGTGCGTGAAATTTTCAACACGTTTAATAATCCACGTGTGATCAACACCGGAGGAGGCAGTGTTCCACGCTAGACAACGCGTGACCAAAGGGCCACCACAGGGCACCGTATCCCCAACAAAATAACTCTTTGAAAAGCTGTTTGTTTATTAGCTTGCTTGCTCGATTAAATCACCACCCAACTTGCCTGCTTTTTTTTCTTGTATGGTGACAGTACAACAACAACAACCATACCCAGTAAATCCCACAAATAGCAAAGCTACTTATAGGGTCTGGAGAGGGTGAGATGTAGACAGACCTTGCCTCTATCCATAGGGATAGAGAGGCTGCTTCCAGAGAGACCCTCGACTCGAAAACGAATAGCAAACCAACACACCCAGTCAAAGAATATAGAAAGAATATAGAAATAAGAAGTCGCCCATACCAAGAAAGTGAACAGAGTGGCACAATGTATTGTAAATAATGTAAAATAGCATACAACATCATTTGTGCATAAACACAAGAAGGCAATCACCGGAAAAGTCACTTAAAGAATAAGAAAAACCTACGACCCTGAAATACACCTAAGAGCTTACTACCATATCCTCTAGAGGTCCTTAACCCTAATCCTATGCCTCCACGAAGTCCTATCTTGGACCATGTCCACAGAAAGATGCAACTCTAGTAAATCATGCCTGATCTGCTCATCCCATGTCAGTTTGGGTCTGCCTCTACCTCTCCTCCCCTCCACAGTAAGAGTTTCCACTATCGTTTCCCTCCGCTTCACATGCCCAAACCATCTCAATCTCTCCTCCTTAATCTTCTCTGATATACTAGCTACTCCTAATCTGTCCCTAAAAACCACATTTCTTATCCGATCTAACCTCGTGTGTCCACACATCCACCTCAGCATCCTCATCTCTGCTACCTCCATCTTACGCGCTTGTGTCTTCTTGATAGCCCAACAGTCTGTTCCATAAAGCATAGCTGGCCTAACTGCCACCCTGTAAAATTTCACTTTTAGTTTAGTTGGGAACCTCCTATCGCATAATACCCCACTGGCTGCCCTCCATCTACACCAGCCAGCCTGTATGCGATGGGTTACATCACTATCTATGTCACCATCTCTTTGTACAAACGACCCCAGATACTTAAATCTAGTTACCTGCGGGACCAATTGGTCCTCAATGGTGATTTGAAGGTAAGGTCTGAGGAGGGTAAGATGTAGAGTTATTAATGTTTAGAGATAATGATGTGAATTAGTATTAGTTTATAACTAAGAGAAGTATTTGAGTAGGATTACTGTGCTTATTTTAATACAAACAGATAGTTAGGGCCTGTGTGGCGAGAAAAAAAAAGTAAAAAAGGCATCCAAGCAAGAATGTGAAACAAGTAGGTTTATTTAAAGTACGTACTATCACCATACAAGATTTAAGTATCCCCAGATACTTAAATCTTGTATGGTGACAGTACGTACTTTAAATAAACCTACTTGTTTCACCTTCTTGCTTGGATGCCTTTTTTACTTTTTTTTCCTCGCCACACAGGCCCTAACTATCTGTTTGTATTAAAATAAGCACAGTAATCCTACTCAAATACTTCTCTTACTTATAAACTAATACTAATTCACATCATTATCTCTAAACATTAATAACTCTACATCTTACCCTCCTCAGACCTTACCTTCTTTTTGCTATTGGTAAGATTTACTGAGTATGATGATGATTTAACCATAAACGATGGATATTATTCGATCCATTAGAAAAGAAAGGAAATATATCTTTGAGTGACTCATTTTTGTTCCTTCTAACTTATAATTAACTTATCGTAGGCGCTTGCATTGCTCACACTACAAGCTCACTACCCAAAGCTCAAACCACCTGTATGTAACATCTTTTTGCCAACATCAAACTGTGAGAAAGTGCATGGAGGAAACACTGTGCTTCTATTAGTTTCGATCTACCTTCTGGCTTTAGGTAATGGGGGTGTGAAAGCAGCAGTGCCATCACATGGAGCAGATCAGTTTGAAGAAAAAGATCTAAAAGAGGAGACACAGATGTCAACTTTCTTCAATTGGTTGTTACTAGGCCTTGCATTGGGAGGTTCAATTGGCTTAACTTTCTTTGTGTGGGTGCAAGACAACAAAGGCTTTGATAGGGGATTTGGGCTTTCGTTTATCGCAATGTTCTTGGGTGTAATTATCTTTGTTTTCGGATTACCATGGTATCGTATACATGTTGTTCAAGGAAGCAGTGCCATTACAGAAATTATACAGGTTTGTAGAACACAAGCATATTTTCGTTATTTCATTTAATTATAGGCCGGACTACTTTTAAGCTCGATGTGCTTTTCAGGTTTACGTTGCTGCTATTAGAAATCGAAAGCTTCGACTTCCCGATGACCCTTCTGAACTCCATGAGATACCCTTGGACAGCGAAGCTGCACTTCATCAAGGATTCTTACCTCACAGAGATGTTTACAGGTAAACATTTGAATGTAACTTCAATGTGTTCCCATTCGATTAAACTTCTGCATTTGTAGCTTATTAAGAGTATCATTAATGTCACAAAATTGACATTTTGACAGAATAAAGAGTTAACAACATAAACATCAACTCTTTTTCTTTAACATTAAAATAGACTAATCTGCGCTTGACAAGTATGCTCATTGTTAGATGGATCATTTTTAATGTTTACAAATGACCAAAATAAAGTCGGTACATATTTTATTAACTTGACTAGTTAGAATATTTATAATGGTTTTCCTTTTTCATTTAGGTGGCTAGACAAAGCAGCAGTTAGATCTGGTAACATTGAACAATCTCAAAGTCCCTTGAAACTTTGTAGGGTTACACAAGTGGAAAATGCAAAAATCATACTAGCAATGGTTCCGGTTTTCTTGTGTACCATTATCATGACACTTTGCTTAGCTCAACTCCAAACATTTTCAGTTCAACAAGGAGGCACAATGGATATTAAGCTATCAAATTCTTTTAATATGCCACCTGCATCCCTCCCGATTATTCCTGTAGTATTCCTACTCATTTTAATTCCAATCTACGACCAAATCCTTGTCCCTTGGATTCGTAAATTTACTGGCATTCCCACTGGCATAACTCACTTACAAAGAGTAGGAGTTGGGCTTATTCTATCTGCAATATCAATGACAATTGCCGGTATTGTGGAAGTAAAGAGAAAAAATGTCGCTAAACACTACAACATGCTAGATGCGACCCCTGTGCTTCAACCATTGCCCATTAGTGTCTTCTGGTTATCCTTCCAGTATTTTGTTTTTGGTATAGCTGATATGTTCACTTATGTGGGACTACTTGAGTTTTTCTACTCACAAGCACCTCAGTCAATCAAATCTATTTCTTCTTGCTTTCTTTGGAGCTCAATGGCATTTGGGTATTACTTGAGTACTATCACAGTGAAGATAGTGAACCGGGCGACAAAAGGGAGCACAACAAGCGGAGGATGGTTGGCCGGAAACAACCTAAATCGGAATCACTTGGAAAATTTTTACTGGCTTCTTGCCATATTGAGTTTGATCAATTTCACAGTTTATCTATTTGTTGCAAGGAAGTACAAGTACAGGCCACAAAGTCGTGAAGTTGAGGATAAGTGATATGCACATTAAGTGTGGGCTTCTATATCATTCAATATGGGGGAATTTACAATATGAGTGAAGTTCAATATTTCCTAATCTAGTTAGACTTCATATTGTTTTTCTTCCTTTAAGTTGTATGTTTTTCATATTGCATGTACCTTTTAAGTTGATAAATGATTGTGTGTTGTAAATTGTTTGTTTATCAGCTGTTTACTTTATTAGTGATTAGTAACTATTAAATATACAAAAAAAACAGTATTATGTAAGCAAAAGAGATGCATACAAAATATTAATAGAGTAAAATACACGGATAGTCCCTGTGGTTTGGTGAAATTTCACCTTTAGTCCCCAACTTTTCAAAATTATACTCTTAGTCCATGTAGTTTGATAAGTTGTTACTCGGATAGTCCCTAAAGCGGACGGATGTTCGTTTTTCTGGTTAAGTCCATGTAAAATGACAAAACTACCCTTATTATTTAAATCTATACTATCTATAATAAGAGATTATGAGCTGATGTAAATCTGCTTACTTGTCAACTTCTAAGCTATGCCACATGGAGTTGCTGATGTCATAATTCCGTTTACAATATTTATATCTACATAAATCTATTTCAAATATATAATCTGATTTTATTATTATAAAAAAAGGTTTTCTTTAGGAGGGAACTTTGAAATTGCATGGGAAGGAGAAATTGCCATTAATGCACTACAAGAAGTAATCATATCTTTCTCTCTCCTTCTTCTTCACACTTTTTATTCAAACTTTCTTCTCATTATGTAACTTCACCGATTCCATTTCACCATTTTCTTCTTATTTCAAAATGTCCGCATCTTCTGTGCAAACTCTGTCATCCGGCAAGAAATCCGACGGTGAACCAGCATCTTTGTCACTCAGTTTCATTGATGATTTGAATCCGTCTAAAGATATGTGGAATCTCAAGTGTCGAATCATCCGGAAATGGGTTCAGTCCTTTCGGATGGATCTGATCTTGCTCGATGAGAAGGTATTAGTGTTTGTCAATCATCTTTGATGTTTTTTTTACTCTTTTTATCATTTTCGTTTTGATTTTTGTGTAATTTAGGGTTAGACAAAAAGATACAAAGAAGAAAATCTTTTTGTTTGTTTTTTTTTATGCGAAATAGATGATTATTGTAAATTGACTGTTTGTTTGTTTGTTTAAAGAAAGAAAGATGGCTTTTTGTTTGTTTTTTGGATCCTTTATAATTTAGGGTTAGATATAAAGAACCAAAGATGAATATTTGTTTGGTTTGTTTATGGTCCTTCGTAGATGATTATTGTTTATTGTTTTGTTTGTTTGTTTGTTTTAGGGTTATATGGTTATTTATTTTCTGTTTTGTGTAATTTAGGGTTGGTTTTTTGTCATTTATAGATACTTACTGTTTGTTTCCCTGTTATAGGATTAGGCACAATGAAACAAACATGAATATTAGTTACTTATTGATCCTTTATATGTTGAGACTTTAGCCACATGTACCTTTTATATTTTTTTGAGATACTATTTGTTTGTTTGTTTCTAAAGTATGTACTTTCACTTATTTGTCAGGGCCGTAAGATTCAGGCAGTGATTAAGGCTCCATTAATACCTGTGTTTATCTCACAGCTTCATAAGGATGAAGTTGTTATTCTCTCCAGATTTGGTGTTGGAGAAAACACTGATGCTTACAAAGTTATTAACCATGGTTACAAGATTAACTTTTACCGATGTACGGTTGTTACACGTGCGAATGGTTGGCAAAGTGTTGATTACGGATTTAATTTCATCGCACATTCACACATTCTTAATGGAGATGGAAAGGATCTGCTCACGTGCGGTATGACTGTTTCTGATAATCTGATATATGTTTTGCCTCCCTTTTCAATGTCACTAATTTCTGTTGCTATGTTTACCATTTTAGATGTTGCTGGAATTGTTGTCTCATGTGGAGATATGGAAATCTTTCCTAATGAAAGAAAAAAGATGAATTTGGATCTTCAAGATGTCCAGTAAATTCTAATTTGCCATTTATATAAATTTGTTTGTGTGTTATGATTGTATTTAATACAATACCAATGATTAGTTTATTTTATATAAAAGTTCATTAAATGGTTGTTCTTATTTAATACAATACCAATGATTAGATTATTTTATATATAAGATTCTTTATTGCATTTAATGGTATATTCATAGTAAATCATTTTCATTATTTAATGTAAATGATTAGTAAATCATATACTATATTCACAGTAAATGAGTGTATGAACTTTCAATGCTGTTCTTTTAATGCTATTCTTTGAGTTAAAACATCTACTATATGTTGTTCTTATAAGTTGGCTATTTGGTCGCGTTATAATAACTTTTAACCAGTGTTATAATGATCTATGGCAGTATCTTTGTGTTGCTCCCCCATCTAACAACCTAACAACCTTTAACCACTGTTACATATAACTACTGCTAGCTAAGGTCTGATACTATTACAACAGACAAAGTAAACAATTGTTTCTTCATTCCACTGCTTCATTCCAAGCAGGGCTTTGGTCTTTAGCAGCACTTGACTTAGGGCAGTAGATTAAATAGCAGCACTTTGTCTTCAGCAGTTGTAGTATACAAACAGTGGATGAGGGCCATCAGATGTTATAACCACTTTAAAGGGGAAAGTCTAATGCAAACAGCTGCTTAAGAGATATACACTAATGTGTACCAGTTTTGGCTCTTATTATCTGTTTCTCACAAGAACGCAAATGATTGTATTTAACTTTTAATGTTGTTCTTTTATCTTTTTCTTTTAGGGGAGAGGTAGTCCGTTGTACTTTGTGGAATGTGTATGCACAAGAATTTAATGATTTTTTGTCTCAAAACTCTCCGAATGAGACTGTGATGGCTGTCATTCAGCATGCGAGGATTAGGAAGTGGCAGGGTAATTTATATTTGACTGATTTATTTCGTTTTGTTTTCCCAATCTCCGTTTTGTTACATTTTTTAAGAACATTTTTTTTATTTCTTTAGTGATTTGTAATGAATTGTTGGATATGTATATTGTTTCTTGCGGTCAATATACTGTTCAGAGTGATAAGTTTGGAAGTCATCTATTTCTCAACCAAGAAATTGATGAGATTAATGAACTTCGCAAGAGGTACTATACGTGATTTATATTTCATATTTTTCATGTTTTTATTAACATAAGTGTGAGTATTAACGCTAATTGTGTTTTTATTTTTATAGTCTTTTAGTGAAACAATTTGAAGCTGGTGCTTCTTCTTCTCAAACCATTCTTTCATCTCAGAGTATATTTCCAGTCCGTCAAGAATTTCTAATTGAGACTCCTATGAGACATGTTGATGAAATTATTGAGATTGATAGTGTACGAATAATTCTATATACATTCATAGGCATTTTAATTTTGTTAATGTTTTCTATGTTTTATCAATTGAGCATGTTAATAAAGCTTTATCTGTGATATTGTAGGGAATGTCATGTGTGGTAGTTGCAACGATCAAAATTGTTCAACAAAACTATGGATGGTTTTATCCGGCATGTCGAGACTATAACAAGAAGGTGTTGACCAAAATTGAGTACTTACAATATGCTAAAACCATTTCTGATGAGGTCATGAATCTGTCACCTGCTTCATTGGTTTGTCCGAAATGCGATAAAGAATGCACATCGATAACTGTAACATCCCGAAAATTTCGAGTTCATAAATTTGCAATTAGGTTGCAAATAAACTAGTAAAATAAACTAACTAGGAATGACACTAACCAAGTTAGTTAGTCACTTATGAGTAGTTAGGAGTTCAAACAAATAAAGAGTGAAAAATGAGGGACTAAAAGTGTCTAAGTGAAAACTATTTTTATTGAAATAACAAAATAAAACATAAAACACTCTTGTCTGTGTTTTGTTGAAATCGACCAAGAACAGGGGCGACCCCAAGCTCCATCTAAACCCTAGTTCAACATAAAATTGATCAATTGAAGGCTAATTTATGTCCCAAATCAAAGTCCGAACATATATTAGTGATCCTCATAACAAGGGGGTTACAAGGTATGTAAAATTTGGTGTTAATTCTCTGTTTGAAATTCTCATGAAATTGGGAAATCTGAAATTTATGGTTGCATGTTTGTTTTATGATGGATTAGGAACAATATAGTGTCTAGGGACAAACCCTAGACAAATACAAGTTGAAATCATGTGAATTTTTAGTGAAATCTATGAACACCATTGTAGGTGATTAGTGGGTTATGTATAATTTGATAAACACTAGGAAATTGGGTGTTTTTCTAGTGTAATTTGACAATTTTAAAGTGACTTCAGAATTTTAGAAGCTAACAATTATGTAAAATGGGTTGATTGATGTGAAATTTGGGCTAAATGATAAGCTAGGGACTTGCTATATAATCATGTAAAAATCTGCCCTTAAAGTGTTTGTGAAAATGCCTCAAAGAAGGCTTCAAACTGAAATTCAAAGTTGAAACACATAATTTTGATGTTTCGGTTTACTACGCGATATATGGTTTAAAGGGAGTTCTAAACATGTTATAAATGAACTCTATAGGAAAGGACGCAGGAGCGTCAAGTGGACAAGCGGGTGGCGAATCGCGTTTGAAAGGCTTACTTTGAAGGTATGTAACTTAACTCGTTACATTGGGTAATTTGATAACTAGCATATGTGTAGTTGAATTTTAGATTAGAAGTCGAGTTGGATTAAAACGATAGTGTTCGCTATATTGAATAATAGGTAAAGAATTGGTTAGATCGCGTTGGTAGTCATCAAAAGGGAGGATTCCATAGATGAGCCAAACGGGTCGAATAATCAAATGATGCGTGGTTAATGCATTGTAGTATTATCACTCGGTCATTGTTATTGTTCGTAAGTGAGATTTTAGAATACGAGAAACCAGGTGTTGGTTGATAGAATGAGAAATCTTAGAATTGAGTTTGGGCAAATGACCAAATAAATCAAAATATGGAATTGCAGTGGCTACCGTAAATTACGGTATCCACCGTAATTTACGGTAGAGGCCAATCATTTACGGTGTTTCATTCCTGAGTTACGGTGGACCAGTAATATAAAATGACTACCGTAACTTACGGTAGATACTGTAAGTTACGGTAGAGCCTGGAAATCTTGGATACTTCTTGTATATCATAGCTAACTGAATCCTTTTCTAAATGTATTTTCGATTAAGCAATAATTCCAAGAAGTCTAATACTAATAATTGTCAAAGTTTCAGTTTGTAGGTGTTGCAAGTATGTGGACGATGATCAAGCATGTGTTGAAGAACCGAACACGAATTTTTTAAGCTTCCGCGTTACCTAACTCTATTAGACAATGTTTTTTTTTAAATGTAGACTATTTGCTAAACAACTTATGAATGTTTGAATTAGTCGTTAGTTGACTAATGTTTTTGATACTTATGAACTTTATCTAAGGAACTTATGTTATAAGTTGGACATCTTTATATAAAAATTGTATGAATTATTATTAAATTCAAATAGTAATTATAAGGGTGTTACAAGTTGGTAATCAGAGCTTAAGGTTGTCAACAAAGTGTTCGGTTCAAGCTTGATCAATCGTCCGGTAAGAATTAATTATTATTTTAATAGATCCTATCTTATGTAAGAAACAAGATGTAAATCAATGTGCATGGGAAGAGCGTGTTAAAGCACTCAAACCCGGAAAGTGCACTAAAGGCGAACGGTTAAAGCAAGTTACGGACTTGGCTAAACCAAAGCAAATAAAGCCATGTTATAAGTGAAATGTTTAACGTTTAATGTAAACATTTCAGTTTCATGATGGCGGATAAAGGTAACAATGATGCGGTGCCGAGAGTCACCGAGCAAACAAGAGAAGTGATTGCCGAAGAGGTTGGAAAGGCAATCGAAAATAGTTTGTCTGGTTTCATCGATAAGATCCAGAACACGGTACTATCAGTGGTTGAGGAAAGAATCAAGAAATTGGAGGATAATGCCAATTTAGTAAAGGAAAAGTCCGGAGGACGAAAACCTTGTACATACAAGGAGTTCATGGCGTGCAAACCGCCAGTCTATAATGGGGAAGTTGACCCAATCATATGCCAGCGATGGCTAAGCGATATCAAAGGGGTATTTGAGAGGGCCCATTGTGATGAAGATGACTACGTAGCTTTTGGTACGGGTCAATTAAGGGGTCAAGCGAAAGACTGGTGGGATAACAAAAAGAAAGAGATTGGAAGCGAAGTGGCTAAGGCCATGACATGGGAGGAGTTTAAGATGCCGTTTCTTAAACATCATAGTCCCAAGGCGGTCATTAATAAAATCAAAGAAGAGTTCATGCAACTTAGGCACAAAGGCGAGTCCATAGACAAGATCACAGGAATGTTTATGGATAAGATGAAGTTTTGTGACGAATTGGTGACGAATGAAGAACAAAAGATATACTACTACTATAACATGTTGAGCGCCGAGTATAGGGAGTTCATGACTCCTTCGAAATACGAGACCCTTACCAAGATCATAAACGTTGCTCGGGAACGGGAAATCGAACTGAAGAAACAAGTTGAAAGAGGTGAACGAAGGGCACAGGATGTGAATCCAAGCCCTACAAAGAAAGCTCGAACTGGAGAATCGGGAAAGAAGGTTGATACTAAAGGTGGGTCGCCAAGTTGTAAAGTGTGTGGAAAAGGGCACAAGGGAGAATGTCGGTTCAAAGACAAACCATGCCCCATATGTAGTAAGACGGGGCACACGGCGTCGCTATGCCCGGGAAAAGTCTCAGTTTGTTATAAATGTTATCAACCTGGCCACAAAAAGTCCGAATGCCCGGACTTAGTCAGAAAGAGAGACGTTAAAGAATCTCCAGCAGAAGCTCCCAAAGCGAAGGCTAGGTCCTTCCAACTTACCGCGGCAGAAGCAAAAACAGAACCCGATGTGGTCTCAGGTATATTCACAATTAACTCAATTCCAGCACATGTATTGTTTGATACGGGTGCGAATAAATCCTTCGTTTCGCATGGATTTATTCGACATCCTTCATTTGTATTAACAAAATTATCTATGCCCTTAGAAGTTGAAATAGGGGACAACAAAAGTTTTATAGTTTATGATATTTGTCGAGGCTGCAAATTAAGCATCGATGATGAAGAATACCTGATAGATCTAATCCCGATGTCAATGGGAGAATTTCAAGTAGTCGTTGGGATGGATTGGCTATCTCAGCACCACGCGAAGGTCGTGTGTTTTCGCAAGGAGATAAAGCTAATATCTCCGAGCGGGAAACACGTCACTATTTATGGCAAAAAAGGAGGCAACCCCATAATATGCTCGATGTTGAAAGCTCACAAGCTTATGAAGCAAGGATGCAAGGCATTTATGATATATGCGAACGAGCCCGAGAAAGAATTACCGAAGATTGGAGACGTGCCAGTAGTACGTGACTTTGAAGATGTTTTTCCGGATGATTTAACGGGAATGCCGCCCGAGCGGGAGGTAGAGTTCGGAATCGAATTAATCCTGGGCGCAAAACCCATAGTTAAAGCACCGTACCGACTCGCACCATCGGAATTACAAGAGTTGATGTCCCAGATTCAAGACCTGCTTGACAAAGGATTCATAAGGCCGAGTGTGTCTCCTTGGGGCGCACCGGTACTGTTCGTGAAAAGAAAGACGGAAGTATGCGCATGTGTATCGATTATCGGGAGTTAAACAAACTCACGGTAAAAAACCGATACCCGCTTACGAGGATAGATGATTTACTCGACCAACTACAAGGTGCGAACTGGTTTTCGAAAATTGACCTTAGATCGGGGTATCACCAATTAAAGGTCAAGGAGGAAGATGTGCCGAAGACGACTTTCCGCACACGATACGGACATTATGAATTCCTCGTGATGTCATTTGGACTGACAAATGCACCGGCGGCTTTCATGGACCTCATCAACCGGGTTTGCAAACCAATGTTAGATAAGTCAGTTATCGTGTTTATCGATGATATTTTGGTGTATTCAAAAAGTGAAGCTGAACATGCACACCACTTACAAGAGGTGTTAGAGACACTTAGAAGAGAGAGGTTGTACGCGAAATTCTCTAAATGTGCCTTTTGGCTTCGAGAGGTGCAATTTCTCGGCCACATCATAAGTGCCGATGGAGTATTGGTAGACCCGTCAAAGATCGAGGCCGTGTCAAAATGGAATCCCCCGAAGAACCCTTCGGAAATTAGAAGCTTTTTGGGGCTTGCGGGATACTATAGGAGATTCATTCAAGATTTCTCCAAAATTGCGTAACCACTAACAAAACTAACCCGGAAGGAAGAAAAGTTCATTTGGGGTGTCGATCAAGATAGAGCGTTTCAAACGCTAAAAGAGAAGTTAACTCAAGCTCCGGTACTAACATTGCCGGACGGGACCGAAGACTTGGTGGTTTATTCGGATGCCTCACTATCGGGGCTCGGATGCGTTTTGATGCAACGGGGCAAGGTTATAGCTTATGCTTCGAGGCAATTGAAGATACACGAGAAGAAATATCCCACGCACGATCTCGAGTTGGTTGCGGTAGTATTTGCATTAAAAATATGGAGGCACTACTTATATGGGGTAAAGTGCACCATATTCACCGATCACAAGAGCTTAAAATACTTCTTCGATCAGAAGGAGTTAAATATGCGACAAAGGCGATGGTTAGAAACGGTGAAAGATTTCGACTGTGAAATACATTATCATCCCGGAAGGGCAAACGTGGTGGCGGATATACGGTTTAAAGGGAGTTCTAAACATGTTATAAATGAACTCTATAGGAAAGGACGCAGGAGCATCAAGTGGACAAGCGGGTGGCGAATCGCGTTTGAAAGGCTTACTTTGAAGGTATGTAACTTAACTCGTTACATTGGGTAATTTGATAACTAGCATATGTGTAGTTGAATTTTAGATTAGAAGTCGAGTTGGATTAAAGCGATAGTGTTCGCTATATTGAATAATAGGTAAAGAATTGGTTAGATCGCGTTGGTAGTCATCAAAAGGGAGGATTCCATAGATGAGCCAAATGGGTCGAATAATCAAATGATGCGTGGTTAATGCATTGTAGTATGATCACTCGGTCATTGTTATTGTTCGTAAGTCAGATTTTAGAATACGAGAAACCAGGTGTTGGTTGATAGAATGAGAAATCTTAGAATTGAGTTTGGGCAAATGACCAAATAAATCAAAATATGGAATTGCAGTGGCTACCGAAAATTACGGTATCCACCGTAATTTACGGTAGAGGCCAATCATTTACGGTGGTTCACTCCTGAGTTACGGTGGACCAGTAATATAAAATGACTACCGTAACTTACGGTAGATACTGTAAGTTACGGTAGAGCCTGGAAATCTTGGATACTTCTTGTATATCATAGCTAATTGAATCCTTTTCTAAATGTATTTTCGATTAAGCAATAATTCCAAGAAGTCTAATACTAATAATTGTCAAAGTTTCAGTTTGTAGGTGTTGCAAGTATGTGGACGATGATCAAGCATGTGTTGAAGAACTGAACACGAATTTTTGAAGCTTCCGCGTTATCTAACTCTATTAGACAATGTTTTTTTTTAAAATGTAGACTATTTGCTAAACAACTTATGAATGTTTGAATTAGTCATTAGTTGACTAATGTTTTTGATACTTATGAACTTTATCTATGGAACTTATGTTATAAGCTGGACATCTTTATATAAAAATTGTATGAATTATTATTAAATTCAAATAGTAATTATAAGGGTGTTACAATAACCATAAAGTAAGTTAACGTCCGATCTTTTTATGTCCAGAACTGCTATGGTTTTTGCTGTAATTTACTTGGCATTTATTACAGGTTCAAAGTACATCTGAGAGTGCAAGATGAAACTGGCAGCGTTTCTTTTGTGATGTTTGATAAAGATGTAATGAAGCTTAATGGTTCAACTGCGAATGATATAAGGGAACGCCAAGTGAAGCTCGATGATACTGAAACTTTTCCCCATGAAATATCACGGTTGGTTGAAAAGAAGTTGGCGTTTAAAATTGAAGTTTCTGATTACAACCTTAACCATGACTACCACGTCTACACTATCCAAAAAGTATGTGATGATCTGGACATAATTGCTGAATTGGTTGGTGGTAATGGAAATGCTCTTGAGGTTGCTGATGAGGTAAGAGTTTTTGTATATCCTATATTGATTTATTTTTTTCTTCCCAATTTTTGTAGTTTAAATATCTTAATTAAATTCCCTTTTGGTAATATTTTGATATTAGGTGTTTAGTCAAGAAGGTTCAGAAATTAAAGCTGTTTAATTATCTGAATCCTCACAGATGGCCGGTGCTGATATTTCAACGGTGAATAAGAATTCTACAGTTTTGTTTTTTGGTTTAGTATAGATTATATTACATTATTTGATACCTTAGTAGTTGTTTTGTGATTTAATTGAAGGATGTTGTATCTGTTATGGCCGACTCTTCCGTTGTCGAAGCCGAGAAGGATTCGGCCACCAGTCCTAATGGTAAACGTTCGTTGCAGGATGTGGAAGGTCAAAATGTTAGGGAACTCTCTTCTAACAACAAAAGGAGCCGGAGGAAGCCATCTAGGCTTAACACTTAGCTTCTTTCACGTCGTTATATTTTGATGGTAAACATGCTATGTTTTTCGTATGTACTTAAGTACGTGGTTGTTTGAAGTTTGGTTGTTGTTGGTAAGTGTTAAACTACTCAAACAGTTGTTTTCTATGTTTTAGATGTTGGTAACTTATGAACTTGGAACATGTGGTAAACCATTATGTGGTTTACTTTTTTGTATTATGCTGGGAAATATAATCTTTGGTTATAATGTGTGCTTTTGATTTGTGAATATAGTATATGGGATGTCTAAATTAGTTTGACATAGTCTAAATTCTACTTTTTTAATATAGAGTTTGAATGTATCTTCAGCAGTTGTTGTACACAATCAGTACTTAAGGGACAGCAGTTGTAGTATACAAACAGTGGATGAGGGCGATCAGCTGCTTATTATCTGTTCCTCTTTAACCACTGTTACATATAACTACTGCCAGCTAAACACTGATACTATTACAATAGACACAGTAAACAACTGTTTCTTCAGTCCACTGCTTCATTCTAAGCAGGGCTTTGGTCTTTAGCAGTACTTGAGTTAGGGCAGTAGATTAAATAGCAGCACTTTGTCTTCAGCAGTTGTTGTACACAAGCAGTACTTAAGGAACAGCAGTTGTAGTATACAAACAGTGGATGAGGGCCATCAGCTGCTTATTATCTATTCCTCTTTAACCACTGTTACATATAACTATTGCTAGCTAAACACTGATACTATTACAATAGACATAGTAAACAACTGTTTCTTCAGTCCACTGCTTCATTCTAAGCAGGGCTTTGGTCTTTAGCAGTACTTGAGTTAGGGCAGTAGATTAAATAGCAACACTTTGTCTTCAGCAGTTGTTGTACACAAGCAGTACTTAAGGGATAGCAGTTGTAGTATACAAACAGTGGATGAGGGGCATCAGATGTTATAACCACTTTAAAGGGGAAAGTCTAATGCAAACAGCTGCTTATGATGAATCCACTGATGTGAACCAGTTTTGGCTCTTTTTAGCTGTTCCTGTTTAACCACTGTTACATATAACTACTGCTAGCTAAACACTGATACTATTACAATAGACAAAGTAAACAACTGTTTCTTCATTCCACTGCTTCAGTCCAAGCAGGGCTTTGGTCTTTAGCAGCACTTGAGTTAGGGCAGTAGATTAAATAGCAGGACTTTGTCTTGAGCAGTTGTTGTACACAAGCAGTGCTTAATGGACAGCAGTTGTAGTGTACAAACAGTGGATGAGGACTATCAGATGTTATAAACACTTTAAAGGGGAAAGTGTAATGCAAACAGCTGCTGATTATGAATCCGCTGATGTGAACCATATTGTTTGCCTCTTATGAATCAACAGTGAATAAGCTTTTGACAAATGTTTTGAGCATCTGTGGTTCTGATGAAAGGAATGATTTAAAGTCTAATGCAAACAGCTGCTTATGATGAATCCACTGATATATTATAATCTGTTTTTTAGTATTTGATCGTTCAACCATTCACCAGTTTTGGCTCTTATTATCGTTCCTCTTTAACCACTGTTACATATAACTACGGCTAGCTAAACACTGATACTATTACAATAGACAAAGTAAACCACTGTTTCTTCATTCCACTACTTCAGTCCAAGCTGGGCTTTGGTCTTTAGCAGCACTTGACTTAGGGCAGTCAATTAAATAGCAGCACTTTGTCTTTAATTTTCGTTATATTTTTTGAGTTAAATCGATTTTCGTTATGACAGGATATAATTCATAAATATAATTCTTTGAGTTAAACTTCAACTTTAAATAAGTTGGCTATTTGGTCGCGTTATAGTAACTTCATTGTAGTAACCAATATATTGGTCAAACCAAGACAAGGATGATTAAGAAATATGTAGTATTTAAATCCATATAAATTATGATGTTTCTAAGGGGTCCAACGAATTCCTAATAAAACCAAGACAAGAATGTTTAGAAACATGTAGTTGTTAAATCCATATAAATTTCTTGGTGCACATAAATTATCGGACAATGTGACTCGGTAAAAATCTATCATTAAACTTCAACTCCAAAATATAAATCTTGTGGATCGCGTTGTAATAATTTTATTGTAGGAACCAATATATTGGTAAAACCAAGACAAGGATGATAAAAAAATATGTACTATTTAAATCCATATAAATTATGGATTTTTCAGTTTCACTTGGTTATATTTTTTATACAAAACCAAAGGGCCCCAAATTTGGCTTAATTTTGCAATTAAATGGTCTAATTCTTTCAATAATTTTTGGCCCATAAGTTGTGAACCATAAAATCCTGTCAAAGGCCCACAAAATGAATCAGGTATGTTAAATCACCATTTCATATTGTCCGCTATGTTTATAGCTTCTTTTTCGAATGAATCAAAGTGAAGATTTAAAATTAGCGCCAAAAACTCAACCTATAATTCAAGACGCTCTTAGTTTGGAAGCAATCGATGAACACTAAATGGTAGGTTTTTCTATCTCATTTGTTTAAATCTATTCTCAACATTTGATGTGATCATCCACTTATTTAGGTAGGTTTTCAATAGGGATCTTCAATCACCACTAGCTGTTGAGAATAAATGTTTTTTTTAGACAGTGATTACAATAATCACCTATAGCTAGCCCTAAATCACACATATGTGCTCAATTCTTATGTACAGTTATGGAGAGTAAAAAGAATTTGATACCAAGACATAGAGAGTATTTTCTACAGTGCAGTCCCCAACAGTCCAAAGAATCAAGGAAGATAAGAAAGTCTATCTTGAATAAGCGTAGAAACAGGGGTGTGGTTCAATTTGTACAGACACCTCCTATTATTGATACACTTCTGGGCAATGTTACTATCATAAAAAACGATAATGGAGGTATGTTTTTTATGGTCATATGTGAAAATTGTAAGTGTTTGTAGCATAAATTAACCAAATCTCTTCATGTACAGCATGTCACACGCCCGACAATTTCGATCGAACATGTGTTAGTACAATCCCTCTGACTTCATCCAGTCTTGGTAAGGTTATAAATCTTATGTTTTTAAGGTATGCTATCTGATTTGACCTTGTCCCTTTGTTTGAATTTTAAGACAATCTGGAAAGGCTAATTATGGTGTTTATGACTCTAGAAAGAGGAAACAAAGTTTGAAAACCATGGATATAAGTAAATTTGATTTATCCATTGTAGCTGATTTAAGCAGGACATCTTCAATGGTCACTCCTCTTCAACCATCAAATCATAAAATTGATAGAAGTCCATTAACAGATATTACAAACTGTATGCTATATACACTTTTGTTATTACTGTTAATCATTTATTGAATGTTAATGTAAGTTTGATAACATTTATAAATTTTGTCTTGCAAGTGGATCGTGTTACAGTAAGGTCCCGTCGAAGTGATATTCCAACTCCTCAGAATATTGACAATAGAACTTCTCGACAGTTGCCAAAATGTTCCGTAGTAGCGTTTAGTGGTATGTGTTTTACTTTTAATGCAAAACTAAATATAGGTTTCTGAGTCACTATATTTGTCGAATCTATTGCTTATCTTCCTATCTGTTGTAACCGATGTTAATTTGCCTTTTCCAAAATGAAACGGCAGGAAAAGAAAATTCCTACCCTGGTGAAAGGTCTAACTTTGATGATCCCGATTCGGAGGATTGTTTACCATCTTCTATCGTAAAAAAGATTTACAGAATTGCAAGAGGTAACTACCCTCCTTAAACTTATAAAAGTATATTTCCAAATAACAGTTTAATCTCCTAATATTTTACTTATATCATCGTTTTTTTATCTGCCTATATAATTTTGTAGAATACGTTGATTATGGAGATGCTATTTTTGTATGTTCTTACTGTCATGCAATGATTTGGAAATATGAAATTCTTAGGGGTAATTTGGATTCTAAGAAATCTTCTTTTTCTCTTTGTTGTTCGAACGGAGACGTTGAATTGCCTTCCTCACCTGCTCCTCCTCCACTGCTCGAAAGATTTTACAAAAGAGTTACTCCTGAAAGCCGCAATTTCATGAATAACATTCGAGCATATAACATGATGTTTTCCTTCACATCCCTTGGTGGCAAGGTTTCTAAAACTTTTCAAAAAACCAAAGGTCCTTATGTTTTTGGACTGCAAGGACAAAATTACCATCGCATTGGTAGTCTGCTACCGAATGATGGTGAAGAGCCCAAATTTTCACAGCTTTATATTTATGATTCCCAAAACGAGGATTTTAATCGTCAAAAGGCTATAAGGTAAATTAAGCATTCAGTAAATTATGATTTATGTCAAGTGTTTTATATATATCTGATCTATACAATAATGTCGTTTTTTACACAGTGTCGAGCAAGGTTCGAAGACAGACACTAAACAACAACTTGATCTTGCCATCATATCGAGTCTTATAAAAATGTTGGATTCATGCAATCCACTTGTGAAGTCATTTAGAATGGTACGAGATTGTTTTAAACAAAATGATTGGCAAAATGTAAGACTCAAGCTCATTGGAGTAAGGGATAAGGATGGTAGAATTTTTAACTTGCCTACTGCTGAAGAAATTGCTGCCTTAATAATTGGTGATTTTGATGGAGCATTTGATAAAAGGGATATCATAGTTCAAACAAAATCAGGCGATCTTCAGAGAATCAGTGAGCTTCATCCCTCTTATCTTGCATTGCAATATCCACTTATCTTCCCATATGCAGAAGATGGATTTAGACTTGGTATTAAACATCGAGGTGTTTCAGTTGATTGTGACATACTTAGAACCAGTACCACAATGAGAGAGTTCTTTAGTTACAGAATACAAGACAGAGCCAACCAATTTTTGTTGTTACTCAATGCCCAAAAGTTATTCCAACAGTTTGTATTTGATGCGTATACAATGATAGAATCTGCACGGTTAGCTTAAATAAAGACACAACAACCCAAACTTAGAAGTCAAACATTTAAGAATTTAAATCAAAGTGTTCAAAGTGGCCAAAGCGATGCGTCAAATTATGGAAAACGAATTTTGTTGCCATCTTCATTTACCGGTGGAGCGAGATATATCAAAAGTATCTAGATGCTATGGCAATTTGCAAAGCTGTAGGATATCCGGATCTCTTCATAACAGTCACTTGTAATCCCAATTGGCCAGAGATTTATAGATGTTTAAAAGACAAACGGTTGAACCCTCAAGATAGACCGGATATTATCACACAGTTATTCAAAATTAAAATCAATCATCTAATTCAAGATTTCAAGAAACATAAATTCTTTGGTGAGATACAAGTAAGTAAGTCATTGTAAATTGTTTTAATTAATTTCTCAAATAATACTTTTACTAACACTTTTTTGGATGTAATATTTCAGTTATTTATACAATCGAATTTCAGAAACGTGGTCTACCTCATGCTCGTATATGTTTGTTCTTAAGTGCCGAGAGCAAATTTCCAACGGCTAAAGAAATCGATTTGGTTATTAGTGTTGAAATACCTGACAAAGAGATGGATGCTTCACTGTATAAACTTGTCAAACAATTTATGATCCATGGTCCTTGTGGTACAGACAATCCTCATTCTCCATGCATGGTTAATTTAAAATGTTCGAAGAAGTTTCCGAAAAAATATGTAGATGAGACTTGTGTTGATTCTGAAGGATATCCTGTCTACCGACGTCGTCAATCATGCAACACAGTAGAAAAAATGGCGTCTTACTTGACAATAGGTTTGTGGTTCCGTACAATGCTATTCTACTCAAAAAGTATCAGTGCCACATAAATGTTGAGTGGTGTAACCAAACAAGATCCATCAAATATCTCTTCAAATACATTAATAAGGGTCCGGATAGAGTGACAGCTTCTGTTTACGAAAGTACCTCCACTGCTAATGTGAACCCTCAAAACAAGGAAATGACAAATAATGAAAATCTCTCAAACAAAACAGAAGTAGATGAAGTTAAAGCATATCTTGATTGTAGATATATTTCAGCGTGTGAAGCTGCTTGGAGAATCTTTAAGTTTGACATACACTATCGGCTTCCATCTGTTGAAATATTACCTTTTCACTGTGAAGATGGTCAGGCTATTGTTTATGACGATAATTCAAACTTGTGTGACGTGGTCAGTAACCCAACTGTGAAAATGTCTATGTTCACAGAATGGATGAAATGTAATCAAACGGATGCATTTTCTAGAACTTTGAAGTATATAGAGTTCCCCAGATACTTTGTATGGATACGCAAAACACGAAAGTGGGTACGTAGAAAAAAACCTTTTGGTGCAGTTGGTAGGATACATTATGTACCTCCATCACTTGATGATTGTTATTTCTTGAGAATTTTATTGAATCACGTTATAGGACCAATGAGTTTCAATGATATAAAAACAGTTGATGGAAAAATATATCATACTTTTAAAGATGCATGTTTCGCTCGCGGTCTGTTGGACGATGATAAGGAGTATTTAATGGCCATTAATGAAGCAAGTGCATGGGCTACTTCTGATTTCTTGCGTACATTTTTTGTAATGCTCTTGATGTCAAACTCCATTTCTAGGCCGGGTATTTTCTGGAAGGAAACAAAATCTCTATTATGTGAAGATATATTATATCAGCAACGGAGGATTACTGGTATTCCTGGTAATTTTAAAAACTTAAATAAAATTTCAGATTCCATTTTACTTTAATCAAGTGTTTAAAAAATCTAATTACTAAACATCTGTTGTATTTTTTAGATTTGGTTCTTAAAGAGGAAGATATTGAAAACATTTGCTTAGCACATATCGAAAAACTGTTACATGGTTATGGAAGTACGTTAAGCAACTTTACTGACATGCCAAATGTTCCTGACAACTACACTTCAGCATTGAACAATCAATTGATAATGAAGGAACTTTCGTATGATCGGGCTATCTTAAAAAAGGAACTTGTAGCTTCCCTAAAATCTTTAACTGATGAACAGGGAAAAGTGTATAAAACCGTCATGAATGCAGTTGTTAAAGGAAGTGGAGGAGTTTTCTTTCTATATGGTTACGGTGGAACTGGTAAAACATTTCTATGGAAAACATTTGCAGCTGCGTTACGTTCCAATGGTGAAGTTGTGTTGAATGTTGCATCCAGTGGTATTGCATCACTTCTATTAGATGGTGGTAGAACGACTCATTCCAGGTTTGTAATTCCGATAAATGTTAACGAGGATTCTATATGCTCTATTGAACCAAACAATGAGCTAGGAGGCTTAATCAAACAAACTAAGATGATAATCTTGGATGAAGCGCCAATGACACATAAGCATTGTTTTGAAGCTCTGGATAGAACAATGAGAGATATAGCCCGTTCCAATAATCCGTCCTTGCAGAACAAACCTTTTGGTGGAAAGATTGTGCTTTTTGGTGGTGATTTTAGATAAATCCTTCCAGACATTCCAAAAGGTACCAGAAGCATGATTGTAAATTCTTCATTGAATTCTTCTTATATATGGCAGGATTGTCAGTTACTCAAGTTAACTAAAAACATGAGGTTAAAAATGGGTACCAAATCAAGTAATTTTAACGAGACCAAGGAATTTGCTGAATGGATTTTAAGGCTTGGTGATGGTCTACTTGGTGGTCCAAATGATGGAGAAGTGGAAATTGAAATTCCAGATGATTTACTTATACTCGATGCAGTCAATCCTATATCTTCATTGATCGCTTTCACATATCCGGATATGCAAAAGTTTTATGCAATTCAAATTACTTCCAACAAAGAGCCATTCTTGCACCCACAAATGAAGTTGTGGATTCAATAAATACAGAACTGTTAAATAGTATGCCTGGTGAAGAAAAGATATATCTCAGTTCAGATACTTTATGTGAGTCTGAGGATCAAACCGACCTTAACATGGCATTGTTTCCTCCGGATGTATTAAACAAATTGCATCTGTCAGGATTACCTCACCATAAATTGGTTCTCAAAGTTGGAGCTCCGGTAATTTTACTTAGAAACATTGATCAAACAAATGGTCTGTGTAACGGTACACGACTTCAAGTAACAAAACTTGGAAAACTTGTAATCGAAGCAAAGATTATTACTGGAAATAATATAGGTCATCATACTTTGATTTCAAGATTGAAAATGACACCGTCCGATAAAAGAATACCGGTGAAAATTGCACGAAGACAGTTCCCATTATCTCTATGCTTTGCAATGACCATCAACAAAAGCCAGGGACAATCACTTGAACGTGTAGGCTTATATCTTCCAAGGCCGGTTTTTAGTCACGGAAAACTATATGTTGCTGTATCACGAGTAAAGAGCAGGAAGGGTTTGAAGATCTTGATATGTGACAGGGGAAAACAAGTGTGTAAAACCACAACTAACGTGGTCTACAAAGAAGTTCTACAAAATCTATAGTCGTTGTAGAAATAGCATTTTGAAGAAAAGTCTTTTAATGTTTATAGTTATTTGGTATTATGTTTTGCACATCCTATCAACATGTTTCTTTTATCTAATAATAATGGATGTTATTTTACAGAATTGTTTTAAAATATAGTATACATTTTAAAAAAATGATACCTTTAACAATTATAAAATAATGAAAGATAAATAACAATAACATATATCTAAAAGACAAGAAATAACTAATACAAGTAATACTTTCAACTGTTTGTTTGTGGTTCAGTAACATATGAATTAAAAACTTTTTAGTAGCTAACCCTTCGTACCACCAACATCAAAACTAAACTACCAACCTTTACAAAAGTGTTTTGAGCAAACCAGCAACCACAAACAAAAAACATTGTTTCCATACAAAATAACATTATCTGAAAAAGTGCCACAACCATTCAGTCAAACAAGAAAATACCTTTACCCATGACGAACTTAAGGGTAAACTCTTCACGAGGAACCAAGTTTTTATCCTTCACAAACTGTTTCATGTTTTTTATGTAAAACTGATCATCAGGAGACTCAATACCAACTCGAACATCCCAAACATTTCCAGCAGCATCTACAATCTTTAAAGTTCTTTTCCTATCCAAGCCAAGTTTTTTAGCAAGAACTTTTTTAATGCGCTGTAACAAACAAAAAATAATGTTAACAAAGATAGTATTATAATATGGTTAACACAATGTAAGGTCCTGTTACTACTTTTTGGTTACAGAAACTTACAAAATGATTGTCCACACGGAAAACTACTGGAATAGTTTCGTTGTTCGTAGTTACAGCGAGCATTTCAGTTTCATTGTCCTTAGTTATGTCATCCACATCTTCACCATCAGAGATACTGATAACCTCTTCTACCACTTCTTCCTTAATAGCAGCATATAATTCCGGTGGCAACATTAAATCAGCATCCTTGGAACAATTGAAAACAGACATATCAAAAGTGTGAAGATCAATCATTTCAAACACAAGAAGATGTTCATCACTTAGTGAAAATTTCTTCTTAATCCGATCCCATCCAGTTGTTATGTAAAGCTGATTGTCACTAACATCCATTTGAACAAAAAAATATGCTTCCCAGGACCTCTAATAACAACCGGATAATTTGGAATGGTATTGTCCATCTTGTGATGTATAAATAAACGATTGATATGCTACAACGAGAAAAAAAAATATTAGTAGTTTCATATACGGAACCATAATAAATAAGAAACAATAATAAATATACCGAACCCAGATTGCGAACTACATACCATAGCATCAGGTTTATCAAAATCGCCATTGGGTCTGTAGTAAAAATAATCAAATGGAGCAAATGCAATATTGTCATAGAAATAAAATATCCGGAAACTTTGTAATGCTTCTTCATACTGAAATACGAGCCATGATCCAGATTGTAGTTTCAAAGTTTGAACTACGGAATACCACCCATTGTAGAGATAATAGAAGTTTCCTATATCATATATCTTGACTTCAAAGACTTGCCCATTAGTTGTCTGTACTTTGACAAACCCAACAGGATAGTTAAACTCTTTTATCCATTGTTTATACTTTTTTGGCAGAACCTATGTATAAGTATATTAAAATCAGAACTGTCTAACATGATGTTATAAAGAAAATAAATTCGCCATATCTGAGATTAAAATACTAACCAAAGATTTCCTTTGGTTGTCGGTCATGTAACAAGCAAAACCATACATCTTTCTATAAAAAGAGAAAAACGTTAAAAGATGGTAAGTAACTGAGAGAACATGATGAAAGGAAATAACATTAGTATGCAACCACTGTTTGACCAAAGTCAAACCACTTTTTAAAAAAAAATATGTTTGACCAAAGCCTGTTTGACCAAAGTCAAACCACTGTTTGCAAAACTATGACTCTTAGTGGTTCAAAAGTCTGCTTGACCATGGTCAAACCACTGTTTGTCCAATGACAAAACACTGTTTAACCCAACAGTAATTTTAAACATATATTTTCATCCATCTGTTAACCAAAGTCAACAGATGTATCAACAACAATGATTTTAAGTTGATGAGCATTATTTATGAAAAACGTTAAAAGATTATTCTAATTAATGCAATTAAAAAGAGAATAACTAATGGACTAAAATATTATATAACATTAAAAGGTTATTTGGGTATATTCAATGTCAACAACGTGAAATACCAAATGTTATTTTCGATGCCGAGAGTTTCTAAAGCTTATTAATATGTTTCTATTTTTGACAGTGTGATACAAAACCCCAAACATGTGAAATATAATCGGATAAAATCTGTCAAGAACACCAGCTGAAAGTTTACTAAACATCATAATCTTAGAAAATCTTTATACAACAACTGATAAACAATCATTTTTAACATAGCCCTAAATATCTACACCTCAATCGAACATCCATACAAAAGTAAAAACTTTAATCGAACATCAATACGAACATTCATATGATGGAATCTGAAGTATAACAAATCAAATAAACAAACATGATCACAAATTACAGTTCATATAAAAGAACAAACCTAAGATCAAAAATCATACATGCAAGCGTGGTATAAAAAATTACATGAAGCAAAGATTTCAGAAAAACAAAATCGAATCAATACGTTTTCGATTACCTTTTGCTGATAAGGAAAAATCTTTAACACTCCCTGTCGTTGGTTTGTCGCCCTTCGAAGTTCGGAGATGGAAATGGAACGGTAGATGTGGTATTAGAATTTGGGGCCGGATTTGATATAAGGGTTTTAATGGGCCTACAAAATCTAATCTATTGTTAAGCTTAATTGGATCAAATATAAGGGGCTTTATTGAACTGCTCAATAACATTTGATTAGTTGTATTAAATACAAACAATATAAATGATGTATTATAATCTATTTCGATGGTTATTAAAGCTACCCGTGTGGTCACACATACTGTTTTTAACATTACTTTATAAAGATATATAACTAAAGACAAAAATTTAAATGATATATTATAATCTGGTTTTTAGTATTTGATTTCGATCTTTACTAAACCTACCCGTGTGGTTACACGGGTGCTACACCTATGTAACACCCCGAAAACGGATTTGGTAATCAAACTCCGTTAATACTAAAAGACGGGTAAAGTACCGTTAGCAGTAAAAATAACCCGGTAAATATTTGGATTTAAATAAGAAATCCTAATAATTTAAATACAAGCGAATCAAAGAATTAAGGAATTAAGTTTATAAGAGCCCGAGTCAACGGGACTTAAAATAATACAGGTTTTTAACTCCCGGAACCCACTAAGTTAACTAGGTAAAATTAACCTAGTTAGTAATGGGTAATTAAATGATAAACTATGAGTTATAGTTTGATTTATGAATCTCTAAACATGAGGGACTAATAAGGACAAGTGGGAAACTTGTTTTATAAAAAAATATATATAACACACACACACGCATTGTGTGCGTGTTCTGATCGACCAGGAGAAGCTCCATGGGAGCTCAAACCCTAACTTCAACAAATCAACAAAATTGAAGGTCAAATCTAGCCCGAATCGGATGCATGAACACGTATTAATGATCACCTAGTCGTGGGGATCACAAGGTATGTTGAAAATTATGATTTAGTGATACTTTGAGATTATGATGAACAATCATAATCAAAATTCTGGAGTGAATCTTGAATCTATGAGTGTTATTGTCACACCCCGATTTCCACGTGTCACCGGTGGGCCCGGTGGGGGAGTATCGTGACGTGGTTGGCAACGTAATAGTCAAACAACACAATAATATAATGCACAGCGGAAGCAAATTTAAAAATAAGATACAACCGAATTTATTTATTGTAAACAAAGTCACAATTTATCCGGTGTTTATCCACAGTAGGATCGAATAACAAAATATTGTTTATGGTTCAACAGACTTCGGCATCTCTAAGTTTGCGAGACTTCTAATGATGCTTAGGAGAATCCCAGCCTATTTCGCCTAGTACCTGCATTTAATCTTTTTGGGAAAATACGTCAGTTTACACTGGTAAATACATTCAACCGACTCATTTTATAAAATGATTGAAAATTTGTTTGGATGCACATGGCATAAACATTTTTATTAACTTGGGAGAATTATTTAATATTATAATCTTGTGAACGATTTACATGTTACTTATGCGTTCAGTAGCCCGGAACGTATTCCGGGTTAAAGATCAATAGACACACCACTTATGTGAGTTATACACGGAAGTACGCCTACACCCCGTGCTCAGGTCGTGGCTATCTCGTAAGATAATGCCAAGGATATCCGGGACATGGTCATTAACCCCCCAAAGGCTGTAAAGTAAACACATCTGTTTAAAACGAGCCGATCAAATTATTCAATTAACCACTAAGCGTGGAAGATTTGATGCTCGATCAAGCGGTACGCTATGTACCGTAACCCAAGCCCGTATAGGGAAAATAAGTTAAAAGTATTTACCTTGATGCAAAGTATAGTCACAATAATCAAATAGCAGGTAGCTTTTACTGTTTCTCCTAATCTGGAACGAAGGTTAAATATAACCTATTAGAATCCTAGCGGGTCTTTAATTATGCCTAAGCTTAGACCGGCTAGTTTCGAAGATACGGTTCGTACGCACGATTAAGCGAAGACCGGATAGAATGTGATTCAGACCCGACAAGTTTGAAGACTTGTTTAATATGGGTTCATTATTCACATTCTGGATTTTGAGATTAAACCGATAAGGTTTGACCCGTTTCGGCTAATTTATGTAAACTTGTTACATAAACCGAGCCGAACGCGTAAGATGCGTAACGGGTATCCGTAAGAGCCATATACAGGTTTCCTAAGTTAATATGCTTCAAATATGTTGTAACATCAGTAGGATGTCTTTCGTTATGCCCCGAACTAATTTAAACACAAACTATGCCCCGTAGGGGTAGTTTGGTCATTTTAAAGTTTGTAAAAGCGTTTATATGTTCAACTAAGTTACAGGTCTGATGTAAACAGCAAACATACTCATTTTGATGGGTTATAACAGTAGGCTAAGGCATGTATGTGAAATTTATCATATTTAACCAAACTAGGCCCCGTAGGGGTATTTTGGTAATTTCACATAAGCCGACAAGCTCGAAACGAAGTCTGAGTTCATCAAATTTTGCTTACTGTTAAAATATGATAATTTGCTTCTTATATCAGTAGGTATCAACCCGGGTATGTCTAATATGATATTAAGACATACTATGCGTTAAAAACGCTAATTATGGCGATTAAAGGCCATTTCCGGGTTCTATACTTAAATCTGATATTTTTATATTTCCAGGAGGCTTAAAATAATTTATTTAACATATGTGATCAGTAGCAAAAGGTTTGGAGTCGTTTTGATAAGTAAAACTCATTTTATGGCCCGTAAGGGCAAAACCGACAATTAACGGGTTAAGCCTATGACTATGAGTTATGCTCAGCCTAAAATTAATTAAAAATCTTTAAAATTCCCAAAATATTATATTATATCAGTGGGTAATTCGTTTGATACCAAAAAACATGTTTAACTAGGCTATATGCTAATTACGCCATTATGTTAACATAAAACATTAATTTAGCGATAACGAGCATAACTCTTAATCTATAAGCCAAACTGATGTCAAACTTTGCATACAAGTCTAAATATCAGTAACTAAGGATTCTACACTTTTACATTTTCATAAATCATGATTTAAGGTAATAAGGGCATAACGGTCCAAGTATGAGCATTTAACGGAAACTTGCATATTAATTGGATAACTAGTGAACCAAGGTGTATGATCACAGAGGGTTGTTCTAACATGTATCCTAATCCAATTTAAGCTCTGAGGCATTTCTAAAATATGCCCAAACGGGTCAGAACTGAAAGTCAACCGAAAAGTCAAACTATGTGTCTTTCGGTTCCGAACCGGGTCTAAACAGGAAATAGTCGGGTTGAACATGTTGGGACATGTTCTTACACTTATTTCTAAGTTATAACAATGTTCAAACAGGTTACAAATGTTCTAGATAGCTAATTATGCATAATTGACATTTTAAGCAATATGTTGACTTTTTAAGTAAATGTTTGACCCGACATTTGTCCTGCTTAGGATGGTGATCAGGGGAAACCCTTTTGGGGTTTTATTACCCACATAAATACCATTCTAAAACTACTTTTAATTCGAGATAAGACTGAGTCATTAGTGACTAATCTCGAAGTCAAACCGTAATTACGACGGTTTGACTTTTAGCTAATTAACTAAGCTAAACACAACCAAATAAGAACTAGAAGACTTACAATAGTCCAATGCACGAATTTTGATCAGAAGGGAGAGTTCCTTTGCTCCAGGAATGCTCCAAAGATCAGTTGCAAGAGTGAAGAATGAATGTGCACTTGAAGGCCTTTTTATACTTGTGCATACACCACAACAAGTTGACAACTAACTCTAGGGCCATCCATAACCATTCAACACTTGTTGCTACTGCTTAGGGATGTCTAGGGGTCTTTAAATAATGTTAACAACCGGTTTAGTGGGTCAGAAACGCGCACAACAGGCAACAGCCCGTTTTTTCGGAACTGGGCACCCCCTGCGCATCGTAGGGACATTAGGCCTACGATGCGTATGGCCTCTTCAGGGGCTGTTTGCTTGTTTCTTCATTTATTCGAAAAGGCAGCCCACTTGTACGACTTTAGGGCCTCTAGTTGCAACTTAGGACGCTCCTAAAGTGCATGTTCCTGTATAATACCCTACCATTTAAGCTTGTTCCATTTGAATGCATTTGCAAGACCCAAAAACAAGGTCTATCGTTGCTTTTTCTTCGTGAGATCTTATCATGCCTTTGCAAGTTTATTATTGGCAATAATTCTCTGAATTGTGGCATGAGAATGTGTAGTAATATTATATCGGGTCTTGGGATTTATAATTGAGGTCGTTCAGAGGTAACAATTTAACATAACGCCACTTTAATCCTACCGAAACATCTTTATTAAATCCGGGTTTTTCAACGCGTTTTGTCTTACATGACACGTGTCATTTTATTATTAAACCCGAAATTTTCGAGGTGTTACATCCTCACCCCCTTAAAATAAATCTCGACCCGAGATTTACTGAAACAAGTAAGGGTACTTTTCTTTCATCGTGGACTCAACCTCCCACGTGAAATCGGGACCTCTACGGGCATCCCATTTGACCTTAACAAAAGGTATATGCTTCCTTCGAAGCTTTCTTACCTGTCGATCTTCAATCGACACTGGTTTTTCCACGAATTTCAAGCTCTCGTCAATGTGCACATCTTTATGTGGCATGACATGTGTTTCGTCAGCGGAACACTTCTTTAGATTGCAGATGTGGAACACGTTGTGAATTCCACTGAGCTCTTCTGGTAAGTTCAACTTATAGGCAACTGACCCGACACGTTCGATAACCTCGAAAGGTCCTATGTATCTCGGGCTGAGTTTTCCTTTCTTACCAAACCGCATCACTCCTTTCCAGGGTGATACTTTAAGTAGGACTTTTTCACCTACTTCGAAATGGAAATCCTTACGACTTGGATCCGCGTAACTCTTCTGCCTATTCCGGGCAGCTTGGAGATTGTTACGAATCTGGACAATCTTGTCCGTCGTTTCGAATACAATCTCCGGTCCTGATAACTGGACTTCCCCAACTTCCGCCCAACAAACTGGCGATCTACACTTTCTACCGTATAATGCCTCGAAAGGCGCAGCCTTTATGCTGGTATGGTAGCTATTGTTGTAGGAGAATTCGATCAATGGTAGGTTCTTATCCCAGCTACCTTCCAATTCGATCGCACATGCACGTAGCATGTCTTCTAACGTTTGAATAGTACGCTCACTCTGACCGTCAGTCTGAGGATGGTAAGCCGTACTAAAGTTCAAACGTGTGCCCAAAGATTGTTGGAAACTCTTCCAAAAGTGTGACGTGTACCTAGTATCTCTATCAGAGATAATAGCTACAGGTATGCCGTGTAAGGCTACAATCTTATCAACATATAACTGGGCTAACATATCGGAGCTATAAGTCTCCTTGATGGGTAAGAAATGAGCTGACTTAGTCAGTCGGTCAACTATAACCCATATCGTATCATTTCCTTTCCTTGTCTTGGGTAACTTGGTTATAAAATCCATAGTTACCATTTCCCACTTCCACGTAGGAAGTTCAGGCTGTTGTAGCAAACCTGACGGTTTCTGATGCTCGGCTTTGACTTGCGCACATGTCAAGCATTTTGCTACATGGGCGGCTACAGACTTTTTCAAGCCTATCCACCAATAATTTGCCTTTAAATCCTGGTACATTTTATCAGCTCCAGGATGAACAGAGTATTTGGAACTATGGGCCTCTTGGAGGATGACATCACGAAGTCCTCCAAAAATTGGAACCCATATTCGTCCGTTTAACCGTAAAATTCCGTCCTTGCTAAGAGTTAACTGCTCCTCAGTCACTCCTAACTTTTCATTAGGATAGTTAGCTTCCAACACAGCTTCCTTCTGTGCAGCTAACACCCTTTCTATCAAACTGTTCTTTATCTCCATACGCTTGGCGTTAATGCGAATGGGTTTAACCCTTTCCTTTCTGCTCAAGGCATCAGCGACTACATTCGCTTTGCCGGGATGGTATTTGATTTCACAATCATAATCGTTCAAAGTTTCCATCCAACGGCGTTGCCTCATGTTTAATTCTTTCTGGTTAAACAGATGCTGGAGGCTCTTGTGATCAGAAAAGATCACAAACTTGATTCCATAAAGATAATGCCTCCACAGTTTTAGTGCGAACACAACGGCACCCAATTCCAAGTCATGGGTGGTGTAATTCTTTTCGTACACCTTTAACTGTCGTGATGCATAGGCAATCACCTTGCCTTTCTGCATAAGCACACACCCCATGCCAGTGTGTGATGCATCACAATAAACTACAAATTCTTCAGCGCCTTCAGGTAATGTAAGCACAGGAGCGTTGCTCAACTTTTGTCTCAAGATATCAAAGGATTCTTGCTGCTTAGGGCCCCAAACAAACTTAACCTTTTTCTTAGTTAAGGAGGTTAGAGGTGCAGCAATTCTTGAAAAATTTTCAATGAAACGCCGATAATATCCTGCCAAGCCCAGGAAGCTACGAATCTCTGTAGGCGTTTTCGGCTCTTGCCAGTTCATCACTGCTTCAACCTTAGCGGGATCCACCTGGATACCACGCTCACTGACTACATGTCCAAGAAATTGGACTTCCTTAAGCCAAAATTCACATTTGGAGAATTTGGCATAGAGCTTCTCCTTATGCAGAAGTTTGAGAATACATCGAAGATGTTTCTCGTGGTCAGTTTTGTTCTTAGAATAAATGAGAATGTCATCGATGAAAACGATGACGAATTTATCTAAGTGCGGCTTGCAAACGCGATTCATGAGATCCATGAACGCAGCCGGTGCATTGGTGAGCCCAAAAGGCATCACTAGGAACTCGTAGTGACCGTAACGAGTCCTAAATGTTGTCTTGTGTACGTCTTCATCTTTGACCTTCAGCTGATGGTAGCCTGACCTCAAATCTATCTTTGAGAAGTAACTTGCCCCTTGAAGCTGATCGAACAAATCGTCGATCCTGGGCAATGGATATCTATTCTTGATCGTGACTTTATTGAGCTCGCGATAGTCGATGCACAGACGCATCGACCCATCTTTCTTCTTGACAAACAGGATTGGCGCTCCCCAAGGAGATGAACTGGGTCGAATGAAACCCTTAGCCAGTAATTCATCTAGCTGCGTCCGCAATTCCTTCATTTCGGTGGGTGCCAATCTGTATGGTGCTCTAGCAACTGGTGCAGCTCCGGGAATGATATCGATCCTGAATTCGACTTGTCTATCTGGTGGTAGGCCAGGTAGATCTTCAGGAAATACTTCTGGGTATTCTGAGATGACAGGGATGTCTTCTAACTTCGGTTTAGGCTCATCAATAATTACCTGTGCCATGTAAATGACACACCCCTTCTTCAAACATTTTGAAGCCTTAAGCATAGTCACGTGCTCAGGCAGTCCGTACTGGGTATCTCCCCGAATGGTAAGTGATTCACCAGACGGAGTCTTTATTACCACCTGTTTCTGGTTACAGACGATTTGGGCCTGGTTATGAGATAACCAGTCCATACCCAGAACTATGTCAAAACCAGCTAATTTAAACGGAAGTAGAGACAGAGGAAAAGAATGGTTCTTAATGGACATTACACATCCATCTAACACAGTAGAGACGGTTTCTATGGTACCATCTGCTAACTCTACCTCATAGTTCATTTTTAGGGTTTTGACAGGTAAATTCAACAATTTACAAAATTTATGATCTACGAAGGACTTATCTGCGCCTGAATCAAAAAGTACTCTTGCAAAAACATCGTTTACAAGGAAAGTACCTGTTATGACGTTATCATCCTGCACAGCCTCCTTCGCATCCATCCTGAAGACTCTGGCATTGGTCTTCTTAGCCTCCTCGGGCTTCTTGTTGTATTTAGGGCAGTTAGTCTTGATGTGGCCCTTTTCGTTGCAACGGTAACACGTTGCATCTTTCATCTTCTTGCAATCCAAGGTTTTGTGTTCCTTGGATTTGCACAAACCACAAGCAAAAGACCTTGACTCGTTATTCGAGTTCGATTCGAATCTGCACTTTCCAAAGTGCTGTTTCTTGCAAGTTTTGCATGTGGGCTTCTCCCCAGAACGATGCCCATCCTTCTTCGAATCCGACCCCTTCTTGTGATCACCGCTCCCACGGTGCTTCTTGTTCGACCTACGCGAACCGTCATCATCATGCTTCCTCTTCTCGGCCGCCTTATTCCTCTGCGATCTCTGCCGGACCGCATCCAGTGTGAGGGATAAGGAAAGGTCAGTTACAGACCTGAAGGTAACTGGCCGAGAAGCTTTGACACTGGCCTTGATCTCGGGCTCTAATCCACCAATAAAACGAGCGATCCTTTTAGGCTCCGGGGTTACCAGATAAGGTACCAACCGGGATAGTGTATTGAAGCTTGTCAGATAAGCTTGACAATCGAGGTTCTTCATAACCAGTGATAGGAAGTCATATTCTATCTTTTCCACCTCATGTTGCGGGCAGAAATTTTCTTTGATCAGTGCGATGAATTGATCCCACGTCATGCTATATAACGGGATCTTTCCTGAGGCCTCCATCAGTGATCTCCACCAAGCTAACGCCTCACCCTTGAAGGACTGTGAGACAAATTTAACCACATCACCCTCAGCGCATCCGCTGATGTCCACGACCGTGTCCATTTCATCCAGCCACGTCATGCAGTCTACGGCTCCTTTTTCTCCCGTAAAATCCCTGGGTTTACAAGATACAAAGTACTTATATGTGCAACCCTTGTTACGGTGTCCCTGATGCAGTACCAACTGCTGAGATGGATTACTTTGGTGGTTGGTGGACTGGCGATCATCGTCATTTTTCTTTGGTCCACCCTTTTTGGGAGGAGGCTTGTTATGAGCCTCAGAATGGGTCCTTGGCTTTGACTGTGACACAGAGTGGGTCCTACTCCGAGTACCACTGTATTCGTCATATTGTCTATCCAAAGCTTGTGTGATAGCGCCGTCAATGATTGCCTTTAGTTCAGCACCCGTTAATGTAATTTGGGCGTTCACATTCGGCTCCACAGGATAGCTATTTCCTTCATTGGAGTCAGCCATTTGTATTGAACTGTTGCAGAAAACAAGGTCAATATTTTATTTGGGATTTTATTATGGAATTACCCCTTAGGATAATTCGTTAACCATGGTAAACAGAGACCATATTTGGTTAACTTATTAATCGTATTAATTTAGGATTTCAATTAAAATTTGTCCTAATCATAAACAATAACGATATATATTAGCACATAAGGCTTGGTCACATGGACAACTTAAATTATAAGCTATGATTTCAGAGAATCGAGACTTTTATTGTTTGAACCTAGTTCATTACTTTTATTAGACAGGGAGTCATAGCTACCACTGTCTTTTGGCTCATGTAGAAATGAGCAAGGCCCGTAAGCACTTTATTACCATGTATGGTTAAGTATAATCATCTTAATTGATGATGTAAATCCAGGATTCAGAGATCATTATACTGGATTAGGAATCTTCTGAAGAATCCTTATTCATTTAAGAATGACATGTGATTTTTAACGAATCACTTCTGCCAGGAGTGTTAACATGTTTTAAGATGTTAACAGGGATTTAAATCTTTTAAACAGGTTTTACCATCTTGACTCGGTCTTATATTTGACACTAAGCTAGGTTTTACCTTTTAAGATTCTTAATTTATAATTACATAGGCAGATTATTTTTAAAGAGGAAATGATTTTAATTTATTTATTTCATTTATTATTTATATATGCGCATAATGGCAACATGAAATTTATAAAATAACCATTCCATTAATTCATTTAGAATATTACACATTTGCCCTAAACGGGTCTTCAAATTTCAAACTTACCCTCGTAGGGTCAACAGATACTTACCCTCGTAGGGGTTAAATAACACACATGCCCACGAAGGGGCTAAATATAATACATGTCCACGCAGGGACTACTTATTCAAACCACACACACCCACTTAGGGGTTTAAAACAAATAAGCATGCCCACGCAGGGGCTTAACAACCAACTACACCCATGCAGGGGCTTATACATCAGCGATGGAAGAACTTAACGATTCTTCTTGTTCTTCCCCTTGATCAGACCCATCAGTCCTTGGAGGAATGTTTGCCTTTCCCTTCGTTCTTCATGTGCTTCCCGTTCCACCTGCTCCAACCTATGCAAAATTTCCTCCCTATTTGGAGAAAATCGTGGTGGCTGCGACTGCGTCCTTATGATGGGCCTAGGCGGTATCGAGTATCCCTGTGTTGGGTAACTCACCCCCCAAGGATCCCCATAAGGTCCTTGCGTGCCATAGTTCGCTGCTACCGAGTATGGATCAGCCTCTCCATAACCGTAGTTATGATGTGTTGGTGGCTCAAACGGGTTGTAGCCCATACCACCCGGGTATGCTGGTATCGGGTTTTCAAAACCCATTGGAGGCGGCTGCTGAAAAGCTGGCTGCGAAGGCCCACCCATTTTTGGGTCCTCATAGTGCGGTGGGTAGTGACTAGCACTAGACTGTCGCGGGGAATCGAAAGTGAAGCCCCCCGGTCGCACAGATATGCGAGCACCGGTTCTTCTACGCCTTGGCGGTTGAGGAGGTGCTGGCTGAACTGGTGGCGGTGGAGGTGGTGGCGTAACTGCCACAAAGCGATGATCCTCCGAAGAATCTTGATGATGCGGCTGTGGTTGTGGCTCCTGTTGCTGATGATACGGCTGCTGCTGGTGCTGCCCATGTGATGACGAGTGGTGTGAGGGTGTGTAATACCACTGTTGCTGATCAAATAAAGCCTGGAAGCTATCTGGACCACCATAGGGTGATCCGTGGAAAGACGAACCATCGGAGATCTCAATCGGGTGGTTCGGAGTGCCGCTCGCAGGCATGACGGGGTCCGTATCCTCGTCCATGTCGTCGGCTTGATCACCGGAGAAGTGATCGTCAGGCCCAAGTGGGTTGAAACCCACGGGTTCTTGCAAGTAATCGGCCGGGTTAAACTGGCCTCTGAAGACAGGTGTGGGGTCCCCATAGGAATGATGGGACAAAGACCTTTGTAGAGGTACATATGAAGGTTGTGTGTTGTGAGGTTCATATGGGTTAAGTGCGGGCGGTGTCGAGCTATGCGAAACCGACCGTCTGGCTGGTTCAACCTGGTTTCGCCGGTTTCGGCGAGGGTCTTCGCTTTCCGTAGCCGTCGGAGCCCGTGTATTGGATGGTCCTGCCTCGTGATCATTGGGGGCGGCTGTCGGCCCCTTACCGCGTCCCCGTGTTCGGAAGAATCTTGGCGGCATTTTCGATATTCCTGTAGATAAAGCATGAGATAATAATACAAAGATATATGCAAAATTTAAATAAAGGACAACACAATCAATAGTGGAATTTGTCCTATGTTATAAGTCTAGACTCGAAGGTATAGATTTGTGCATATTGTGTAACTGAGATTAAACACAAAAGACTAGTGTTTAATTCACTCAGAGTTGGCTCTGATACCAACCTGTCACACCCCGATTTCCACGTGTCACCGGTGGGCCCGGTGGGGGAGTATCGTGACGTGGTTGGCAACGTAATAGTCAAACAACACAATAATATAATGCACAGCGGAAGCAAATTTAAAAATAAGATACAACCGAATTTATTTATTGTAAACAAAGTCACAATTTATCCGGTGTTTATCCACAGTAGGATCGAATAACAAAATATTGTTTATGGTTCAACAGACTTCGGCATCTCTAAGTTTGCGAGACTTCTAATGATGCTTAGGAGAATCCCAGCCTATTTCGCCTAGTACCTGCATTTAATCTTTTTGGGAAAATACGTCAGTTTACACTGGTAAATACATTCAACCGACTCATTTTATAAAATGATTGAAAATTTGTTTGGATGCACATGGCATAAACATTTTTATTAACTTGGGAGAATTATTTAATATTATAATCTTGTGAACGATTTACATGTTACTTATGCGTTCAGTAGCCCGGAACGTATTCCGGGTTAAAGATCAATAGACACACCACTTATGTGAGTTATACACGGAAGTACGCCTACACCCCGTGCTCAGGTCGTGGCTATCTCGTAAGATAATGCCAAGGATATCCGGGACATGGTCATTAACCCCCCAAAGGCTGTAAAGTAAACACATCTGTTTAAAACGAGCCGATCAAATTATTCAATTAACCACTAAGCGTGGAAGATTTGATGCTCGATCAAGCGGTACGCTATGTACCGTAACCCAAGCCCGTATAGGGAAAATAAGTTAAAAGTATTTACCTTGATGCAAAGTATAGTCACAATAATCAAATAGCAGGTAGCTTTTACTGTTTCTCCTAATCTGGAACGAAGGTTAAATATAACCTATTAGAATCCTAGCGGGTCTTTAATTATGCCTAAGCTTAGACCGGCTAGTTTCGAAGATACGGTTCGTACGCACGATTAAGCGAAGACCGGATAGAATGTGATTCAGACCCGACAAGTTTGAAGACTTGTTTAATATGGGTTCATTATTCACATTCTGGATTTTGAGATTAAACCGATAAGGTTTGACCCGTTTCGGCTAATTTATGTAAACTTGTTACATAAACCGAGCCGAACGCGTAAGATGCGTAACGGGTATCCGTAAGAGCCATATACAGGTTTCCTAAGTTAATATGCTTCAAATATGTTGTAACATCAGTAGGATGTCTTTCGTTATGCCCCGAACTAATTTAAACACAAACTATGCCCCGTAGGGGTAGTTTGGTCATTTTAAAGTTTGTAAAAGCGTTTATATGTTCAACTAAGTTACAGGTCTGATGTAAACAGCAAACATACTCATTTTGATGGGTTATAACAGTAGGCTAAGGCATGTATGTGAAATTTATCATATTTAACCAAACTAGGCCCCGTAGGGGTATTTTGGTAATTTCACATAAGCCGACAAGCTCGAAACTGAAGTCTGAGTTCATCAAATTTTTCTTACTGTTAAAATATGATAATTTGCTTCTTATATCAGTAGGTATCAACCCGGGTATGTCTAATATGATATTAAGACATACTATGCGTTAAAAACGCTAATTATGGCGATTAAAGGCCATTTCCGGGTTCTATACTTAAATCTGATATTTTTATATTTCCAGGAGGCTTAAAATAATTTATTTAACATATGTGATCAGTAGCAAAAGGTTTGGAGTCGTTTTGATAAGTAAAACTTATTTTATGGCCCGTAAGGGCAAAACCGACAATTAACGGGTTAAGCCTATGACTATGAGTTATGCTCAGCCTAAAATTAATTAAAAATCTTTAAAATTCCCAAAATATTATATTATATCAGTGGGTAATTCGTTTGATACCAAAAAGCATGTTTAACTAGGCTATATGCTAATTACGCCATTATGTTAACATAAAACATTAATTTAGCGATAACGAGCATAACTCTTAATCTATAAGCCAAACTGATGTCAAACTTTGCATACAAGTCTAAATATCAGTAACTAAGGATTCTACACTTTTACATTTTCATAAATCATGATTTAAGGTAATAAGGGCATAACGGTCCAAGTATGAGCATTTAACGGAAACTTGCATATTAATTGGATAACTAGTGAACCAAGGTGTATGATCACAGAGGGTTGTTCTAACATGTATCCTAATCCAATTTAAGCTCTGAGGCATTTCTAAAATATGCCCAAACGGGTCAGAACTGAAAGTCAACCGAAAAGTCAAACTATGTGTCTTTCGGTTCCGAACCGGGTCTAAACAGGAAATAGTCGGGTTGAACATGTTGGGACATGTTCTTACACTTATTTCTAAGTTATAACAATGTTCAAACAGGTTACAAATGTTCTAGATAGCTAATTATGCATAATTGACATTTTAAGCAATATGTTGACTTTTTAAGTAAATGTTTGACCCGACATTTGTCCTGCTTAGGATGGTGATCAGGGGAAACCCTTTTGGGGTTTTATTACCCACATAAATACCATTCTAAAACTACTTTTAATTCGAGATAAGACTGAGTCATTAGTGACTAATCTCGAAGTCAAACCGTAATTACGACGGTTTGACTTTTAGCTAATTAACTAAGCTAAACACAACCAAATAAGAACTAGAAGACTTACAATAGTCCAATGCACGAATTTTGATCAGAAGGGAGAGTTCCTTTGCTCCAGGAATGCTCCAAAGATCAGTTGCAAGAGTGAAGAATGAATGTGCACTTGAAGGCCTTTTTATACTTGTGCATACACCACAACAAGCTGACAACTAACTCTAGGGCCATCCATAACCATTCAACACTTGTTGCTACTGCTTAGGGATGTCTAGGGGTCTTTAAATAATGTTAACAACCGGTTTAGTGGGTCAGAAACGCGCACAACAGGCAACAGCCCGTTTTTTCGGAACTGGGCACCCCCTGCGCATCGTAGGGACATTAGGCCTACGATGCGTATGGCCTCTTCAGGGGCTGTTTGCTTGTTTCTTCATTTATTCGAAAAGGCAGCCCACTTGTACGACTTTAGGGCCTCTAGTTGCAACTTAGGACCCTCCTAAAGTGCATGTTCCTGTATAATACCCTACCATTTAAGCTTGTTCCATTTGAATGCATTTGCAAGACCCGAAAACAAGGTCTATCGTTGCTTTTTCTTCGTGAGATCTTATCATGCCTTTGCAAGTTTATTATTGGCAATAATTCTCTGAATTGTGGCATGAGAATGTGTAGTAATATTATATCGGGTCTTGGGATTTATAATTGAGGTCGTTCAGAGGTAACAATTTAACATAACGCCACTTTAATCCTACCGAAACATCTTTATTAAATCCGGGTTTTTCAACGCGTTTTGTCTTACATGACACGTGTCATTTTATTATTAAACCCGAAATTTTCGAGGTGTTACAGTTATTGTGATTATATCTTGGTTTAGAAACAAACCCTAGTGGAAAATTTGATGAATTGTTGTCAAAACTAGGGATTTGGTAATTACCCTATTATGTGCTAAGTGGGTTTTATGTTAATATGATGAACACTCATATTAGAATGTAAGATTGATGAATATTGAGGTTATGATATAAGTTCTTGATGTAGTTCATGAACACTAGACTTAGAGGTTTGAATGTGTTGATGTAAATCTTGGTAAAGATAACTAGTTATGAACTAGTTAGTAAATAAGTAATATTATGCACATTAGGTGTTTGTTAAAATGCCCGAATGAATGTTGACATAATGAAATTATGAAAGAAACGCGTAATTGGCTAACTCGACTAACTACGTGTAATACGGAATAATATGGGTTCTAAACGTAATGTTGATTGAACTTATTGTGTGTATAATATGATTGAAGTTAGTTGACTATCGAAAGTCAAATAAACCAACATTGAAGTCGAATAGTAGTTTCGACATAAAATCCGTAGGATGAAATAGTCATAATAATGATGACTAATCTAACCGTCTTACGAATCATGATGATAGTTTGACTCTTGACAAGCTAGATGGAGACTTGGGCAAGGAACGGGTCAAACGGTTCATGTACGGGAAAAAGAGCATAACCGGATGCAAGGTAAGCGACGCTTACATCCTTTTTGTAGAATATGCATTATTTTGTAAAATACAAATGTGATTAGTGTAATATCCGAATTAAGGGTTCCGACGCTATTAACATGAGTCGGAACAAACATAAATGATAAAAACCAGGTGTTATGGTGAAAAGAGGCGAAACGGTAATTTAGTCATGTAATGACTAATAACTAAGGAGTTTTCGTTAAGATCATTTTAAAGTGTAACTAATAACGAGAAAATGAGTAAAAATGGAAATTTAGTCAAGTATCGACTAAAGTAAATCGTAGTTAAAAAGGGGCACTCGTAGCATAAGCCGAATGGGTAAAAATATATGAAAGACTTTAAGAGAAAAAGGGGTCTAGTGGCAAAAATCCGAAATGGGTCGGATGAACAAATTGGTAATTAATAACCATGTTTTGCTACTCACGAAAATACTTGGTCTTATAGGCCAAACGGGTCAAATGGTGGTGATAACACCATTTGACAATATCGACTAATGTGGTTGTCAAGTCTTATGTTAACAGGACCGATTAGCAAATCGGATAATTGCGTTACCATTGATGGGGTAATAATGAAAACGAGGTATAAATCGGATCTACTTGTTGATCCGGGCCAGGTACGCATAATTTTGTTGTAGTTAAAAGTGCTATTTTGGTCGAATAATTTGAGAGAGAGTCCTTCGTCATAAAAGGACTAAAATCGACCAAAACGCCCTTGTAGGCTAAATGGAACAAACGACCCTTAAAGGTTGTTTGGAAACGAGTTTTATGACTAGGTAAATACTTAGAATAAGTATAGAAGCTGAAAGAGGAATTATATTAGCCAAATGGCACTAATTGAGTTTTTGCCGTAAATGATGATTCGAGAGATAAAATTTGGTTTATATAGATCACCACATTAAACCTACCTTAAATACAGTTGTGGTGGGAAATTATAGGATAAGAAATGTGGTGATGAAATGCTAGAAGTAATCGAAAGCGATTTTAGGCTCGAAAGCGCTTAAATACCCTTAACGGGTCAAAATAAACATACAAGCGAAAAAGGGTTTAAATTGCGTAATAAACCGGTGATTAGAATCCAATACGGTAGATAACATTTATTGAAGAAGTGTATGTGATAAAAGGATCAAATAAACACGTTTGATGATGAAATCACGAACGGGTCAAAAGTTTGGTAAAAAGGGTAATAAGCCGAAGAGTTAAAAGTCTGAAATTTTATTATGTAGGATGTTGGGTTTCCGTAAAACGTACCTGAACTCGCTGGAAAATAACGAAGAAGTTATGGCCGTTTCCGTAAAAACAGGCATAGCTGAAAATGCAGGACCCAGACCTGAACTCGCTGGAAAATCGTACCTGTCGCGCCACGCGACAGGTGACCGGAAACATGTCGCGACACGCGACGGTACGACGCGGCACGCGTGAGACGAGGGTGTCCCTGTCGCTACCCGCGTGAGAACCCAAAGCTGGCAATTTTATTTTTCTTGTCCGTTTTCGTATTCGGACTCATTCTAAACTCATTTTAAGCTCGTATAACTAATCATTTCATGGTTTATGAAATGCAGGTATAACTTGGAACTCCGGATGACAATCAAGCACATCAAACAACCGAACACAATCAAGAATCAAGCTTCCGCATTATTTTAGTTGCCACGTTTAAACAACGTCATAAACACAAAATGCTAAAATGTTTTAGTAAATTCGTATTCTCATATGTATGTGTAATCATATAAACACGTTTTTATACGGAATATTGTATAAAATGAACAAGGGTCTTACAACCTAGTATAATACTTAAAACATAAAAAGGAAATACAATTAATATATATAATTTACGTGGGACCCACTTTTTAATTTAAATACACAACACCCCCATCACACACCTTCTTCATCTTCATCTTCCCACCATTGTCTCCACCGCCAGTATCATCTCTGGCAACAACCACACCACCAGCACCACCGCCCACGTGAGGTCGTCGTCTCCACGTGAGGTCGTCCGAAAAACAAGTTGAATCTGAAACCTGCAACTGCAACAACCTGAAAGTAGAATCCGAACCAAGTGAAGGTCACCGACTGGTCTGATTTTGTTTACACATTAGCTGAATAACCACATTCGTTTACGTGAATTAGGTGTTCATGATTTGTTGTTAATTTGGGGGTGGTGTTCAAATTGAGCATGTGGATTTTGGTTTTGTTGTGAAAAGATTAAATCTTTGTGGGTGACTTAATGATATCCATGGCTCTATTGAAGATGATTTTTTTTAGGAGGTGGTAGTTGATTTTAGGGTTGTGTTGGTGGAGAAAGGATGATGATGGAGGGTGGTGGTTTTCTATGGTGGTGGAAAGTGGTGGATTTAAGAGGTGGTGGCAAGTGTCGGTTTCAATAGGTGGTGGTTTTAGGATGAAGAAGTGGAAGGTGGGTCCCACCTTTTTTATTTATTTTATTGATTTAATTACCTTTTTTATTACTAAAGGTAATTTTATTATTTCACACCCACTTAACTGAGAGAACTAACCTTCATCCGCTTTAGGGACTATCCGAGTAACCACTTGTCAAACCACAGAGACTAAGGTAGTGTTTGGTATGCAAGAATGAGAGGTGGAATGGAATGGATGATTACGAGGGAATGAAGAAAAAGGTGTTTGGTTGGTCAATAGAATGGAATCACCCATTCCAAAATGCATTTCATTCCCTCAAAATCATTCCTTGCACCCCTCATGTTTTTTTTCCATTCCATCCCCTCTTGCACCATTCATCAACAACACCACAACCCACCACCTTCGCCACAACCCACCACCACCACCACCCACCACCGACGCCATCGCCGCCACCCGCCACCACCTCACCCCGACAGCCGCCGCCGCCACCCACTCACCACCGTTATCACCCACAGTTGCGACCAACCACCAACGACACTCGCCTCCGCCGCCCACCACCATCGTTGACGCCACCACCAACCGCCGCCACCACCTTCGCCACAACCCACCACCGACGCCATCGCCGCCACCCGCCACCACCTCACCCCAACAGCCACCGCCGTCGCCGCCACCCACTCGCCACCGTTATCACCCACAGTTGCGACCAACCACCAGCGACACTCGCCGCCGCCGCCCACCACCATCGTCGACGCCACCACCAACCGCCGCCGCCACCACCAACCACCACCTCTGCTGCCACCCACCACCAACGGCCACCTTGCCACCACCACCACTCGTCGTCGCCGCCGCACCGCCACTCACTGCCACCACCACCACCCATCGCCGCCACCGATACCCACCACCGCCACCTATAACCACCCACAATCACTACCACCGACCACCACAACCACTCAACGCTGATTTTATTACTCTGTTTTTCTTGCATACCGAACAATACACAATAATAACTCAATCCATTCACATGGTAACCAAACAAGACATGAAATGGTAATGATCCATTGCATTCCCTCGTCCATTCTATTACCTCGTCCATTCCATTCCTTCGTCCATTCCATTACCCCATACCAAACAGACCCTAAGAGTGTAATTTTGAAAAGTTAGGGACTAAAGGGGAAATTTCACCAAATCACAGGGACTATCCGCGCATTTTACTCATATTAATATTACTTTATATGTTTGTAATGAATACATCTGAAAAGTCTTCTATCAACATTCTATTTAAGTCGGGATTACAAGAACAATATGAAACAATAATTATTCTTTAATAAATCTTCCATTTGTCTGACATAAACCCACGTTGAGTAAAACACAAACCCATTCACTTGTCCTGATTTCGTTGTTTATGTGTTTTGTTTTGACCATATTCATCAACACACGGTTTATTTTATTTACAGTTGTTTCTGATTTCTACTTTTGCTAGCTTACTATTTGTTTTATAAGAATAATCTTGCACGGCTGAGTTGTCCACTATCTAAAAGTTTGCACAGCTGCCATTTTTTTGAACGGTGAACTTCATGTATAAGGTTATCACATTCTTCAAATCGGAGAGTCCCGTATTGCCCCACTCTGGTCAGGCTATGTGTCTTAACCGGGCCCACGTTGTCTTCAATGTTTTGCTTTTTTGCGTTTCCCCGGGAAACCATACCGCCGGCTGCCACTTGACAGTCATTGTGCTACCACTGGAGCAAAACCCTCTGGCGTAACACACGGTGGGACCAAACTACCCTTGTGTGACCTACGTCGACCAAAATACTTAACTGTATTAGGGTCAAAGGACATACGGTGCAAGATTTTGAAACATTAAGTACAAAAGTCATTAATTTTAAGGCCAAATGATAGTGTGTGAAATTAGGTATATATAAACATAAAGGACAAACTAGTAATTTACTCTAAAATCTATCAATATCCAGTTGGCTGTAACGAAAAGAATAAGGGGCTGTTTGGCTAAGCTTATTTTGGAGACTTATTTACTTATTCCTCTCACATAATAAGCTAACCCAAACACCTTTTAACTTTTCAAAAAGCCAATAAGTAAATAAGTCACTAAAATAAGCTTAGCCAAACAGCCCCTAAGTTGAATGTAAATCCATTCGACGGAATCAAGACTAAATCAACTCAGTATATGATTCAAGACAGAAGAATGATTGATATACATGATTCAAGATAGAAGAATGATCGATGCTCTAACATGGGTAGATGTCCTCCATTTGAAGAAGGACCTGCATTCCTATTTGTGGGTAGGCATCTTCGACATGATATACATTCCCAATCATCGCTTTAGTCTACAAATGAGATAATTGCTCCCTTTGATATACGGCTAGCGATATGTAGAAAAAGACTTTCCACCTTTACGCTGGATAGTGTGTGTGTGTGGGGGGGGGGGGGGTGGGGGGGGGGTTGCCCCTTCACGCCTCAAACACCACCTCGCAACATCATCTTGGTCGGCGTTGCCCAAGGGTAGGGCAAAACTTCCATGGGCATGGGAATTTTACTTGTGCTTTGATTGAGATTTTTGTGGGGTTTTCAAAAAACTAACATGCCCGTCCTTACCCTTTCCCACCACACCATATAGTCTTAGGAGCTGTTTGTCAACTTCTGAATGGTTAAGTGTTGAACCAGCTGTAAGAAATCTGAATCATTAAGTGCTGAACCAGTAAGAGGTCTGAACCATTAAGAGACAGTAGAATGCTTAACCCTTCATAAGCAAATGTATGACCAACTCAGATTAGAGGTCTTAACCATTCAGACTCTGTATAATACTTAATCATTCAGAGGCAAATGTCTGAACTATTCAGACATCTGCTCATGAAACAAACAGTCTGAATCATTAAGTGCTGAACCAGTAAGAGGTTTAAACCATTAAGAGTTTCATTAAAAGATAAACAAACAACCCCTTAACCCTTCAAGACTTCAATCAAATCAAAAATATCCTTGAGAGACGATGTATCACAGATGATACAAAATAAACACAAAAAATAAACATGTATACAAATAAGTTTAGAAATATAAAGATATTGAGTAAAATGAAAAAAATCACCCATAGGGTTTTTGAGCAGTTTTGCTTGTTTCATCCAAGAAATGTTTTTCTTTTGTTCTTTTTTTTTTTTGTAACTAGGCTATTGAGATTTGCAATTTATTGTTATTTCCATCTGATTCTCTACTATCGGGGGCGGACCTACGTTACGAGGAACGGGGTCCCCGGAACCCCAATATTTTTTTAAAAAGTAGTAGAAACGGTATATAAAATTGTCTATGGACCCTATAAAATAATTTTGTTGGACCCTATAACAATGAAATTGAGCCTAGTGTAGTGGTAAAACCCTTTGTTTGCACACAAAAGGTCATGGGTTCGATACCTATTTCTTCTTTCTTCTTTTTTTTGTTTTTTTTTTTTTGACCCCATTGTCCAAAAATCCTGGGTCCGCCACTGGCACTCCCAAAATACTTGCACATAATCATTAATCATTATTGATTCTTGTTACATTCATTGTTCATCACTAAAAAGAAGATCATCATACAATGGAGACAATGGGGGAAGAGCATGGTGGCGGCGAGTTATGGTATGATTGTTAATGTGAAGAGAAAATAAGAGGAAAGGCATTTTCATCTAATATTTTCCATCTATTGGCTAGTTGTTCAACATGTTCTACATCGATGATAAAATTATACAAAATTGGAATGTCAAAAAACTAGTCCTTGAAAGTGGATAAGACTAGTCTTTATATTATACAAAATTGGAATGCCATAAAACTAGTCCTTGAAAGTGGATAAGGCTAGTCCATCAAATATAGAATTGAAGTATTGAAAAGGCTTACTTTCTCATTCACAACAAGGGTAATTAAACTAATTACAAGCACTAATCATGGAGGAAAATATGATACGGTTACAAGAGAATATTTACTCTTTAAGCTAATATCTAGACTACCTAAAATAACAATATTTGAATTGGAGATAAATATACATATATTATATTATATACATATATTATTTATGTGTTGTTGATACCCCCCCCCCCCCTCGCAAGATGGAGGATCCGTTGGAGACTCCAATTTTGGGCCAAATAGATAAAAATGGCACTCTCGGAAGTGGTTTGGTGAGGACATCAGCAAGTTGATCTTTAGAGCTAACATGTAAGACTTGCAATTTTCCGGCATTGACATGTTCCCTTACAAAGTGATATCCAAGGCGACATGTTTAATACGAGAATGGTAGACTGGATATGCACAGAGATATGTGGCGTCGGTATTGTCACAAAATAATTGTGGAGTGTGCAATTGTGGTACCCCTAGTTCAGAAAGCAAGTTTTTAACCCATGAGATTTCAGCAGCTGCATTGGCAATGGCCTTGTACTCCACTTCTGTTGAGGAACGAGATACGGTCTTTTGTCGTGAAGAACGCCAAGAGATGATGTTTGAACCAAGGTATAGAATGTACGCAGTAGTGGACCGTCCTCAATCATTTACTCCGCCTCAATCAGAGTCGGAAAATGGTCGTAAGTTAAGAGGGGAGTCATGATGTAAAAATAGTCCGTAATGCACCATTCCTTTCAAATAACGCAAGACCCGTTTGAGAGCTTGCCAATGGGATTGTCTAGGATTGTGCATGAATTGTGACAATTTATTTACGGCAAAGGAAATGTCATGACGGGTAAAGGCCAAGTATTGTAGGGTACCAACAAGTTTTCGATATGGAGTTGGATCAACCGGTGGAGTAGAGTCTACGGATGTGAGTGGGTCGGAGACACTGAAGGGTGTGAGAACATCTTTGGCGCCATCCATTTTGAAGGCTGTGAGGGTATCGTGGATGTGGCGATGTTGGGAAAGGAAGAGGCCATGAGATGTAGGAATAACCTCAATGCCTAAGAAATGGTGTAGAGGACCAAGGTCCTTGATAGAAAATTTTTGACCAAGAGCACGGACAAAACATTCCAGAAAATGGTTATCACTCCCCGTGATGACGATGTCGTCAACGTAAACTAGAAGGTAGCAGACAATACCATTCTGATTATAGATAAAAAGGGAGGCATCGGATAAGGACTTTCGAAAACCAAAGTGGAGTAGGAAGGATGTGAGCTCATTGTACCATGCTCTTGGAGCTTGTTTGAGTCCGTAGAGCGATTTTCGGAGTTTGCAAATATGATTTGGAAATTCCGAGTTAGCAAAGCCGGGTGGTAGAATCATGTATACCTCTTCATGTAAGGTACCGTGAAGAAACACATTATTGACGTCTAGTTGACGTAAGGGCCACCGGTTAGAGAGAGCAACGGATAGAACGGTACGAATGGTAATTGGTTTCGTGACTGTACTGAATGTGTTGAAGTAGACTTTGCCAATTGTTGGTGAAATCCCTTTGCAACTAGGCGTGCTTACCATCGGGTTTCCTTTTGATTCTGAAAATCCATTTGCAACCAATTGTGTTTTGGTCGGTTCGTGGGATGAGATCCCATGTGTGATTTTGAAGTAGTGCATTGAACTCAAGGTCCATAGCATGTCGCTAGTGGGGATCCTTCATGGCTTGGATATGTGTTGTGGGTTCAAGAGTAGGAAGGAGAAGGTTAAGGGTGGTGGAATTTACAAAATTGGGATTGAAGTATTTAGTGTTTAGTTTTGATTGTCTTTTGAGAGGAACCCTGGTGGAGTTGGTGGGTGGGTTGGAGGTGGGTGTCGAGGAGTGTACAGATATGGATGGGGGATATTTGGTGATTGGCTGGAGTGTGGTGTTTGGATATGAGGAAAGTGGTTGGTCGGTGTACGGTTCGAAGAAGAGAGAAAGGGTGAGATCGGCTGGGAAGAGGTGGGTGGGTCAGACTCATCACGTGTAGATGAAGTTGTCATGGTGTATTTGTAGTAAATGAGTGTGAGGAGGAAGAAGTGGATTGTGAAGGCTGAGATAAATTTAGATTTGGAAAGATAAAATGTGGTGCATGGGAAGTATATGTGGTAGTGGGTGTGGGTTCAGTATATGAGTTTAGTTTTGTGGAAGCATGTGGGATAGGAAATGAGTAATTATGAGATGGGTCAGAACCCGTGGTCAGTTTGTTTTGAGCAGGAAAAATATGAGGTATGAACTCAACATGACGGGAATGATATAATTTTCGGTTACCAGGTCAAAGCGTTTGTAGGCGGATTTAGATGTCGAGTAACCGAGGAATATACATGTTTGTGATCGTGTTTGTAACTTTGAGGTGGTCTATGGGCGAAGCCACGGGTAGCAAAGACACCCGAACGACTTAAGTTTTGAGTACGTGGGTGGTGTTCCAAACAACATATCACAAGGAGATTTATTGTTAAGAATTGGAGTTGGAAGGCGATTGATTAGGTAGGTGGCGGTTTGAAACGCGTGTGACCAAAACTTATGAGGAAGGTTCGCATAGTGGAGAAGGGCAAGACCCGTTTTGATAACATGACGGTGACGCCTTTCGGCCACACCATTTTGCTCGGGTGTATGAGGCGGGGTCGTGTAATGTGAAATGCCATATAAGTTGAGATACGATTTAAGAGCAATATATTCACCACCGTTATCCGTGAATAGAGAGATTAGAGGTGTCTTGAAGAATTTTTCAACTAAGGATTTAAATTGCGGGAAGAGAGTAGAGATATCAGATTTTCTTTTCATAGGGTATAACCATATATATTTGGAGTAGAAGTCAACAAATATAACATAGTAGTTAAACCCATCTATTGAGGTTTGTACCGGGCCCCATACGTCTGAATATATAAGCTCCAAGGGTTTGTTGACAACAAAGGAATTTTGGCCAAATGGAAGCTTATGGCTTTTATTCAAAGAACAAGATTTACAGTGAAATTACTCATGCGACACTTTATTACAATTAAGTCCCAATTTAGTAATTAAAGACTTGAAAACTTGGAACGAAGGATGTCCAAGAGTATGGTGCCACGCGAGTAGAGATCTTGTTCCGGTTACATTGATGAGATGAAGGAAATGGTCCATAGTAAACATCATTGACGTTCACTCTCCGAATGAGATGCGCCCCCGTGCGTAGGTCTTTAACCATGAAATGAGATGGAAAAAGTTCAACGGAAACATGGTTAGTGCGACAAATTTTTGCAACAGAAACAAGATGATTACGTAAGTGAGGAACAATAAGAACGTTATTTAAGAAAAGTGGACGTGAGTTTGTGTGAGTAGTGGTTTGACCAGTGTGTGTAATGGGAAGAGTTTTACCATCACCTAAGACAATCTCATCCGGGCCGCCGTATTCGGAAAGAACGGGCAGTGAGTTTTGATTGGGAGCGGTATGACTTAATGCTCCAATGTACCACATCCATGTCGGGTTTGTGGCAATGGGATGAGCGGAGGTGTTGTTAATTGTAGGCGTGGAGGCAGGATGACCTTGAACCGGATAATTGTTGTCCCGTAAAAAACAACCAAGTTTGCGACAATCTCTACTTTCATGTCCAGGGATATTGCAAAAGTGATAATAGGTACCGGTACGGGTCGTACGGTTGTTGTTGGTATGGGATGCGGGTCGTACAGACCAGGAGGGGCGTGTGTAAGCCAACTGGTTTGATTTGTTGTAGCGATAATCTGGTTGTGGTTTGGAGAAGTTTCTTGCGGGTTGTCATTGAGTTTGATTTACGGTAGCAATCACCGGATCAGACGAGGTATCTTTAAGATTTTGTTCATGGTCCAGTAGTTTATCAAACAACTGGGCAAAGGAGATGGTAGTGTTATGAGTTTTCAAGGCAGCAACGAGTCCGGCGAAATCATCACCGAGTTGGTTCATGATGTGAACCACTAAGTCTTCTTCATCAATGGGACTCTGAGCAATGGCTAACTCGTCAGAAATTGATTTCATGTCATGCACGAAGTCTGTGGTAGAACGAGATCCTTTGGGATTCTTGGCTAACTTGGACTTTAGAGAGACGATACGCGATCGGGATCCGCTTGCATAGCTTGTGTTGAGAGCGTTCCACGCATGTCGTGTCGTTTCAGTGGATGAAACGAGAGGTTTTAATCTTGACGGAACCAATTTAGGTAGTCCGGGTTCTCTTTGGACACTTCGCCGGTGACAATTCTTTTTGCCGACGGTTCGGAATTACCGACAATATGATAATCGAGTTGAAGTACCATGAGAGTGGATAGAACCTGTTTACGCCATGAAGGGAAATTGTTAGAAGTGAGTTTAATGGGAAAGTGAGTTGTTGCTGTAAGGTGGATGATTTGTGTAGATGTCATGGTAGTGTTATGAAGAAGATGAGCAGGTGTGTAGGATCAGAAGAAAAGAAAAAAAAAACTTGTGGGAGTAGTTAACCTCTTGATAACATATCAAATATAGAATTGAAATATTGAAAAGGCGTACTTTCTCATTCACCACAAGGGTATTTAAACTAATTACAAGCACTAACCATGGAGGAAAATATGATACAGTTACAACAGAATATTTACTCTTTAAGCTAATATCTAGACTACCTAAAATAACAATATAAGAATTGGAGATAAATATACATATATTATTTGTGTGTTGTTGATATAGTCTTTATTTATGTCCCTTTTATATTTTTTCAATAATCGCCTTACATTTCACAAAAAAAAAACTTTCCAAGTTACATCAAAACAAAAAGCAGACGCGCAATAAGCTGCGGCGTCACCCCTTTTTATATTGCAAATCCTAACATTCCAAAGACAAACCCATGCTGTGACAACCCTCACTAAACCAGGTATCCGTACGACTTAATTAATAATTAATTACTGCTTAATTACTGTGCTTGTTTGAAATTACTGATGAACTGCTACTTGATTTCTGATACATGCATATACCTGCATCATACTTTACTTACCGTCACTACATTATTTACATGCTGAACCTTAGTGACAAACATGATGCACAAAAAGCACAGTAGCACTATAAACGGATAACCTATTGAGCATGCTGATAAAGCCAGCATCAGGCAGACACTGCCTCTAAGGCCTGTATGAGCCATAAATATTTTACTACACTAGTGGTGAGTGTAAGGATACAAGGGTTGTAGAACTGCGTCTCTAGGAATAAGTTACAATGACTGGATGTGCCTAAAACGTGCTCTAAGCACAAAAACTCAGCACTTTAATAAACTATTCAGCTTCTAGCTACTCATTAAAGTGCCAAAACATGAGAAAAATATTACTAGACACTTTCCAAAGTGTCAGGGATAAGTTGTGTCACTAAAAATAATAATAACGACACTTTAAAGCTTCGTTAAGCACTTTAACGGATTACTATCCAACCGAACAACCGGACTTTACCCGGAACATGAAAATATTGTCATTTTCATTGTTTATCTTTTTCTGAGCCAGTTAGGGTCCCTGAATACCCTAACACCCGTCATAACGCATAACACACTAGTAACCGGGTTAATCCCTAAACTAATTAAACTAACCAAACTACATGCTAACTACTAGTTGGAATCGAACCAAGACCCCCCCCCCCCTCAACCAAACCGTCCCCAAGAGGGGACACCCTTGTCCTATTTGTTGATTATAATAATAAGTGCGTCTAATATCTAGATGACACAAAATCCATTGGTTAATGATCAAGAAAATTGTCTATAAGTTCAAGGTTTAACACACTAATCATTTTCACTCAACACTCACCACACTCAAGCTCTCTCTCCCTCTCTACCACTCACGGCCGAACACCCCCTCTACATCCATCATATTTTCGAGTTTTGATCATCACATTCCAAGATCATTCAAGCGTTAAGGATCACGTATAAGGAAGCTTGGTGCAATCGGAAGGCGAAGGACCTCACTCTATTGCTTTTATCCTCCCATTTTGCGTCTAGATTCTTCCCTAGCCTCGAGCTAGTAGTAAGTTGCTTGAATCACCTTCTCGAACTATTTTAAAGTGGTTAATATGATTTGTAACGGTTAAAACTCGTAAACATGCAAAATGATACATAAAAGTCTACTAAAAACACTAAAAGTGATGGTTAAAAGCTTGTTTGTTGTGTAAAACTTGTAGTATTTGTTTTGTGTAATTATTTGGACCCGATCTATGTTGTGGTAGCTCGGATCGTCGTTTAACCCGGATTGGTCATGATCTTGGAACATGACATAAGGTTGTTTTGGAAGTAACAAGGGTTAAAGGATGAAACTCTACCACACACGAATCATGAACTTGTGTAAAAGCGATGTAGCTTGTGAAATAGTGTTTAAAACTAGTAGATCTACGGATCTACAAGCGGTATTTTCAAAGGACCACGTGTCAAGAGAAAACATACTTTTAAAGACGGATCTTTCATAAACAAGAATGATTTTAGCAAACACAGAAGTGTGTAAATACTTGTGTAACACTAAGTTTCGACAAAATAACTATTTTTGTAAAAGATGACGAGAAGTTGTAAAGATGGAATTTCTCTAAAAACGAGGTTTTTACAAAATCGGATTGTTTTATATAAAGATCCACTAAAAGTAATGGAATTTACTTTATAATCTTGGATAAAACGCAAGTTCATGTAATTTATGCGATGTACATATTTATTTACTAGTTTGTTGTTTTGGACATTGTTTTGATTGAACGAAAAGATTGTTGGGTTGATTTATAAAAGAAAATGATACGCTTGAGAGCGTGGCCACCTCCAGTTACAGAGGAAACTCTGGCGAAATTTCTCCAAAAACCTAACACTTATAAATATTTTCACTATAAGTGTTAGAAATACTTTTCGACCTGTTTTCAAATTATAGATTTCGCCACGACTTTAATTACAAAACATCGGAGGTGGAATTTCACAAAATAAAACTTGGTAAATATATATTTAGTATATATTTTTCATAAAGTCACTTGATGTGTGTTTATGATTATTTTGTGAAAATACTAGTATTATTTTTAGGGTAAAAATAATACTATCGAATGTTAATGAATCCAAAATGATACGAACGCCTCTACGATAAATACATAAGTTACGCCGGTAATTATTATTACCACTCGATCGTTAAAACGTAACTTGCGCAATTTAAGGAAATATTTATGAACGCGTATTCTTGTTAAAGTATTATTTTGGGAAAATTTATGTAATAGAAAATATAATATTTTTGAGAAGAATATTTATATTTTGGAGTTAGAAATAAAATATATTTTAAGTGAGACTTAATAATATATTTCGAAATTATACGAACACACATGTATTAAATCCCCTATCCCTGGGAAGGAAAATGATTACCAAGTATACAGAATGTAAACACGAAATAGTTGTCTAACTATTTCCCAAAAACTTAAACCTTAAAGCTAAGGCACGGCCGTCCGTCTAATAGAGTTAGTACGTGTAGGTCGTCACACAGCTGCTTGATTTGGAGGTATACTTGGTAGAGACGCACCACTGTGAGTTCATGTCCCCCTTTTCTCTTAACTATTTTCAGTTTTTAACTACGGGGGTGAAATACATGTTACTTTGATTACAAGTACTTTATACATGGTATGGTTAGCGTAAGGAGGTTTACTACTTAGATCATGTGAGTGGGTAGGAGCAACATGAGGCCATTAGTCCTCATGGTAGGACCGAGGGACAGGAGCGGTAGATCTATCTGGGTGTAGCGAGCCCAGCCCCAGGCCAAACTAGAAACGGACCTCGGGGTGACTTTGTCCACATACTAATGCCGTGGCAAAATCTGCTAGGTTTGAGTCTCCCTAGTTGCACTTCACATATATCAGTGGCCTTGCAAACCATTGGTGATCTCAATTCCCTTATTTGCTACATACCAAGACTATTTTTATACTTACAAAGGTTTATTTACTCACTTACACATGAACTCGCTCAACATTATTGTTGATTTTTCAACTTACATGTATTTCAGGGAATTAAAGGATCTGGCGCGGTATGACACGTTTTCCCGCTGCACTAGTTACGAGGTCATCCGGGTTTAGGGAATGTGACTCTTTCCTGGACAAGTCACAGTCCTTAAACTATGCTTTTGTTATGTTGTGTTTGTTGAACAATGTTTATGTCGTTAGGATGTGTTTCCGTTAAGACAATGTTGTTCTATTTAGTTTTTAAACTTAATCGAATGGATGATCTTGCATGATTTTATTTCATATAGCTTTGTTATGGTTAAGCTATGGTATTAAGAAGTCACACCAAATTAACCACGCTTCCGCAAAGCCAGGGTGTGACAGCTTGGTATCAGAGCTCTGATCATAGCGAACTAGGATTCTTTCTAGAGTCTAGACTATGATCACTAGGGCTCTCACGAAAACATTTTTACTGCATACCACTTAAGTCCAGATCCAAAACTTTTTTTTATAAACAAATGTTGAGCACATTTTATTTATTATTTATAGGCTCAGTCTGGGAGGCTGAGGCTCGGTCTAGGAGGCCGAGGCTCGGTCTGAGAGGCCGAGGTAGTGGGCTAGTGGGACTAGGAGAATTGGCTAGTGGGACTAGGAAGAGCAGTTTGAGAGGTTGGGAGAATTGGGTAGTGGGACTAGGAGAATTGGCTAGTGGGACTAGGAAGAGCAGTCTGAGAGGTTGGGAGGCTAGTGGTACTAGGAGAACTATTTGAATGCTTACTTGGTGACTTATGTGATTATTTGATTGTATGATTGACTATTTGTGCATGTTTGTGTTTATGTTACAGACACCATGGACACCTCTGGCACAGGTGACTCAGACACCACAGGCCCTAGACCTATAGTATCAGACGACCTAGAGTCTTCAGAGCGCGAGGTCCACACATCCGACGTTACTAGCACGGACGAGGACGACTTTCAGCCCTTTGCTTTACCTGATGGTGCTGATGAGCTCGCTGATGGCCCTTTGGCCGGGGACCTACCGTTAGTGGAGATCCCTGCTCCCATACCTTTGGCTTCATATCTTGCTTACGATTTACTCCTCGACGCCGACGCTGACGATGACGTAGATCTGTTTGATGACGAGCCCTTAGAGGATGAGGTTCAGGGCGAGGCCCTTCTTGCTGCTGGAGATCTTTTGTTGATCGCAGATGCTCCCGCGGAGGAGTCACCTGCTCACTCTCCGGTCCCAGACTCTTTCGAGTCTGTGGCCTCCGCACCTTCACACACTCAGAGTGCGCAGCACTTTTCTCACGGATCAGATCCCGACCAGGCATCCTCTGTTGCCCCTATTCCTAGTTTTGCTTTCGACCACGATGATGTGGAGGATTCCGATCCTGTCTTTCCCGCAGGATTCGACCCAGATGAGGATATAGAGTTTATACCCATGGATCAGCCTATGGAGGATCCAGTCGACCCAGTTGATCCCATCGAACCTGAGTTTGATTTTGAGATGGCCTTTGATGACCCCGAGCCTGCCATGGCCCCTGAGCAGGTAGCTGCTCCTGACCCTGCGTTTGAGCACGACCCAGTTCATGCTGACGCACCTATTATTGAGCCTGTCATTGCTGACCCACCTATTGATGATCACCCAGTGGATGCTCCGTTGTTGGAGGGCGATCATGTCATTGCTGCTGATCATGTTGATCCCCCACTTATTGCTGATGCACCAGTTGACCCCCTTATTGCACCTCACCACGATCCTATGCCAGTTCAGTTTGATCGTGCACTTTTTGAGGCACAGATTGACCCACGAGATGAGCACGCCCAGCATGGGTGGATTCCTGCTGATGACGAGGTCCCACCTATTCCCCCTCGGATCACTGATACCCGTCGCGTTGATACCTCCTTTTCATTTCCTCGGTTTACACCTCCAGCGCGACCTGGAGAAGGTTCTTCGGCTCACCCTTTTGGACATGTACCGGTATCTATCCCTGCTATACCACCGTCTGCTACTTTTCCCCCTGTTTCTCCATTTCATGTGGCACCTTTTGATCCCACCAGTGAGCCGTTTCTCTGGGCGTCACCTTCTGTTATGCCACCGACCGACCCCTACCATTCTTTCCACATGGGGTATACTATTGAGGACGTTCTGATGTCTTTTGTCGCCCAGCATGAGGCACACACGCAGCGCATTCAGGAGCTTGAGAGAGCCCAGCCGCCGCCGTGTCAGTGCCAGGGTCAGACCCACTCTCCTTTGCAGCCCTCTCGACCTTTACCACCAGACTATGCTGCACGCCTTTTGGCACTTGAGCAGCAGGTTGCTTCTTGGTTGCGTACCCAGAGAGCCATGGAGGAGGACTGGCTCCAGTTGCGTCATTTGTTCTACACTCACTTTCCCCCTCCTCCACCGCAATCCGTGTAGAGCTCTTCAGTACCGTATGGGTAGACGCTGGTGAGAAGACGGCGATTGCTTTTGACTGCACAGCATTTTTGGAGACTACATTATGATTCTGATTTTTGTTGACATGTATTTGATGTACTGACACTGATTTGATATAGTTTTTGGACTAGGGTGATGTAGCCCTTAGTCGACTGATGTTGTATGACACTGTGATGTACTTGTACGCTTACTATGTGGTCTCAATATATGGCAATCGCAGTATTCTCATCATACTTGATGCTTGATTTGGTTATTTATATTCTATGACATGGGATGTTGTGTGATTGATGTTTGTGACATGGGATGTTGTGTGATTGATGTTTGTAACATGGGATGTTGTGTGATTGATATGATTATAACATGAGATGTTATGTACTATTACTATCATTATATACGTACGCTACATTATGACCTGACTTACGTATTATAACATGGGATCTTTACTATGGCCTGACCAACGTAAACCATCTTTTAGAAGATGCCGCCGAGACGTGAGACACGCATGCCTACCAATGAGGCAGAACTCCAACAAGTCATCGCTGCTGCCATCGCACAATACGCCGCTTCGCAAGGAGGACCCAGCGGAAGAAGCTCAAACAACAATGGCAACAACAATCCACCTCATGGGTGCACCTACAAGCAGTTTCTAGACTGCAAACCGGTCAACTTTGATGGCACAGGAGGTGCTGTCGCCTTTATTCGTTGGGCTGAGAAAACTGAATCTGTTCTTCGCATGAGCAAATGCGCACTAGATCAGCAAGTCACCTATATCTCAGGGCTATTCTTGGATGGAGCCCTCTCTTGGTGGAATTTGCAAGTACAGACACTTGGTGAAGCTGCTGCCTACGCGCTAACCTGGACCGAACTGAAGGAACTTATGCGCAAAAAGTACTGCTCTCGCGCGGAAATCCAAAGATTGGAAACTGAGTTCTGGCATTTGAAAATGGAAGGTCCAAAGATCGCAGAATACGTTCAAAGGTTCCATGACTTATCGCATGTGGTACCCTACATGGTCACTCCGGAGTTCAAGCAGATTGAACGTTTCATTTGGGGATTAGCTCCTCAAATCATAAGCATGGTGACCTCATCCAAGCCTGCGACAATTTCTGAGGCAATTGATCTGAGCGTGGCTCTCACAGAGGAGGCTATTCGCCTGAACAAGTTTGGTGATGCTGAGCCTAAGAAGAAAGAGACTCACGTCGAGTCATCAGGAGGTAACAAACGGAAGTTCTCGAACTTCAAGCAGGGTGCCAGTGTGGTGGTTAAGAAAGGAGGATCAGGCACGCCAGCCCAGGTTACAGCTGGTAGTGGAAAGAAAGGAAAAGGATATATGGGCACCCAGCCCAAGTGTAATACTTGCCAACGCCACCATATTGGCCATTGTAGTGTGAAAGTATGCGAAGCATGTGGAAAGCCGGGCCACTTGAAGGACACTTGTTGGGCCACTGCTGGCCAGGGAGGCCAGGGAGGATTCGGAAACAGAAATAACAACCGGGGTGGGAATGGAAATCGCCCACAAGGAAACAATGGAGGTAATGGGAATCGAGGCAACAATGCTAATCAAGCGGGCGCCGTGAATCATAACCAAAGGAACAACCAAGCTGGAAATGGAGGTGGAAACGGGCAAAGACTTGGATGCTTTAACTGTGGTGATATCGGGCATTTTAAAAGGAACTGCCCAGAGATGAACCAAGCCCGTGGAAGAGTGTTCCATATTGAAGCAAGGGAAGCGCGCCAGGATCCCAATGTTGTCACTGGTACGTTCCCTGTAAACCAACGCTATGCATCCGTTTTATTTGATACTGGCGCCGATTATAGCTTCGTGTCGTTAGAGTTTAAGAATATGCTTGGTTTAGCCGCTAGTAAATTAGATATTCCGTACTCAATCGAATTGGCTAATGGGAAGTTAGTAGAAGCCAATGAAGTCATCAGAGGTTGTGTGATCGAATTGGGAGAGCGTGAGTTTGCTCTGGATCTACTACCAGTCCAGTTGGGAAGCTTCGACGTGGTGGTAGGAATGGATTGGTTATCATGCAACAAGGCTGAAATAGTTTGTCACGAAAAGGTCGTTCGTATCTCAACCGAAGATGGCGAAACAATTGTGGTTCATGGTGAGAAGCGTGATACGCCGTTAAGAATTATCAGCTGCCTGAAAGCGCGAAAGTGTTTGCAGAAGGGATGTGTTGCCTTCCTGGCACACATTGTGGATAAGAAGGCTGCTGAGCCGAGAGTAGAAGACATCCCTGTCGTGAGGGAATATCCAGAAGTCTTCCCAGAGGACTTACCTGGACTGCCACCTCAGAGACAAGTAGAGTTCCGCATTGACTTAGTTCCAGGCGCCGCGCCTGTGGCTAAGGCACCTTATAGACTTGCTCCGTCTGAGATGCAGGAACTGTCGACACAACTTCAAGAGTTGTTAGACAAGGGATTTATCCGACCAAGCTTCTCGCCCTGGGGAGCTCCGGTCTTGTTTGTCAAGAAGAAGGACGGTAGTTTTCGTATGTGCATAGACTACCGGGAATTGAACAAGCTGACGATCAAGAATAGATATCCTCTGCCAAGAATTGATGATCTGTTTGACCAACTGCAAGGTTCAAGCTTCTATTCAAAGATCGATCTTCGATATGGATACCATGAGTTAAGGATACAAGAGGAGAGTATCCCAAAGACAGCCTTCAGAAGTCGTTATGGACACTACGAGTTCCTTGCTATGCCGTTTGGTTTGACAAACGCACCTGCAGTCTTTATGGATTTGATGAATAGAGTTTGCAAGCCGTACTTGGACAAGTTCGTGATAGTGTTCATCGATGATATCTTGATTTATTCAAAGACAAAGGTTGAGCATGAACAACATCTAAGAGCTATTTTGGAGTTGCTGAAGAAGGAACAGTTGTATGCCAAGTTCTCTAAGTGCGATTTTTGGCTACGCGAAGTCCAGTTTCTTGGACACGTGGTTAATGGAAATGGAATCCATGTTGATCCCACAAAGATCGAAGCGATTAAGAATTGGGAAACGCCAAAGACGCCAACCGAGATTCGACAATTCTTGGGTTTGGCTGGCTACTATCGAAGGTTCATTGAGGATTTTTCGAAGATCGCTCAACCATTGACGCTCCTCACGCAGAAAGATAAGAAGTTTGATTGGGGAATCAAACAGGAAGAAGCATTCCAGATATTGAAGGATAAGCTCTGCAATGCGCCAATCCTAGCACTACCAGAAGGTACAGATGATTTCGTGGTATACTGTGACGCCTCACGTCAAGGATTGGGTTGTGTGTTGATGCAACGCCAAAAGGTTATTGCGTACGCATCACGTCAATTGAAAGTGCACGAGAAGAACTATACCACACATGATTTGGAACTTGGCGCAGTGGTATTTGCATTAAAGATCTGGAGACACTACCTTTATGGTACGAAATGTACAATTTTTACAGATCATAAGAGCCTACAACACATATTCAACCAGAAGGAGTTGAATATGAGACAAAGACGATGGGTTGAGTTGTTAAATGATTACGACTGCGAGATAAAGTATCATCCAGGGAAGGCGAATGTGGTCGCCGATGCCCTAAGTCGAAAGGAGAGGATCAAGCCCATAAGGGTTAGGGCTTTAGAAATGATTATCCAGACCGGTCTTTCCTTGCGCACTCGTGCCGCGCAAAAAGAAGCTCTCAAGGAAGGAAACCTTGAAGAAGAATATCTCCGTGGGATGGAGAAGCTACTGGTACCAAACGAGGAAGGAACGTTATGTTTTGAGAAAAGGATTTGGGTTCCTTTGTTTGGAGGTTTAAGGAAGGTTATTTTCGATGAAGCTCACAAGTCGCGGTACTCTATCCACCCTGGAGCGGATAAGATGTACCAGGATCTCAAAGATTATTATTGGTGGCCTAGGATGAAAGGCGATGTTGCTATTTATGTGAGCAAGTGCCTAACGTGTGCCAAGGTGAAAGCGGAATACCAGAAGCCTTCAGGACTTCTGCAACAACCTGAGATTCCCAAGTGGAAATGGGAACAAATCTCAATGGATTTTGTTACAAAGTTGCCAAGAACGCCAAGAGGTCATGACACTATCTGGGTGATAGTTGACCGCCTAACGAAGTCAGCACACTTTTTACCTATCAGAGAGAAGGATAATACGAGCAAGTTGGCCGAAATTTACATGAGAGAGATCGTCGCACGTCATGGAGTGCCTCTCTCAATCATCTCTGATAGAGACGGAAGGTTTGTGTCAAGGATATGGCAATCCTTCCAAGAAGCTTTTGGCTCACAATTAAATCTGAGCACCGCATTTCACCCGCAGACCGACGGGCAAAGCGAGCGGACGATACAAACTTTGGAAGACATGCTGAGAGCGTGTGTTATGGATTTGGGCGGTAGCTGGGATAAGCATTTGCCTTTGGTCGAATTTTCATACAACAACAGCTACCACACCAGTATTGGTGTCGCGCCATTTGAAGCCCTTTACGGACGCAAGTGCCGATCACCCCTATGCTGGGCTGACGCAGGTGATAGGCAGCTTGCTGGTCCCGAAATCGTCCAAGAGACGACATACAAGATTGCGCAGATTCTAAAACGCATCGAAGCAGCTCGCCACAGACAGAAAGCCTATGCAGATCCAAACCGGAAACACTTGGAATTTCAAGTTGGAGAAATGGTTTTATTGAAAGTTTCACCCTGGAAGGGTGTGGCACGCTTCGAAAAGCGTGGAAAGTTAAATCCGCGCTACACTGGTCCTTTCAGAATTTTGGAAAGAATAGGACTGGTAGCATACAAGCTGGACTTACCTGCTGAACTCCATTCAGTTCACGATACATTTCATGTATCCAATCTGAAGAAAAGTCCAACTTAAGATACCATTGCCATTCCCATCGACGAGATTCATGTTGACGAAACGCTCCATTTCGTTGAAGAACCAGTTGAGGTTACGGATTGGAAAGTAAACAAGACCCGCCGGAGCAGTGTCAAGCTCGTCAAAGTTCGTTGGAATGCCAGACATGGTCCTGAATACACCTGGGAGCGTGAGGACCGGATGAAGGAGAAATACCCCCACTTATTTCCTAAGAACCCTGCATCTACAAGCAGAACTTAAAATTTCGGGACGAAATTTTTCTAATGGGGGGAGAATGTGACAACCCTCACTAAACCAGGTATCCGTATGACTTAATTAATAATTAATTACTGCTTAATTACTGTGCTTGTTTGAAATTACTGATGAACTGCTACTTGATTTCTGATACATGCATATACCTGCATCATACTTTACTTACCGTCACTACATTATTTACATGCTGAACCTTAGTGACAAACATGATGCACAAAAAGCACAGTAGCACTATAAACGGATAACCTATTGAGCATGCTGATAAAGCCAACATCAGGCAGACACTGCCTCTAAGGCCTGTATGAGCCAGAATTATTTTACTACACTAGTGGTGAGTGTAAGGATACAAGGGTTGTAGAACTGCGTCTCTAGGAATAAGTTACAATGACTGGATGTGCCTAAAACGTGCTCTAAGCACAAACACTCAGCACTTTAATAAACTATTCAGCTTCTAGCTACTCATTAAAGTGCCAAAACATGAGAAAAATATTACTAGACACTTTCCAAAGTGTCAGGGATAAGTTGTGTCACTAAAAATAATAATAACGACACTTTAAAGCTTCGTTAAGCACTTTAACGGATTACTATCCAACCGAACAACCGGACTTTACCCGGAACATGAAAATATTGTCATTTTCATTGTTTATCTTTTTCTGAGCCAGTTAGGGTCCCTGAATACCCTAACACCCATCATAACGCATAACACACTAGTAACCGGGTTAATCCCTAAACTAATTAAACTAACCAAACTACATGCTAACTACTAGTTGGAATCGAACCAAGACCCCCCCCCCCCTCAACCAAACCGTCCCCAAGAGGGGACACCCTTGTCCTATTTGTTGATTATAATAATAAGTGTGTCTAATATCTAGATGACACAAAATCCATTGGTTAATGATCAAGAAAATTGTCTATAAGTTCAAGGTTTAACACACTAATCATTTTCACTCAACACTCACCACACTCAAGCTCTCTCTCCCTCTCTACCACTCACGGCCGAACACCCCCTCTACATCCATCATATTTTCGAGTTTTGATCATCACATTCCAAGATCATTCAAGCGTTAAGGATCACGTATAAGGAAGCTTGGTGCAAACGGAAGGCGAAGGACCTCACTCTATTGCTTTTATCCTCCCATTTTGCGTCTAGATTCTTCCCTAGCCTCGAGCTAGTAGTAAGTTGCTTGAATCACCTTCTCGAACTATTTTAAAGTGGTTAATATGATTTGTAACGGTTAAAACTCATAAACATGCAAAATGATACATAAAAGTCTACTAAAAACACTAAAAGTGATGGTTAAAAGCTTATTTGTTGTGTAAAACTTGTAGTATTTGTTTTGTGTAATTATTTGGACCCGATCTATATTGTGGTAACTCGGATCATCGTTTAACCCAGATTGGTCATGATCTTGGATCATGACATAAGGTTGTTTTGGAAGTAACAAGGTTTAAAGGATGAAACTCTACCACACACGAATCATGAACTTGTGTAAAAGCGATGTAGCTTGTGAAATAGTGTTTAAAACTAGTAGATCTACGGATCTACAAGCGGTATTTTCAAAGGACCACGTGTCAAGAGAAAACATACTTTTAAAGACGGATCTTTCATAAACAAGAATGATTTTAGCAAACACACAAGTGTGTAAATACTTGTGTAACACTAAGTTTCGACAAAATAACTATTTTTGTAAAAGATGACGAGAAGTTGTAAAGATGGAATTTCTCTAAAAACGAGGTTTTTACAAAATCGGATTGTTTTATATAAAGATCCACTAAAAGTAATGGAATTTACTTTATAATCTTGGATAAAACGCAAGTTCATGTAATTTATGCGATGTCCATATTTATTTACTAGTTTGTTGTTTTGGACATTGTTTTGATTGAACGAAAAGATTGTTGGGTTGATTTATAAAAGAAAATGATACGCTTGAGAGCGTGGCCACCTCCAGTTACAGAGGAAACTCTGGCGAAATTTCTCCAAAAACCTAACACTTAGAAATATTTTCACTATAAGTGTTAGAAATACTTTTCAACTTGTTTTCAAATTATAGATTTCGCCACGACTTTAATTACAAAACATCGGAGGTGGAATTTCACAAAATAAAACTTGGTAAATATATATTTAGTATATATTTTTCATAAAGTCACTTGATGTGTGTTTATGATTATTTTGTGAAAATACTAGTATTATTTTTAGGGTAAAAATAATACTATCGAATGTTAATGAATCCAAAATGATACGAACGCCTCTACGATAAATACATAAGTTACGCCGGTAATTATTATTACCACTCGATCGTTAAAACGTAACTTACGCAATTTAAGGAAATATTTATGAACGCGTATTCTTGTTAAAGTATTATTTTGGGAAAATTTATGTAATAGAAAATATAATATTTTTGAGAAGAATATTTATATTTTGGAGTTAGAAATAAAATATATTTTAAGTGAGACTTAATAATATATTTCGAAATTATACGAACACAAATGTATTAAATCCCCCATCCTTGGGAAGGAAAATGATTACCAAGTATACAGATTGTAAACACGAAATAGTTGTCTAACTATTTCCCAAAAACTTAAACCTTTAAGCTAAGGCACGACCGTCCGTCTAATAGAGTTAGTACGTGTAGGTCGTCACACAGCTGCTTGATTTGGAGGTATACTTGGTAGAGACGCACCACTGTGAGTTCATGTCCCCCTTTTCTCTTAACTATTTTCAGTTTTTAACTGCGGGGGTGAAATACATGTTACTTTGATTACAAGTACTTTATACATGGTATGGTTAGCGTAAGGAGGTTTACTACTTAGATCATGTGAGTGGGTAGGAGCAACATGAGGCCATTAGTCCTCATGGTAGGACCGGGGGACAGGATCGGTAGATCTATCTGGGTGTAGCGAGCCCAGCCCCAGGCCAAACTAGAAACGGACCTCGGGGTGACTTTGTCCACATACTAATGTCGTGGCAAAATCTGCTAGGTTTGAGTCTCCCTACTTGCACTTCACATATATCAGTTGCCTTGCAAACCATTGGTGATCTCAATTCCCTTATTTGCTACATACCAAGACTATTTTTATACTTACAAAGGTTTATTTACTCACTTACACATGAACTCGCTCAACATTATTGTTGATTTTTCAACTTACATGTATTTCAGGGAATTAAAGGATCTGGCGCGGTATGACACGTTTTCCCGCTGCACTAGTTACGAGGTCATCCGGGTTTAGGGAATGTGACTCTTTCCTGGACAAGTCACAGTCCTTAAACTATGCTTTTGTTATGTTGTGTTTGTTGAACAATGTTTATGTCGTTAGGATGTGTTTCCGTTAAGACAATGTTGTTGTATTTGGTTTTTAAACTTAATCGAATGGATGATCTTGCATGATTTTATTTCATATAGCTTTGTTATGGTTAAGCTATGGTATTAAGAAGTCACACCAAATTAACCACGCTTCCGCAAAGCCAGGGTGTGACACATGCCCCCTGGGGTTGAACAATTATTGTGGATGACCCGTTGGACTCTGGTCAAGATGTGGATAGCTTCTGACGCTAGAGAGGCAAATGTATCAAAAGCAAAAGGGACAAAGATATGTTGGTTCTCTGTGCAAGCTTTAGCGTGTTTATCCAGTTTCTTTGATTCTGCCTTTCTTGCTATCCAGCTACAAATCCGTTTTCCCTTAAACCAACCAAAGGGGAAACCCCTGTGAGGTCCACACAAGCATGTTTCCCCCAACCCAGCCAAAGACGAACAGATCCGTTGGTCGCAAAGTAGATCTCCCTTCCACATTTCATTTATTATAGTTTTGTTTAGTGGTTCCAATAACTGAAAACAATCAAATGTGGGACTATTATAAACTTTTAATTTTGAACTTCGAAAATGCATATTGTTCATGTCACTTTGGATAACTGTGAGCAAAATACATACCTGCACAAGATGATGATCGAGAGGAAGCACATCGTAATTCTGGATGCTTCCTTCTTTATTTGCTTTAATATATGTTAGATTGCTGGTTGTTAACTGTATTCGAAATCCAAAAGAAATAAAACCGCTTTAGTTAATGAAAAACCGTAACCCGAGCGGGTCGGTACTTCTACGGTGATGGACGGCTACACCTCGTCTTCTACACTTCATCCTAGACCTGTAAACAAGAGGAGAGAAACGTGGGCAATGTAGAGACAGCCGGTAGAGGAAGAATCTCCTATTTCCAGCTACAAAAGTGTGTTGCCCTATATCTCATGCCCTAATAAGGAGGTGGAGACCTTCTTATATAGGAGATATGGGAAAACCCTAACCTCAATGGGCCAGGCCCAGTTAGGGGTTGTCTCTACGAGCCCACAGCCTAGTGCAGTATAAACTACAACGCGCTGGGCTTCGCGGGTTGGTACGCAATAATAATATATAATTATTATAAAAGTGATAAATAGCAGGAAAGTCCGACCGCTCGGGTCAGGTCCAGTACCATACCTCGTCATGTCCCCCAGTCTAGTGTTGCTCCCGCGTGCAAGCGTGGGAGGAGCACTTAGACTTATTAGGAGCTCGGGAGTGAAGATCACTAATTTTAGGCTTACATGTCGTCTGGGTGCGAGAAAGTCGCCGGCCACATTTGTTGTGGTTGTCGTTGGCTGTGAATAGAGATAATGGAGTAATGAATAGTATACGATTGCTCATCGTAGAAATTGGTTGGGTAAACCTGGTACACGATGATTGGTTATAGACAATTGTCGTTTGAATTACCATGATCTTCTTAAGGTTGTGCGTACGCGGTTAGGTCCCGGGTATGAGCCTTGGAACAGGATGAGTTTTGGTAGTTCAGCGTCTCGCCCTTGGATGACTTTTGCGGGTGTGGCCTTGCCTTAGCGGTGCACGCACAGCCGCGTGGGCTACTGTAGAATATCCACCCTATGGTGTGACTTTTGTTGGTTAACATATGGTGCGCTAACGGCGTTCAACTCATTGAAAGAATTGATGTTGATGTGACGACGGTCCCTACCACGCGTCCGTGTCCTCAGGATCTCCGTTATCGTAATGTGCAGCCATTGGTGGTCATTGATTCACATGCAGATGTTATGCCACCTTAGGCGAATGTAGAACTGCTGGCGGTTGTACCAGCCGTCATTATTGATGATCCGACTATAGCAATCATCGTTGCATTCGGGAAGAATGTTATACAATGCACCCCTGCAGAGGTGCTTGCTATGCTCAGTGACCTCGGAAGGGTGCTTAGAGCGTTATTTATGTTCCCCACAATGTTTTTTATAATTGTGGGACAAGTACTTGGTTTTTTATCAGCGATTGTGCATCTATTACCAAGATACCCACTGGAGTAGTAGTGGTTGAATACATCTATTATCAAGATGCCCACTCTTAGCGCTGTATAATTTGATCATCTGACTTTGTTATTATGAAAAATATTTCGTGTCAGAGTTGTTTTTTATAGTGATATGCAGTTCAAATGCGGTGGTAATATTTTGTACCGTAATATGCAGTTTAAATGCGGTGGTATGTTGTGTTTACAAATGTTTATATGAACACTTGTAGATATCAGAAAGTGCTTTATAACCCGCGCGGCGTTAATGAACACTTGAACAACAAAGTGCTCTCTACGCGCTTGGCGTGAGTGAACACTCATTGAGATAATAAAATGCTTTATGCGCGTTAGGCGTGAATGAGCACTTTATGTAAGCTACTACGTGCTTTTCCTGGACGCGCACTGGCATGTGGAATATAGTAGGTGGCATGTTTGTTTACCTCGCCGACTGTGGCGTGAGGGTTTTCTTTTATCCATGTCGCAGACTGCTGTGGAGAATACATATCCGAATAAGTATTTTTCCTGTCGCATAGCGTGTGGAATTCGAATAATCAAGTATACTAGTTTTGTCGTGCGTTTGTCTTGGCTACCAAATTGCATATGTCGTATCCAGTGGTATAGTCGTAGGCCAAATGACGTGGGATAATGTGCAATAGATATCACCTTAATGGGCAGCCTGAGAGAAGATGATCATTTTTAAGGCGTAGTGGTGCTATACCCTGCTAGTCCCCCAGTTCAGTGTTGTTGAATTATGTCAATAGCATTGAACTTGAATGACAAGTATTTAGAAGCAGTGATGTAAGAACATATAAGATTATATCATATGTGATATAATTTATCATGCTTTTCAAACAAAAGACTCACATATAATATAGCGTAATGTCATATGAGAGCACATAATCTAACTATAATGCGAGATTACATGAATGATGTAATGCATACAAGGTTTTACCTCAAGCTACATCCTTAAGTAAGGATTGCTTATCATGTATGTTACGATGGCTAGGTCAGGATACTCAGATTGAGTGACCGAGTCCGGATATAGTAGTGCGTTAGTACAGTCATGCTCAATATGTTAGTAGTATTGAACTTGTTAAATCCTTTTTGAAGACGAATATGGCTTATAAAATGAACCATCAAGTAATCTCAAGTGTGTGACGTAATTATAATAAACTGTCAGTATGATAGTAAGAGTTACAACCTTACATAAGGATCATTAGTCGTGTATGCTACAATGGTTGGGTCAGGACACTCAGACCGAGTGAGCGTGACCAAGTAGCGATGCCACGCATAGCCAAATAATGATGTGGCGCGTAGCTGCCTTATGAATTGGCTCGTAGCAGGTGGTTAAGGGCGTCCAGTCATCATGTTGAATGTTATAATGAAGTGCCCTTTAATCAAAGATATTCGGTGTGTGACCATGTCCATAATTCGTAAGACCCCGCTTAGCATGTGAGAGATCAGGGCAGTATAACCACCATCAGGAGCATCAATATCCACAATTTATAAGACCCCATGGAAGATAATTCTTAATGGATGTCCAGCTTTATAAGTACTCGTGGCCTATTGAGAATAAATTGTTTAAATAAATAAAACAATATATGCGAGAGTTGTACCTGTTGGGCAGAGTTATATATATCTCCTTAGAATGTAGCTCGCCGAAGATATAGCCCTACCAAGCATGCAACAACGGTAAGAATCACTCAGCGAGAAGGATGGTTTGGGAAGAAATGGCCCGAATCCAATCACAATCTTTAACCATGTAAGCTGACTGCGCCATTAAATAAGGATCACATGGTGTGTAAACCGGTATGTTTGTAGCCATACTACCTCCTACATTAGTAGTGTCAAATGTGGCTTGTCGTGCAAGTTCAAGTTTAATACGAAAACCATGCTCTTGAGCGAGGATCTTTCTGCATGTGAATCATACAGTCTGAAATACATGACAGCGTCCGGTAACGCTGATATTATACCATGCTATTCCTCAGAGATACTGATGTTATATTGAACACCTCATCCTTGGGCAAAATTGCTAAACACAGTTGACATGTTCTTTATGTTGAATCCGAAAGTAGGCTTGGTGTAACCTGCACATAAGGTTCAGCCCAACGCTTGCTGCAAAAATATTAGCTGATGGTAACAAGTGTGTATATAATACTAGTATATTTGACTTGTACGTACAAAGTATTTGATATACATGATGCCAACCTTAAAGAAAAGTCAAGGGTTCACGTCATCATAATCAATCATAAATAATACTTGATATGGCTATCAGCTATGCCCATGATATGGACAATATAGATCCCATTATGGAGATTTTCTATAGTACCATTGAAGTCCAAGTTGGGTGATTGTATAAATGTTTCATTGAGTATACTATTATTTAGAAATATTCAGCGTGAATCTGTTATACTTTTGGGTTGAGCCAAAAAAAAAAAGTAGACCGGATTAAACTATTTTTAGAGTGATATATCCCCCCCCCCCCCACATCACATGTTGACAAATGTGGATTAAATCATGAAATAGTAAATAAAAGGGGAGCCTTTAAAGAAAATGAATGGTATAATGTAGGTCGCTTGAGTGTGACCACACCTCCTGACATCGGAGGGCTTCCGCAACAGGAAATTAAGCGGCATCAAAGTCTGCTTATAGGTATCCAAGTAAGAGCGTTTACATAACGGAACAGGGTTAATCGCGTGAGGCCACGAGGCCCGGAAACTTGTCCGTTGTGCCCAAGCAGATGATGCTATGCAATGGCAAAGAGTCGTCAGGGGTTCACGAACAGGTAACGCCTTGCGAATACGTCGTCATGATTACAGGGATCGTCAGTTGGGAGATCGCGTAACTTTGATGTATCATGAGAAGATGACGTGTAACAGAGGCGAAGAGGCGGGCGGTGTTACTGACAGCGTGACAGAAGTGGCAAGGTCCAGAAAACCATTCGCCGAAAGTCGCGGGCGAAGAAACGCATCCACCTGAGGTGGCGCGAGGAGAAGAGTGCGACACGAATCTAGTTGGAGACTACGAGATAAAACATATGTTTTATTCCGGAAATTTTCAGATTCAAATATACTTCATAAATTTGTCATAATTGTGCTCGAAGTAATGCAGAAAAATGTCCGCCGCTGATTGTGGTGGCGCGGAAAGATCTCTGCTTATGGCGTGGCTTATAACTCGTATGTATTTAGAAGTACATAATCGTATTTGGAGAAATATACATACGCTAAAGGTGAAATTGTAAGTAAGCATCATTACCAGGGAGTACGATGATATTTTGTACAAATATATCTTCTATTACAATCGTCAGCGGTGAAATTGTAAGTAAGCTAATTGTCACTGACATATCTCGCCAGCGGTGGTATTATAAGTCGTAAATTGACATATCTATGGTCTTTCATGTAAAATGTTGTGAGCTGTGGTGGTACAAGTTTGAAAAGCAGACATGTGAACCCAAGAAAAAATGAGTTCATACACATCCCTCTTTTAATCATCCACGAATATTACTGTCAGAAAGCATTTTTAGTTTTTTTTTATGCAAGAAAAGGGGATATGGTGCCATGTTATATAGTTTAGCAATGTGTCATGGCAAGGAGATTTTATTCTGTGTTGAAGCCGTCATGCCGCGGCAGAGAAGGCTATACTCCTGTGCATCCAACCTATCCAGTGGCAGCGAGAATGTCCGTCACAGATGGGTGGCAGCTCAGTCGACAATATGCAAGTTCCATGAGGCGGGGGCGGCGCAACAGTGGTGGCGTGAACAAAAGCGTCCGCCCGAGGAAATTTGGTGCGCCCAGGAGAAGGTTAGGTATCCATATTTGTTCGCCTGACATGGTGTGACCGATGCCCGTTGGTTGATAGCGCAAATAAAGATGGTGTCAACCGGAGATGGCGTGAATGGAACAAAAGTAGGGAGTGGAAAAATAAGCGTCCGAAGGAAATGCGTGTTAAATAAGAGCTTCTGTCGGAGAGGCGGGTTGAATATGAGCTTCCGCTGGAGGTGGCAGGTTGAACAAGAGCTTCTGCCGAGGGCAGTGGGTTGAAAAAGAGCTTCCGCCGGAGGTGGCGGGTCGAACAAGTGCTTCCGCCAGAGGTGGCGGCTGAACAAGAGCTTCCGCCGGAGGTGGCGGGTTTCCGCCGACAGTGGCGGGTTAAACAAAAGCTTCCATCGGCAGTGGCGAGTTGACTAAAGGTTTCCGCCAGTAGTGGCGGGTTGGATAAAAGCTTCCGCCGGTAGCCGCGTAAGAGAGCACTCGCGCGGCGAGGTTTGCTCGTGATATAGAGGTTACCCGCGCGACGAAGTATGCTCATGATACAATTTATGCTTTGTAAGCGTGTTTGTATGTAACTAAGCATGCGTGTGTGGGCGACTTACGCGTGACAATTCAGGCGCATGCAAGTTGTTTTTACACGAATATCAACACCACAAAAGTATCTTTAGCTTCTTCCAAAGCAAAAGGTTACTGCATAAGGTAATATGTACAGTTCTTTTATTTTTGAGGAAATAAAATCCTTTCGAATAAGGCATATATATTTTCAAAATCCTTGGAACTTTAGGTTGTATGTGGTTAGAAGCTAGTTTAGGTTGGCATATGATGGTGAGAATCAAGAAACTTAAGGCCAAGAGTTTTCTGACAAAGCAGTCGTCAGGACGCGTGGCGATCTGGCGAGGCGTGCGGGTGATAGCTTCATCGGGGCGCGCGTAAAAGTTTTATCTATACGTGCGGCATCCGACGATACGCATGACAGCTCCGCCAGGACGCGCGGCGATCAGGCGATGCACGTGAAAACTTTGTCAATACGGGCGACGTACAACGATACGCGTGACAGCCCCGCCAGGACGCGCGCGTTTCGAGGATGCGTGTTACGTTATCGCGATGCGCTCTATGTAACCCGGGAGGTATAAACAAAGAGCAGTTGTATCTTTGATATTATGAACATATAATTTGAGTAAACAATTTTATAGATGCCACACTTACTGTTCGCATGAGGTCCCAAAAGCAACAGGTATGTGTGTTCCATGGTTGTACATTAGCTATGTGGGATGTACCTACGTTTTAACCATCAGTCTGAATCGATGTGCACCTCAAGCTTCTGCATATTCTCATACATATCAAAAGCATATATATAATAAGCATGCATTATAGTTTTAGAAATAGGAAAAGAAAAAACTTGTTTATCCACAAGTGTATGGGAAAACGCAAATTGTAACTGTGTGTTTAGCCACAAAAGCAGATTTGGTTTGTTGAGACCCATTATAACCGGATCTACCAAAAATGCTTTATCTGAGTTATATAGCTCGGATAAGAAAAACATGTGCCAAGAACACAGATCAGGAAACGGAGAGAAAAGGGATGTGGTAAACGAGATGTTGGTCCCATGGATGACGCCAATGTAAAAGCGTAACCCGAGCGGGTCGGTACTTCTACGGTGATGGACGGCCACACCTCGTGTCACGGCCCCCGTCCCGGTGTGACCCGGTCCAGGAGCCGCGGGACATAAACCCGTGGTATTTATTATTTGAGTTGACAGCGAAAGATTTACCAGGATCTTTCAAAACTTGAAATTTCCCAATTATTTTATTTCATAATTTGGGATAAACCCCGTAATTTACAATAGAGGAATTTCACAAGTAAATTCCCTATTTTACAAAACATGTTTATTCATTTTATTGAGCAACCTCTTCAAGCTTGTTAGTGCTCTGTAGCACTTTTCCTTGATTCACAGTAGGTCACCTGAAACATGTTTTAAAAATATTTTTATCAGCGGGAAAATACTGGCGAATCACTCAAATTTGATAAAACGACTCATAGTTATGAATTACAGCATAAGAGCGATTACAATGGCTACTATCTTATTTTTCTCTGGCGCCGTGTCACACCCTGGTGACAATGGTCATACCACTATTGGGTCCTTTCACCCAAGTAGTGATGATTATCACTGTTAGATTTATGAACCTAACTGTGAGAAATTAGTAATGTGCACAATACCCCACTTGCCAGTGATTCAAGATAACCACGACTTAATCCCTGTAATTATAACTTTGAAAATAATTTGAGGTATTGTAAAACAACTTTGATAAAAGATAATGACTCACATTGCAAGTTTAGACGGGCAGAGTTTAGCCTACTGATAAGCCTGATAACCTAATTTAAATGACAATGCATACGAAACTAGGTCAGTAACTTAATACAACATTTACGATAACTCACGAGATCAAAACCCTCATGACGAATGACAAATTATAGCCCAAATTACGGGCAGCACTTAAACATCCATCGGATCAGTTTCAATCGATCGGACATTATATCGTAGCAGTGATCGAGTTATTACCCTGTTGTCGCAGCAGAGCGTCGTGCTAGTGTGTGTTTTTGATTGTTTTTGGAAAGAACAGAGCACAACTCAACGTAGAAAACGAATTTTCACGTCGTAATAACACCAACAAGCAAGTACCAAACCCCTGCTATATATACTGAAAAATGGTCCCTGTCGCGTGGCGCGACGGCGCCCTTTTTAGGGTAGGGTAGCCACGTCTGTTTGTAGCCTGGGTGAGTCAACAGATCGACGAAATTCGATTTTTACAGCAAATTATAAGGATAATCGTCAATTAGGGGATACCCCTCTTGAGTTTTAGGGGCCCTGATCCTAGTTCCAATTGTTCTGAAAATTTTAGGGGTCATGCAATATTACTTGGGGGTCTCAATTAGGGTTTCCTATTGGACATAATAAAATAAGAAATAATAGTTTTGGTGAGAGTTGTTACATCCTCCCCACCTTAATTAAAATCTCGTCCTCGAGATTTACTGGAATAAGTAAGAATATTTTCGCTTCGTCTCTGATTGCAGTTCCCAAGTGTACTCAGGCCCTCTCTTTGAATCCCACTTGACTTTGACCAGTACTAGTCTTTTGTGCTTGAGAAACTTGACTTTTCTGTCTTCTATCTGAAGTGGTTTCTCTACGAACTTTAACTTTTCATTTACCTCTATGTCTTGGAGAGATACTACCAGTGATTCGTCAGATTGACACTTCTTGAGGTTAGATACATGAAACACGTCATGTACCCCAACTAGCTCTTCTGGTAGTTGTAAGCGATAGGCGACCGGTCCTATTCTTTGGTTTACTGGGAATGGTCCTATGTACCTTGGACTTAGCTTTCCCTTCTTACCGAATCGAACTACTCCTTTCCAAGGAGAAACTTTCAAGGGTACCTTATCTCCAACTTGAAATTCTAGTGGCTTGCGTCGATTGTCTGCATTAACTCTTCTGGCGATCTCGAGCCGTTTTCAGTCTTTCGTTGATTTGAGTGATATTGTCGGTGGTTTCTTGCACAATCTCGGGACCTGATAATTAGCTTTCTCCTATTTCTGCCCAACAGACTGGAGTTCTACACTTTCGTCCATACAGTGCTTCGAACGAGGCAGCTTCGATGCTTGAATGATAACTATTGTTATAGGAGAATTCAATTAAAGGTAGGTGGTCATCCCAGTTTCCAGCAAAATCTATAACATATGCCCTAAGCATGTCTTCCAGGGTTTGAATCGTCCTTTCACTTTGTCCGTCTGTTTGGGGATGATAGGCCGTACTTAAATTTAATCGTGTCCCCATGACTTCTTGGAAACTTGTCTAGAAATGTGAAGTGAAAAGACTATCCCTGTCTAATACAATGGAGAGTGGGACTCCATGTAGGGATACTATTTCATCTACGTACAACTTTGCTAACCTTTCCATGCTAAAGGTTTCTTTCATGGGTAGAAAATGAGCTGATTTGGTTAATCGATCCACAATTACCCAAATCGCATCATTACATTTTCTGGTCTTGGGTAACTTAGTAACAAAATCCATGGTTATTAGTTCCCATTTCCATACGGGCATTTCTAATTGTTGTAGTAGACCTGTAGGTTTCTGGTGTTCTGCCTTAACTTGCGAACAAGTTAGGCACTTAGAAACATATCTGGCTATGTCTTTCTTCATTCCTATCCACCAGAAATTATTTCTTAAATCTTGGTACATCTTATTATTACCAGGACGCATGGTATACCTAGATTTATGGGCCTCTTCTAAAATTTTATTTCTTAAATCTCCTTGCTTAGGTACCCAAATCCTTTTCTTGTGGAATCTCTAAATTCCATCATTCCCTTGCTTTAATTCCTTTATTCTTCCCTTCATTCCTTCAGCATCATCCTGGATTGTTGTTTCTTGAATGTGCTTCAATTGTTTCATTAAATCTAACTGTAGATTTAATCTAAGAGCACGAACTCGCTTTTGCTTTTCATGATACTTACGACTTAAGGCATCTGCAACTACGTTTGCCTTTCTTCGTGATATTGAATATCACAGTCGTAGTCACTTAGAATTTCCATCCATCTTCTTTGCCTCATGTTTAATTCCTTTTGCCCAAATATGTATCTTAAACTCTTATGATCTGTATAGATAGTAAACTTACTTCCGTACAGATAATATCTCCAAATCTTAAGGGCAAAAATTATGGCTCCTAACTCTAGGTCATGAGTCGTATAGTTTTCCTCGTGCTTTTTCAATTGCCTTGAGGCATACGCAATTACTGTCACGGCCCCAGCCCCTGTTTGACCCGGTCAAGAGCCGCGGGACAGGAACCCGTGGTATTTATGATGTGACAGCGGAAGAATTTCAACAGGATCTTTTAAAACTCAAAATGCCTAATTATTTTATTCCATAAATTGGAGATAAACCCCGTAATTTACAATAGAGGAATTTAACTAGGAAATTCCCTGATTTATTAAAACATGTTTATTTATTTTAAATGAGCCACCTCTTCAAGCTTGTTAGTGCTCCGTAGCACGTGTCCTTGATTTACAGCAGGTCGCCTGAAACATGTTTTTAAAATATTTTATCAGCGGGGAAATGCTGGCGAGTCACTCATTTTGCATAAAATGACACATAGTTATAAATTATAGCATAAGAGCGATTACAATGGCTTCTATCTTATTTTTATCTGGTGCCGTGTCACAATGGTGACGATGGTCATACCACTATTGGGTCCTGTCACCCAAGTAGTGATGATTATCCCTGTAGGTCAATGAACCTAACAGGGAGAAAATTAGTAATGTGCACAATACCCCACTAACCAGTGATTCAAGATATCCACGACTTACTCCCTGTAATTATAACGTTTGAAAATGGAGTATTGTAAAAATGCTTTTGATAAAAAGAGAATGACTCACATTGCAGATTTATACGGGCAGAGCTTAGCCTACTGATTAGCCTTTTGACCTAAATTAAATAGCATGCACATGAACTAGGTCAGTAACTAATACAGCATTTACGATAACTCACGAGATTAAACCCTCACAACGAATTCCAAAGTGCGATACTTAAACATCCATCGAATTCACGACGAATGACAAAGCATAAACCCTAATGTGGGCAGCACTTAAACATCCATTGGATAGTTTTAATCGATCGGACATTGAATCGTAGCAGCGATTGAGTTAATACCCGGTGTCGGAGCAGCGCCTCACTAATTTAATTGAAATTTTCAACTTCAGAGCAGTATAACTCGTGATTTGAAATGAGATTTCGACATTTCTGAACTGCTCGTAACCTGTCCTATTTATAGCTGAAATTTAAGGTTCACGCGGCCCGCGTAAACTCTCAGCCACACCTTACGTGGCCCGCGAGGGGGTCTACTTCGTAGATTAGGGCTAGCGTGTCACACCTAGGTCTGCCACATGGCTGCCACATGGCCGGGTTGCTGTTCCAGATAAGTTATGAGCTGTCGCGGCCCGCGTGAGGTTAAGCTTAACCCTTACGCGGCCCGCCTAAATACCAGAAATCTTGATTTCTTGGTTTTTCATGCAGAGTATGGTTTCAGGGATCAGGGTTTTCACTTATAGGTCATTTTGGGACATTTTTGAGAGCCCTTACATCCTCCCCACCTTATTTAAAATCTCGTCCTCGAGATTTATTGGAATAAGTGAGGATACTTTCGCTTCATTTCCGATTCTAACTCCCAAGTGTATTCGGGTCCTCTCTTCGAAATCCACTTGACTTTAACAAGTACTAACCGTTTGTGTTTGAGAAACTTAACTTTTCTGTCTTCTATTTGAAGAGGTTTCTCAATAAATTTTAACTTTTTGTTCACCTCTATATCTTGAAGAGGTACTACCAAAGATTAGTCAGATATACATTTCTTGAGGTTGGATACATGAAATACATCATGTACTCCAGTCAATTCTTCTGGTAGTTGTAAACGATAAGCAACTGGTCCTATACGTTGGATTACTGGAAATGGTCCTACGTATCTTGGACTTAACTTTCCTTTCTTACCAAATCGAACTACTCCTTTCCAAGGAGATACTTTTAATAGTACTTTGTCTCCAACTTGAAACTCGAGTGGTTTACGTCGATTATCAGCATAACTTTTCTGGCGATCTCGAGCCGTCTTCAGTCTTTCTTTAATTTGAGTGATCTTGTCGGTAGTTTCTTGTACAATTTCCGGACCTGATAATTGACTTTCTCTTATTTCTGCCCAACAAACGGGAGTTCTGCACTTTTGTCCATATAGTGCTTCAAATGGGGCAGCTTCAATACTTGAATGATAACTATTGTTATAAGAGAATTCAATTAAAGATAAATAGTTATCCCTGTTTCCACCAAAATCTATTACACATGCCCTAAGCATGTCCTCCAGGGTTTGAATCGTTCTTTCACTTTGTCCATCTGTTTGAGGATGATATGCAGTGCTTAGATTTAGTCGAGTTCCCATTGCTTCTTGGAAACTTTTCCAGAAATGAGAAGTGAAACGACTATCTCTATCTGATACAATGGAGAGTGGAACTCCATGTAGGGATACTACTTCATCTATATATAACTTTGCCAACCTTTCCATGTTAAAGGTTTCCTTCATAGGTAGAAAATGAGCTGATTTGGTTAATCGATCCACAATTACCCAAATCGCGTCATTACCTTTTCTGGTTTTGGGTAACTTAGTAACAGAATCCATTGTTATGAGTTCCCATTTCCATACAGGCATTTCTAATTGTTGTAGTAGACCTGAAGGTTTTTGGTGTTCTGCCTTAACTTGCGAACAAGTAAGACATTTAGAAACATATCTAGCTATGTCCTTTTTCATTCCTATCCACCAGAAATTATTTCTTAAATCTTGGTACATTTTATTGTTTCCTGGGTGCATAGTATACCTAGATTTATGGGCTTCCTCTAGAATTTGATTCCTTAATTCTCCTTGCTTAGGTACCCAAATTCGTTTCTTATGGAATCTCCAAATTCCATCATTTCCTTGCTCTAATTCCTTTGTTCTTCCTTTCATTCCTTCAGCATTACCTTCGATTGCTGTGGCTTGAACATTTTTCAGTTGTTCCATTAAGTCTAATTGTAAACTTAATCTAAGAGCACGAACTCGTCGTTGTTTCTCATGATACTTACGACTTAAGGCATCTGCAACTACATTTGCTTTTCCTTCATGATATTGAATATCACAGTCGTGGTCACTTAAGATTTCCATCCATCTTTTCTGCCTCATATTCAACTCTTTTTGCCCAAATATAAATCTTAAACTTTTATGATCTGTATAGACAGTAAACTTACTTCCGTACAGATAATGTCTCCAAATCTTAAGGGCAAAAATTATGGCTCCTAACTCTAAATCATGAGTTGTATAGTTTTCCTCGTGCTTTTTCAATTGCCTTGATGCATATGCAATTACCCTCTTGCGTTGCATAAGCACACTTCCTAATCCTAACTTTGAAGCATCACAATATACTTCAAAATCTTCTGTTCCTTCTGGTAAAGCTAGAATTGGAGCATTGGTTAACCTTTGCTTTAAAATCTTAAAAGCCTCTTCTTGCTTAGGTCCCCATTCAAACTTAACTGCTTTACAGGTTAGCTTAGTTAATGGCACGACTATTTTAGAAAAATCCTTAATAAATCGTCTATAATATTCGGCTAAGCCTATAAAACTTCTAATCTCCATTGCTGATTGCGGAACTTTCCATTTGGTGATTGCTTCTATCTTAGCAGGATCTACGTGAATGCCTTCATGATTCACCATGTGGCCTAAGAATTGCACTTCTTGTAACCAAAATTCACATTTTGAGAATTTGGCGTAAAGCTTCTCCTTTCTTAACAAAGTTAAGAGTACATGCAGGTGCTCACAATGTTCCTCCTGACTTTTGGAATAAATAAGTATATCGTCGATGAAGACAATTACAAATTTATCCAAGTACGGTTTACAGATTCTATTCATTATGTCCATAAATGTTGCAGGAGCATTTGTTAACCCAAAGGGCATGACTGTAAACTCGTAGTGACCATACCTAGTTCTGAAAGCAGTTTTAGGCATGTCTTCTTCTTGTACCTTCAATTGATGATATCCAGAGCGTAAATCTATCTTAGAAAAATATCTAGCTCCCTGAAGTTGATCAAAAAGATCATCAATTCTAGGTAATGGGTATCGATTTTTAATTGTAACTTTATTCAATTCTCTATAATCGATACACATTCGCATCGAACCATCCTTCTTTTTCACAAACAACACTAGCGCTCCCCAAGGGGATGAGCTAGGTTGTATGAATCCTTTACTTAGTAATTCATCTAACTGCTTTTTCAATTCTAGCATTTCAGTGGGTGCTAACCGATAAGGTGCCTTAGCTATCGGTGTAGTTCCAGGAATTAGATGAATTCTAAATTCAACTTCTCTTTTAGGTGGTAATCCGGGTAGTTCTTCTGGGAATACATCCGAGTATTCCGATACTACTGGAATGTCCTTAAGTTCTTTACTTTTTGTGTTAATGATTACTGAAATCATATACACCATTTCTTGTTTTCTGGAATAACTGGCCAATTTCATTACTGAAATGAATTTCAGTGGCTTTCGTGGCTTATCTCCTGTAATCACCACTAATTCACCTGTGGGTGTATAAATTTCTATGGAATTCTTATCATAAAGAATTCGAGCATGGTTGGCTACTAACCAATCAATTCCTAATACCACATCGAATCCGGCTAATTTCATAGGTAAGAGGTTTGCAGAGAATTTATGGCCTAGAAGTTCTATCATTTCTTTTTGCAAAACCTTATCTATGTTAACAAAATTCCCGTCTGCCATTTCGACTGTAAAAATCTGCCTAAGTTGGGTTAAGGGTAAATTAAGTGCTTGGCAGAATGAAGTATTTATAAAACTTTGGTTTGCACCAGAGTCAAATAATACTTTTGCATAGACGTTGTGAACTAGAAACGTACCAGCTATCACGTCAGGAATCAGTTCGGCTTCCTGAGTCGTCAACTGGAAGGCTCTTACATTCCTTTTTGCTCCTTCTGCAGGTTTGGCTTTGTTATCAGCTGGTTTGTTTAGTTTTGGGCAGTCTGGCCTAAGATGTCCAGCTTCTCCACAGTTGTAACAGACTGTTAATTTCTTTTTCCTGCAGTCTTCTTCTTGATGCCCCGGAATTTTGCAAAAATTGCAATATCCTTTGCATCTTCCAAAATGCTTCCTTTTGCAAGAATTGCAAAATGGACCAGTGGAAGATTTCCCAGTCCCTCTTCTCTTGAAATTGTAACGATTACCCATACGGAATCCTTGAGTAATCTTTTGGGCTACTTCTTTCTATTCTCTTCTCGTGTCCGTACCAATTCGTCAGTCAGAGTATTGGCTAAATCCACCGCATCATCAATCGTGCGGGGTTTCGCAGCCTTGACGATATTACGGATTTCGCTAATCAATCCCCAAATGTAACGAGAAATAAATACCGGTTCTGGCGAAGCCAGGGTAGGTACAATTCTAGCATACTCGAAAAATGTCGAAGTGTACCCTCGACAGTCTACATCCACCATCCGATGTGTCAGGAACTTATTTGTCATTTGTTCCTTTTCATACTCGGGATAGAATTTTCTTTCCACAAGATTCTTAAATTCTTCCCAGTTCATAGCATATGTCACAGTTCGCCTTTGGCTTGTAGCACAGTGTTCCACCATTCTAGCGCCCCTTCTTTAAAAAGATTCGACGTATACATGACCTGATCTTCTTTGGCACATTTACTTATAGAAATTACTGCCTCGGTTTTCTGTAACCAACGCAGTGCTGCAGTCGCCCCTTCGTTCCCTGCAAACTCAGCTGGTTTACAGGCAAGAAATTCTTTGTAAGTGCAACCAGGCGTTGCAGCTTTCATTTTCTTGAGAATCGGGACTTGCAGAACATTATCATTATTGTTATTGTTACCTCCTCCATTTACACTATTACTGAAGTTGTCCTCATGAATACGTTTACTAGGAATAATTTGAGGTTCAACTGGAATTCGAGCAGCAACAAGTATTGCTGGAATAGCATTGGCTATTCCTTGAGCAACGATATCCTCGATATCTTGCCTATTCAGCAATTGCTCTCCCTGATTTTGCTCAGATTGATTAACTTCGTTAACTGGTTCATTACCAGCGTTTGCCATCTGGTAATTAATTTATATCAGTAATCAGCATAAAATAAATAAAATAATATAACAAGACAATTGCACATAATCACATTAACACGTATAGTCAAAAGTTATTGATTTCTCGACTTCCATTTTTATATATTATATTATGCATCCGTACACTCAAATTATCTTACAAACGTTTTATTTTTAGATTTCTACACATAATGCTTATTACTATTATTATTATACAAACATAGTTTCACCACCATCCCTTTCTCTCGTTAGTTATCATATTAAAAGCGATGTTCCATCTCATCGTATTTCCAGGAGATTTGTCCTCCTATTTCCCTGATCCTATTCCCTGCATCCATCAATTCTTCGCCGAAATGGCGGAGTTCAGCTAAATTTTCATTACTCATTGGTGGATTTGGTGCAGGTACTGGGTCGATCTGAGGGAAAAAGGTATAAGGATTATTTAGGAGGTTTTGAAACTCCCAATCGTTGGTCCACCATTCGTCCATTTCTCCTTGAGGTTGGGTGTGAATTAAAGGTTCTGGGATAGCCGGTTCCAGGTTTATTGGAAGTTGGTTTTTAGCAGGATAAGGAAAAAGATTTGTATTGATAGGCCTAAGAATATCACAACTTGCCAGTATGTAATCCAGTTCCTCTTGCAATGGTAATTCCACAGCTTGCCTAGAACTTTCACCAATTTCTATTCCTGATGGCTTAGAATTTCCCCAATTTTCTATTCCGGTTTACCTAGGATTTTCCTCAATCTTAATTCCTTTTCCTTTATCCATAGGATTTTCTATCTTGGGAAGTCTCTTAGTTGTTGGTTTCCTTCTGCATACACGTCTCCAACCTACAAATCTTCTTCTTTTCTTAGGTTTTGCTTTCTCTAGAGGTGGAGCTTGAAATTCCATAGGTTGTTCCACATTGGCAAAGTTACCAGTAAAATCTTTGGAAACTTCTATTTTCACAGGATAGAGATTCAGATTCTCTAGGGCTTCAGATAATTCATTCATGTTGTTTAGCATTGATGAAGAAACACACAAAACTCTGAGTTAAAAAATTTATAAATCACAAAATCATAAAATGGTAATTTAAAGAACTTAAAATTTATTTAAAATAAACTTATTGCTAGATTACAACTGAACTTTTGAATTATGCTAGTGGTTTATTTAATAGTAAAACGTTTCTAGCTTGTAAGTGTTGCAGGTGCTAAGATTGATTTTGTGATTTAACTTATAAGTTAGCATTTACTGCTATAGTAGCTAACGTGTAGAGATTCGTCCATTTTTCGTCTAATTCATCTTCCCAAGGCGGTTTCCTGCCTATTTTCTGGGTTTCCTGTGACTTCTTCATTTTCTCTTGACTTTTTCTAATAATCAAACTTCTTTTATTAGGAGAAAGTGGTTTCTCATACTGTGCCTTTCGGACAAATATTCCTTCCTCAGTATTTACTGGGTGTTTTGAGGATGATGATCCCTTATCTTTCGATGTAGTATCTAATTTATGATAGATATCCGAAAGTCTTCGTTTACCCATACTGTAACAAATATTTAAATAATAAAACACATAATCACAAAAGTGGCAATCAGTAATAATTAAGTATTTTCTTAAATACTTAATTGGCTTAAATTAATGGCTCGATCAGTGGCTTGATCAGTGTGGCTCTGATACCACCTTTTCCTGTCACGACCCCAGCCCCGGTTTGACCCGGTCAAGAGCCGCGGGACAGGAACCGTGGTATTTATGATGTGACAGCGGAAGAATTTCAACAGGATCTTTTAAATCACAAAATGCCCAATTATTTTATTCCATAAATTGGAGATAAACCCCGTAATTTACAATAGAGGAATTTAACTAGGAAATTCCCTGATTTATTAAAACATGTTTATTTATTTTAACTGAGCCACCTCTTCAAGCTTGTTAGTGCTCCGTAGCACGTGTCCTTGATTTACAGCAGGTCGCCTGAAACATGTTTTTAAAATATTTTATCAGCGGGGAAATGCTGGCGAGTCACTCATTTTGCATAAAATGACACATAGTTATAAATTACAGCATAAGAGCGATTACAATGGCTTCTATCTTATTTTTATCTGGCGCCGTGTCACAATGGTGACGATGGTCATACCACTATTGGGTCCTGTCACCCAAGTAGTGATGATTATCCCTGTAGGTCAATGAACCTAACAGGGAGAAAATTAGTAATGTGCACAATACCCCACTAACTAGTGATTCAAGATATCCACGACTTACTCCCTGTAATTATAACGTTTGAAAATGGAGTATTGTAAAAATGATTTTGATAAAAAGAGAATGACTCACATTGCAGATTTATACGGGCAGAGCTTAGCCTACTGATTAGCCTTTTGACCTAAATTAAATAGCATGCACATGAACTAGGTCAGTAACTAATACAACATTTACGATAACTCACGAGATTAAACCCTCACAACGAATGCCAAAGTGCGATACTTAAACATCCATCGAATTCACGACGAATGACAAAGCATAAACCCTAATGTGGGCAGCACTTAAACATCCATTGGATAGTTTTAATTGATCGGACATAATCGTAGCAGCGATTGAGTTAATACCCGGTATCGGAGCAGCGCCTCACTAATTTAATTGAAATTTTCGACTTCAGAGCAGTATAACTCGTGCTTTGAAATGAGATTTCGACATTTCTGAACTGCTTGTAACATGTCCTATTTATAGCTGAAATTTAAGGATCACGCGGCCCGCGTAAACTCTCAGCCACACCTTACGCGGCCCGCGAGGGGGTCTACTTCGTAGATTAGGGCTAGCGTGTCACACCTAGGTCTGCCACGTGGCTGCCACGTGGCCGGGTTACTGTTCCGGATAAGTTATGAGCTGTCGCGGCCCGCGTGAAGTTAAGCTTAACCCTTACGCGGCCTGCCTAAATACCAGAAATCTTGATTTCTTGGTTTTTCATGCAGAGTATGGTTTCAGGGATCAGGGTTTTCACTTACAGGTCATTTTGGGACATTTTTGAGAGCCCTTACAATTACCTTCTTGCGTTGCATCAGCACACATCCTAATCCAAGTTTAGAAGCAACACAATAAACTTCAAAATCTTCTGTCCCTTCTGGTAAAGCAAGAATTGCGGCATTTGTTAACCTTTGCTTTAAAATCTTAAAAACCTCTTCTTGTCTAGGTCCACATTCAAACCTTACTGCTTTACAGGTCAGCTTAGTTAATGGTACAACTATTTTTGAAAAACCCTTAATAAACCGTCTATAGTATCCGGCTAACCCTAGAAAACTTCTAATTTCCATAGCTGATTGCCGGACTTTCCATTTAGTGATCGCTTCTATTTTAGAGGGATCTACGTGAATACCTTCGTGATTCACCATATGTCCTAAAAATTGCACTTCCTGCAACCAGAATTCACACTTCGAGAATTTGGCATAAAGTTTCTCCTTTCTTAACAAAGTTAAGAGTACATACAGGTGTTCACAATGTTCCTCCTGGCTTTTGGAATAAATGAGTATATCGTCGATAAAGACAATTACAAATTTAACCAAGTACGGTTTACAGATCCTATTCATCATGTCCATAAATGCTGCAGGAGAATTTGTTAGTCCAAAGGGCATGACTGTAAACTCGTAATGACCATACCTAGTTCTGAAAGCAGTTTTAGGTATGTCTTCTTCTTTTTCAACTGATGGTATCCGGAGCGTAAATCTATCTTAGAAAAATATCTAGCTCCCTGAAGTTGATCGAAAAGATCATCAATCCTAGGTAATGGGTATCGATTCTTAATGGTAACCTTATTCAATTCCCTATAATCCATACACATTCGCATCGACCCATCTTTCTTTTTCACAAACAACACTGGAGCTCCCCAAGGGGATAAACTAGGTTGTATGAATCCTTTACTGAGCAATTCATCTAATTGCTTTTTCAATTCTAATATTTCGGTGGGTGCTAACCGATAGGGTGCCTTGGCTACCGGTGTAGTTCCAGGAACTAGATGAATTCTGAATTCTACTTCCCTATCGGATGGTAATCCAGGTAGTTCTTCTGGGAATACCTCCGGGTATTCTGATACTACTGGAATTTCCTTAAGTTCCTTACCCTTAGTGTTAATGATTACCGAAATCATATACACTATTCCTTGTTTTCTTGAATAACTGGCCATTTTCATTACTGAAATGAATTTTAGTGGCTTACGTGGCTTGTCTCCTGTAATCACCACTATTTCTCCTGTAGGTGTATGAATTTCTATGGAATTCTTATCACAGAGGATTCGAGCATGGTTGACTACTAACCAATCCATTCCTAACACAACATCGAATCCGGCTAAATTCATAGGTAATAGGTTTGCAGAAAATTTATGACCTATGAGTTCTATCTTTTCTTTTTGCAAAACCTTATCTATGTGAACAGAATTACCATCTGCCGTTTCTACCGTAAAAATTTGTCTAAGATTGGTTAAGGGTAAATTAAGAGCTTGGCAGAATGAAGTATTTATAAAACTTTGGTTTGCACCAGAGTCAAATAATACTTTTTCATAAACATCGTGAACCAGGAACGTACCAGCTATTACATCTGGGATTAGCTCTGCTTCTTGGGTAGTCAACTGGAAGGCTCTTGCGTTCTTTTTGGTTGTTCCTACTGCAGGTTTGGCTTTGTTGTCAGTTGGTTTGATCAGTTTAAGGTAGTCTGGTCTAAAATGTCCAGCTTCTCCACAGTTGAAGCAAATTATGGATTTCTTTCTTCTGCAGTCTTCTTCTTGATGTCCTGGAATTTTGCAGAAATTGCAATACCCTTTGCATCTTCCAAAATGCTTTCTTTTACAGGTACTGCAAAATGGAGCAGTGGAAGATTGCCCGGATCCTTTTTTCTTGAAATTACTACTATTACCCACACGGAATCCTTGGGTAATCTTTTGGGCTACTTCCTTCTTTCTATTTTCTTCTCGCGTACGCACCAGTCCGTCTGTCAAAGTGTTGGCTAATTCCACCGCATCGTCAATTGTGCGAGGTCTCGCAGCTTTAACGATATCACGGATTTCGCCAATCAAACCCCAAATATAGCGAGAAATAAGTACCGGTTCTGGCGAAGCCAGGGTTGGTACAACTCTAGCATATTCGAAGAATGTCGAAGTATATCCTCGACAGTCTACATCCACCATCCGGTGGTTCAGGAACTTATTTGTCATTTGTTTCTTTTCATATTCGGGACATAATTTTCTTTCTACCAAACTCTTAAATTCTGCCCAATTCATGGCATACGCCACATCACTTCCCTTAGCTTGTAGTACGGTGTTCCACCATTCGAGTGCCCCTTTTTTAAAAAGATGCGGCGCGTACATGACCTTGTCTTCCTCGGCACATTTATTATTTTAATCACCGCCTCGGTTTTCTCCAACCAACGCAGTGCAGCAGTTGCCCCTTCATTGCTTGCAAATTCAACAGGTTTACAGGCAAGAAATTCCTTGTAAGTGCAACCAGGCGTTGCAACTTTCATTTTCTTAAGGAATGGGGCTTGCATCCCATCATTATCATTATTATTAATGTTGCCGCCTCCATTTACACTATTACTGAAATTATCGCCATGAGTACGTTTGCTAGGAATAATTGGTTGAGGTTCAACTGGATTTCGGGCAGCAGCAAGGATTGCTGGAATAGCATTTGCTATTCCCTGGGCAACGATGTTTTTATATCTTGCCTATTAAGAAAGTGATCCTCATTATTTTGCTCAGATTGGTTAACTTCATTAACTGGCTCATTGACAGCGTGTTCCATCTGATAATTATCAATATATAAATATATAAATTATTGGCACAAAATAATTAATAATTAGTCACAATAAAACAATCACACAGAATCATGTTAACACGTATAGCCAAAATTGTCGACCTTGCGACGTTGATATTTTTATATATATTAGTATGCATCATTACACACCCGTTATATTACAAAATTTTTATTTTAAGTTATTTTACATAGTTATATTTTTATTATTATTATTAAACACATAGCCACACAACCCCATATGATCCCCGTCAGTTGGTATTTCAGAAACGACGTTCCCTCTCGTCGTATTTCCAGGATATCCTCTCCCCCACTTCCCGAATTCTATTTCCTGCATCCACCAGCTCCTCGCCATAGTGGCGGAGTTCAGCCAAGTTCTCAGTGCTCATAGGTGGGTTTGGTGCAGGCTCTGGGTCAAAATGGGGGAAAAGGTATTAGGGTTATTCAAGGGGTTCTGAAATTGCCAATCACTTGTCCACCATTCCTCCAGCTCTCCGGATAGAAGTTGGTGGTTGACTATGGGATCTGTGATAGCAGGTTCCAGATTAATTGGAAGTTGTGATTCAATTGGGTAATTGAAAAGGTCTTCATTAGCAGGTCCAATGAGGTCACAATTTGCCAATTTACGATCAACTTCCTCCCAGGGTGGCATTTCCTGGGCTTGCCCTAAACTTTCCCCGATCTTTTTTCCTTTGCCTTTATCCCTGGGATCCTCAGTCCTTTTAATCCTTTGTGCAGCTGGCTTCTTCCTCCGTACACGTCTCCAGCCTACGATTCTCCTTATTTTCTTCGTCTTGGGTTTCTCCCGGGCTTGAGCCTGGAACTCCATAGGTTCTTCAGTGTCGGCCAGATAATCAGAAAAGTCTCTGGAGACTTCTAAGTCAGCAGGATAGATAGTGAGATTCTGAAGAGATTCAGACAACTCATTAATGCTGTTTAGCAGATATAGAGAAAACACAATTCCTAATTAGAAAGTTATATATTGCAAATTAAATTTCACAGAATCACAGAGTGGCAAAGTGAGAAATTAAGTATTTCGAAATACTTAATTGGCTTAAATCAGTGGCTCTTATACCACCTTTTTTCTGTCACGGCCCCCGTCCCGGTGTGACCCGGTCCAGGAGCCGCGGGACAGAAACCCGTTTGATTTATTATTTGAGTTGACAGCGGAAGATTTACCAGGATCTTTCAAAACTTGAAATTTCCCAATTATTTTATTTCATAATTTGGGATAAACCCCGTAATTTACAATAGAGGAATTTCACAAGTAAATTCCTTGTTTTACAAAACATGTTTATTCATTTTATTGAGCCACATCTTCAAGCTTGTTAGTGTTCCGTAGCACTTTTCCTTGATTCACAGTAGGTCACCTGAAACATGTTTTAAAAATATTTTTATCAGCTGGAAAATACTGGCGAATCACTCAAATTTGATAAAACGACTCATAGTTATGAATTACAACATAAGAGCGATTACAATGGCTACTATCTTATTTTTATCTGGCGCCGTGTCACACCCTGGTGACGATGGTCATACCACTATTGGGTCCTTTCACCCAAGTAGTGATGATTATCACTGTTAGATTTATGAACCTTACCGTGAGAAATTAGTAATGTGCACAATACCCCACTTGCCAGTGATTCAAGATAACCACGACTTAATCCCTGTAATTATAACTTTGAAAATAATTTGAGGTATTGTAAAACAACTTTGATAAAAGAGAATGACTCACATTGCAAGTTTAGACGGGCATAGTTTAGCCTACTGATAAGCCTGATAACCTAATTTAAATGACAATGCATACGAAACTAGGTCAGTAACTTAATACAACATTTACGATAACTCACGAGATCAAAACCCTCACGACGAATGAGAAAGTATAGCCCAAATTACGGGCATCACTTAAACATCCATCGGATCAGTTTCAATCGATCGGACATTATATCGTAGCAGTGATCGAGTTATTACCCTGTTGTCGCAACAGAGCGTCATGCTAGTGTGTGTTTTTGGTTGTTTTTGGAAAGAACAGAGCACAACTCAACGTAGAAAACGAATTTTCACGTCGTAATAACACCAACATGCAAGTGCCAAACCCCTGCTATATATACTGAAAAATGGTCCCTGTCGCGTGGCGCGACGGCACCCTTTTTAGGGTAGGGTAGCCACGTATGTTTGTAGCCTGGGTGAGTCAACAGATCGACGAAATTCGATTTTTACAGCAAATTATAAGGATAATCGTCAATTAGGGGATACCCCCCTTGAGTTTTAGGGGCCCTGATCCTAGTTATAACTGTTCTGAAAATTTTAGGGGTCATGCAATATTACTTGGGAGTCTCAATTAGGGTTTCCTATTGGACATAATAGAATAAGAAATAATAATTTTGGTGAGAGTTGTTACACCTCGTCTTCTCCACTTCATCCTAGACATGTAAACAAGAGGAGAGAAACGTGGGCAATGTAGAGACGACCGGTAGAGGAAGAATCCTCTATTTCCAGCTACAAAAGTGTGTTGCCCTATATCTCATGCACTAATAAGGAGGTGGAGACCTTCTTATATAGGAGATATGGGAAAACCCTAACCTCAATGGGCCAGGCCTAGTTAGGGGTTGTATCTATGAGCCCACAACCTATTGTAGTATAAACTACAACGCACTGGGCTTCGCGGGTTAGTACGCAATAATAATATATAATTATTATAAAAGTGATAAATAGCAGGAAAGTCCGACCGCTCGGGTCGGGTCCAGTACCATACCTCGTCATTTAACAAAATCAAAGGTGCACAAGTTCGCATTAAATGGAAATGACAATATAAAAAAAAACTTTGAGCTGACAATATAACTATTCCTCCGACGAGCTCAACCCAAATACAGTCCAAGTTTCTTCATCATCACTCTGAATCACTTCTCTATCTTTCTTATTTCACAAGATAAAGCAAAAATATTTCAAAATTCCGGTCCGATCACGACCTCGCCTACCAGCCCGACTGTCTGACCGCACAAACCGGCCGGGTTTTTGCAGAAACGGCTGAACATGTATAACCGGACCACCGACATCTCCGATCCCCCGTCCAACCGGTCCAGCCGGCTGAACATCTAACAACATTGTGCGGAACATGTAACAACACTGGGCTGTATCATCTTTGTATTTTCCCAAGAAAGAAAATATTAAAATACAAAAACAGACAAAAAAGCATTTGTATTTTCCAAAGAAAGAAAATATAATATTTATTAAAATACAAAAAAGCAAAAAACAAACATACCTCGTTAACAAGCTATAATTGACCATCATCTATGTAATTAAGTTTATAATAATTGATTATTTCTACATCGTCAACTAAATTAGTTACTTATTTTATTTTTATGCTCTCGTCACGTAGATTCTTATATAAAGAAGTAGCAGTTATGTAAGGCAGAAACCTTTGCTTTGCTTCCATCATTTTTACATTTTCTAGTTCTATCTTGTAGCAGTTTCAAGATCCCTGGCTACCATGGATCTCACTGTAAATCATACATAAACTATGTTTATGTTTTCTTTTGTCCCCTTGCTTAGTTAATTATGTTTATTTATTTCCATTTTTTTTCTCTAAATACCAGGAAACAGATGTGCTGATTAATGGTAAGGTGGACTGGAAAGGAAGACCGGCAACAAAGAATAAGCATGGAGGCATGCATGCTGCTATGTTCGTACTAGGTGGTTTTTTAGTTTCGTGAACTTTTATGTAAACGGTGCGAGTCTTTGTTATAGGGCCTTTTTTTTTCATTTATCATCTTTAATTTTCTAGACAACTAGAGGAATTTTTTATCTAGAAAGTATTGGAAAAAAATGGTTCTAAAACCGATTTTTTTTAGAATCGAAACCGGTTTTTTTTTAAAACCGGTTTTTTTTAAAACCGTTTTTTTTTAAAACCGGTTTTTTTTAACCGGTTTTAGAACCGAACCGAACCGAACCGGGGGTTTGTGACCGGTTACTATTCTTGATCTGAAAAACCAGTTAATAACCGAAACCGGTTTTAAAAAAACCGGTTTTTTTTGGCAAAAACCGGTTAAAAACCGATCCCAACCGGTTACTGTTTTGGACTTGAAAAACCAGTTAGTAACTGAAACCGGTTATTAAAAAACCGATTTTTTTTTAATGAAAAAAACCGGTTCGGTTAAAAACCGGACCGGTTTTAAAAAAAAAAAAAAACAATTTGTACACCTCTAGCTAATACCCAGTCGTCGATTTTTGGCGAAAGCATCGGTTCAGTCGACTATTTTTGGCAAGAGCGGGGTCTCAACCCCTGCTTTTGTATATTTTAGATTTTTTTAGTTAAATATGTTTATTTTAGTAACTTTAAAAAAAAATGGAAAATGGTCAAAGTCAAAATATGCACCTCGAGAAAACCAGCGAATAGCTACTAAGACTGAAGGGAGTGGGGCGACTCCCACCCCCAAGTCGCCCCAAGGTTGCCATGAACACCGCCCCCAGAGGCGTCCCCAAGGGCATCCCCCCTTTGCCCGTCCTCTTCTCGTCGCCCATCCTCTCACACAATTCAACTTTTTGGCACAAAATTCCAAGAACTCCCCCCCTCTCAACCAATAAAAAACCTTGCTTTTTCAAACAAGTTGCCCCAAGTTGCCATGAACACCACGTCCCCTTTTTTGAGGACGCCCCAAGTCGCCCCCAAACGCCACGTGTCGCAAGACGCCCTCTTTTGAGGATGCCCCACTCCCTTCAGTCTAATTAAAATAAGCATACAAATAAAACGAGTCAAATGGTTAGATAACAAAATCAGTTTAATAAAAAGTAATGAGATGGCATGTGTTGAATGTAAAAAAGAATTAATACAAAAAAAAGCTATAAAAAGGGTAGGAGTTAAGCTAAAAACTAAATTTTTTTAAAAATGTAAAAAGTCATAAAACATCAAAGTGTCGACCATAAAACATCATATATGTGGGTTATGTTTTCTGTTTTGGATGATAAGGATATGATTATCGAATAACAAACATTATTTTGTTTTATGTTAATTAGAATGTTGTGTTTTATATTTATAGTTCTACGATTGTGTCTTTTAAGTTTTTATGAACTATTATGGTTTGAATATGGGGTTTTATTAGTTTTCACTATGTTGTTTGTGGGTTTTAGGAGTGTTTTATGACTGAAATTATATTGTTTTATGACTTTTTACATTTTTTAAGAAGTTTGGACTTTGTAACCAAACCCCACCCATATAACAATTATAAAAATTGAAGGAGTTTTACTTAAATAAGAGTTATAAATTAAAAAAGTCTTTATAGTGTTTAGAAAACTAGGTGTTTGCTATAAGTTAAAAAAGTCAGCCGAGTTTAAGAGAAGTATAAATTAATTACTTGCTAATTATACGACCATCTTTGTGCTTCAGGAACTTCTACATTCGAAAATATGGCAAACTTGGCACTGGCAGTGAACTTCGTGACTTATTTTAATGGGGTAATGCATTATAACATAGATGAAGCAGCGAACCATGTAACCAACTTCTTGGGCACCTGCTATATTCTTTCCATCGTTATGGTTGTTCTTGCGGATGCGTACATAGGACGATTTAGAACTGTTCTTATTGCGGCTTGTGTAGAATGTGTGGTAAGTATTATTTAAGTTTTCTGAATATATTCATCAACTAAAAACTGAATGTTCTTTAATTGTTAAAAACGATTTAAATAGTAAAAATATACAACAAATAATGTTGTTTTTAATAAACATAAACACAACCGTGTATTTTTTTTAATGTTCACTAACCAAAACTATTAAAGAAATATCAAACTATTAAAAATTAAATTGATTAAAGTCATATGTTATATAGTATAAGGAGTGAATTTCAAACTTAAAAAACCTATATATACACAAAGAATAGGTGAGACATTATCGTTGGGGGTCAACCGACCATCTAAATAAAATTATGGATTTGACACTAGACATTATTATTCATAGTTTGCGTTTTGTGTTATAGTTATAATTATATTTTTGCTTGTAAAGTTAGTTATTTTATAAAATACAATTAAACAACGTAACTTAGCTTTTGACCTGTTACCCGACTCTCTCTGTCAATACGCATATAGTGATACTGAGAATTCCATATGAATCCTATAAAACTTTCTAAATTTAGTTATATATAAATCAGGGGCGGACCTAAGGCTTGACGTGGGTGGGCGGACGCATAATTAGTGTATTATTCCCGTTAAAATCCTAATCGCACCTCATAAAATTTTGTGACCCCCCCCCCCCCCCCCCCAAATAAAATCTGGCAAGCCACAAATGAAGACGACGGATAAGTGTTCATCGGATTTTTTTTATGGTAGGATAGTTACAGGTGTAGAAAGAGATGAGTTGTGGGAAGAAGATGAAGCTATAATGGGTAAATACTTAAAATGAGGTGGGGCATTTTAGTAATTACACATCTCACTTGTCTTGTACTAAAATAATTATACGCTTTTATTTTACTAGAAGTTTACTTTTACTAATTTATTTCATATAATTTAAAAATATTTAGATGTAATTTTGTTTATTCGTGTTAGGATATAATAGAAAGTTTATTTGGCTAATAAGGCTAGAAAGTAATTTTGACCATCCATTTAGTTAATCAAGGGCTAAGATTAAATGAGGGAAATTGAAGGGAAGAAAAGAGGCGTGTGAGTTTGTTTAGAGGCATTCTAGTAATTCAAGGCAATAGTTTCTCTCTCCTCCAATCGCCCCCCCTCCCCCCCCCCCCCCCAATTTTTAAACGTTAATAACTCTTTCATACGACATTATTTTTTTATAAAAATTGCGCCAAAAAAACGAGTTTTTTTTTTATCATTAAAACGAGTATACTATTGCTATATTTTTGAAAAAAAAAATTAAAACCCAGTTGCGTAAAACGCAATGGAAAAAACCAAGTTGCGTAAAACGCAATGAAAAAAAAACCTAAAAAATGACATTTTTCTAAAACGCAATGCACAAAAAACACAAAAAAATGTCTTATTTGTAAAACGCAATGGCCAGAAAATACAAAGAAATGTCTTATTTCTAAAACGCAATAGCCTAAAAACACAAAAGAAAGTGTACTTTCTAAAACGCAATGGACTGAAAACACATAAAAATGTGTTTCACCTAAAACGCAATGCACCAAAAACACAAAAAATGTCTTATTTCTAAAACGCAATGTCCAGAAAACACTTAAAATGTCTGTTTTCTAAAACGCAATGGACTGAAAACACATAAAAATGTGTTTTACCTAAAACGCAATGCACTAAAAACACAAAGAAATGTCTTATTTATAAAACGCAACGGCCAGAAAACACTTAAAAATGTCTCATTTCTAAAACGCAATGGCCTAAAAAAACAAAAGAAAGTGTTCTATCTAAAACACAATGGACTGAAAACACCTAAAATGTGTTTTTACCCTATGCAGTTAATGCGGAAAAATATCGGTTATCGGTCAAGGACCGAGAGATGAGATATCGTTTATCGCGGTGAGATATCGGTGAGATATCGGTAATTTCTAATATCATGCATAAATATATATATTTATATTTATATTCATATCTAGAGCCTATATATATACTAGAAGTCTAATATCATGCATAAATATATATATATTTATATATATACAAGAGGTGGTAGAAAGTCTAGGTGTGGGAATGAAAGTCTCAAAATGTGGTAAATACTTTGTCCCACATCGGTGTGGGGACAAAGTGGGTGGGTGTTTATAAGGTAAAGCATTTACTACTCCATTGTAGCTTTATGACATGTTTTACCACAAGTCCTACCCGCGCGCAGGGGGGGTGCAAAAAATGGGTTTCTGAGCTGGAATTTGGTTGTACTCGTGCGTGCCCGCGCATCCTGCGGACACGAATGCAGCTCCGAAACCCCAGGGGTCCGCGTGAGGTCGTTTTTGCTGCTGTGGAGTAACTTCTTTTTTTTGGGCCACGATTAGGCAGGTTATAAAGAAAAAATAAGTGAAATTGGGCCCAATCGATATTCTCGGCGAGATGAAACTTACAAAATATCGGCGCTTTCTCGGTAATTATCGCCGATATTCTCGGAGCCGAGATAAAAACCGATATTTTAAACCGATAACTTGCTGGAGGACCGATAACCGAGATCTCGCCGATATATCTCCGAGATCTCGCCGAGATTGACTGCATAGTTTTTACCTAAAACGCAATGACTAAAAACACTTTAAAAATGTGTTTTTCTAAAACGCAATGACCAGAAAACATATAAAAATGTCTTAGTTCTAAAACGCGATGGCCTAAAAACACCAAAAGACTGTCTACGAATGCAGTTTTCTAGAGACAATTTACAGAAAATTAAATTTTCTGGTGCATTTTTATTAAAGCAATTCAACCCCAGCCAAGGGCTCTGCCCCTTGGACCCCGCCAGGGGCCGCCACCCCTGGGACCCTGCTACCAGGGGCGCTGCCCCCGGACCCCGCCAAGATAAACTTCTGGTTCATAATGGTGTGGTAGATGCGCTGAAAGGAGAAGATAAACTTCCTGAAGGATTGTCTGATAAAGAAAAGAAGGATATGCTCGAGAAGGCTCATAGTGCGATTATATTGAGTCTTGGTGATCGAGTTCTTCGTGAAGTATCAAAGGAGACATCTGCTGCAGGGATTTGGGCAAAGTTGGAGTCATTGTATATGACTAATCTTTGGCAAATTGGCTGTACTTGAAGAAGAGGTTGTACACATTTCAGATGTCATAAGGGGAGAGTCTTGAAGATCATATAGATGAATTCAACAAGTTGATCTTGGATCTTGAAAACATAGAGGTGGTGTTGGATGATGAAGATCAGGCCATAATATTTCTCACTTCTCTGCCATCATCATATGAACACTTTGTGGATACATTGATGTATGGTAGAGATTCTCTGTCTATGGAAGATGTCTTGTCTGCCTTGAATTCAAAAGAATTGAAGAAGAGGTCAGATTCTAAAGAAGAAGGTGGAGATGGTTTATTTGTGAGAGGGAGGTCAGATCAAAGGAATTATAGTAGTGGAGGCAGAACTAGTTCCAGGTCAAAATCCAAGTCAAGATTCAAGAGGAGATGTTTTGTTTGTAATTCAGAGAAACACTTCAAGAAAGACTGTCCAGAATTCAAGAAAAGAAAAGGTGAAGGCAGTTATTCAAGAGGGCAAATTAGTCATTACTCAAAGGGACAAAGTAGTCATGTAGATTCTGATGATCAGTCAGAAGGTGGCTATGACAGTGCTGATGTTCTTGTGGTCACAAGTGAATGTAGCCAAGAAAAGTGGGTAATGGATTCAGGGTGTTCTTTTCACATAACATCTCTGAAAGAAGCCTTCAAAGAATTGAAGATGGTGTACATGGGGTCTGTGAAGCTTGGGGATGACAGGCCTTGTCAGATTCTTGGCATTGGTACAGTCACAATGAAGACATAATCTGGTATTACATTTGATCTCAAAGATGTGAGGTACATCCCTGATCTTAAGAGAAGTTTGTTATCTCTTGGTACTTTAGAGAAGATGGGATATCATGTTAGTTTTAGAGATGGAAAGGCCAGAGTCATAAAAGGGTCTATGGTGGTGCTCAGTGGTACTAGAATCAAGAACAACATTTACATGTTGGATTGTAAAGTTGTTGATGGAGTGGCTGCTGTGGCAAGTGAAGAAGGTGATGATGAAGCCCTGAAGTGGCATAAGAGACTTGGTCATATAAGTCAACAAGGCCTGACTGAATTGTCAAACAACAAGTTCTTGTAGGTTTAAAGAACTGTGATATAAGCTTTTGTGAAAGCTGTGTTTTGGGCAAACAGAAAAGAGTGAAGTTCAGCAAAGGAAAACATAGCTCTAAGGGAGTCTTAGACTATGTTCACTTTGATCTGTAAGGGCCTGCAAGAATAGAAACTTTGGGGGGTGGTAGATACTTCTTGTCCATCATAGATGATTACTCAAGAAGAGTGTGGGTTTATGTGCTTAAACACAAGAGTGATACTTTCAAGAAGTTTCTAGAATGGAAAGTATTGGTGGAGAATCAAACTGAGAAGAAAGTGAAGAAACTCAGAACAGATAATGGGCTGGAGTTTTGTAATCGTGAGTTTGATCAATTTTGCAAAGAAAATGGAATAGCCAGACACTTAACCATTCCTGGTACTCCACAACAGAATGGTTTGGCTGAAAGCATGAACAGAACTTTGTTGGAGAGGGTAAGGTGCATGTTAGCAACTTCAGGAATGCCAAAGAAGTTCTGGGGTGAAGCTGTATCCACTGCAGCTTATTTGATCAATAGATATCCTTCATCAGCAATTCAGATGAAGACACCTATGGAGATGTGGTCTGGTGATAAACCTGAGTATGAAGATTTGAAAGTTTTTGGGTCTTTGGTGTATTCTCATGTCAGTGATGATAAGTTGGTTCCAAGATCTCAAAAGTGTGTAATGCTAGGATATACTGAAGGTGTAAAGGGATACAGACTTTGGAGGTTGCAAAATCCAAAGGTGATTGTGAGTAGAAATGTTAAGTGCAGGGAGAATGTTCTATACAAAGATATCATGGAATTTGTGAACAAAAGTGTATCCAAGAGAGATGATCTTCAGTTTGAGGTGGAGCCAGTATTAAACAAACCAAAGGTGAATGATGAGAGGTCTGGTACAACTCAGGGTGAATCAAGTCAAAGTGGTCCTGGTTCAAGTTAGGATGAACAAAATCAAAGTGCACCAAATTTGGAAGATTACATTTTGGTGAGAGACAGGTCAAAGAGGAAAGTTGTGAAACCACTGAAGTATAGAGATCATGAAGATATCTCAGCAGTTGCTTTTATAACAACAGAGAATGAAAGCATCTATTAACCACTAACTTTTGAAGAAGCTGTTAATTCAGAAGATAGTCAAAAGTGGTGTCAAGCAACGGATAAGGAGTTGGATTCCCTGTACAAGAATGGTACATGGGAATTGGTGAACAAGCCTAAAGATCAGAAGTTGGTTTCATGAAAATGGATCTACAAGATTAAAGAAGGTGTTAAGCCAGGAGAAGATCCAAGATATAAAGCAAGATTAGTGGCCAAAGGATTTACACAGAAGGCAGGTGTTGACTACAATGAGATTTTTTCTCCTGTAGTCAAACATGTTTCAATCAGGGTCATCTTGTCTTTGGTTGCTTCATTAGATCTGGAATTGGAGCAAATAGATGTGAAAACTGCGTTTTTGCATGGTAATTTGGAGGAACAGATCTACATGGCACAACCAAAGGGATATGAAATCAAAGGTCAAGAAGATAAGGCATGTTTGCTGAAGAGGTCCTTGTATGGACTTAAATAGTCTCCCAGGCAGTGGTACAAAAGATTTGATGAATACATAGTGGGCAGTGGTTTCAGCAGGAGTCCTTATGACAGTTGTGTGTATCACAGGGAGTATGACAGGGGTAAATTTGTCTATTTACTCTTGTATGTTGATGATATGCTGATAGCCTGTGAGAGGAAAAGCCAAATAGAATAAACCAAACAGCTGCTGATGAAAGAGTTTGAAATGAAGGATTTGGGAGAAGCCAGGAAGATACTTGGAATGGAAATTCACAGGAACAGGGCAGAAAAGGTGTTAACACTGACTCAATCTTCTTATATTGAGAAAGTGTTGAAGAATTATGGAATGGGAGAGTGTAAGCCTGTTACAACTCCTCTTGCAACTCATTTCCATTAGTCAAAGAAAGATTGTCCTCAAACAAATGAGGATAAAGTATATATGAGCAAGGTTCCATATGCTAAAACTGTTGGAAGTCTGATGTATATCATGGTCTACACAAGACCTGATATTGCATATGCTGTTAGTGTGGTGAACAGGTATATGGCTAATGCTGGTAAAAATCATTGGGCAGTAGTGAAATGGATTCTCAGATATTTGGCTAGCACAAAGAAACTTGGTTTAAAGTTTGGAGACCATGCTGAGAAGAAGGGGAACATGATCTATGGTTATGTTGATGCTGATTATGCTAAAGACAAATATAATTGCAGATTAATAACAGGTTATTTGTTCTCAGTTATGGGGGATGTGGTGAGTTGGAAGTTTCAGTTGCAACATGTGGTAGCACTATCCACAAATGAGGCAGAGTTCATTGCTTTAACTGAAGGCGTAAAAGAGTCCTTATGGTTAAAGGGTTTAGTAGCTGGTCTGGGGGTCAGATTGGATGGTGTGGAGGTCAACTGTGATAATGAAGGGGTTGTTCAGTTGTCAAAGAACAGTGTATTTCGTGAAAGAACCAAACACATCAATGTGAAGATGTTTTGGATCAGAGATGTGGTGACTTCAAAGGAAGTGGTGATCAAGTGGGTTGGAACAGATGTTAACCCAGCTGATGTGATGACCAAGGCTTTGCCAGGTGCAAAGTTTGTTTTTTTGCTTTAACTCATTAAGTTTATGTTAAACTAAATTGTTACTTAGGTGGAGATTGTTGAAAAGAAGTAACATTTTAGTTTAACAGAAACCACTGATGAGTTCAGAATAATAAATAAGAGCAAATCACTGTTGATTACTAAGGAGGCAAACCACTGATGAAAGCCTTATAAGCACTGCTTGTGTTCAAACACTGATGAAAGTAAACAACTGATAATAATCACTGATGGTAAACAACTGTTGGACAACTGCTGTTGTAATAAGCAGTAAATAGGAAACAGTGGATGGAGTTTCAGTGGCTGCTGGGGATCAGTTGTTAAGGAGAAAGCAGTGGTTGAGTTACATGGGCTGATTCTTACTTTCTTGTAATGTCAGGGGTTATTAGTGAAAATTCTTACAATGGTCTGTTGTAACTGAATTTGGAGCCTATAGTATAAATAAGTGGTTTGTAATAGTTTTAAGTACTTCTTCAATTTCAATTCCTTTTGTAATTTCTTTCTTGTAATTTGTTTTCCGATTCAATATGATTCAATCATTCAATCGTTGATATTCATTGTTTCTCAAGTATTCTCTGGGTTAATTTCTGGTTGTTTCTCTAACAAAAAAAATTAGGTATATACTTTTAGGTCCGGTGACTTCCGACTCCCCGGTGGAAATTTTCAAGCTTCGCCACTGATAGGTACCACCAACCATCATCGTCTTTCTCCTACAACAACCGTTTCTTTTCCGTGTTCGTCACCGTCTTCCTTCTACAACAACCGCCGCGCCCTTCATTCTTCACGCTCCCCAGTAACCATTTTTAGTTCTAGGGTTTCAATACTGAAACAATTTCAAGTTTCTTTTTGACACCGGTGACTACTGCTCAACATCTTCGAATCTGCAAGCAATCATCATCATACTAAGTAAATCCTGTCAATAGCAAAACTAACCTATGGTCTGAGGAGGGTAAACGTAGACAACCTTACCTTAACCCTATAGGAATAGAGAAGTTGCTTACAGTGAGACACCCGGCTCGAATTTGCAAGAAAGAATATCTTTATACCAATGCTTCAATTTTGACAGTTATGTTTTGTTTGCATTTGATCTTAAGTAGGCCTATAAACAGATTTGCATATAAATGTATTATAACCCTAAATTAAGCATCTAACTAATTGAGTTTTAGAGGAAAAAATGACGCATAGCAAAGCTGAGAAAATAAAAATAAGTTAGAAGTTTTATGATATTGCTATCCCACATTGCCTAATGATACCTTTGTTTGAGAGGAAACATCCATTAAAAATGGAGAGGTGAATCCCCAATTGGTTTTGTGGCCCATTATCCAACAAGGTTAAATAAAACACCTTCAAGTTAAAAGTTAAAATTACTTTGGACCATGGGTTGATTGTTGAATTAGCCGACTAATAGATTATGGTTATGGTTAACACATGTTAATAAACCAAACTTATGGTTAACTGACTTTGCACACTCTGTATAATATATATTTATGGTGTTAGGGGTGTGCATATATTGGTTTGGGTTGGTTTTTACTTAAAACTATAATCATGATGTTGGTTAAATATATGATGATAAGCTTAACCGTTTAGTTATGATGTTTGGTTAATAGGTTCTAAGGATTATAATGGTTATATGTTGGTTAACCATAAACTAGATATAGTCATGAAATGTTTTAGCTAACTAAAACTATCTCAAAACAATATAACCAATAAAGGTTTATAACCAAAAATTAGAGGGTAGGTTTATTAAGGGGTGCAATATTAATTACAAAAATAAAATAAACAAAAAACAAAAATTTAAGAAACTAAAACGTATACTTTGGCTTTATAACCAAAAAATAAATATACAACTATCTTAGCCAAATGGCCAGGAAGGTAAGTAAAGCAAGACCTAGGTAATCAAAGGCTATACGCCTAACCACAGGGCTGGTTCAATTCAAACGTTTAAGAGGCCTAAAACAAAATAAAAAATTGAAGGCCCTTTTTCAAATTTCACGCTAGGCCTAAAGCAAATGCGTTTGACATAACTAATAATTGGGGTCCTTGAAAAGTGGGGGCCTAAAGCATGGGCTTTAGTTCACTTATCCAAGAGTCGGCCCAGCCTAACCAGGTGATTTAGCTTACCCAACAAAAGTAAAGAAATGTTTGTTTCTTTGCTTATTCCTTTTAAAATCATCTTCTTCATTTTATTTTGGTTCCCACATCCCACCTTCGATCTTGGATGATAAAACGCAGGTGAGAAACATCATGACCTTAGCTTCAACTAACCCTAACCCGAATAACAGAACGACCCAAACCCAAATGACCCGGACCCGACCAACCCGAACTTCAAATGGTTTAGTTATCATGTCACTTTTCCCTAGCAATAAACCCAAACAACTCGGCCCGAGAACTGAAAAAAGTGTAGAACACCCCTAGTCGTGGGGTGTTAAAATTTGCAAGGTTTGATTTTGACGACCAATACTTTTAAGAGTCCAAGAAAACCGTATAAGTTGATCAATGCAATCTTTCCGTCAATTCAAAACAATGTATATTACAAATAAAACAATAACCATAAAAAACTTTCGTAAAATGTTATACGAATAAAAAACTAACATAAGTATTATACAATAACCATATAAAAATTGCGTAATTTGTTCTGTAGAATAAAATGAACTTCTCAATATTACTAACAAAAATGTAATTGACCGTTTCCAAAAGTTGAAAACACATAGAAGACAACTCTAATCGAGATATTTTGAATTATATTAAAATGTCTAACGAACAATGTTATTTCATCATCATTCTTTTAACCTATCCGTATTGTGCCTCTATATAAAAAAAAAAAAAACCTATATTCGCCACTGGATACGGAGGAAGGCTATGGTGATGTCCACAATTGTTGCTGATAAGGTCCACACGGCAATTTGGTCGGAAAGAATAGATATTTTAATCGAATTCAATACTATAAAAATTCAAAGTTGATAAAAAACTTGGGTGTTGGTGTTCGAAATTTTAAATTAAATTTATCTTTCCTAAGTAAGTTTATAAAATCGGTGTAAAAAAATTTCAAGGTGAATAAAAACCGTAATGTACATTGCATATAAAATTGTGTGCTTTGTTCATGATGGAAAACAATTTATATATTTTTTATCCAGTCATTTTTCTAACTTTTAACTTGCAAATAATTTATCGTAGGGGATTGCATTGCTCACACTACAAGCTCACTACTCAAAGCTCAAACCGCCTCTATGTAACATGTTTTTGCCAACATCAAACTGTGAGAAAGTGAATGGAGGAAACACTGTGCTTCTATTCTTTGCAATCTACCTTCTAGCTGTAGGTAGTGGGGGTGTAAAAGCAGCACTGCCGTCACATGGAGCAGATCAATTTGAACAAAAAGATATAAAAGAGGCAACCAAGATGTCAACCTTCTTCAACTGCTTGCTACTATGCACTTCCGTGGGAGGTTCAGTTAGCTTAACTTGCTTCGTGTGGGTGCAAGACAACAAAGGTTATGACAGAGGATTTGGGCTTTCGTTTATCGCAATGTTCTTGGGTGTAATTATCTTTGTTTTCAGATTACCCCGGTATCGTATACATGTTGTTAAAGGAAGCAGTGCCATCACAGAAATTGTCCAGGTTTATAGACAACACACATATTTTCATAAATTCGCATAATTAAGAGACTACCCTTAAACTTGCTATACTTTCAGGTTTACGTTGCTGCTATTAGAAATCGAAAGCTTCCACTTCCCAAGGACCCTTTTGAACTCCATGAGATACCCCTGGACAAGGAAGCTGCACTTCATCAAGAATTCTTACCTCACAGAGATGTTTACAGGTTAACATTTGGATGTAACTTCAATGTGTTCCCATTCCATTAAACTTCTTCATTTGTAGCTTATTAAGAATATAATTAATGTGACAAAAGTGACTTTTTTTACAAAATAAGGACCTAACAACATAAACATCAAATATTCACTTTGTGTCCTAGAAGCCTACATGTTAGATTATAATTTTCAATGTTTACAAATGACCAAATAAAAGTAGATATATAGTTTGTAACTTGTTTAGGTATAATATTTTTAATGGTTTTCCTTTTTTTTAATTAGGTGGCTAGACAAAGCAGCAATTAGATCTGGTAACATTGAACAATCTCAAAGTCCCTGGAAACTTTGTAGAGTTACACAAGTGGAAAATGCAAAAATCATATTAGCAATGGTTCCGATTTTCTTGTGTACCATTATTATGACACTTTGCTTAGCTCAACTCCAAACATTTTCAATTCATCAAGGAGGCACCATGGATACTAAGCTATCGAATTCTTTTAATATACCACCTGCATCACTCCCGATTTTTCCTATGATATTCCTACTCATTGCAATTCCAATTTATGACCAAATCCTTGTCCCTTGGATTCGTAAATTTACTGGCATCCCCACTGGCATAACTCACTTACAAAGAGTAGGAGTTGGGCTTATTGTATCTGCACTATCAATGACAATTGCCGGTATTGTTGAAGTAAAGAGAAAAAATGTCGCTAAACACCACAACATGCTCGACGCGATCCCTGTGCTTCAACCATTGCCCATTAGTGTATTCTGGTTATCCTTCCAATATTTTGTTTTTGGTATAGCTACCATGTTCACTAATGTGGGACTACTTGAGTTTTTCTACTCACAAGCACCTCAATCAATCAAATCCCTTTCTTCTTGTTTTCTGTGGAGCTCAATGGCATTAGGGTACTACTTAAGTAGTATCGCGGTGAAGATAGTGAACCATACGACAAAAGGGGACACAACAAATGGAGGATGGTTGGCTGGAAACAACCTAAACCGTAATCATTTGGAAAAGTTTTACCTGCTTCTTGCAATATTGAGTTTGATCAATTTCACAATTTATCTATTTTTTGCAACGAAATACAAGTATAGGCCACAGAGTCTTGATATTTAGGATGAGTGATATGTACATAATTAAGTGATGACTCTAAATCATCTAATGGGAGGTTTACAATGCGCGAGAAGTTAAAAATCTCCTAATTTAGTTAGAGTTCATCCTTTAAGTTGAATGATTTTCATATTCCATGTAACGTTTAAGTTACTATGATTGTGTGTTGTAAATTGTTTGTTTATCAGTTGTGTAGTTGGTTAGGTAAATAGTAAACTATTAAAAATATGAAAAACAGTATTATGTAAGCAGCAAAGATGCATACAGAATATTTAACTTAATTTATACGTTTGTATCGAATACGTACATTTGCATAGTTGTCTCTCAACCTTCTATTTCACTTGGGATTACAAGAACAATATGAAACAATAATAATTAATCTTCAATTTGTTCAACACAAACCCATTGGTTTGTCCTGATACACTATTTTTGTGTTTTGTTTTGAAAATATTCATCGATGCACCCTTTGTTTTATTTACAACTGTTTCTAATTTCTGTTTTCACTAGCTTACCGTTTGTTTTGTTTCCTCATTGCCGCCCTAGTAGAAAATCATCAGCCTCACGCTTTGCCTATTGACCATTGTAACACGGTTCTTCCTTCATCATTTTTCCATCATCGTTTAATGTTGATGCTTTTGTTTCTTTTAAGTTTTATTAATTATATGTCATTATTATGTTGGGTTTTCCTTTCCTTTCCTTCTTTGTAGGGTGGTTTTGATTATTAGCTTGCCCTAATTTTTGAGATTTTGGGTCTTATAACAAGATAGGGAATTAGATCATGTGTAGTGGTAATACCCCTAACCTTGGGCGTTTTGCGCCATGTGGCAGCCCAGTCAGCAATTGAGCATTATGGGGCGTTTTCTAAAATGAGTTTAGTGGGGATGTGGGCATTGTTGTGTAATAGAATTATATAAAAAAAAACCATAAAAAATGTTATTGGACAAATGGAGCATGGAAACAACTAATTGGCCAAACAACTTTCTCTCCCGCGTTGATTTTAAAACGCTCCGGGCAAATTTTGGTATAAAAACGTCCATGGGGGCGGAGAACCAGGCGTGGTGGGGCGTTGTTTTCGAAAAAACGCCCCAAAAAACGAACGAGTGCGGGTGGTCTTACTGGGATACTCGTTAAAGATGAGCAACCTTTTATCACCATTGAAGACGACATGTTTGTATGCATGACGACGATGACAAATATGATGTTTCCGAGGTTAAGGAGGACTACAATAAATGTCGATTGCTTTAAGGTGTATGATTCCGAGAAGAAAAACTGAAAGCCTTTGTATATTTATATACTATTAATTTGCATTGGGTTTTAGCATTTTAATACTATGTGTTAATATGGTGTTTCATGTATTGCTTTGTTGCAAGTTATGTTATTTTATTTGTAAATATTTTTCTTTATAATATTCTAGTTAATTGCCAAAATCTTGTTAATAATATATAGTTAAATTAATACTCTTATTATTTAATATTATAATAATAATTCTTTTTTTACTTTTTAACTTTAGAGTTAATTTAGTTCATGTGGTTTGCACAAACTAACATACTTAGTTACTAATAGTTTAAAATCATCTTCTAGGGTATTAACTTTTCATTTTGTAACATTTGGAGGTATTAACTTCTAGGGTATTAACATAGTTAGTCTCTTTGGTTTTACAAAATAACATACTTAGGTACTAATAGTTTAACAAAAAAAATAACTTTAATAAATCCAAACGTTACAGAATGAAAAGTTAATACCCTAGAAGGTGATTTTAAACTATTAGTACCTAAGTATGTTATTTTGTGCAAACCACAGAGACTAACTATGTAATTAACTCTTAACTTTAATTTAATGATTTTTGTAGTATCACAAGTTGGGATAAGTTTGGTGTCAACCGGTACTCGTATCGAAAATACCGGTACGGTCCTGTTTGGTATTGGTACAAATAGTAATTTTAATATTATAATAATATATATAGTTTTTTTTAATCTTTTTATTATTTTAATATTATAATAATAATTCCTTTCTTTACTTTTTAACTTTAATTTAATGTTTTTTTAGTATCACAGGTTGGGATAAGCTTGGTGTTAACCGGTATCGAACTGGTACTGGTATTGAAAATATCGGTACGATCCTGTTCTGTATCGGTACATGAAGGTAAAAACCGTCACCAGCCTGTACAGAAAACAGCAAAAGTCGGTACCGAGTTGATATTGTAAATCTTTTAGTTCGGGAAATTCAGTGCTGCTACCCGATACCATTTGCTCATCCTGATCATGGGTACTGTACGGACAATGGTATCGTACAACGTTTTTTTTTTCTTCAACTTTTAATGATTTATTTTTTAGTTTCAGGGGTAGGGATGAGCTCGGTGCCAACCGATACCGAATCGGTACTGGTACCGAAATTAATGGTTACAATATATGAAGGTAAAAACCGATAGCGAGTCGGTACCAAGAACGCCAAAAGTCAGTACCGAATTGGTACTTATGATCTTTCGGTTCGAAAAATTCGGTACCGGCATCCAGTACAATTTGCGCATCTCTGACCACGAGTTTCATACGAACAATATCATTACCATAAATTTTTTTTGGTTGATTTCATTTCGTTTATCTTTTAGTGTTTTTTCTACATTTTCCTTTTTGTTTTTCTCAGCGGTCCCGTGCGCAACGCGCACGGACGTATAGACCTAGTTATGCTCAAATATTAGTTTAACAATTGATTGTTAGAAGTCATCTCATAAGAAAATTGAATTTACGATGTTAGTGCATTTTGGTTTGGTATGTTCGTCCTGTTCGAATAGACTAGGTGAGTCGTGTGCCGAATATGCTTGTTAAACGATTGAACGGGAGTTCCATCGTTATGAAATATATAGCGAATGGGACTCAATTGTTTAGTATGTTAAACTACTAGTAGGGTGCCCGCGCGATGCGGCGGGGGCGACACTTTGGAATGCGGCACTCGTTGCTGGTAGTTTTCTTATTTGTATATGATAACATTATTGTGGTGGATATATGTCATAAGTGTTACACATGGGAGCCTAACACCTATAATGTCTTGCAATGTTCGATCAACTGCCTCTATCGCCTGACGTTTCGCCATCGATGCCTCATCCCATATAATTAACTTGGAGGACCTAATTAGTTGACTTATAATTCCTAAAATTTTGGGACATAGTTTACTATTTATCTACTAAATATCGTAAATTAGTATTAAATAATTCCTAAAATTTTGGGATATAGTTTACTATCTATCTACTAATAACGTAAATTATTATTAAATAATTCCTAAAATTTTGGGATATTGTTTACTATCTATCTACTAATATCGTAAATTAGTATTAAATAATTCCTAAAACTTTGGAACATAGTTTATCTTCTATCTACTAAATATCAAAGTTTTGTTTTGTTATAAAAATTAATAATAAATAAAGTATAGAAAAACTGTTTTAAACATGTAAAGATTCGTTTGTTAATAAAAAATACTAAACAAATGACAAAAGTATATTAGTTCAATCGAGATGTAAATTATAAGTGCAATAAAATAACACAAAACATAAACTTCAAATATAAAATAAACTTTATTATTCATGGGATAGTCAAGATCAAACAAAAACAACTGAAAATGAAAAAAAAAAACATAAAAACACTTGATATATTTCATCTAATTTCTCTTCTTTTTTGATCCGTTTTTCTTGTTTGTGCTCGAATCAACAGTATCATCTAATTCATTTTCTTTCTCATCGTCCTCAGAATCATCTAAATTTATAACATCGACCCATTTCCATTCAGAGAGTCTCTTAGATCTTTTCTTTTGATTCTCATACTTCCGATCCTTAAAAAACAAAAATTTAATAATAAAGTTAAAAAATGATTAAATAAATTTTATAAAAAAAACAAATATTGAATAAAAAAAATTTAAAAAAGATTAAATAAATTTTAAAATTACCTCTTTACTAAATTGACGTTGAAGATTAGATTTGTATGGACCGAACATTGCACCATAAGAAATAATTTCAACAATATTATCACTATCATCCTACAATAAAACACCAAATAATAACATAACGAACTTGTTAATATGAAAGATTATAAGCGAAAATATTACTTAAAAACTAACAAAAGCTTGTTCGACAACTGGGGTGTTTAAATTGGTGTGTTGAATCTGAAAAATCAAATAAGTTAGTATTCACATAAAAGTAAATAAAAGAAAACAATTATTCATTATTGCGATATAACAAAACTTATCATAGAACCGACCTTAGATTTTTCAATATCGCATGCTTGTTTTTTCGCATCAAGTGAATTCAGAACTGGCTCCATATTTTAAATCTGTTTAGCAATAGAAATGTAGAATTGTGAGTGTTTGCTATGTATTTATGGTAGTCCATTAGGGTTTAGTTTTAGATTGGTCATCCATTTATTTAGGAAGTTTGTTGTGAGTTTTAAGTTTTTAAAATAAGATGCACATATCCTGTTTAGTTTGTTGTGGCATGTTTAATAGGAAGTTTGTTGTGAGTTTTATCTATACTATATTAAACATGCCACAACAAACTGACTCTGTACAAGTAAAATTAGGGAATATTTTAGTTTATTAATGTCGTTCAAAAAAAAAACTTGGGTAAAAAACAAATGTTAATGCACGGTAGCTAGGTAATGGTCAAAGCTGGCTTGGGTAAAAAACAAATGTTGGCTTTAATCAATTGTACATTTACGCATCGGCTATTTGTACTTTATGAACGCACGGCGAAACTAAAAAAGACAACTATCGAAACGTTTAAAAAAATGTGCCGATCGTCATGGTACCTTCGGATTTTTTTAAAACATTACGGGTTGTAAGATATTGCAGGAATACATTAAAGAATTAAAGAGGGGGGGGGGGGGGAATGTAACTAATTACCCATAATTATGTTAAATGTCAAGGATTTAAATGTAATAGATTGAGGGACTAAAAAATAATTATGGTTTAAAAGACCACTTTACCCTCATTCTAGGGGTTTATTTATAAATAATGGGGGAAGAAGTTCTTAACTTTTGGGAATCCTTCCCTCATGTATTATAATATAGTATAGATTGAGTCAAGGGTAAATGACTGAGTCAATCACCTATAAATATTCAAACCCCACATATGCATCTTAACCTCCGGGTTTAAAGTGAGAGTGATTAAGCGAGAGTGTGTGTAGGTTTGAAAGGGGATCACAGATGTGATCTCCCAATCTTAGCGTCGATGTAAACTCTTTCGGTGTAGAATCTGTGATGAATCCATTAACGTTTACATACTGATTTAGTTTTTATTTCAAAATTATATTTGTATCAAATTCAATAAGATTTTCGATCCTAGTAGTGGTATATGGGGGTGTCAATCGTGTCAGGTTAATAGGTTGGTGGGTTGAAATGTTCAACCCGAACCATAATATTATTTTGGTCAAAGGTTTCAACCCTAACCCGCACATATATAAATCCCAGTCAAACCGAACCTAACTCGTTTAACCCGTATTTTTAAATGAGTCATACAAGTTGATGATTTCTAAGCGAGTTGTTGAGTTTTAAGAGGGTTATCAATCACATGTTTCACATATATATGTCAAAACTAACATTATTATGACTAATCATATAAAACGGAAACGAAAAAAAACAATAACAATAATATAAAAGATTTTTGTCCAAATAGTTAAAATGGTTAACGGGTCGACTCGTTTCTATATGGGTCAACCTGTTTTTATACGGGTCAACCCGACCTGCTTTTAATACAGGTCAACCCGAAACCAACGTGTTTTTTAAATGGGTAGTTTTAATCGATCCAAACCTGTTTTTTTCGTGTCTGGTTCGGGATGGTTAGCGGGTCATGTCAAGAATTGTCGCCCCTAGTGGTATGAGAGCTGGTACCAGATCTAATCATCAAGATGACTAACTGAATTAAATCATCGAGCTTTTAATTTTGATTGAATTTGAAGGTTGTTGGTGAAAATAACTCACTAACTTAATTAAAATAACTCATCGGATAATTGTTGGAATTCTCTGATTGCTTCCCTAGCTATAGTTGTTCATTAAGGAGTGTATTATTCTTCTAAGAAATGTTGCTGCAATTGCTTCCATGTATGAAGACTCGCATAGGGCAATGATATGAACCAATCTCTCGCCGCATCTTTCAATGAGAACTAAAACAATATTGTAACACCTCATAAAATCACGTCCAATGATGTGTTGACACGTGTACTAAACCCTAATAAAGTCAAACGTTGACTATTAGGGACCAATTTTGCGAATAATCAAAACAAACTTTGAATACAGAAAGACTGAAAGTGTCAACATGCTTAAACTAAGCCTTTGAATAACCTTACACGGTATTCGTATTCTCATATAAAGCCACTTGATGGATAATATGCGTAATTAATTGAAAGTTTACGCGGCGAAAGGTTAAAAGCGTCAACACGTTTAATTATACCTCTGAGTGACCTTTTTATGAACCCGGAACATTATAATGTAAAATCGTATTCTTGGGAATACATAGCATTGGCCATTTAGGGCTTTAATGCCAATAAACGATGATACGCACAAGTTTGTGCGTTATAAGGGTTAAAAGTGTCAACATGTTAATTCTTACCTCTAAGTGACCTTTTAACACACCCGAAGCATCGTAATGTTTGATAATACTCCCGGGAATGCCCAATATGGATAACATAGGGCTTTGACGCAATAAAATGTTAATGCGCGCAAGTTTATGTGTTAAAGGGGCCAAAAGCGTCAAACTTTAAAACTACACCTTCGAGCGACCATTTAAGCAAACTGGAATAAACTGGAGTGTCGTAATATCCCATCATACTCTTGGGAATGCTTATTATTGATCTTGAAAGGCTTTTATGCCAATTCGCGTTAAAACGCACAAGTTCGCAAATTAAAGGGTTAAAAGCGTCAATATGTCAAACTATACCTTTGACTGACCCTTTTAACGAATCGAGAAGTTTCAGATGCTTGGTTATACTCTTGGATGTGCCTAATATTGGAAATACAAGGCCTTGTGTACTAAAAACAGCGTTACATGAGAGTTCGGAAGTGAAGGGGCCAAATGTGACAACAGATGAAACTTTATGTGAGCTGACCTGGTCCTTACGGACCGTATACTGTAACACCCCGAAAACGGGTTTGGTAATTAAACCACGTTAATAATAATGAACGGGTAAAATAGCGTTAGTGGTAAAATTTACCTGGTGAATATTAGGACTTAGACAAACAATCCTAATATTAGTTATAAAATTTAATAAATGCTGGAGAAAACAATGTTATAAGAAGCCCGAGTTAACGGGACTTAAAATAAAACGGGTTATGACTTCCCGAACCCATTAAGTGAACTAGGAATGTTTAACCTAGTTAGTAAGTGGGGAATATTGTTAGAAATAAGTAGGTTATGCCCTACTTAATTAACTAACCAAACATGAGGGACCAAAATGGGATAACCTGAAAATGGTTTTAATTAAACTAAATAAAATAACACAACACACACAAGTGTGTGTGGTGCGTGTTCTGGTCGACCAAGAAAAGGCTCCCAGGAGCCAAAAACCCTAACTCAACAAGATCTAGCAAATTGAAGGTCAAATTTTAGCCCGAATCGGATGCATGAACACATTAATGATCACCTAGTCGAGGGGATCACAAGGTATGTTGAATTTTATGATTTAGTGATACTTTGAGATTATGATGAACAATCATAATCGAAATTCTGAAATCAATGTTGAATCTATGAGTGTTATTATGATGAAATCTTCGTTTAGAAACAAACCCTAGTTGAAAAACTTGATGAATTGGTGTCAACACTAGGGATTTGGTAATTACCCTATTATGTGCTAAGTGGGTTTATTTACAATATGATGAACACTCGGATTAGAATGTTAAATTGATGAATATTGATTGTTATGATACAAGTTCTTGATATAGTTCATGAACACTAGACATAGAGGTTAGATTTTGATGTAAATCTTGGTGAAAATAATTAGTTATGAACTAGTTAGTAAATATGTAAAATTATGCACATTAGGTGTTTGTTAAAATTCCTAAATGAGAACTAAGTGTTGATAATGTGCCTAATTGAGTCTTGTGAACTTGATAGTGCAATCATATGTGTTAATTGGTGATTTGACTTTTAAAAAGTCAAACCGACCATTAATAAGATCGAATGATAATTTTGATAGAAAATACGTAAGATGGAATAGTCATAATTAATGATGACTAATATAACCGTCTTACGAATTATGATTATAGTTTGACGCTTGACAAGCTAGGTAGAGGCTTGGAAAGGAAGCGGGTCGAACGAAACAAGTATGAAGGAAAAGCGTAATTCGGATGCAAGGTAAGTATATCTTACACTAGTCAAATATTTCAGAATATCCTTTTGTCATGTTACGAAAAAGATAATTATGACGTAAGCCATAGTAGGCCAAAAAGTGTTAAGAAATGGAATTATAAGTAAAGTGAGCGCACGGTGTAAATCGGAGCGAGTCATATATACGAGGTGATAGTAAACGTCACCTCGCTAATATAATCGGTCAATTTGGCCAAACGGGTCAAAAGGTGTAGACACCACCTTTTGACAATATCGACTAATGATTTTGTCGAGTTATATGCTTACAGGAATAGATATCCAATGGGTACTCGCATATTTCTTAGTTAACAATTTCAAAGCAAGGTAGTAAAATCGGATTAATAAGTTGATCCGAGCCAGGTATGTATAATAGATCAACTCATCATTTAGAACTTGAAGTTCTATGAGAGATAGGTAAAGTAAAAAGGGAAATTCGGTTAGCTTAAAAGGTAAACCGAATGATTTAAATTATAGACAGAGTGTTTTGAAAACAAGATTTGGTTAAAAATGAGATTTTGGGCGTACATGGCTTAAGCAAGCCCTTCGTCGTAAAAGAAGAGTTAAAATGGCCAAAACGCCCTTGTAGGTGAAATTAAGCAAGCAACCCTTAGAAGTCGCTTGAAAACGAGTTTTATAATCAAGTCAATACTTTGAATAAGTATGAAAAGCGATTTTAGGTTCGAAAGCGCTTAAATACCCTTAACGGGTCAAAATAAGCATACGAGCGAATACGGGTTTAAATGGTGTAATAAACCTATGATTAGAACCTAATATAGTAGGTAACATTAATATGAAAAAGTGTATCAGATATAGGAATCAAATAGATACGTTTGCTTGATAAAATGCATAAACGGGTTAAAATTTGGTAAAAAGGTAACGAGGCGAAGGCTTAGAAGTCTCAAAATTTATTAAGCCGAATGTCGGATTTTAACTCCATTTGATGGAGAATTAAATTACAAACACGTAGGAAGAAACGGTAGGTCAAACGGACAAGCGGATTGAAAGATACGGAAGTTTTCGTATTAAAAAAACGGCAAAATGGAAAAGTATGATACAGGGACCACCGTAACTTACGGTACCCACCGTAAGTTACGGTGGGGCTGAATTTGTTACAGTGATTACCACCTATGTTACGGTGGGAGAACTTTTATTCAAAGGCCACCGTAACTTACGGTGTCCACCGTAAGTTACAGTGGAGGCCAAATTCAAGCATATTGTTTTTGGGTCGAGTTATAAATGTTGGATTTACATAATTTCCTCGTTATATTAGATATTTAATTATCAAAACTGACTTTTAAGTTGGTTTTGATCACAGGTATATGTCGAGAGCCCGGATGAAGATAAAGCGTCGAGCAAGAACTGAAGACATGTTAAACAAAGCTTCCGCAACCTTGTTTTGTCGATATACTATAACGACGAATTAAATCGCATTATGTTATATCACTATAAATTGTAAAAAGTTTTTAACAAGCCCGTATTTTCAGTATAATCGTGATTGTAATTACATGATTATGAGTTTAAATTATACGATAAACGTTAAATAATAACTAGGGTGTTACATATACATGGACCCATACGGTCCGTATACCATTACCAGATACGAAAATATTGTGTGCAGCCCTTGTATGTTGCCATATCTCACATATTTCGAATCATGGGGCTTGTTGCTTGTTTTGGACACCTGTTAGACACTTGTAATCATCCCAAGGAGGCCTCTAACACTTGTTGATCATCCAAACATCCTCCAAACACTATATATAGAGGTGGGTTCTTGCTCAAAACTTGCACCATTCATTCTATCTTCCTCTCCTTCTCACATTGGGAGTTCCTGAGTTGTTAGGAGCATACCATTGAGCTTTCTTCAGTCCATAGGACCGCTCGTAAGTGTTCCTTTCGTGATTAGTTATTTTATTTGGCTTTTAAAGCTGAAAAGTCAAGCTATTACGATAAACGCTTTGACTTTTAGTTAGACCTTGTACGGTCAAAGCCATTGTTCGCAACGAACATGGTTACGTGATCGTATTTAGGTAGGTGTTAATCCCTCAAAAGGGCACCTCCAAAGAATCACGTTTGCGTGGTCAATTGACGAGTTAACATAATATTGTTTTAAAAAGTCAATGGGTCAATTTTCGAAATAATTGCGATATGAGTTTAGAAGTATTCTAAAATACGTTTTATCATTTAAACAACTTGGCAATAATTATTAGAACATGTGTAAACATGTTCGGCTCGTCAATTCCAGTTTTAGGGTCGGTTCGCAACCGAAAGTCGTGAAGTTTGACTTCTACATCGACTTTCGATTATGAACCGAATTAGATTAGTTTACTACTGATTTTAGGTTCCGTTAGGAATATATTATTATGTAGCATAACCCTATAAGGTTATCTTTCATAATCGTATTAGAAATCTGAATGTTATGCAAGTGCGGTTAATATGCCGTACTTTGACTATTATGCCCCTTTAAGCAGAAATAAAGTTTTAGACACCAATAAGCATTCAATAACTTAGGTACTGATATGTTAAGATGGATAACATATATCGATGTTACGAACCTGATCATAAATTGAGTTTACATATAAATATCGTAAATTGTGCTTTAAATTGACTAAAATGCCCTTTAGGCGCATAGATCGGTTTTAAGCATAATTTTTCATAACAAACTCATTGCTTACTGATGTAATATCATAATTAGGATAATATGGGATGTCCATTCAGTTTACAAACTGAGTTTTTGCATGCGTTCTTGAATTATGTCCTTAAATGACCATAATGCCCTTTTTGCACCTAAAATTATTTACTGATATGTTATATTAATTAACATATTTTGGTCATACAAATCTGATCATAACATCAGTTTTCCTAAAAGATCGCAAATATTGTCTTTTAGCGACTTTAACGCCGTTTCGACGCGTATTATGGTGTTAAAACCATAACTACCAATCAAGAGTTGTTACCTACTGATTTTATAAATCATTTTAAATATTTTTACAGTAGGTATATGTTAAAAACTCAGATTCTCAAATTAGCCTTCAAAACTATGTGTGAATTTACCAAAATGCCCCTACGGAGCATAGATTGGTTTTAAACTATAAAACACACATATGTTTGATATCATACGGATATTATATCATAGATAAAGTATTTTTACGGAATTTTTATGGTCGTAACATCAGATTATACATACGTTTCTTTTATACATCGTAAAATGACCAAAACGCCCTTATGAGGCATAGTTTGATTTTAAAACCTTAACCGGCATACAAGTTGATATCCTACTGATATTATAACTTGTTTAAAGTATATTGGCATATGGAACCTGTTCATGACTTACCCGGTTACTCGTTATCGTTTATACGCGTACAGTTAGGCTTATATAACTAGTTTACGTAAGTTTACCGAAACGAGTTAAACCTTATCATTTTTTAACATCAAAATCCAGAATGTATTTAGTTTACCCATAATATACAAGTCTTCATACTTGTTGGGTCTAAATTACGTTTTATTCCGGTCATTGCTTAATCTAGCGTATCGTACCGTTTTTAATACTTCCAGCTAGCCGGTTTAAGTCTATGACTTAAAGAAAATCCGTTAGCATTCTAATTGGTTATTTATACCATCATTCCAGACTAGAGCCTTCCGGTAAATTGTAACTACGCTTACTTAATTGAATACGGTTGAGTTATTATAAATCTTGCAATTTAAGACTGGAGCTAGCTCAGGTAAATACTCTTAACCTATTTTCCCTTATACGGGCTTGGGATACGGTAAAATATTTACCGCATGGTCGGGTATGGGATTCGAAGACCAATGTGCTGGGAAATTCAAATAACCCGTTTTAATTTGTATTGCTTGATTGAAACATTGGGGGTTAATGCGACCGTGTCCTGGATATCCTTAACTCATTAATTGCAAATGGCCACGAACTAAGCACGGGGTATAGGCATACACCCGATAGATGCAATATGGTTTATTAATTAATTTTATACCCAATGTGGGTTTCCCAATAAGGGAATAAGTGGTGTGTTGGTTAATCATGAACCGACATAGTACCGGGCCCCGTATGTAGAGCAAGTTATGTAAAACTGATAACATGAGATGTAGTTTATCCCAAGTATAAAAGATTTTCATGCCCTGTGCACCTAAACAAATTTTCATAAACATTTTCAAATGTGTCGGTTGATTGTATTTACCAGTGAAAACTGATGTATTTTCAAAAGTCTAAGTGACAGGTACAAAAACGTAAATAGGCTGGAAGCTACTCAGGATTGTTAGACGAGGAACTTGCAACTCCTTCGCATAAGTCATTAGTCTGATAAACTCCTTTTGTTTTAATGATCCGCCTGTGGATTATTCAAGCTTGTCTGTACTAATTACTTTGATATTTTTAGACATATCTTTTGTAATAATATTTTTATATTCCAAGACTTCCGTTGTGCTATTCTGTGTATGTTTGACTATGACAATATCAATCTTACGTCACGATACTCCCCACCGGGCCCACCGGGCTGAGCTGTAGATATAGGGGTGTGATAGGTTGGCATCAGAGCCAATATTTGAGTGAATTAAACACTTGCCTTTAGTGTTTAACCTCAAATGACACAATAGCATATTCCTTAGACCTTCTTAGTCTAGACTTAACATAGGAATGCTCTCATCCCTATTTAGTAAACATTGTTTTCGATTTTATGTGTTTTGAATATGTCGTCAGGCAAAGTAGCCGTTGATTGAGATTTTTCCCGACCGAAGCCAAGAAATGCCAAGCTTCAAACAACGGCTAGGGAAAGCATGCGACAAGTTTGGAAGGAGACCTTTATGGACCTATTCTCCAAAACCAAACCTATTGAAACTTTTAAACCAGACTTCAGAGTCCATACCAGGAGATCCCTGAGGCTCTCGTATTGAAGATGATACCAGTAAATGCCAATGATCACTATTTCTTATCTCCAAGTGTTGGAATTCCAGACTTGGACTACAACAGTCAAAACCAAATCCGTGATCCATATAATTTCTTTAGCCATTGAATCCTTGGATTCTATTTCTGCAATGGATTCTGATTTGAAATGTTTACTTTATTCACTAAGGTCTTCGTGTTGCTACCGCGTACGATATATAAAGAAGAGAAACAATCGGAATAAAGCAAGGAAGACATTAGAGAACTCTTCTTCTATTATATTTCATTTTCCTTTAAGTCCCTGTATGGGCATTTGATTATTATAGTCCTTTGTGGGCGTATCATTTCATCATAGTCCTTGAAGACTTACCTTTTTTGATAAAGACTCCATATATACGCCTGTCTATCGTAGTCCCTTCGAGGAAATTATATATCAAAATAGTCCCCTCGTGGACATTATATTACAACATAGTCCCTCCGTGGATGTTATATTACAATATAGTCTCTTCCTGGACGTTATATTCCCATATAGTCCTTTCGTGAGCATTACCTTTCAAAAGTCCTTTCATGGACCTCATACTCCCTTATAGTCCTTTTATGGACATGTTATTTCATTAAAATCTTATTGGTCGACATGTTACTTTATTAAAGTCCCCTGACGAATATAATAATTCATCATAATCCTTTTGAGGACATATCGTTTCACTATAATCCCAATGTTAACATAACTTATAGTCCCTAAATGGACTTATATTTTCCTTTTCGTTCCTGCGTGGACTAGTATTACTTTAAAGACCCTATAAGGGCCTATCTCTTCTGTATTGTCCCTGTGTGGACATTTGTTTATCATAATCCTTAATGGACATATTTTTCGACTTGAGTGCCTGAGAGGACATCTGTTCAGCAAGCTCCCATTTGTGGACATAACATTTTAATACAGTCTTTTCATGGACGCGATATTTCATTAAAATTCCTTTATGGATAAGCTATTTCGAAATAGTCCCTTCATGGACACAAGATTTGATTATAGTTCCTTGGTGGACATGTTACTTTATTATAGACCCTCATAGATATGGCATTTTATTAGTCCATTTGTGGGCAAATTGTTTCAATATAATCCCTATATGAACTTATAATATCTGATAGTCCTTATACGGACTTATAATTTCCTTTTAAGTCCGCTGTGGACAAATATGATACTAAAAGTCCTGATTAAGGCACTGTTGTAAATATCCTAATGAATATGGGAAGCTTTGAAAATTTTATATAGGTATTCATTTCGTCCTTTATCAAACAATAGTATCAATTTCATTCGAACTTTATCGATCTGCTAAATAATTTCAAAAGATCTTCTTAATGGTATAACCTAGCCGATATGTCAATACAGACATGCTATGATGGTAAAACCCTCTTAAGACAATTAATACTTGTTAACATCTAAGAACATGTTAACACTCCTGGCAGTGTGACTTGAGAAACCACACCAGCCGTTAAGGTATTTGGACTATGTCCAAGCCTTAAAGCCTATATGATCGAATTAGATCTTGGCAAGTATCATCAATGTGAAGATCATAATATAAACATCCACTAGTGATGAAGTGCCTACGGGCTAAACTTGTTGTCCTATAAGACAACGATAGTTGTGGCCTACGACCTCCTGTCTAAAAAATGTTGGGCTATGTCCAAGCCTTATAATCTATAAGATCGATAAGATCATGGCTAATATACTCAGTTACGATAAATATATATATGTATATATGTATATGTGTAAACATCCATTAGTGATGTCCATTGATTTGCCTATGAGCCAAAAGTGAATCGTCTTTCAAAACGATGACAATTGTAGTCTATAACTCCCTGTTCAAAGGTGAAGAACTATATTCAAGCCTTAAAGCCCCTGATCTAAGAAGATTGCGGTTTATAAACTAATGTCCTTTGCGACAAGGCTTTTATGCCATATGATTACTTATGCCCTTCATGACTAGGCTTCATAACATATCGTTTTACGTCCCTGTGACGGACCGCCGTGATATATATATATATATATATATATATATATATATATATATATATATATATATATATATATATATATATTAAAGTCCTTTAAGGCTAGCCTTCGAGCTACTCATAATCGTCTATATGACAAGGACAATTGTGACATTGTGATCCCCTGTCAAAAAGGCACTGGACTCGGTCCAACCCTTAAATGCCATTAATGGTCCCTTTTGTGACCTAGGCCAAATATAAATGATATAATTTCAAGTAACATACTATAAGGAAGTTAAAACCTAATAGCCGATATGCTTTAATGATACCATAGTTTGATAATCATCAAATACGATGATTCACTATTATTTTGTAACTAAGCAATTGTTATTATCGGTGTTTAGTACCAAAGCTTCAAAATGGTGGATTCTGATGAAGCATACAGCAGTACTGCAAATAGAAACAATGATGCAAATGTAAATGTTAATGGCACTGATCTTCAGGCCATGATTGACGCAGTGGTTAATAAAGATGTGGGTAAAGTTCTTGAGAAAAATAAGGAGTCAAGTGCTACTCGCTCAAAGTCCCATACAAAACCAAATACATCAGCTCGCAAGGATAGCTCCGTTCACTCTTCAAATGCGAAGAGAGAACCTCAGAAGTTATGCTCCATGATAAGCCCCGTTCAACTAAAGATGGTTGCACATACAAATACTTCGTCTCATGCAAACCCAAGGATTTCAATGGGGAAAAGGGGCGATTGATGCCATGAAATGGCTCGATGAAATGGAAACTGTTGTGGACATCAGTAGTTGTGCTGATAAGGATGTAGTAGAATTCGTTTCACAATCTTTCAAAGGCGAGGCCCTCGCATGGTGGAAGGCCATGGTACAGTCCACGGGGAAAATTCCCCTATACAATATGGGATGGTCCAAGTTTGTGGATCTTATCAGAGAAACTTACTGCCCTCAACACGAAGTGGAAAAAGTGGAGACATATTTTCTGACTCTCACAATGAAAAACCTAGATTGTCAACAATATGTTATCGACTTCAACTCCATGTCTAGATTGGTACCCTATTTAATTACCCCTGAACCTAAATGCATTTCGCGTTACATCAGTGGTCTAGCACCGGAAGTAAAAGCGAATGTTAAGGCTTCAAAGCCAACCACATTCAGATCAACTGTGGATCTATCCTTACCCCTTACTCTAGATATAGTGAGACAAAAATCGGTCAAAACTGAGACTAATGAGAAAAGACAGAGGGAGGAGGATAACTCCCAGAATTCTAAGAAGAAGGGAAAATCCGAGTTCGAAAGGAACCAAAAAGATTCCAACAAAAAGCCTACATGCAAAACCTGCAAAAGAAGACAATGGGGACAGTGTCGATCAAACCAAAAGCCAAAGCAATGTGGCATCTGTAAAAGAACTGGACACCAGTCCCACGAATGTAGGGACATAAAGAATGCAGTCTGTTTCAGCTGTGACGATAAGGGCCACATCAGTACTAATTGCCCTAAAGTTGCCAAAGAAGGTACAGCTAAGCCTAGAGAGGCTAAGAAAGGAAACGCCTAAACTACCGGATGAATGCCAGAGACAGTACATATCAATAATAAGCATCAGGTACATTCCTTATCATTTACCAACGATAATTTCTGCTGAGTGTCTTGTTTTGATTCAGGGAATAATAAGCCTTTGGTAAACCATAAGCTTAGCAAACTTTTGACTATACTCATAAGAATTCCAGATATTAAATATAATGTGACAACCGTCACTTTTCCGTACATTCCGTACACTCAATAAACAGTAATATGTGCTTTAATGATGGTACATGATCTAATTTACAAGACAAATAAATTCCTGATCACTATACAAGCAAATTCATGCACGTTATATACTACAAGAATTACCTTATGATAGCGTTGCATCAGAAATACTAGTAAACTCACCGGTAAGACACAGTATGTCAACAGAACTGCAAAAAGCAGTCAGACATTAGAATTGGAGCCTAGGTGTAGGTCCAATGACAAGAATGCATTAAAACCCAAGAGTACATACAAGGGTTAACGTATAGACGCTCCGAAAGCTGAAATACGCACTAAAAAGCACCCGAAACGCACTTTAAGTGCAGAATTTTATAAAATTCAGCTCAAATCAGCTTTTAAACATATAAATATCATGCAGAATTTACGTTTCATTATCCAGAATACTTCCCCAAGTGTCAGGAATCGAAAGGGTACAAGAAGGGTACTTAAAAGACACTAAACGGTGCAATTTAGCACTTTAACGAACCGGTATTTAACCGAACAACCGGACATTACCCGGAACACCAAAATAATGCTAGAAGCATTGTTTTTATTTTTCTAAGCTAGTTAGGGTCCCCGAACACCTTAACACCCACTAAAATATATTGTAACTATCATGACTAACTATATGTTTGGAAATGAACTATCATCCAACTACATGGTTAATATTTACATATAGACCCCGTCCCCCATGATTAAAATCGGCCCACATGTGCAAATAGGGAGATTTTATTGATTTGTTTAATAGGATATGTCATATACTAATTAAACACAAGACCCTTTGGTCCATCACATGTTGGGAGTTATAAGAACAATCCACTAGTTCATAATTCTTCATTCTTCATCAACCTCCAACACCCTCTTCTCATCTCCATGGCTACGGCCCATACACCCCTCTTCCACCCTTCACTTTTCAACTCCTTTCCATGCAATCTATGGTGATTCTAAGGTGTCTCGGGCCTAATTAGGAAGGTTGTAAGCAATGGATCTTGAAGGACCTCTCTCATCTTCTTTTAACCACCACTTTTCTACACTTGAACTCTCCTAGCCTTGTGCTAGTGGTAAGAACTTAGATCCTTGCATTTCTCATCTTGTTTAAGTGGTTAAAGAACGATACATGATGTTAATCTTGAATAACACTAAGAATCACAAGAAAAGAACCTTAACATAAGCTTTAAATATGAAGATATCATGTTGTTTTAGTGTTGCAATCCTTGTTGATTATTGTTTGTTTGTAGAAATGATGTTGAACATCATGTAATCTTGCTAGATCATGATTAGAAACATAATCTAGCAAGATGAGAGGATGAACTTGTTAAAGGTTATGAATCATCCTCACAAAAAGTCATGAACTTAAATAAATATAATGTTTCTTGTAAAATGATGAACTAGTAAGTTTAAAGTCTTGTAAATCTAAATACTTCAAGTATGATTTACCAAGAAACCAAGTTAAAAATACAAGTTTCACTAAATCTTGGTTCTTACATAAATAAAGATCATTTTTAGTGGTTAACAAAGTAAAGAAACACATGTGTAACAAGAAAAATACATGAAGAAGTATTTTTAGAAAATATGAACACAAGTTGTAAAGAACTAAATTTTACAAGAAGGTGATTTATAAACAAATAACCATGTTTTTAAGGGTAACAAGACTTACTAAATACACTAGTAAGTTATTACACATCTTTATAAATTATCAAGTTCATGAAATAGAGAAATTGATGTATATTGTTGATGATTGTTGTTGAAATTGATGGATGATGATTTAAAAGAAAATAAACACATGTTTTGAAAACATGGGAAACCTCCATTTTTAGGGGAAACTCTGCCAAAATTTTATAAAATTTTGACACTTAGAAAAATATAAGTTTTTGAGAAACTTATTCCCTAAAAATGTATCTAAAAACATTTACCGAGGTTTCCCCAACTTTTGTGTTAAGAAATGAGGATTTCTTCAAGAATAAAAATGGGTATTAAGTATGTATATTTGTGAGAAAAGTATATATAATTTATCACCAATTTTTATGCTAAGTGTATGTAGTATGTATTATACTTGATAGTGTATTAGGACTTGAAGATACACTAAATACTCCTAATGAGTGAAGATACAAAAATACACATACAACATACAAGATACATAATTCGGGTGCAAAATACAAGAAACTTATATTTATTTTTGAGAAAATAATATAAGTAAGACACATAGTTAAAAATATAAATTATTTTTTTACACAAGAACACTTATACAAAAGATAGTGACTTGTACTTGTGCGATACAAGTCTAGTGACTAACATTAATAAAAACACGTTTAGGTCACGACGCTAGATAAGCAAATCCGGTGAAGTTTACGACGCAGGAACGCAAAGTTGTGAGTTCATGCTCCCCCTTTTCTTTAACTGTTTTTGGTTTTATAACTCTCGGGGGTGAAATACATGTTACAAATATTATAATATTTACAAATGGTATGATAACAAGAAGCACTCTTGGTGAGAACGAGTACCAAGTATGATGCGATTTGAGAATACAAAAATACAAGAAGCACTCTTGGTGAGAACGAGTACCAAGTATGATGCGTTTTAAGAAATGCCTAGGAAATACTAGATCATGTGAGCACAGACGTAATACTAAAAATGCCATAAAGTCTTGGTGTAAACTAGTACCAAGCCATTAAAAACATTCATTAATTAGGGACGAGGGTTAGATCTAACGGGTACGGCCGAACCCCACTCATGGTCAAAACTAGTACCTAGCAGTGCTTCGGAGTCCCATTCAAGGTTAATCGACACAGTCGAGGTTAATCGACACCGTCGAGGGAAATCGACACAGTCGAGGGTAATCGACACAGTAAAGGAGCCAACACTAATGCTCCCTATGTCCTCACATTCCTTAAAGGAGCCAACACTAATGCTCCCTATGTCCTCACATGCCTTAAAGGAACCAACACTAATGCTCCATATGTCCTCGCATGCCTTAATGTCTTTGTACAAACAATCATTTAGTACGTGGTGTACACAAGAAAACTTGATTTACACAAGAATACTTTATTTATTCAAGATTCATACCTTGTTTTCATACAAGGTATGCAAAACGTATGAACTCGCTCAACTTTGTGTTGATGTTTTCCAAAATTACATGTATTTCAGGTGACAGGATGGATCTTGGGTGCAAGTGTTGTAACTAGAAGTAAACTCCAAGTTTAGATGTCATCCACTTTTGTTGATTTGTAACCTAGACGGAGGTTGTGTTTTCAAACTTAAAAAAAGTGTTGTAATGCTTAAATTTTATGAATGGATGAACATCGTTTTGATTATGTAGTTGTTTATTACGATTGAATGCAATGATATTAAACCAGTCACACATCATACGCTTCCGCAAAAGCCAGGGTGTGACAGTTTGGTATCAGAGCTTCGATTGTAGTGAACTAGGATTCCTTCTCGAGTCTAGACCACAATCACTAGAGTTCCCTCACAAAAATTTTTTTACACAAAGGTTTTCATTCCATTCACGTAAGCGCCAAGATCCACGAGTCAAACACTTTTCAAAGAAGAGACAAGGCAAGGACATTGGTAGGGAATACCCTCAAGGTAAGGTGCCAATTAAGGCATAGTCTACACAAGTTAGACATGCCAAAGATAAAATACACTCTTGGTGACCACTAGTACCAAGTAGTGTTTTTGTCGTAAATCGACAACTAGAAAAATGACCCCCCCCCCCAAAACGAGAGTTATACGTGATATAATGCATCAAATTGCTTGTTTTTGCTAAGTAGCATATTTGCTATTGATATACATATATACGAATAAGTGTACGGAATGATTATTGACGTGAATAAGATATTTTCGACTCCGACTCCTATTACTGTACGTAACTCGCACGATGAAGCTATCGACCTCGCGTTCATTGCAAGGCTCATGACTGGAGCGATTATCAAACAAGATTCTGAGCTTGCTTCCGTAGGAAATGGCTGCTCTTCTCTCTCGATCGTGAAGGTGCATGATTACGGTGATGATGACGAGGCAGAGGCGGCAACCTTGAACGAATTCTTTATCAACGGGACAAGATCCCTGCGACTTATGTGAAGCAAGATTGACGACATACTTGACCAGAAAAGGAAGATGAAGTATTCATCTTGAAGGTACCCCTCCAACTACTAGGAATTCTCTCTATTCCTATTCCATCTAATCATCGTGCATATGTGCGTGTAACGATAACGAGTGTTAGCGCGTGGACCATCGCAATGATCCTTCCCATGATAGAGGTATAAGGACAATAGTGTCCCCTCCTTGATTTATCATCTGCTTGGACGAGAGAAAGTTGGGGTAACTGTGCAAGACAATTTATTATTACGGGGGCCCACGTAATAACGACTTGTAGTGCACAGAAATCCCGGTGGACTCTGCGAGCCAAGCTAACGATGACTGCACAAAAATAAACTCTAGGTGTTCACACCTTCAAATGGTAGAACAATACCTAGATCAGTGCTTTAGCACTTTATAAAGTAGGAAACCTGTCTTGCCTACTTCGTGACTACCCATGTACGAGACGTTTGAGAAAAGACATTTAAGCAAGTGAAGATGGGTAACATTCAAAAAGATTCAGCGATGTTACACTCTCTATCACTCCTACATGAAAAACCCCATCACTGGGAAAATATACACATCAATAAAGCTAATATAGCAAGAAATAACTGAAACCTAAATAACCGAGGCGATGTAACCTCGAATTCATTTTATTACAAACAATAAGCCAAGTTAGCAAGCCTATGAGAAGGCTCAGTGATTGTTTCCTCGCTCATACATTGGTTATATATACATGTGAAATTGGGTGATTACGTGATGGCTTATGGAGTCATGTACCTCATAGACAATTATGGAATATTGTCTAACCTACTTCATACCTTTTGACAGAAGAGAATGCCACCCAGACAAGACACAAACACCAGTACATTACCAAGAACAGAAGCTGAGCTTCAAGAACAAATCTCACAAGCAATTGCACGACATGAAGCCCTCCGCTCTGAACACAGCGGTGGCACTACCGGAAATAACCCTCTAACTGGCTGCACCTATAAACAATTCCTGGACTGCAAGCCATTAAACTTTGACGGCACAGGAGGTGCTGTTGCATTTTTTCGTTGGACAGAAAAGACTGACTCCGTTCTAAGGATGAGTAACTGTTCATCCCAGCAGCAAGTTACCAATATCTCAGGGTTATTCTTAGATGGCGCACTCTCCTGGTGGAACCTTCAGGTTCAGACCCTTGGTGCAGATGCTGCTTATGCACTGAGCTGGGACGAGCTCAAGGAAATGATGGAAAAGAAATACTGTTCTAGGGCTGAAATCCAGAAGCTTGAGGTGGAATTCTGGAATTTGAAAATGGACGGACCGAAGATTCCTGAATACGTCCAGCGATTTCACGACTTCTCTAGAGTAGTCCCCTACTTAGTCAAGCCAGAATTCAAGAGAATTGAACGATTCATTTGGGGACTTGCACCTCAGATCAGGAGCTTGGTTACTACCTCAAGGCCTCCAACTATCGCAGAGGCTATCGATTTAAGCGTTGCGCTTACTGAAGAAGCTCTACATGCAGGAAAATTTTTGGAATCTGAGGATAACAAGAAAGAGACTCATGTGGAGTCATCAGGCAATAAGAAAAGGAAGTCTTCGAACCTAAAAGTGGGCACACAAGCTAGCTATGGAAGCTCTAAAGCAAACAAAAGAAAGAAAGTGAAACCGCCGCATGGCAAAGCAACTGATGGAGCCGCTAATAAGGCCGGTGGTAAAGTTTACACGGGGACTAAGCCGAGGTGCAGAGAATGCACTTTTCACCATGAAGGTCGATGTCTGAGGCCTAAGTGCGGGAAGTGTGGAAAAGGAGGGCACAACCAGGACTCTTGTTGGGCGAAGGACCCAGATGGAAGAACTAAGAGAATACCAGGTTGCTACAGATGTGGTGAAGCAGGGCACTTTAGGAAAGATTGCCCTGGAAAGAAACAAGCAAGGAAGGGTTTTCACGATCGAAACTCGTGAAGCATGCCAGGATCCAGATGCGGTTAAGGGTACGTTCCTTATTAACCAACCTAATGCATCTATTTTTTATTAATACTAGCATCAAGTTTAACCTTGCATGCTTAGAACTTAAGAAACTGCTTGGCCTAGTAAAATAGAAGTCCCGTATTCCTTAGAAATGGGCGTATTGAAAGCTAGTTTAAGCAATTAAGGATTGTATTTTGAGACTCAGAAGGCCGTAACCTTCTGTTACCGTTAACTTGAGAAGTCATAATACGATAGTCAGCATGGATTGGATATCCAAGGATAGAGCCGGAGAACATCCCCGTGATGGAAGAAGTTCCAGAAGCCTTTTCTGAAGACTTGCCAGGAACGCTCCTCCGCAACAACAAGGGAGGTTTAAGATGAACCTCGTGCCAGGAGAGGCACCAGCGCCGAATGACGCCTTACCGACTCGCCTTGTCCGCGAAGCTTGAGCTTCCGGTATAACTACAAGAGCTACTAGACAGAAGGAATCAAAGACGTGACATCCTTAGTTAAGGACATGAGAAGGAAATTGACAATTTCCGTTTTGCATAAATTCCAGAGAATTGAGAATCAGAATCCTTAGCCAAGGACTGATAACATGAACAGACAAATCGTCAGGTTATAGTTGCCACTCAAAGACCAACTTGAAGGCAAGATGTCCTCACTGTGAATACAAAAAGGAAATATCCCTAAAACGACCTTTAGGACTCGCTTCGAGCATTACGAGTTCCTTGTCGTACCATTTGGCTTAACACATGCATCGACAATATTCATGAACCTCATGAATCGAACGTGTAAGCCATACCTGGATAAATCATGATTACACTTATTGACTACATTCTTATATGGCCAACGACCAAGGAAGGTCATGAGCAACAACTGCAATTTTCCTTGCAACTTTTAGAGAAAAGAATAATTATGTGCTGTGATGAAGAAAAGCGGATTTCGAATTCGCAAAACGAGAACTTTAAGATATATAGGGGATAAAAACGAGATTCATGTCAACCCTGCAACCAAGATCTAAGGAGCTAGAATGGCAATTATATGATGCTACTCGACAAAGTCTCGATTGTACGTCGATGCAACGAGACCACAACATTGCATACATGACACATTGATTAAGGAATCATAAGAAGAAACCTTGAGCTAGATACAGTAATTGCGCGCCGCAAACTTGACGTCATTACCTGAAGGAAAACGCTGCTCGATCTTTACTGATCACAAGGGTTGCAGCACACCGTTGATCGTAAAAAACCAGAATAGTAAACTAAGCTACTGAACGATGCAGACTGTATGAACACGATGCGTGCTTGTGTGATAAACGTTGATAAAAAGATTGGAACACTCACTTACCTTTAGTAGAGTCTTCCTACAACAGTATTTATCACACCGCCGCTTAAACCGCTTCGTGTGAAGCTTTAGATGGAACATAGTAAATCGATCCCCGTCGTGTTGATCAGAGACCGGGAATAAACAATCTACTGACCCGCGTTGGTTCAGGAAAACTAGAGGCAAGATCGTTCAGATACGTGATCAAATCGAGACAGCCCGCGGAATACAGAAAGATTACGTCGGTGAGCGGCAGGAATCGTAAGAATTTGAGACAAGAAGCATGACAAAAATGAAAGCCTCGCCTAGAGAAGGCGTAGTGTGATTTGGAAAACGAAAAGGTTGAATCCCAGGTGTAAGGATCAGAACCATTGCGCACAAGATGAAACTTCCAGAAAAAGATCAGTAGTGATCGCGACGCATTCCATGTGTCTAGAGGAGTCTGACTCAAGGAACAGTCGTAGTTCCCACAAATAAGATTCACGTCAATGACAAATGACAAAATTACTATAAAACCTGTTAAGGTTACGGACCAAGGGTCCACAATACTATAAAACCTATTAAGGTTATGGACCAAGAGTCCACAAGATACAGAAAAGACAAAATTGATCTGCTTGAGTACGATAGAATTCACAACATGACCCAGAGAATTCATGGGAACATGAAGACAAATCATGAATCTAAGTAACCATATTTTTTTCACAACTCCCCTGCGACCCATGGCATCGCTTGAATTTCGGGACGAAATTCTTTTAACGGGGGGAGACTGTGACAACCATCACTTTTCCGTACATTTCGTACACTCAATAAACAGTAATATGTGCTTTAATGACGGTACATGATCTAGTTTACAAGACAAATAAATTCCTGATCACTATACAAGCAAATTCATGCACGTTATATACTACAAGAATTACCTTATGATAGCGTTGCGTCAGAAATACTAGTAAACTCACCGGTAAGACACAGTATGTCAACAGAACTGCAGAAAGCAGTCAGACATTAGAATTGGAGCCTAGGTGTAGGTCCAATGACAAGAATGCATTAAAACCCAAGAGTACATACAAGGGTTAACGTATAGACGCTCCGAAAGCTAAAATACGCACTAAAAAGCACCCGAAACGCACTTTAAGTGCAAAATTTTATTAAATTCAGCTCAAATCAGCTTGTAAACATATAAATATCATGCAGAATTTACGTTTCATTATCCAGAATACTTCCCCAAGTTTCGGGAATCGAAAGGGTACAAGAACGGTACTTAAAAGACACTAAACGGTGCAATTTAGCACTTTAACGAACCGGTATTTAACCGAACAACCGGACATTACCCGGAGCACCAAAATAATGCTAGAAGCATTGTTTTTATTTTTCTAAGCTAGTTAGGGTCCCCGAACACCTAACACCCACTAAAATATATTGTAACTATCATGACTAACTATATGTTTGGAAATGAACTATCATCCAACTACATGGTTAATATTTACATATAGACCCCCTCCCCCCCATGATTAAAATCGGCTTACATGTGCAAATAGGGAGATTTTATTGATTTGTTTAATAGGATATGTCATGTACTAATTAAACACAAGACCCTTTGGTCCATCACATGTTGGGAGTTATAAGAACAATCCACTAGTTCATAATTCTTCATTCTTCATCAACCTCCAACACCCTCTTCTCCTCTCCATGGCTACGGCCGAAACTCCCCTCTTCCACCCTTCACTTTTCAACTCCTTTCCATGCAATCTATGTAGGTCCCCTATTCGTATGGATCTTTCACAGAATTGTCTTTCCAATCAAGAGTGCGGAATCCTCTTGATCAGAATATCACAGAAACAAGTAGAAGAACAGAAACAGCAAGACACTTTCAAACCCGGATCTTTATTGATTATCTATCAAAGTGATTACAATCAATCAAGATCCCTAACCAAACCAAATTCATCCAAGCACAAGCTCTCACGAATTCTATCTTTCACAAATACTGTTTTTGCTAATTAACTGATTTACTGATTAACCTAAACCCTAAAGCCTAACCTTGTTTATATAACACAAGGTTTGCTACTTGGGCCAAGGCTTCCAACATGGACTGCGAATTGGACAGGCCCAATTCGCCCCCACACACCCAATTCGTTGGGTTTAGTTAGCCCAAACATTACAACTAACTATTACAAAGCTAAACACGCTAACTGTTTATCGTTTATCTAATTACAAGATATCCAAAGACCAAATCTAAGCTGTTGTCACAAACATGCACCAACAAACTCCCCCTTGACAATAGCTTCATAAAATAACTTTGTCTTCAGTCGTCTTGCAATCCTCATGTATTCTTGCACTGTCTTTGGTCTTTGGATAGCTTCAGCTTCAACAGCTCTGTCAGCAACAGACTCCCCCTAAGCTGATGCATCCAATCACCAAATCTTCAAAAACTTTAGCGTTTGAGTAAACTCCAGTTCAGCATTTGAATAGCAATCTTCAAACTCTTCAACTTTGTCTGCATTATAGAAAGGAGGTTCTACCATGCATCCAATCAAACTCTCATCTTCACAGCAACTCATCAACTTCTCAGCAACATACCGCTTCAATCTGTTTACTATAAAACAAACATCTCGAGAAACCATAAGAATTTTTCAACATAAGTTAAACAAATTATTATTATTCAAGAGATTTTATCACAGATTAAGCATTTCCAATTTTTCAACACGCAAAACTTTTTAATCACACACCCTATAACCCACATGATTTAAAATTTTGAACTCACTTTCCAACACCGTCTCCCCCTATCACTAACAATTCCTCCAAGAATAACAGTTTTCCGTACGTTAAGAATTTTAAACAGAAAAAGACACTATTTTTGGATTTTTATATTTTCTGAAAGCAAGTAAATACAAAAGCAATAAACACTCTATTTTTGTGAGAATCACTGGTAAGAAGATCATATCAGCACAATCAAACTGTTTTCACACTATTAGATAATTCTTTATTGGCCAATTGGATTTTAACACCTTTAACTTTGAAGAGTTGGCCGATAACACCCGCAACTAACACTTTGATCTGTGACACCCCAAACTTTTAATTTCGTTTGTCATTTCACCACTCAGTTAAAAAATCAGTAACTGAGTTAGTCTTCCATCCTAGGTGGCATCCTACGTGTCTTGTTTTTTATGAGGTGTCGTTATGATGTGGAAATATATAAAAATCATCCCCATTTGAAACCTAATCCTAAGTATGTATATGTATACAGGCAATAAATCATCCCCATTTGAAATCAAGATAAGGATGTTTTTTTATTAAGATACGGATGATTACTTAAATTCACATTTGAAACCTAATCCTAATTTCTTCTTCTCCCTCGACGGCGATACCACATAAACCACCATACCACCACCGATTCCCTGCAATTCCACCATTAACCACCATTATCTCACCAGCGACCATCAATCCCCATCTCCATTTCACCTTCATCATCACCACTGTTCGTCTCCGATTATACTCATTACCACCATCATCTTCACCACCAGTTAAACCCCCACTCACCACTGTTCACCACTACAAGTCTACGCCCCGAGCTCCGTTCACCGAACAACCACCCTCATCAACAATATCAAAGTTTTGGTTGATAAATTGGGGGCTGATATGGAGTGGATGTTGCAGAGTGCTGATTTTGTGATCAAGGAAGAGGATATTGAAGGGGTGGGGGTGGTGGTGGATAAGATGAAGACGACGGTGAGTATGTTTGCGATTTAATGAGATCTGTTTGCATCTCCGATTTTGCCTTCAAGTATGCTGCTATTGTTCCAGATCTGTTTGATTTAATGAGATCTGTTTGCATCTCCATTTGCATTTGTTTCTTTGCATCTCTTGCCATCTGTTTGTTTGCATCTTCAAAGAGATCTGTTTGTTTGTTTGCATCTTCAAGATATCTGTTTGTTCTAAAGACTTAAAGAGGAAGATGAAGAACAGAGGAAGATGATGATGATGATGATGATTTGATTTTGTGTGATAAATCGCCGGTGATAAAATTCATTTAAAGATGATGTTTGATTTTATATATTGAATTAGGGGATGATTTATTGCCTGTATACATATACAGATTTCACACATATTTTTATATATTTCCACATCATAACGACACCTCATCAAAAACAAGACACGTAGGATGCCACCTAGGATGGAAGACTAACTCAGTTACTGATTTTTTAACTGAGTGGTGAAATGACAAACGAAATTAAAAGTTTGGGGTGTCACAGATCAAAGTGTTAGTTGCGGGTGTTATCGGCCAACTCTTCAAAGTTAAAGGTGTTAAAATCCAATTGGCCTTCTTTATTTAATTTTTCATGAAAAGCAGTCCAAGACGATTACCAGTATGTTTGTCTTCTTAAACAAAATGCATGAACATTTCAAGTACCATTACCATATGATACGTTAAGGTAATTTTATTACTGATATACTAGTGTGTCCCACTTCAGGATATACCCCCACGATCAAGGTATGCACAAAGATTCATCGTAGTAGGTGAGTATACTGATGTCATCCTTTAAGATATCCTGACAATGTCTAGGTCTGCATATAATATGTTTTATCATGTTTTGATTGCTTAACAATGAACACCCAAATAAATACTAATCAAATCCTGGAAATATAAACAACACACTCTATCATGCAAGTATCTTCCCTACCACATATTTCACAAGTCCAATCCAGATTTCTGAAATCTTAACTGGGAATAGGTTGAGAAGAGAACAGAATAGATCTTTAGGAGAGATGGTATAATATACAGATCAACTGAGTTTTCTCAGTTTGATATAGGTTTATTGGGTTTCATTTGGGCACTAGAGGGCCTCTTTCGGGTGTATTAGATCTATAGCGCGACAACGTACAGCTAGGTCAGCATGTATCTGGATGCAGCAGAAGCTGTCGTTGCCTAGCACCTCCAGGTCAGCATATATCTGGATACAGCAGAGGAGGTACACGACTTTTTTCAGAGAAGATTTCAGAATCAGATCAAAATTGTGTGTATCGGGACAACATACAGACATTCAAATAGAAATGTGCTAATTCCAAGTGACTTTCTTTCCTGGGGTCATGTACAATTTTAGTTCTGAACAGAAGAACAGCCAAGATATCCCCAGATGAAATAACAGTATAAAGACCCAAAACTTCAGATTTTGGCAATCTATCAACGCAAGATTTAAGGTCATTAAACCATACACCACTGATGTGTTCCCCACTCATACACAGTTGTATTTAGGTTTATATCACATTGGTAAGTTGATTATTTCTTGCTTTTTGCCTACTGGTACATCATATAATGAAGCTGCTATCACACTTAAGCATTTTAATTTCAATTTCAGTGTGACAGTCTAACTTGCTGATGTACTATCATTTCTTCTTTTCACACAGTGATAACTCATTTTTAATTTTCTATTTTTTTATGTTTTTGATTTTTTAAGAAAAGCAGTAAACTATTTACAAAAATTCTTATGAAAAACCAGTTATTCAGGATTCCTCATCCCGTTGAGTTCGACTAAGTGTTCAAAGCGAGCCCTGTCAAAAGCTTTAGTATAAAGATCTGCCAGGTTATCTTCTGTGTCGACTCGATGTAATTCAATTAGTCGTTTTTCAGCACAATCCCGTATAAAATGATGACGTATGTCAATATGTTTTGTGCGACTGTGTTTCACGGGATTATTAGTTATTGAAATTGTGGCATTATTGTCTATCATAATAGGAGTACGAGTGAAATCCAAACCGTAATCGCGCATCTGCTGTTGTATCCAGAGAACCTGAGAGCAGCAGCTACCCGCAGCAATATATTCAGCTTCACACGTAGATGTAGACACACAGGATTGCTTCTTGCATTGCCAAGACACGATCCTGCCTCCTAAGAACTGACAACCACCTGTTGTAGACTTCCTGTTCGACTTGCATCCTCCAAAGTCTGAGTCAGTGTAAGCGACAAAATTCAAATCACTATCAGCTGGATACCACAACCCAAGTTTAGGTTTCCCCTTCAAGTAACGAAGAATACGCTTCACTGCTTTCATGTGTGACTCTTTTGGATTAGCCTGATATCTAGCACACAAGCATACTGCAAACATAATGTCAGGTCTTGAAGCAGTCAAGTACATCAGAGAACCAATCATCGCCCTATATTGAGTTGGATCAACGTCTTCAGTACGTTCATGATCTGGGCCAAGATTGTGATTTTCACAAATGGGTGTGTTGAAAGTAGAGCAATCATTCATTTTGAACCGACTCAAAATGTCATACACATACTTCGTTTGATAAATAAACATCCCATCCTCCTTCTGTTCAACTTGTAATCCCAGAAAGTAAGACAGCTCACCCATAGCACTCATTTCGAACTTGCTCTTCATCACCTGCTCAAACTCTTTACACATACTCTCATCTGATGATCCAAAGATGATGTCATCCACGTACACCTGTACTAGCAAAAAATCTTCCTTCTTCCTCTTTATGAACAGTGTACTGTCAGTCTGACCTCTTTCAAAACCATTCTTAATCAGATGTGTAGACAGTGTCTCGTACCACGCCCTGGGAGCTTGATGTAACCCATACAAAGCCTTATCAAGTTTGTACACTCGATCCGGATAATCTGGATCAACGAACCCATCTGGTTGTGAGACATACACCACTTCTTGGACTTTACCGTAAAGAAACGCACTCTTCACGTCTAGTTGGTAAACTTTGAAGCCCTTGAATGTTGCGAAAGCTAGAAACAAACGAATTGCCTCCAACCTTGCCACTGGTGCAAACACTTCATTGTAATCAATCCCTTCCTGCTGATTGAAACCTTTTACCACCAATCGAGCCTTGTTTCGCGTCACTATCCCTCTGTCATCCTTCTTGCACTTAAACACCCACTTAGTGCCTATCTCTCTTTCACCTTTAGGAAGGTCAACCAACTCCCAAACCTTCAACTTAGCAAACTGAGCCAATTCCTCTTGCATAGCTTCAACCCATGAATTATCTTTAAGAGCCATATGAATGTTCTTCGGCTCCTCTTGGGAAATAAAGCAACTATACAAGCACACGTTCACTATCCCAGTCTTCTCAATAGACACAAATAAACCAGAATTCGCTGCTATGCTTCTTCTCGTTTGAACACCTGCAGTAGGATCTCCAAGTATCATGTCAACTGGATGATCTCTATTTGCTCGTGTAGAAGCAACAATATCAACTTCAAGATTATCACCCAGGTTTGATCCAACTTCCCCTTGAATGTTCTGATCCGCAAATGGATTAAAGAAATCTTCCCCCTCAATGGGTTCAGAGTCACTATCACTTGAATCAGGATCAGCAGCACCTTTGGAAGTTTCCGCAGCATCTGTCATATCAACATTCGATCTAGGCATGAACTCGCCTTCATCGTCTCCACCAATCATTGTTTGAATCAACTGAGAATCATCTGCATTTGGAAACTCAGGAATATTAAATGACTTAAAAGTGCTTTCATATTCATATAATATAGCAGGACCACTCGTTGATTGTTGAGGTTTGTATGAAGTAATTTCAACATTAAAGACAACCTCAATTTTACCAGTTTTTAGATTAAAAACCCTTTTATTCGGTGCGCCAGGTACGTAACCTAGAAAGTAGCCTTCGTCAGCCACCTCACCGAATTTTTGTTTATCTTTATTACGCACAATGGTGCAGGGTAATCCAAATGGTTCAAAGCCTTCTAAGTTTGGTTTATTGTTAAACATTAATTCATGACATGTTTTGTTAAAACGTTTAACAGTCAAAACTTTGTTTAGGACGTAGCAAGCTGTATTCACAGCTTCTCCCCAGAAAAGAACTGGTAGCTTTGAATCTGAAAGCATCGTCCTAGCGGCTTCAATCAACGTCCTGTTTTTCCTCTCAGCAACTCCATTTTGTTGAGGTGTATAAGGAGCAGAATATTGATGTTCAATTCCTTTTCGAAGACAGTAGAGATCCATAACTCGATTCTTGAACTCTGTGCCATTATCACTCCTTATCCTCTTGATCTTTGCATCATGGACGTTTTCCAATTTCGTAAAAAGATCTATCAGCATCTCCGCCGTCTCATCTTTTGTACCTGAAAAGAAAACCCATGAATATCGTGAATAATCATCAGTGACAACTAAACAATAGTACTTTCCACCTATGCTCCTCACGTTCACTGGACCGAATAAATCCATGTGAAGTAAGTCATAAGGGGCATCTATGGAATTTACTGTTTTAGACTTATGAGGTTTCTTGTGTTGTTTTCCCTTTTGACATGGAAGACATTTATCTTCCACGTGAAACCTCTGCATTGGAACCCCTTTCACTAGCTCATTTTTAACAAGGTAATTCATTTTTTCGATAGTGAATATGGGCCATGCGTCTGTGCCACAACATCGATTCAGCTTCAGATGCTTTTGATAGTAAACACGCCACCGCAGCAGTTGGATCCTTAGCACCCATGTCCATGACATAAGTATCATTTCTCCTTGGCGCTCGCATCACTATCCAATCGTCCGGAATCTTCAAACCTGGTTTCAACACTAATGCTTCATTCTTGGTAAAATGGACCGAGTGACCCTTGTCGCAGACTTGAGACACGCTCATCAGATTGTGTTTAAGCTGCTCCACATAGTTCACTTTGTCCAGTGTGATCTTCCCATTGCTCATCTTTCCTCGTCCTGTAATTCTACCACCTTTAGCACCCGCAAAATTCACCTTTCCACCATCATAATCTTCAAATTCAGTCAACAATCTCGCATCCCCCGTCATGTGCCTGGAGCAGCCACTATCAACATACCACAAGTTGATAATCCTCCTTAGCAGCTCCTGCACACACCAACCAAGAAATTAGTTAGATTGGGGGACCCAAGCCTTAATGGTCTTGGGTCGTCCAAATTCACCAACTACTGGAACATCCATCCAATATCCATTACTCCTAACTAGAGTCTTGGATCTCAGACCTGTTGATGCAATTTGATTTTGATTTCCACTAGGTCTTTGGTCCTGAGGGTTCCTATACGTATTTGGACTATTTGACCTTTGGAAATTTTGATTTGGGTATCTTGAATTTTGATTCCAATAAGCATTATTGTTGTAATTTTTAAAGCCATTGTTATAAAAAGTTCGACCACCATTATTTTGGTATCGATTTTGATATTGACCTTGACTACTGAAATTATTAGCATTATAATTGTTCATTCTTGGTGAACTGCTTCTAGGTCTCTCAAATCTGCCTGGTGGAGATCTAGGCTGAAATCTTGGTTGATTTCTTTGAAAACGAGGAACTTGTGGAGTTCCTTTTTCAGCCTTATCTACACCAACAGCAACATTTTCTGGTTGCTTAGGAGCAGATTGCTTTGGAGAATTTGCAACTTTCTCCTGTTTATCACCACTATTCTCTGGTGACTTCTCTCTCTTCTCCTCACTCACTTGTGCTTCACCTTTTTTGATAGGACAGCAGCTAGCTACATGTCCCTTGGTGTGACATTTGAAGCACGATTTCTTTTTCGAAGACTTCTTTTCTGAAGCCTTAGAACTAGATTCGGGTTTTTCTTCTGATGATGCCTTAGAAGGATTTGGTTCAGTTTGCTTAATTTCAGAATTTTCTATGTTCTTGTTTTTAGCAAACTCTATATTAGATTCATTTTCAATAACAGCTGTTTCGTTTTTCATGTCACTTCCTTGAACAAAATTAACCTTTTTAACAAAAGTTGGATTGTTATTTTTAGGATGTGATGTATTCTTTTTCAAAACAGGTTTGCTGTTATTATCCTTCTTAGCATCAGCATTCTCAAACACATTTCGTTGACGTGACGTGGAACTACTTGGCAATGTTGACCCAAAGTCCATGAGCTCATCTTCATTAGGCAAGAAAGAATAGTCATGACTAACAGGAGGTGGAACTTCATTGAAACCATGAAATCCCACACTGGTTTTGTCATTACTTTTCTTCAAGCCACCCATCATGTGTTTCATAACAAAAGTAGAGTCCCTGAATTGACCTAATTTCTTTTCAAGTTCAACAATTCTTAGTTGTGCATCTGACAACTCTTTGCATTTATCAGAAATCTCTTTTGTTTTCTCAGCCATCATGTCATGAGCTAAGTTTATGACTTGAAGTTTTTCATTTAGTTTACAGGTTACAGCTTCAATTTTAGTTTCATAACCTTTTATTTTCTTCAAGTATGACGATTCGTTTCTTTTAGCAAAAAAATTTGCTTCTTTTATGGTAGACATCTCGCCCACCAGACTTTGGTTTTGTGTGGACAACCTATCAACTTCACCCTGTAATTCACGACATTTTAAACACACAGAATTAGACTTTACCTCTCCTGTTTGTTTGTCAAGGTTGGCCATTAGAGCCGCAAGATGAGCTTCCATTCTTTTATACTTAGCATCCTTTTCTTCAGCTTCCCGTTCCTGGTTAGACTTTTGCGTTTCCTTTTCAGCAACTGTTGTCTGATCAACCTTCTTTTCTTCAGCTTTATTCTCTATCTTCACCTCTGCCTCAGCATCACTTTTCTTCTCAACTTTAACATCATCTACTGTAGCTTCACCATCATCAATTTGCGTTATCTCTGCCATGAACGCCTGAGTGACATTGTCATCATTCTCCAAGTGAACACTCCAGTCATATGAACCTTCTCTAGCAGTAGAGATCAGCGCTCTCGAGTTAGAGTTGTTTGAAGCATTTCTATTGTTTGAACTCTGACTCGAAGTATCCTGTTTTTGTTTTTGACATTCCCTGGCGAAATGCCCATAACTTTGACAGTTGAAGCATCTCACTTTGGTCTTATCAAAACCAACAGTCTTTCCTATAAACTTTCTTCCAGTTCGGTTCATAAACCTCTTCACTCTTCTAGTAATCATGGCCATTTGCCACTGCAAATCCATATCTTCAAGATCATCAGGGTCAATCTGATCGTAATCTTCATCTAAAGTGGCAGGATCATATATCTTCCCCTGAATGTAGTTTTCATATGAAGCAACAAATGAAACAAGTAGAGCAAGATGTTCTTCAGCAGAATTCACACTCATTGGCATCGACTTAACACCACTACTCTGCTTAGAACCAGATGTTCTCTTAGCTCCTGTTGATCCACCTGAAGCAGCTACAAAACACACATCACCATCATCATTTACTGTGACCTGCTCATTTTCATGCGAGAGAAAAGTAGTGGCTGAGTCGCTAGAAGCATCATGAGATGAAGAAGATGTAAGCCCATTGTAGATCCCTGGATCTTGAACCTGATCATATCCAGTGTCCTTCTTCTTCATGTTGAGCTCATAAGCTCTTAGCTTTCCAACCACTTCTTCTAGCTCCTTTGTGTCATAATCTGCTTCTCCTTTTATCATGAGAGTGTAGATATCCCATTTAGCAGGTAGAGCATCCAGCAGCTTGTCATTTTTCTCTATGTCAGTATAGCAATCTATGTCATAATTGTCCAATTCTGACATCAAATGATAGTATCGAGTGATGACGTCCTCAAGAGACTCGTTTTTCATGTACTTAAACACTACAAACTGCTTCTTCAGTAAATCAACTTTGTTCTTCTTGACATCAGGATTTCCTTCATATCTCTTCTCTAGCGCATCCCACATTTCCTTTGAAGTAGTGTACTTCTTAAAGGTATGCTTGATGCCATCAGGTAAAGACATTTTAATGGCTGCCAAGGCTCTCTTTTCAGCCTCATACATTTTCTTCTGTTCAGCATCCATATCAACATAAGCAGTTACACGTTGTCTTCCCTCAAAGTCATGAGTTGGGTTCGCATACCCATCGTCTATACATATCCACATACGAGTGTCCTGGTACTCAATAAAGGATTGAAACCGATCCTTCCATGTCAAGTAGTTCTCCACCTTCATCATCTTAGGTGGTTTGTTCGTTGTGCCTACCTCATGTTCCATTCTTAAGAGTTCGTTCAATTTAGACATGTTCGACATTTTAACGTAATCAGACTGTTAAAACCGTACAAAATTTTTCCGAAGACAGTGGTTACCAAATTACACCTTTAGAATCGTCTCGAAAAGACAATTCCAACGATATATAATGTCAAAAACCGTATTCGGGATTTTCCAGAGTTTTTTTTTACCCTAAAAATCCAAGGAATTTAACGGTCCAAACGGTTCTGTCTAACGAGCTACGGATCAATTTCTATTTGCAAAACACTGAAATTTTATCGACGCTTGCCAACGGAAATTCCACCACTTTTATTAATTTCACTGCCTTAATTTTGCTAGTCAATTTCGCTAGTCAATTTCGCTGATCAAGTTGCTGGTTATTTTCGCAGGTTAAATTCGCTATTACGATGACCTGTAAGTCGCTGAAGACCGTAATATTTTCGCTGTGGAAAATTTCGCGGTTACCAAAGTCGCCTTTGGATTTAACTTCGCCGATAACTATGCTGGTTAAATTCGTAGATCAGTCAAATTCGCCAGTACAGTCAATTTCGCCACCCAGTAAATTTGGAAACTTAATCTTTTCGAAAATTCTGATTATTTTCTAGATTCTCCTAACAACTTCTGCAGAATCGAAGCAGCAAAAACAACACCCTTTTCACCCAAATTCGATGAACTTGATGAAGAAACCAAGAACAATCTTCGAATTTCAGCCAAACCTGCAAATCAGCAAACCTGCAAACCTGCAAATCAGCAAACAAACAAACCACAAGATCAAAACAGCCAAAGAATTCGAAAATTTTTATCAAACCAACAGAAAAATTCGAAAATTTTAAAACCCTAATTTTCAAAAATTTCGAAAATTTCTTCCTGTTTCTGCCAAGCACAATTCTGAACCGAGCCTTCAAGAGCCTAATGCTCTGATACCAATTGTAGGTCCCCTATTCGTATGGATCTTTCACAGAATTGTCTTTCCAATCAAGAGTGCGGAATCCTCTTGATCAGAATATCACAGAAACAAGTAGAAGAACAGAAACAGCAAGACACTTTCAAACCCGGATCTTTATTGATTATCTATCAAAGTGATTACAATCAATCAAGATCCATAACCAAACCAAATTCGTCCAAGCACAAGCTCTCACGAATTCTATCTCTCACAAATACTGTTTTTGCTAATTAACTGATTTACTGATTAACCTAAACCCTAAAGCCTAACCTTGTTTATATAACACAAGGTTTGCTACTTGGGCCAAGGCTTCCAACATGGACTGCGAATTGGACAGGCCCAATTCGCCCCCACACACCCAATTCGTTGGGTTTAGTTAGCCCAAACATTACAACTAACTTTTACAAAGCTAAACCCGCTAACTGTTTATCGTTTATCTAATTACAAGATATCCAAAGACCAAATCTAAGCTGTTGTCACAAACATGCACCAACAATCTATGGTGATTCTAAGGTGTCTCGGGCCTAATTAGGAAGGTTGCAAGCAACGGATCTTGAAGGATCTCTCTCATCTTCTTTTAACCACCACTTTTCTACACTTGAACTCTCCTAGCCTTGTGCTAGTGGTAAGAACTTAGATCCTTGCATTTCTCATCTTGTTTAAGTGGTTAAAGAACGATACATGATGTTAATCTTGAATAACACTAAGAATCACAAGAAAAGAACCTTAACATAAGCTTTAAATATGAAGATATCATGTTGTTTTAGTGTTGTAAACCTTGTTGATTATTGTTTGTTTGTAGAAATGATGTTGAACATCATGTAATCTTGCTAGATCATGATTAGAAACATAATCTAGCAAGATGAGAGGATGAACTTATTAAAGGTTATGAATCATCCCATAAAAAGTCATGAACTTAAATAAATATGATGTTTCATGTAAAATGATGAACTAGTAAGTTTAAAGTCTTGTAAATCTAAATACTTCAAGTATGATTGACCAAGAAACCAAGTTAAAAATACAAGTTTCACTAAATCTTGGTTCTTACATAAATAAAGATCATTTTTAGTGGTTAACAAAGTAAAGAAACACATGTGTAACAAGAAAAATACATGAAGAAGTATTTTTAGAAAATATGAACACAAGTTGTAAAGAACTAAATTTTACAAGAAGGTGATTTATAAACAAATAACCATGTTTTTAAGGGTAACAAGACTTGCTAAATACACTAGTAAGTTACTACACATTTTTATAAATTATCAAGTTCATGAAATAGAGAAATTGATGTATATTGTTGATGATTGTTGTTGAAATTGATGGATGATGATTTAAAAGAAAATAAACACATGTTTTGAAAACATGGGAAACCTCCATTTTTAGGGGAAACTCTGCCAAAATTTTATAAAATTTTGACACTTAGAAAAATATAAGTTTTTGAGAAACTTATTCCCTAAAAATGTATCTAAAAACATTTACCGAGGTTTCCCCAACTTTTGTGTTAAGAAATGAGGATTTCTTCAAGAAAAAAAATGGGTATTAAGTATGTATATTTGTGAGAAAAGTATATATATTTTATCACCAATTTTTGTGCTAAGTGTATGTAGTATGTATTATACTTGATAGTGTATTAGGACTTGAAGATACACTAAATACTCCTAAGGAGTGAAGATACAAAAATACACATACAACATACAAGATACATAATTCGGGTGCAAAATACAAGTGTTAGGGGTCATTTTCTTAACATATGTATCCTGACCAATATCCTGCCTTTGTTTGTTTATTTGTAATCAGGATGCTGGAAGAGGATATTGCTGACATCTTGGGCGATATCCTGAAGCTTATTGAATTAACCACGTGCAGGTTAAGGGCAGAGGCTTGCTAACGGTCACAAGGACTTCTTCTCCTCAAGACTCGGACGAATTTGTTGAGAAAGAGACGTTGAGCCCGAAAGACCAGGTCTGCAACGTTCCAAGAAGGAATATTCGGTGAATCCCGCGAGTTTAGGGTAGTTAGTTATTTTATCTTTACTATAAATAGATGAGGTCGGATCAGCTTAGAACACACATCAATTCACACTTACACTCTCGAACACAATCACTCTCTAGCTGATAGCAAACACTACACTTGTATTTCATTTCCGTTGTAACACTTAGTCGATCCGTACCACATCCTGCACTGTATCCTGATTTTTGAAGCAATTGAAGAACAAGGCAGCTGCGATTGTCAGCTCCCGAGGTTTTATGCCGGCGATCTAGATTGATCAAGGGCTTTCCTCGTATATCTCGTGTCACTTCCTTTACTTTTTGCTCATTGTTTGCTCATTGTTTGATCGTTGATACAGCTCAATATCCCGAGCCGTATCCTGAAACTGTTTTTGCAAGTAATTTAATTAACACATTTTTGACACTTACTTCTAGCACACTACCTCACTTAACTAATTTGATCACTTAATTACTTCGGTAATTTTTGACCAAAACAATTTGGCGCCCACCGTGGGGCAAGTGGTGCTCTTTTTACTAAAACTTTTTGTCAAATCGCTAATCGGTTTTCTATTTTCAAAACTTTTTGCTACATTATCTATAATGGCCTCAAGATCAAACATGAGTTCCTCTACTGTGTCTGCTATGACTTCTGCTACTACCGGTTCGGTGCTTCCACCACCTCCTCCAAGGATGCCTGCCTCTACACAATCTCAAGATGTTATCCCGACTCGGAGTGTCCAGGGATCTGCTCCCGTTTTAGCTTCTAATGATGAAATTTTAACCTTATTTGGAAGTGTGCAGGAACAAATGAGGCAGCAACAGGAAACGAACCAAATGCTTTTGAGGGAGATACAACTCCTGAAGGCTGGCTCGAGCAGATCTGCGGAGGACAATGTCACTCCGTTACACCCCAGAGCGTTGAACTTTAGCTCAGCTGTTTATACCGAGGATAATAGGGGGAATATCGTGCCCAGTCTTCCTCAGAATCATACTCCTGAAATACCCTCCTCGATTAGGATCTCAACCATGAGGAACTCAGGATATGCTTCAGGATATGGGCAAAATCCTCCAACTGGTAACGTGTCTAATAATAATAATACTCATACTACTAACAGTGGTGGATCTTTGCAGGATACAGGTGTAACGTCAGCACTTACCAGGGAACTTCAGAAGTTGAAAGACATGATATCTAGTGTACCTGGGGTGGTCCAGCCGATCCCGGAAGTATCTCAAGATAGCCACAAGATATCTCGTTTTGCATACCCTATATGTGATGCTGAGATCCCAAAGAGATTCCAAACTCCCAACATGAAGCTTTATGATGGGACTACGGATCCTGAGGAACATATTGCTCAGTATAGGGAAAGAATGGAGATTAACCCTATTCCTCCGGAGCTCAAGGAAGCGTGCTTGTGCAAGGGATTTGGTTCTACTCTAACAGGATCAGCCTTAAAATGGCTGTTGAACGTTCCTCCTCACTCAATCACTTCATTTGCTCATTTGGTTAATTTATTTAACAGTCAATTTTCTTGTAGTCGAAGTTTTGAGAAACTAACCAGTGATCTTTACAGGATAACTCAAGGGCCTCAAGAATCCTTGAGGGATTATGTGAACAAATTTAGTCGAGAATCCTTGGATATCCCACATCTTGATGTTGCAACAGCTGTGCAAGCTTTTAAGATGGGATTACAAAAGGATTCTCAGTTTTATCAGGATCTTGTAATGAATCCCTACAGGAATCTCGATGAAGCTCGTAACAGGGCCTTGAGATATATCCGTCTGGAAGATGACAAGAAGATGCAAGAAAGGATGAACTCGTCCAACACTTATGAATCGACTAATAGGAAGTCAGAATCCTCATTTAAGTCATATCGGCCTAAGCCATATGGTAGAAATGAAAACAAGAGAGTGAATGCTGTCGAAGATGAGGATCCTGAAGAGTATCCTGAGTTGTCTGAATATTGCTTTTCTGTTAATATTCCTGAATTAATGTATGCTATGCAGGGCCTATGAGACAAGGCTAGATGGCCTCGAAAGAATCAACAAAAGGCTGACTGGAAAGATAAGTCGAAATGGTGTGCTTTCCACGAAGATTTCGGACATATGACTGAGGATTGCATTGCTTTAAGGAAAGAAATAAGCTATCTTCTAAGCAAGGGATATCTGAAAGATCTCTTAGGAAAGAAGAAGAATAAGGGTCAGGATACTGACAAGGATCCTGAACGAGCAGCGTCACCTCCCTCGGATGCCAAGATAATCAACTTCATTTCGGGAGGATCCGACATTTGTGGGACCTCGTATTCGGCAGCAAAGAGACATGCAAAGGAAGCTAAGGCCAAAAGGGGAGACAGACCTGTCTGGATGACTACCCTCACGACTGACAAAGTGATCACTTTTGATGCAGATGATAGGGATACTGTCCAGGATCCTCACCATGATGCTCTGGTAATAACGTTATATGTGGCTAACCATTTTGTACGCAGGATATTGGTTGATAATGGCAGCTCCGTCAACATAATCCAACTAGAAACTCTGAAGAGAATGAATGTATCTCCAATGGATATCACTTCAAAGTCCACCGTGCTTGTTGGATTCAGTGGAGAGGCTAGAAACACAGTGGGAGAGATAAAGTTGCCAGTATACGTTGAAGGAGTCAATTCGATACAACGTTTCTGTGTGATGGATTCTCTATCCTGCTATAACATCATATTGGGAAGACCATGGATTCACGATATGAAGGCCGTGCCATCAACGTATCACCAATGCATCAAGATACCTACCCCTTGGGGAGTGGTCAAAGTTGATAGTGATCAGCAGGAGGCGAAAGAGTGCTACTCCTCCTCGATGAAATCCTCAGCCAAAACTAGCGCAGCATAGCAATTAAAGTCACGGGCCCAGGATATCGTGGAGGATCCGGAGCAGGATGTGAAGAAGGTTATCCTGGACCAGGATAACCCCGATATTTCGGTGCTCGTAGGGACCAATATCCCTCAGGATATTGAGGAACAATTAATTAACTTTTTGAAATGCAGGATGTCTACGTTTGCATGGAAGCATGAGGATATGACAGGCATATCCAAAGATATTATCACTCACAAGCTTGGAATTGATAAATCATTCAAGCCTGTGCAACAAAAAAGAAGGAAGTTTGCTCCTGAGCGGAACACAATTATCCAGGAGGAAGTTGAAAGATTATTAAAGTCAAGAATGATCAGAGAGGTTAAGTTCCCAAGGTGGCTAGCAAACGTGGTTGTAGTACAGAAGAAGAATGGGAAATGGAGAGTTTGTGTAGACTACACAGACTTGAACAAAGCTTGTCCTAAAGACCCATTTCCTCTTCCCCATATTGATGCAATGGTAGATGCCACTGCTGGGCATGAAATGCTGACCTTCATGGACGCATCCTCAGGATTTCAACATATACAAATGGAGCCTTCTGACCAGGAGGATACCGCCTTCATGACGCCAACAGGTATTTATTGTTATACAGCTATGCCTTTTGGTTTGAAAAATGCAGGTGCAACATACCAAAGATTGGTAAACATGATGTTTAAAGACAAACTGGGGGACACCATGGAGGTGTACATTGACGATATGGTGGTAAAATCAAAGAAAGCTAAGGATCACCTCCAGGATATTAAAGGAGCATTTGATATCCTGGATCAATACAACATGAAGCTGAATCCTGCTAAATGCCATTTCGGAGTGGGGGCAGGAAAGTTTCTTGGGTATATGGTGACGAAAAGGGGGATAGAGGCAAGCCCGGAGCAGATTAAAGCTATCCTGGATATAAAATCACCCTCGAATATGAAGGATGTACAAAGATTAACAGGCCGAGTAGCAGCTCTAAACAGATTTATCTCAAGATCCTCGGAGAAATGCAAAGACTTCTATGATATCCTAAAGAAGAACAAAAGATTCGAATGGGGGGAAAAGCATGAAGCAGCCCTACAGGATTTGAAACGGTATCTCTCAACCGCACCTCTATTGATGAAGCCGGAAAATGGTGAACCACTATCCCTGTACCTTGCTGTATCAGGAAATGTTGTAAGTGCCATTCTTATAAAAGACCATGAAGGTCAGCAGTATCCTGTTTATTATGTTAGTAAAAGTTTGTTAGATGCTGAAACTAGGTATTCTCATTTAGAAAAATTGATACTAGCATTAATTATGGCATCAACGAAACTTAGGCATTATTTCGAGACACATAGGATTCATGTTAAAACAAACTATCCTATTAAAAATGTGCTTAGGAAACCAGAGATGTCAGGCAGGATGGCCAAGTGGTCAGTAAAGTTGAGTGCTTATGATTTAGTATATGAACCTAGGAATGCCATAAAGTCTCAGGCTTTAGCTGACTTTGTGGCTGACTTTAGTAGTGACATTCAGGATGAGGTAGATCTAGAAGTTCAACAGCTAGGAGAATCCTCAGGATCCTGGACATTATATACTGATGGTGCATCTAATGTAAGAGGAGTAGGATTAGGAATACTACTAAAATCGCCACAGGGGGACATATTACCCCAGGCTATTAGGTGTGAATTTCCTGCTACTAATAATGAAGCAGAGTATGAGGCTTTAATTGCAGGATTAGAGTTGGCTAAGAGCATGTGTATCAAAAATTTGCAAGTATATGTTGACTCTCTGTTAATTACTAACCATTTTAATGGATCATATGCAGTTAAGGGAGAGAAATTAATCGAATATCTCGATATTCTCAAAAAATTAGCAGGATATTTCGATGTTTTTATACTTGAACAGGTACCAAGGGAAGATAATGCTGAAGCAGATGCCTTAGCAAATCTGGGATCGTCGGTCAGGATACCTGAAGGGACACAAATACCAATAGTACATGTCTTATATCCTGCAACGAATCCTCGAGATAAAGAAGTAGCTGGTATTCAGGATCCTGGGGCAGAATATCTTGAAGAGGATCCTAAAACCTGGACGGCTCCAATCATGAAATATCTCAAAGAAGGACACATTCCTGGAGATGAAAATCCTAAGGCATTTAGGATGAAGGTATCACGATTCACTATTATAGATAATATTTTATACAAGAAATCTCTTGCAGGACCGTATTTGAGATGCTTGGAGGATCTTGAAGCCAAAGAAGTCCTTCAGGATATACATGAAGGGGATTGTGGTAACCATGCTGGGGGCAGATCGTTATTCTCAAAAATATTAAGAACGGGATATTATTGGCCAACAATGAGAAAAGATGCCGCAGAATATGCTCGAAGATGTGACTCATGTCAAAGACATAGTAACATACTGCATCAACCGGCTGAACCATTATATCCTATTGTTTCCCCTTGGCCATTTATGAAGTGGGGTATGGATATAGTGGGAAAGCTACCAAAAGCTCCGGGAGGAAAAGTCTTTATGCTAGCAATGACGGATTATTTCTCTAAGTGGGTTGAAGCTGAAGCATTTGTTCAAGTTAGAGACCAAGAAGTAGTATCCTTCATGAAGAGGAATATCCTGACCAGATTTGGAGTACCAGCTGAGATAATCTGTGACAATGGTTCTCAGTTCATAAGTAAGAGGACTACAGACTTTTGCAAGAATTGGGGAATCAAAATGATCACATCTACTCCGGTACATCCTCAAGCAAATGGACAGGCAGAATCCTCTAACAAGATAATTGTCAACAACTTAAAGAAAAGGCTTGGAGCCAAAAAAGGAAGATGGGCAGAAGAATTACCCTTTGTTTTATGGGCTGATAGGACAACGGTAAAGAATGCAACAGGTCAAACCCCATTTTCGTTGGTATTTGGAGCAGAAGCAGTGATTCCAACGGAGATGACAATACCTACTGCAAGATCTATCTTAAGTGATCCTGAGAAGAATCCTGAAGCCTTGAGTCAGGATTTAGACACTATAGATGAAAAGAGAGATGCGGCAAGGCTAAGGATGGCAGCATATCAACAGAGAATATCCAGGGCATATAATAAGAATATTAGAACCAGAAGATTTAAGGTTGGAGATTGGGTATTAAGAAAGGCTTTCCAAAATACTACTAATCCTGCCGATGGCAAGTTAGCTCCAAAATGGGAAGGACCATACGAAGTTGAATCAGAAGCAGGGAAAGGAGCATATAGACTCAAGAATATGGAGGGAGATATGCTACCGAGATCTTGGAATGCTATACACCTTAAGCTCTATTTCAAGTGAGTCTAGAATTTAATTTCTAACTCAAGATGGTATGAATTCTTACTTCTTTTTAATATGTTTTGATATTATTAATTCTTTTGAACCCAATACTGACTTAAGCATCGGAGGGGTGTTAGCCAAGCTAACACCCACCTTAGTTTACATTTGTTTTGCAAGATATGTTCCAGGATGTAGCTCCAGAATATGCACTCGGGATAACTCAGAAGATTAGAGGATTGGCCCCCTCTCTCACGTTTAAGGGATACTGATCCCTTCACAGGTTTAAAGGTATTCACCTTTCTTCCGAATTGGGTTTAAACACCCCGCCTGGAGCGCAAGTTATTCAGGGATAGTTCAAGGTGGCGGGACCAGTCCATGTAAAAGTGGCTGACAATTTCGTTACCATTGGCTATATCCTGAATTCTAACGGTATATGAGGATTGATCACCCTCTCTCACGAAAGGGTATTTTCATACTCTCTAAGGTTTAAAGGTTTTCACCTTTCTAAGTCTTGGAGTTTATACACTCCCGCCTGTAGCGCATGAAAAATTGGGATTTTCCCCAGGTTACAAAGGATTTATCTCCAGTACATCCTTGGGTTCTACCCTTGAGACGTAAAATATTGCTTATGCAATGCAAACTGACATTAAATAGATTTCTAAGATACTTGAAGACATTGTACACAGGGGACATCCCTGAAAAGATGGTGCTATAAAACTAATGAAGTTTGCGACTAATGCATTAAGTACCTTGCACTGGGGACATCTTCATTGGAAGAGTTGCAAAGGGATTGGAGTTCGGTAATAGGTTTATATCCTATGTCTGGTATGATTTTTCCTTTGTGAGCCTCATTTAAATTTTTAGTAACATCATGTTAAGTATCTTGACATATATCCTCAAAGTCCTTTTAAGGATATTTGATTAGGATGTTCAAAACTAGTATTGGCTTGGAACTTTGGTCATCATCAAAACCTGGTTTGAAGAGATAAACTATTTCTTACTTTCTAAAGAAATTTTTATAAAGTTAAAAGAGCGTCTGAAAGATCTATTTAATAAAAGGCTTCTGCAGTATGTTTCTAAGCATACTGGTCAGAATATTTTGTAAAATAACAGTATGAAATTTTTACAAAGCTAAGACTTACACTAAATAATGCAAAGTAACAGAAAAATAAGTCAAAAGATAGTTATATTATTAACAAGTCAAAAGTTGTGCTTTTGGTAAGGCCCATCCGCCAAAAGCACAATTAGTTGTTACCATAATTTTGTAACGGTTGCAGGATCTGTCTCAAAACAGGACCCGTTCACCTACAACCGTTACTATGTTCAAAACAAATTATACTAATTGATGACCAAGGGCTTCATCCTAAAATCTAGGACCCATCCACCTTTGGTCATCATATTGTTCTAGTGCAGGAAAAGTAAATTGTTCAAGGACAGGAAAAGTAAATTGTTTATGCAACCACAACCATGAAATTAAAAAGTGGGCTCCGGCCTTGGCACGTATATCCATCATCGCCCACTCTGCTGCCTAAGGGGCAGCACCTTCTTGAACAGCAACCTCCTTGCCAGCATTCACCCCAGCATCACCCTCAGGGTTCTTCTCAGCACCATCATCAGCATTGGCCACCTCCTCTGCCGTCTTAGAAGGCTCTTCACCAGTATGTTTTGCAGGATGAGCAACGGGATGACCTCCAAGGCCCTGTAGTTTCTCCTCCCAAGCCTTTACATTCCAGGAAGGGCATTCAAAACCCAGATCCATGGCTTCATAAGCCATCCTTATCCTGGCTTGGAGAAGAGAGACGGCCACCGAAGTTTTTAGGCTATCCCGGTATGAGCTCATGTTCTGCTGATATGGGAGAAGAGCGGCGTCCAGCTTGGCTTGAGCATCCTCATTAGCTTTGTGAAGGGCGGCTTGATGTTCCTGAGTCATTGCCTTGTATTTGTCCTCATAGTGCTGGGATTTGGCAGCTGCGATGGTCCCTTGATCAGCTATGGTGGCTTGAGCTTTCTCCAACTGAATCTGCAACATCTTGTTAAGACCGGTAGCATCTTCGTATAAATGCATGAGGCGATCCAGACCCTATAGATAAAGACACAGGTATTAATATAAGCAGGATAAAGACTAAGATACTTATACAGGATATTGGAAAGAAAATTCTACCTGTTTGAGAAATGAGGTGGCGTCATTGAACCCATGATTCTCAAGAGAGAATGTTTCAGAAACAGCTGGGGAGTCAGAGTCCTTTCTCTTCCGAGAACTGGATGCCCTGGTCCTGGATGCCGGAGGGCCTTTGGGAGCAGAAACAGTTTTCGAGGAGGTAGGCTTTGGTGTAGCAGACGACTTTGGCTTGGATTCTTGTTTGACGGGTTCAAGGCTGGAATAGCAGTCCAGTTCATCGAGTTCGAAAGCATCAAGGTTGACGACTGGTGCTACATAAGGGAAGATACTCTTAAAACTCATCATATTTTTGAAAATAATTAACATATGAAAATATGCTTACCAGACATTTCTGAGTTTGATTTTTGATGAGGATCTGTGAGAGACAGGGAAAAACTTCTTTCGCTGGCAGGAAGACGGTAGATTTCCTTGATCTTGGATTCGGATTCCGCGCTAGGAGGCACTAAATCTCTGAAATTCGCTGCATAAAAACGTCAGAATATAAGTCCGGGATACAGTTTGAAAATATGATTGGGGATATTCCTAAAACCCTAAATCCTACCCTTGGTTAACCATTTAACCGGAAGATCGAAACCCTTATCAATGGAGTCTCTTTTGACGAAAAAGAATTTTCGTCGCCACCGATCCTCGTTCTTGGTGGCTTTAAGGACCAAAGGGCTCTTGATGGAGAATAGAAGATAACGGTGGTTGCCGTGGGATCTTAATCGGTATGCTACGGGAAGGTCCTCAACAAGAAGGTTAGGGTAATGACGAGATTTGATTTGATCCAACACTATCAAGATTCGCCAGACCATTGGCATAACTTGGGCATAACTAAGGCCGGTGAGGTCGAAAAAACTGGAGATAAAGGGTGGAAATGGATACCGGAGTCCAAGGGAGAAAGGATAAGCGAAAAAACAAACCCACTCGTCGGATGATGCATCCGATCGGGCTTCCTTGTCAAACGGGCGAAAGACCATTCCGGTGGGAAAGGCACTGGAGTCTCTGAGAGCAGCAATATCAGCATTATTGAAACAGCAAATCTCCTTTGCTGGATCGGTGATAAAGTTTTGACTTATGAGGGTTGAGGCTGGCCGGTCTGAGCGGGATTTCGTTCGTGGTGCCATTGAGTAAATTATGAAAAATTAAAGAGAGGAGATTAGAAGAGAAGATACCTGATGCTTGCTTGAAGATAAGGGTAACCGAGACAAGGAGTCCCTCGGTTAATATAGGATGAATATAGGGGGGTAAAAAGTAAATAATGCCTTGGAAGTTGCACCGCTGTCATTTCAAGAGTCTAGTCATATTAATGGCCTTGAGTTATGAAGTAAAGTTTTGAAATATATCCGTTGGATTGGTATCCCAACTGATATATTTGGGGACAATTGTTAGGGGTCATTTTCTTAACATATGTATCCTGACCAATATCCTGCCTTTGTTTGTTTATTTGTAATCAGGATGCTGGAAGAGGATATTGCTGACATCTTGGGCGATATCCTGAAGCTTATTGAATTAACCACGTGCAGGTTAAGGGCAGAGGCTTGCTAACGGTCACAAGGACTTCTTCTCCTCAAGACTCGGACGAATTTGTTGAGAAAGAGACGTTGAGCCCGAAAGACCAGGTCTGCAACGTTCCAAGAAGGAATATTCGGTGAATCCCGCGAGTTTAGGGTAGTTAGTTATTTTATCTTTACTATAAATAGATGAGGTCGGATCAGCTTAGAACACACATCAATTCACACTTACACTCTCGAACACAATCACTCTCTAGCTGATAGCAAACACTACACTTGTATTTCATTTCCGTTGTAACACTTAGTCGATCCGTACCACATCCTGCACTGTATCCTGATTTTTGAAGCAATTGAAGAACAAGGCAGCTGCGATTGTCAGCTCCCGAGGTTTTATGCCGGCGATCTAGATTGATCAAGGGCTTTCCTCGTATATCTCGTGTCACTTCCTTTACTTTTTGCTCATTGTTTGATCGTTGATACAGCTCAATATCCCGAGCCGTATCCTGAAACTGTTTTTGCAAGTAATTTAATTAACACATTTTTGACACTTACTTCTAGCACACTACCTCACTTAACTAATTTGATCACTTAATTACTTCGGTAATTTTTGACCAAAACAACAAGAAACTTATATTTATTTTTGAGAAAATAATATAAGTAAGACACATAGTTAAAATATAAATTATTTTTTTTACACAAGAACACTTATACAAAAGATAGTGACTTGTACTTGTGCGATACAAGTCTAGTGACTAACGTTAATAAAACACGTTTAGGTCACGACGCTAGATAAGCAAATCCGGTGAAGTTTACGACGCAGGAACGCAAAGTTGTGAGTTCATGCTCCCCCTTTTCTTTAACTGTTTTTGGTTTTATAACTCTCGGGGGTGAAATACATGTTACAAATATTACAATATTTACAAATGGTATGATAACAAGAAGCACTGTTGGTGAGAACGAGTACCAAGTATGATGCGATTTGAGAATACAAAAATACAAGAAGCACTCTTGGTGAGAACGAGTACCAAGTATGATGCGTTTTAAGAAATGCCTAGGAAATACCAGATCATGTGAGCACAGACATAATACTAAAAATGCCATAAAGTCTTGGTGAAAACTAGTACCAAGCCATTAAAAACATTCATTAATTAGGGACGAGGGTTAGATCTAACGGGTACGGCCGAACCCCACTCATGGTCACAACTAGTACCTAGTAGTGCTTCGGAGTCCCAGTCGAGGTTAATCGACACAGTCGAGGTTAATCAACACAGTCGAGGGTAATCGACACAGTCAAGGGAAATTGACACAGTCGAGGTTAATCGACACAGTCGAGGGTAATCGACACAGTAAAGGAGCCAACACTAATGCTCCCTATGTCCTCACATGCCTTAAATGGGCCAACACTAATGCTCCCTATGTCTCACATGCCTTAAAGGAGCCAACACTAAAACTCCCTATGTCCTCACATGCCTTAATGTCTTTGTACAAGCATTCATTTAGTACGTGGTGTACACAAGAAAACTTGATTTACACAAGAATACTTTATTTATACAAGATTCATACCATGTTTTCATACAAGGTATGCAAAACGCATGAACTCGCTCAACTTTATGTTGATGTTTTCCAAAATTACATGTATTTCAGGTGACAGGATGGATCTTGGGCGCAAGTGTTGTAACTAGAAGTAAACTCCAAGTTTAGATGTCATCCACTTTTGTTGATTTGTAACCTAGACGGAGGTTGTGTTTTCAAACTTAAAAAAAAAGTGCTGTAATACTTAAATTTTATGAATGGATGAACATCGTTTTGATCATGTAGTTGTTTATTACGATTAAATGCAATGATATTAAACCAGTCACACATCATACGCTTCCTCAAAAGCCAGGGTGTGACATATAAGGTAGAACTTACCAATGAAAACTTTAAAGACCGTTTCTTCCATTCTCGGCGATGATCCTTTCGTAAGAATCTAGAGTACTCTTTCCCCAGATAGAGTACGACAATATATGTTATTTTATTATTATCTCATTGATTTCTATCAATTGTAAATGCCAAACTGTGTTTGATAAAAGTGCCATATGAGGATTGGCGTATCCTAATGTGTCCCATAGATTGCTTCCATGCATGATCAGTATGGAGGTTTAATGCATGGAACCACTAAGATATTTCCAATGGTCATATTGTACCAAAGTCAGCTAGTGGTATTCAAAGAAGATATCCATATTAGAAATGCCTGAGTAGGCGTTTCTACTTAAGGCATCCAAGTACTCGTGAATCAGATGTGTCATTTGCATGGCACAAGTGACGAACTACCCTATTTAGCTCCAGAAAGGCAAAGTGGTGTTAGGATTGACATCCTATTAGGAGCCGTATCTATTTCAGAAGCTCCATATCGGTTAGTACCACCAGTAATGGAAGGATTGAAACCCCAATCAAATGAGTTTTAAAATAAAGGTTCATAAAGTCTAACTCATAAGTCTAAGAGCTCCGATATTATTATTTAAGAAAGACGGATCATTATGCTTATGCATTGATTACGGCAACCCTATCTAAGTAACGATTAAGAATCGCTATTAGTTGCCTAGGATCGTCGATTTGTTTGACTAACCATAAGGGTAGCTTATTCCCTTAAGATTTAATTGGATAGTAGTTGGAATAACCATCTCACCCTAATTAAGTTTTCCTATACTAATAGAAATTATATAAGTATCAAGGGTGCTCCTTTGGAGGTCTTGTATAGGAAGAATGTCAAACGTCCGTTTGCTGGACAAAAGTTTGGTAAGTCCAATTATCAAGACCTGAAATTACCCTGGATTTAACGGATGAGATTATACAGATTCGTGATCGTCTGAAAACTGCCAGTAATTGGCAGAAAATCAATGTTGATGAGAGTTGCAAACCTCTTAAGTTCTCAAAAGGGAACAAGATTCAATAGAAAGAACCACCCTAGAAAGGTGTGCTGCATGTTGATGTAGCAAGCAAGTTAAACTATAAATATATATGACCGTTCGAGAAATCGAATACGTCAAGATCAGTAGCCTATAAGCTAAAATTTACCTAAGAAACTTAGTGGGGTTACAATGTGATTCACCTTTGAGATCTGAAAGGAATATCTAGCCGATGAGTCGCTAGCTTACCACATAATGATATACAAATTAATGAAAACTTATGGTTTGTTAAGAAACCAGTACTGATTAAGAATCGACAAATTAAGAAGCTCCAAAAAGGAAGCATGTATCTATTGTATAGATCAATTGGGAGGGCCATAGAGGCCCCTAATATGCTGTGGAGGTTAAGTCCAGTATGCGACAGGAAGTACTCCTATCTTTTGAGTAAATCTTGAGGTCGAGATTTCTTTTAAGGGGGTGAGGATGTAACACCTCGTAAAATCACGTCCAATGATGTGTTGACACGTGTACTAAACCCTAATGAAGTCAAACGTTGACTATTAGGGACCAATTTTGCGAATAATAAAAAAACTTTGTATACAGAAGGACTGAAAGTGTCAACATGCTTAAACTAAGCCTTTGAATAACCTTACACAGTATTCATATTCTCATATTAAGCCACTTGATGGATAATCGAAACCATATGCGTAATTAATTGGAAGTTTACGCGGCGAAGGGTTAAAAGCATCAACACGTTTAATTATACCTCTGAGTGACCTTTTTATGAACCCGGAATGTTATAATGTAAAATCTTATTCTTGGGAATACATAACATTGGCCATTTAGGGCTTTAATGCCGATAAACGATGATACGCACAAGTTTGTGCGTTATAAGGGTTAAAAGTGTCAACATGTTAATTCTTACCTCTGAGTGACCTTTTAACAAACCCGAAGAATCGTATAGTTTGATAATACTCCCGGGAATGCCCAATATGGATAACATAGGGCTTTGACGCAATAAAATGTTAATGCGCGCAAGTTTGTGCGTTAAAGGGGCCAACAACGTCAAACTTTAAAACTACACCTTCGAGTGACCATTTAAGCAAACTGGAATAAACTGGAGTGTCGTAATATCCCATCATACTCTTGGGAATGCCTATTATTGATCTTGAAAGGCTTTTATGCCATTTCGCGTTAAAACGCACAAGTTTGCAAATTAAAGGGTTAAAAGCGTCAATATGTCAAACTATACCTCTGACTGACCCTTTTAACGAATCAAGAAGTTTCAGATGCTTGGTTATACTCTTGGATGTGCCTAATATTGGAAATACAAGGCCTCATGTACTAAAAACAACGTTACATGAGAGTTCGGAAGTGCAGGGGCCAAATGTGACAACAGATGAAACTTTATGTGAGCTGACCTGGTCCTTACGGACCATATACATGGACCCATACGGTCCGTATACCATTACCAGATACGAAAATATTGTGTGCAGCCCTTGTATGTTGCCATATCTCACATATTTCGAATCAAGGGGCTTGTTGCTTGTTTTGAACACATGTTAGACACTTGTAATCATCCTAAGGAGGCATCTAATACTTGTTGATCATCCAAACATCCTCCAAACACCATAAATAGAGGTGGGTTCCTGCTCAAAACTTGCACCATTCATTCTATCTTCCTCTCCTTCGCACATTAGGAGTTCCTGAGTTGTTAGGAACATACCATTGGGCTTTCATCGATCCATAGGACTGTTTGTAAGTATTCCTTTCGTGATTAGTTATTTTATTTGGCTTTTAAAGCCGAAAAGTCAAGCGATTACGATAAACACTTTGACTTTTAGTTAGACCTTGTACGGTCGAGCCATTGTTCTCAACGAACATGGTTACGTGATCGTAATTAGGTAGGTGTTAATCCCAAAAAAGAGCACCTCCAAAGAATCACATTTTCTTGGTCAATTGACGATTCAACATAATATTGTTTTACAAAGTCAACGGGTCAATTTTCGAAATAATTACGATATGAGTTTAGAAGTATTCTAAAATACGTTTTATCATTTAAACAACTTGGCAATAATTATTAGAACATGTGTAAACATGTTCGGCTCGTCAATTCCAGATTTAGGGTCGGTTCGCAACCCAAAGTCGCGAAGTTTGACTTCTGCATTGACTTTCGCTTATGAACTGAATTAGATTAGTTTACTACTGATTTTAGGTTCCGTTAGGAATATATTATTATGTAGCATAACCCTATAAGGTTATCTTACATAATCGTATTAGAAATCTGAATGTTATGCAAGTTCCGTTAATATGACGTACTTCGACTATTAGGGGAGGCGGGGCGGTCCGTGATGGACCTCCCACCACGCGTTATTGTATCACGCACACCGCCGCCGCCGCCTTCATCACGCGTTGAATTGAAAACGCGTTGAGATGATAACACGTTGATTTCTTTTGTTTTGCAGAGATTGTTTTGTCGTTTATGTAATTGAATTAATTGAAGTTTGATGAAAAGTGCAAATTAGCCCCTCAACTTTTGTTAGCTATTTTTAAATAGCTATTTTCTATCACTAGTGACCACCCCCACTACAATTCTATCACTAGTGATAGAATAGTGGCTGATGACATTGCAGGAGATGATTGGATATTGTGAGTGATAGAATTCTATCACTAGTGACCACCCCCTCCCCTTATGCCATTTTTAGAAAAACTAAGGTTTTAGACACCAATAAGCATTCAAATAACTAAGGTATTGATATGTTAACATGGTTAACATATATCGATGTTACGAACCTGATCATAAATTGAGTTTACATATAAATATCGTAAATTGTGCTTTAAATTGACTAAAATGCCCTTTAGGCGCATAGATCGGTTTTAAGCATAATTTTTCATAACAAATTCATTGCTTACTGATGTAATATCATAATTAGGATAATATGGGATGTCCATTCAGTTTACAAACTGAGTTTTCGCATGCGTTCTTGAATTATGTCCTTAAATGATGATAATGCCCTTTTTGCACCTAAAATGAATTAAAAGCTTGATTTTCAAACAAAACCTTTTATTTACTGATATGTTATATTAATTAACATATTTTGGTCATACAAATCTGATCATAATATCAGTTTTCCTAAAAGATTGCAAATATCGTCATTTAGCAACTTTAACGCCGTTTCAACGCGTATTATGGTGTTAAAACCATAACTACCAATCAAGACTTGTTACCTACTGATTTTATAAATCATTTTAAATATTTTTACAGTAGGTATATGTTATAAACTCAGATTCCCAAATTAGCCTTCAAAACTATGTGTGAATTTACCAAAATGCCCCTACGGAGCATAGATTGGTTTTAAACTATAAAACACACATATGTTTGATATTAAACTGATATTATATCATAGATAAAGTATTTTTACGGAATTTTTATGCTCGTAACATCAGATTGTACATTAGTTTCTTTTATACATCGTCAAATGACCAAAACGCCCTTTTGAGGCATAGTTTGATTTTAAAACCTTAACGGGCATACAAGTTGATATCCTACTGATATTATAACTTGTTTAAAGTATATTGGCGTATGGAACCTATTCATGACTTACCCGGTTACTCGTTATCGCTTATACGCGTACGGTTAGACTTACATAACTAGTTTACGTAAGTTTACCGAAACGAGTTAAACCTTATCATTTTTTTAACTTCAAAATCCAGAATGTATTTAGTTTACCCATAATATACAAGTCTTCAAACTTGTTGGGTCTAAATTTCATTTTATTCCGGTCATCGCTTAATCTAGCGTATCGTACCATTTTTAATACTTCCAGCTAGCCGGTTTAAGTCTATGACTTAAATGAAACCCGTTAGCATTCTAATTGGTTATTTATACCATCATTCCAGACTAGAGCCTTCCGGTAAATTGTACCTACGCTTACTTAATTAAATACGGTTGAGTTATTATAAATCTTGCAATTTAAGACAAGAGCTAGCTCAGGTAAATACTCTTAACCTATTTTCCCTTATACGGGCTTGGGATACGGTAAAATATTTACCGCATGGTCGGGTGTGGGATTCGAAGACCAATGTGTCAGGAAATTCAAATAACCCGTTTTAATTCGTATTGCTTGACTGAAACATTGGGGGTTAATGCGACCGTGTCCTGGATATCCTTGACTCATTAGTTGCAAATGGTCACGACCTAAGCACGGGGAGTAAGCATACACCCGACAGATGAAATATGGTTTATTAATTAATTCTATACCCAATATGGGTTTCCTAATAAGGGAATAAGTGGTGTGTCGGTTAATCATGAACCGGCATAGTACCGGGCCCCGTATGTAGAACAAGTTATGTAAAACTGATAAAATGAGATGTAGTTTGTCCCGAGTATAAAAGATTTTCATGCCTTGTGCGCCTAAACAAATTTTCATAAACATTTTCAATTGTGTTGGTTGATTGTCTTTACCAGTGAAAACTGACGTATTTTCAAAAGTCTAACTGACAGGTACAAATACGTAAATAGGCTGGAAGCTACTCGGGATTTTTAGATGAGGAACTCGCAACTCCTTCGCATAAGTCATTAGTCTGATAAACTCCTTTTGTTTTAATGATCCGCCTGTGGATTATTCAAGCTTGTATGTACTAATTACTTTGATATTTTTAGACATGTGTTTTGTAATAATATTTTTATTTTCCAAGATTTTCGCTGTGCTATTCTGTGTATGTTGGACTATGACGATATCAATCTTACGTCACGATACTTCCCACCGGGCTGAGCTGTAAATATCGGGGTGTGAGAAATACCAACTTTTACCTGATTTGGTGTAAACCCGTGTCTAACAATCTGTTGATGCACTTTGTGTGGACGCGACTCGGCTCGGTTCGACTCGGCCTTGAAGACTTGAAGACACGAAGATCGAGACAAAGCTACAGCCAAGGGGGAGTTTGTTGGTGCACTTGTGTCTGTACTTTGTCTGTATTTCGTCATGATACAAAACGATGTCTTATGTTAGTCTGGGTTACGTCTTAGTTTGTTACAATGTGCGTTCGATGTAAGTTTGACCAAGTCAACCATCCTCCTGGTTTGACTTGGCCAAACAGTTAGCACATTGGTTGAAAGATGGTTGAGTCGAAGGATGGTCATCGAAGGATTGTTTTATATCCTTCGATGATGAGCTCGAAAGATGGACCTCGAAAGATGAGTTCGAAACATAACCTTCGATGGATGAACTCGAAGGATAGACCACGAAGGATATCATCCTTCGTGGTGAATGTGATCTTTCGATGGGCTTTCTGGTCGACAGATGATCTGTCGATCAATCTATCTGATCCTTCGACCAGACCTGCTGTGTCGGGTATATATACCCATGTGTTGTGTTCAGTTCGAAAGCTCTGAGATAGAGAGTTCAGGCAAGAGAAACAGAGAGAGCATTCTGTTGAGAGCACACACACACTTTGAGAGTTTATAGAACATATCTGTAAACATTGAGCTTGTAACCGGACCCTTCATTCGTATTAATACATGTGGTGTTAATCGGTGAATCTTGTGTGTTGTGTTTGTGCTTGTTCTCGTATACATTCTCGGTTGCATGCTAGCTTGGATTCCGCACTCGCTAGTGTGTTTGATATAACAAGGAAAAGGTTTTTTATCTCATCCTCGAGAGGGACCTACAAGTGGTATCAGAGCTTTGGCTCTTCTCCTTGTTAAAACCGAGAGTTTTTCGGACTGTTTTTCGGGTTTTATAGTTTATATTTTCTGAAAAACTTGTTAAAATCGGGTTTCGGAGTGTTGTCGGTTTGCAGAAATATTCATATTTCTGGGTTTGTTCTTCTTATCTTCAACCGATATTCATAGTGTTCTTGATCCTTTACACTTTTGATCTTAAAATTTGAATATTGGAACTTGTTTGTGCTTTGGAAGTTGTAAACTGATTAAAATATTGGGATCATTACCCGGTTGGTGAAAGACCTGCATATTCAGACCTGCAAGATATGGTCTGAACATACTTTCTCACCAACCCGTCAACTTTTTCACCAACTTGTCACCGATTGTCAACTGTGTCAGAACCGTTCGAAAGATATCCTTCGAACTCGAAAGACCATCTTTCGATCAGTGGAGGTTCGATAGATCATCATCCTTCGAAGTGTGAGACTTATCTTTCGGTCCAAGGAATATTTCGAAACATATATCTTTCGGTTTGCTGCTCTTTCTCGAAAGACAAGGATCCTTCGACTGGGGAGTCTTTCGAAGTCTTTCGAAGTCATCGTTCGACATTCTTCAGTGTTCATCTTTCGGTCTACAGTACATTTTCGAAGGATAAGGATCCTTCGTTGGAGAATCTTTCGAAAACATTGTTCGAAACTCAACAGTGATCTTTCGAACCCTGTTGATCTTTCGAACAGGTGTTGATCTTTCGATCCTTGTTTGTTTAAGTCTAACAGTTTGTGTTTTTCAGGTCTTTCGATCTAGGATCTTTCGGCTGTTTGTTATCTCTCGATAATTTAACATAGTTTGTGAAAATTAAATTTTTAAAGAGAAAACTTGTTTTCATTTTTAAATCATTTTTCACTTAATATATTAGTTTTCATAAAATGGGAACAAACGGTCAGTGGGATCCAAGCGCGTGGACTCTAACTCCACAATCAGCAGCTTCGCAATCATCAGCTACGCAATCTGCGTCAGATTTCAACAAAGCATGGATGCAGGCTATTGTCCCACCTCAAGCAGCAATGATAACTGCAAATCAATGGGCATTGGTCACAAATCAAAGCAACAGCATTCAATCTATGATGCAGAACGACAGTGAGACTGGTACAAGCACGAAACCGCCAAAGCTAAATCATATCAATGATTGGGGATGGTGGAAAGAAAGGCTGAGAACTTACGTTCAGGGGCAAGGTCAAGATCTATGGATGTGCTTCTTCACCGCATTTGACCATGATTTGGAAGTTGCAGGATCTAATCCAGAAACTTACAGCACTATGTCTGATGATGATAAGAAGAAATTTGAGTTAGAAAAGAAGGCATTCATGATTCTCACACAAGCTCTTCACAAAGACATTTACCACCAGTTTGTTTACTGCACGACTACTAAAAGCTTGTGGGATATGCTCACGTTACGGTGTGAAGGAAATGCTCAATCTAGAAAGATCAAGCAAGAATTACTGAAGAAAGAGTTTGAAGGTTTCACGTGTATGGAGAATGAGACTTTGGCAGAGTTATCTACAAGATTCCATCACTTGTTGAGCGAGATGTTTGGTTTTAGAGTCACTGCCACTCCACAAGAAATGGTGAAGAGATTCGCTGATAGCTTACCAGCAAAGTGGAGCAGCTATCTTGAAATTCTCAAAGAAAATGGTGTTCTAGACACAATCAACGTTTATGAGTTGATTCAAAAATTGGAGAATAAGGATGTAGAAGAAAAGCTGAAGGCAAAAAGAACACAAACTCCTCAAAATCCAGAAATGTACTTTGGGATTGCAGGAGGTATCAGTGGAGAAAGACCAGCCTCTCAACACGCGAAGCTTCAAACAGCTTTCGTTTCAAACACCGGACCTTCAACAACAGATCAGTTTGATCCTTCAGCTTACACGATGTTTTCAAGACCGAATGTGCAACCGAAAGCTCAGCAGCAACAGCCGCAACAGCAAGGGTTTTATGGAAGCTCTTCAAACTTTCAAGCCACTTCCAATCCTAACACAGTCAGATTAGACACTTCCAACTTTTCCAAAGTCAGTGTCGAAGTAGCCAAGGAGCATATGGAGATGTTAAATACCTTGGTTAGTGCATATAGTGGATTAGTTGCAGGTCAGATTGGGAATATCAATCTAACCAATGAAGATTATCAGCAAGTGGATAAAGAAGAGTTTGAAATGATGGATATCAAATGGGCTCTTGCTAGTGCAATTCGAAGAGCTAAGGAGTTTATGGAAAGGACGAGGAGAACCAACTTGGAAAGCAAGAAAGACACCAAGTATGGGTTCGACAAGCAAGCTGTTACGTGCTTTAACTGTGGTGAACGGGGTCATTTCAAAAGGGAATGCACAAGACCAGCTCAGCATGGAAATCAAAATCCGTTCAGAAATCAAGGCAACCAGAACGGGAACAATGTTCGTACGTTGATACCTGTCAACAACCAAGGCCAAGCAGGGTCATCAAATACCAACCGGGGACTGTTGGTTCAAATAGATGAGGGTTGTGATTGGTCGCTTCAGCTTGGAGAAGGAGGAAATGGTGGAACAGCATGTTTTGCTGAAGTCATAAAGGATTTAAAGCACGCCAGTGGTGGAGAATCTTCCACCAATGGTGTTGCATCTTCTGGAGATGAAGACAGTTCTGGTTATAGTGGAAGCTCAGATGAAGAATCCTCCACTTCAGGAAATGATCATGTGGATGTGACATCAAGTGCGTCAGTCGATGCAGATTTTGATGAGCCTTTGGAAGAAGCTGCAGCAGGAGCTGAAAGAAGATCTAATTTGACGGATCAAGCTGCTTACTCTTCGTCTTCTCTCCATTCAGCCTTTATGGCTAATGTCAACAGTTCATCAGGTCAGGTATGTGTCGATGAACCCACTGTAGTTAGCTGTGAAAATTGTGATAGTTTAAATGTTAAATATGCTGAACAGGAAGGTCAGATTGAAATCCTATCCAAACACAATCAAGAATTGATTGTAAACCTTTCTAAAGCAGCTGAAGCTAACGTGTTTTTAACCAGAAATGAAAAGGAATTTAAAACCACAATTGCGTCATTAAGACATGATGTTACAGAATTACAAAAAGCTGTTTTGCGAAAACAACATGCTAACAATGATCTTATAGACACAATTGAAAGGCAGATGGTAGAATTGGCCATCGCTCGATGTGAATGTGAAACAATCAAGCAGAAATTGGAAAGTTATTCCAATTCCCGCTATGTATTGGATCACATTATTGATGTTCAAAAGAAAAAGGGGGATAAGAAGTGTATGGGATTCAAATCATGTCCTCCCCCAATGAATCACAATTACTCCAAATTGCCTGATGACGAGGATATGCCCCGTTTTGAACCTACTGTGCCACTCGGTCTAGATGACTTTGCAGCAGGCCTCGGGTTCACAACTGGTACATCATCCTCAGGTCAATCTGAATCTGAGAATGTGACAGATTCATCATGTGTTAAGGAACAGAGTCCTCCCACTGTTGAGGATGCTGATTCTTCGGATGATGAATCTGATGTAATTGTGAACCAACAGTCTAACTCGGTTACACCAGATATTCCAATCGAGAATCACATCCTGTGTGATCCACCAGTGAAACCGAGTAAGACTGAAATGTCAAAACCAATGGAGTCCCTTGTTTCTACAAGTGAAGAGAATAACTTGTTGTACACGCTCAAAGGAGATGATAAAATTTACTCTAACAAAGATTTTCCAATTAAAAATGTAAATCAAAATTTAATTGAGCAAATTTTTGAAGGATGTACTGACAAGTTTTTGGGAAACAAAAGTGGCAAAGTTACCGTCACTCAATGTGATCCAATTCCGTGTGAACAAATTAGAAAACAATACGGAAACCAAAAACCAACAGTTGAGCGAAAACAACAAGTCAACTCCGGAAAGGGTAAGGGACAGGGAAAGAAGGCTCAGAACAAGAATGTTCAAGCACCTAAGGTTCAACAACAATGGGTGCAAAACAAAAGAGCTCCTGTTAAGAAAAGAGAACCGAAAGTGAACTTTGTTGGATCCACGGGTTCAGACAAACTTGAAACATTTCAGGATAAATCTAACCTTGATTTTATAAAACAAGTTAGAATTTTGAAACGAAATGAACAGAATAATTACACCCAACACACCAACGGATGTGATTTAGGTCCAAGCACGTCTAGATCACAAAGTTCATGGTCTGGTTCTTCGTCTGGTCATCAACATGTTTCTCCGAGGTTTGTAGAGCGGAGAATGTGTTTTGAGTGTGGCACCATTGGGCATATTGTAAGATACTGCCCATGCCTGCAAAAGTTAAAGCCAAAAACGAGTGCTCCCCAAGAAACCAATTACCAAAAACGTTCATTTTCCCCGAAACAAGACCCACGTGTCTTGAAAGAAAGGGAAAAGAAGTTAAAACAAAAGAATCAAAAGGTAATTGAAAAGGCCTTAAAATCAGAGGTCAAAGAAGAAAAACCTGTTCAAGCAAAACCTAAAACTGTAAAACCAGTAAATGCTAAAACACTTAATGCAAATACTGGTAAAGAACAAACAGCTTGGAAACAAAAACAGGTAATTCAGTCAGGGGGAGCACCACAGGTTCTTTTTCCTAATCATCAAGTGATTGAAATCACTTACCTTGATGATCAAGGACGACCCAAGTCCACAAAGGCTTGGGTCCCTCTCTCCAACTAATTTTTGAGTAAGTGTGTAGGATATTCCAGGAGGAACTTTCGATAGTCGTAAGATTGTTGATAGTGGAGCATCCTTGCACAAAATAGGCAACAGAAGAAATTGCTGCCTTTGAGGGAGAGGAAAAGTAAAGGAAAACAGAAATGTCTGTTGAAAGAGATTGAAAAGCTTCGACAAAATGAAAATCAGTTCAAATGTGAATGTTTAAGGCTTTGATCGGGTCCCCGGGATAGATTCAAATGAAATGTATGCACCTGCAGCACGTCTGAAGTTCACAATCTACAAGATGAACGTGCAGTGTACATTTCTTCGTGGTGTGTTTGTAGAAAATGTGTTGGTTGATCAAACTAAACAGGGTGTGCGGACGCCTTGGCATGGGTTGAACAACCGCACACTACTTCTGAAAGAGAAAGACAAAGACCTTCGCTGGTGCAATGTGGACGACCAGCCGGACCAAAGGTTTCTGATCTTGTTGCTGTCAAGAGATTTCAGTAGCTACAAAATCGACTTTGAAATCCACACCGGGTGGATATCCAGTTTGGGAGAGCACTCAAATTCCTGGCAATGCACGATGCAGTTGCAGGATACGGTTTTAAATTTCTAATCTCTCCTATACTTGTCGATATTTAAGCTGCTTTGTGAATTATTATCTCGTTCAGCACTCCTTGGCCAGACAATGTTGTCTTGGTCCGCACCGCTTACCGACATGCCAACTGATTATGTTTCCAAAATTTGCTAAATCATTTCTGATTAAAACTTAATTTTGGTAAACGGCATTGAGGTAAAACATGAGTTAACCAACATCGGAAAATCATTTTTGTAAATACCTTTGTTTTTTTAAATTTATTTTAGTTTGTTGATTTTAGGGGGAGTAAATCCAAAATTTGAAAATCCAAAAACATTGAAAAATTTCAAAAACACAAAAACAATAGAAAAACAAAAATGAGTTTCCTGGCGAGAAAAAGAGAAAATGATAGTACATCAGTGGTCTGTCTAAACCTCTTTAAACCTAAAATGAAAAGCGATAAGCAGCTCTATATAAGATGTATCGGTAGGCTCACAATCATTTTAAAGTGTGCAGGGTGATATAAACTTAAATCGACTGAAGATTGGGTGGGAACCATTCATTGGCATATGGTCTTAGTACCGAAATTTCGTTTGAGAGATTGCCGAGGTTCTGAGATATTCGGTCTTTATGCTGCTTATCATCTGGGTATCATGGTTGTATCTTTTACCGAAAAATAACGGGGACGCAAGTCTAGATCTTCCATGATACTATACATACGTGTACATTTTGCATACGACCTCAATAAGTGATCAACAATCACATGTCCAAACAAATAAGTGATAATATATCACATTCTTTCCGGGAGTCAAGTTCGTCTCTCTGCTGTACGAAAGTACTGACCTGTTCACGGACTTGCTCCTGTGCCCTCATGCATCGAAAATCAAGTTCCTCATCAATAAGTGATTATATCACATAGGGCTTGTTTTCAATCAAAATAAGTGAGAATCTCACATCATATACGGTCAAACAGATGATAATCGGTATACTCACCGGTAAGATGAACCCTCGCGCATACCTTGATACGGGAATGTGTCGTGATGTGGATGAACACCGGTCGGTAAGTATAAATCATACCTTAACGTATCCCCTCGCCATGATTACAAATGATAAGCTGAGCTTATGTGGACAACAATACCGATAATTGTTATAGGATGCTTATCTTAATGTTATCTAATTGAACAACAAGAGCGTTTTGGCATGACCGTACACTGATATGATTCTCTTACCCTCGAAACTCGCAAAAAGAATGTCTGTAAATATTTATTTAGTGTTTCCTGTTTATGTATCTCTGTATATATTTATTTATTGTTTTCCGTCTTTACATTTGAAAAATGAAAATTTCAAAAAGATTTTAGGTGTGTTTTAATATAAACTTTATAAAATCCAAAAAGATTTTTCTTCTAGTTTATTTTTTGATTGACTGATGTTGGAACTCGAGTCTATCCTACCCAAAATCCTGATCGTAAGCTGGAAAACAATTGCATCTTCATAAACAGTCGAAGTTAACGAGTTTTGAAAGTTAAAGGATTAAAATGAATATTTTTCTCTAAACTTTCAAACTGATGTCGGTTGGTGTTTGATTGAGATTTGATCTCGTATGTGTCGTTAGTTTAAATGTTAACTATATTCCAAGCGGTTGTTCTCATTATGCATTTAGCTTTCTTGCATGTGCAGATGCTAAAGGCAAGGAGAACATATTCGATGAAAAGCTTTGGAATGAAGACACGAAGTGGAGGCACTCAAAGGATAAAATGATCGAGTTGCCGCTGTCCCTTCCTCAACACCACAAGGATCTGAAGAATTGTCAAGTCAAAAGATTCACGAGCATGACTCAATGGAGAGTTCAATCTAAGGGGGAGTTTGTCAACACACTTTCTACATTAAACGGGGAGTTTGTTGATACACTTTCTGCTTACAACGCGTGAAGACTTTGAAGATCCTCCGACATGAAAGACATAGAAGACGAACCATCACGAGTAGCGTCCAAGGGGGAGTTTGTTGATGCACTTTGTGTGGACGCGACTCGGCTCGGTTCGACTCGGCCTTGAAGACTTGAAGACACGAAGATCGAGACAAAGCTACAGCCAAGGGGGAGTTTGTTGGTGCACTTGTGTCTGTACTTTGTCTGTATTTCGTCATGATACAAAACGATGTCTTATGTTAGTCTGGGTTACGTCTTAGTTTGTTACAATGTGCGTTCGATGTAAGTTTGACCAAGTCAACCATCCTCCTGGTTTGACTTGGCCAAACAGTTAGCACATTGGTTGAAAGATGGTTGAGTCGAAGGATGGTCATCGAAGGATTGTTTTATATCCTTCGATGATGAGCTCGAAAGATGGACCTCGAAAGATGAGTTCGAAACATAACCTTCGATGGATGAACTCGAAGGATAGACCACGAAGGATATCATCCTTCGTGGTGAATGTGATCTTTCGATGGGCTTTCTGGTCGACAGATGATCTGTCGATCAATCTATCTGATCCTTCGACCAGACCTGCTGTGTCGGGTATATATACCCATGTGTTGTGTTCAGTTCGAAAGCTCTGAGATAGAGAGTTCAGGCAAGAGAAACAGAGAGAGCATTCTGTTGAGAGCACACACACACTTTGAGAGTTTATAGAACATATCTGTAAACATTGAGCTTGTAACCGGACCCTTCATTCGTATTAATACATGTGGTGTTAATCGGTGAATCTTGTGTGTTGTGTTTGTGCTTGTTCTCGTATACATTCTCGGTTGCATGCTAGCTTGGATTCCGCACTCGCTAGTGTGTTTGATATAACAAGGAAAAGGTTTTTTATCTCATCCTCGAGAGGGACCTACACAATCATCCCGCACATTACTTCGAAATCTGTAATATGGGCATATGGTTCCTCACTACCTTTCCCATGAAAAGTAGATAACATGTTTAGAATACGCCGCTTCATCTCAAATGACCTATCCCCATTCACTATCGGCATCACTATTGGGGACAAGTGTTCTGCGATCTGTGGTCGAAAATGGCACTTTACCCCCTAATATTCGGATTCGGAAATCGAGGATCCATTTACCTATAACGATGCATAGCTGATGCCCTGTTAGCTCATGGTGGGGGGTTTGGTATCTATCTCCCGGACACTGCTATCTTTGCTGAAATCCTGGCTGGTTCCGGTTCGGTTCCTAGATTTAACTGACCATATCGATACCCCATGTACACAACATCATCACTGAAATCTTCTTCATATCCGTACCCATCACTGAAACTACTATCATCCCAGTTCTCAACTCCAGCCCGATTATCTCCTTAATCAAACACGTCACCCGTACGGTGCGGGTGTGGATCTCGGTTGGCTCTATGAACAGCCCACAACGGATTGGGTTGTGGGTGTGGTTGGTTCTCTAATGGGTATTCTAGTGCCCCATAAATAATATGGAAATCACCTTGTGGAGATTGTGCTTGATGGGCATTCAGATTTTGTGGTGGTGGTGATGGTTGATTTTTTTGATTTTGGTGTTATGGATGGTTCGGTTAATTTTGCTAAAGGGAGGAGGTGGCATGTCAGGAAGTGGGTTTTGCTGTGGTGATGGGTGGTTCAGGTTTTGCTATTTTTCTGGTGGATTCATGTTTGTAGACTATGACATTCCTTTAAATACTGAATGAAGAACAACACGATTATGTTTAACAAATCTTCCAATTTCTGGATCGAAAAGAAGCGGTGATGTCCTTATTGAAAACCTGGTATGCATGTAGGAAGAAATCACCTGTACACAAGCAAACAATAAATTGCGCGTAGTACTGAACGAAACAAGAACAAACAAAAAGAAATATTTTTGGGTTTTTACGTTTTAAAAATAAAAAAAACAACTACTCTAAACTAATACTAAGCGCATAAATTCCCCGGCAACGACATCATTTTGATGTAGCTATCGTAGGCTAATTAAAAGAGAGTATTTTACTTAAATATCAATATTAGTACGGATAAGTAAGGTCGTTAGTGAATCAACTAATTAACTACTGTTATCTAAATCGGGGGTTTGTTTGATTGATTGAGAAAAGCGCAATTTGTTAAGAAAAGTGTTATAAGAATGAGAAGAAGCAACCCCACTCGGAATCCCGATTACCAATTTAACATAAAAAACTTATTTACCGACTCAAACACCACATATACATGACTTTGATTAACGATTAGGGACAATTTTTATAATAACTATACAACCTAACAATCCGTTAATTTATACCAATTACCCATTAGATAACCATCCCGCTAACGCTTAATAAGTGACAAATAATACAACTATAAATAATGTTTATCAAAATTTAACACAAGTGATTAAAACTATCAGTTACAAGAATCAGAAAACAAAGTTTGATGTGAAAAACCTCACAATTGTTCATCCGGGGAAGTCACAAAGAGTGTAGACTCGTATGTTCATCATCACAGCTTCAGATCTTGATTCCGAACGAACTGTCATGAAGAAACGGGATGATTTGGGTGTTAGGACAAAATCACCTTTTTCTTCCTTCTAGTTCGTAAAAATGAATCGGGAAGTGAATGGATGATCTGTTAGGCGAAATTAGGTTAAAATCACAATTTTTAGAGTCTGTGCCTGCCCGCGGCACGCCACGCGACGTGTCACCTGCACCCCATCATGTGGCGTGGGGGAATAGCTATTAACTTATCGACTTCTGTTACCCCCTACGCCACGCGCCAGGTCACTTGTGTTCGCCCATGTGGCGCGGGGGAACACTTTCTTTAGCATTTTGTTTTCGGTCGCTCGTTCACCCCGCGCGCTTCAAATTTCTTCATTTCCAATTGTTTAGCACTCGTTAAACGTATTAAAATCGACACACAATAAATACAACACATCGATGCAACCCTTAAACCATAGGGACACCATTTTATTGACCGAATCTTTGTATCCTCTAAACTCCAAATCGTTTATGGATTTCCATATGTTTCAAAATGTTGTTAGGAATATTGCTACTGTCAGCTTCTTCACTCATTGGACCCTTGTATGACGCCACCAAACTGCATACTCCTTGGACCCCCTGTTCTACCAAATAACATATTTTTGCAAGAATTAATATTTTCAGGGAAAGGAAACTATAGCCACACAAAAATACTCCACCATACAGATTTTGAAATCAAACATCCTGCAAGTAACTGGTCAGTAGACCAGTGGCGGATCTAGAAAATCCGCCAAGCCGTAACGTTTTATAAAAAAGCCGTAACGAAATCGTAAAAACGTCAAATTTTTCCAAAATTTGCACTAATTTTACACTACCGCCGGAACGCCAAGCCGTAGCGGAGGTTGCCCCTTCTTATATGCTAGGTCCGCCCCTGCAGTAGACTCCATATTTTATATATACATAGAGTATAGACTATGGAGGGGAATAGTGCCTAGCACTTTTTATTGGTCCAGAAAAATTACGATTTTTACCCTAATTCAAAATTACGATCTCGCCCCCTTTTAAAAAATACGATTTTGCCCTTTGTTAAAAATTACATCAGCTCAAAATTACATTCTTGCCAACGTATTAGCTTTTGCCAAATTACGAATTTACCACAGTTTAAAATTATGATTTTACCCCAGTTCAAATTACAATTTTGCCATTATTATAGATGTTTTTGTTTGAATTGGTTGTTTCCATGTAATTGCTACTAGTAGGGTGCCCGCACGATGCGGTGGGGGTGACACTTTGTATTATGACACTCATTTCTGGTAGTTTTCTTATTCGTATAATATTTTATAATAACATGATTGTGGTGGGATATATGTCATACGTGTTGTTACACATATATAAAGTTTTGTTTTTTTATAAAAATTAATAATCAAAGACGAAAAATAATGTTTTTTTATAAAAATTAATAATCAAAAGACAAAAAATAAAAGATAAGTTGTTATAATTGTAAAGTATGTTTATTTTATCAGTTAAATTATAAAGTATAATTTTATTCTTTAAAGTTCATAACTTTTTTTTTTTTATCTTTATATAGTACTCATCCAATAAATTTTAAGTTTAAAATTTTCATTTTCATAAAAATAAAAAATAATAGTATTTGACTTGTAAGTACGTTTTAGACTTTTAACTTAAATTGTTAATTCTCGTTTTTTACAGATATAAAAATTTTATATTTTTATAAAATTTCATGAACCGTTTTTATATAAAAAAATAGGATGTTAAGAGTTTATATCTTTATTAACTTTATATCATACTAAATTAAGATTTTTAGTTCCTAACTATTCTTATCTATATGTATCTAGTCAAGTTGGTAAAGAATTTTTTTTGAAACTAAATAATATTATCTATAACAATATAGTTGAACTTATAATTCCTAAAAATTTGCAACACGGTTTAGTATTTATCTAGTAGTGATTGTAAATTTCTGGAGTATTTTATTTATATTACTTGTTACAAGAAATGTTTATAAAAGAATTATTTTTTTTATAAAAACAAAATGTTTTGTTTATAAATAAATTAAAAAAAACTATTTTACACATGTAAAGTTGTGTTTTTTAATAAAACATAATAATTAAATGACAAAACATAAAAGATAAGTTGTTATAGTTGTAAAGTAAGTTTATTTTGTTGGTTAAATAATAAAGTTTATAATTTATTATTTAAAGTTCATAACTTTTTTTTAAAATATCCACATGGTACTCATCCAATAAACTTTAAGTTTAATTTTTTTGTTTTTTATATAAATAAAAAATTGTAGTTGACTCGTAAGTACATTTTACACCTTTAACTTTAATTGTTAAATTTCGTTTTTATATATAAAAATTTATATTTTTATAAAATTTTAAAAACAGTTTTTATAAAAAATAGGATATTAAGAGTTTATATTTTTATTAACTTTATATCATTGTAAGTTCAGTTTTTTAGTTTAGCTTTAATGTTTATTTCTTTATAATTTTTTAATTAAGAAATACAAATTATTAGATTATTATCCAAGAATACCTGCAATATTTTATAATTTCAGCTTGACTATATCTAAATGCAATATCTATTTATTGCAACTTTAGAATATTAACTTATATAAGTTCAGTTGACTTGTAAATTTATGATACTAACTTTATTTTGAACTTTGTTAATATAGTCAATAGTGGAGGGTTCAAATGAGAAGAATTTTTTTGTAAGAAAAAAAAAAAGAAGAAGTTTCAACCAATAAGAATGTTTCATTTTACTTCATTTAATATTTATATTTAATTTTCATATAAGGGTATATTGGTAAACTTACATAAATCATTAATTTGTATTCTTCTCCTTTATTAACTTGTTAAATTAAATTTGTAACTCCTTTTCAAAATGTATACTTTTTTCAAATTAAAAAAATAACTTAATTTAAAGTGTAGAATAAATTATTAGTTGTGTAAGATAAATTACGAGTTGTGTAGGATATATTTCGAGGTGTGTAGGATATATTTCGACTGTGTAGGATAAAATTCTATAATGTGTAGGGTATATGTAGGAAAATTTTGATATGTGTAGGTTTTGTAGATTATATGTAGGATAATTAATGATTAGTTGACTAATTAATTAAAGAGAGAAAAATTAATGATATGAGTTATAAATGAAATAGCATTTTACTAATATGCCCTTTCTTCTTTTTCTTCTCACATTAAATTTATTCTCAAATGAACCTTCCCCATGGTCAATAACTGCAATATATATATTAACACCAAAAATAAAGTTCAAATACAAAATAAACTTTATTCATACGTCTAGATCAAATATAACAACTGAAAATGAAAAAAACATAAAAGAACTTGATAGATTTCATATTAGACTGCATGAAATTTGTTCCACTTCTGAATTGACACTCAAGGTATTTTTTATCGGGTTTTCTAGTTTGTGCTTGAATCGGCAGTATCTTCCATTTCCTCTTCTTTGTCATTGTCCCCAGAATCGTCTAAATTAATAACCTCACTCTATTTCCATTTAGAGAGTCTCTTGGATCTCTTCCTTTGACTCTCAAACTTTCGATCCTTAAAAGGATAAAAACTGAATAGAAAAGTTAAAAAAAGATTAAATAAATCTTAAAATTACATCTTCACTAAATTCACATTGAAGGTTAGACTTGTATGGACTAAACATTGCACCATAAGAAAATAATGTCAACACTTTTATCACCATCATCCTACAATAAAACACACATATAATAACATAACGAATATGTTAATATGAAAGATATACGCAAAAAAAATACTTAAAAACCAGCAAAATCAATAACTTAGAAGCTTGTTCGACGACAACTGGGTTGTTTAAATTGGCATGTTCATCATGGAACTGAATCTGAAAAATCAAATAAGTTAATATTCACATAAAAGTAAATAAAAGAAAACAATTATTCACTGTTGCGATATAATAGAACTGACATTAGAATTTTCAATCTCGCATGCTTGGTTTTTCACACAAATTGAATTCAGAACTGGATCCATTTTTTAACTTTGTTTAGCAATAGATATAAGGGTGTCATGTTATCTATTTATAGTAGTAACTATAGAAGTGCATTAAGGTTTAATTTTATATTTTCCACCCCTTTATTTAGGAAATTTGTTGTGGTTGGCTTTAATTTTTTATTAGATATATCTAAGTATAGATATTAGAAAGTTTTAATAAAATAAAATGTGACACATAATATCTTCATTTTATGGTACAGTACTTTTAATTCTTTTTGTTTGCATAGATGGAGCCCATTTTTGTAGATTAGGTGCATTAGATCACAAGTATTAATTACTTGTACATTAAAGCATTATCGACTTGTACCTTTTAATCCGTGCGTCGATATTGAATAGTAACTATAGAAGTGCATTAGAGTTTAATTTTATATTTGTCACCCCTTTATTTAGAAAGTTTGCTGTAGTTAGTTTTAAGTTTTTATAAGATATATCTAAGTATAGATATTATTCATTTTTAATAAAATAAAATGTGACACATAATATCTTCATTTTATGTTACATGTTACGATACTTTTAATTCTTTTTGTTTGCATAGATGGAGCCCATCTTTGTAGATTAGGGGCATTAGATCACATGTATTAATTAGTTGTACATTAAAGCATTATTGATTTGTACCTTTTAATTCGTGCATCGATATTGAACAAGACAACTACCGTAACGTCGACAAAAATGTGTAGGTCGTCATGTTATCTTTGAATTTTTTTAAACAATATAGTTTATAAGATATGTCAAGAATACGTAAAAAAAAAATATAAGTTTGTTGTGGAGGGGTGAATTGTAACTAATTATCTTTGTTAAAACTTTAGGGATTTAAGTGTAATAAGTTTATGGGTTAAAAAAAATAGTGTTTAAAAGATCAAACTACCCTCATTTTAGGGGTCTTTCTATAAATAAACGGGGGAAAAGTTCTTATTTTTTGGGTATCTTAAAATACCCCTCCCTCATCCATTATAATATAGTATAGATTTGTGCCTAACAGTTGTCTAGTACTCGCTCATTGGTCGGGACAAATAACAACTTTACTCCAACTTAAAATTATTGTCTTGCCTTCAATTTAGGGTTTTTTTAAGCAAAACTATCATAGTGTTTGTTTTAATTGGATGATAAATATTTAGTATAGTGCCCGACAACGCAGGTGAGGCATAAAAGGAAAGGCAGCTGCTTGGCACTTCCCCATTAGTCCAGCCAAATTACAATTTTGTCACGTTTAAATTTACAGTTTTGCTATTGGTTTTGTTTTTTCTTCTCCTAGCCAAATTACGATTTTGACCTCAGCTCTAATTTATAGTTTTCCAATTGTTTTTCCTACCAAATTACGATTTTGCCTCACTGTAAAATTCGTTTTATTGTTTTTTTATAAAACTATCGTAGGGTTTTGTTTTAAATGTTTGGCTCGATGTAATTTTTATTAGTGTCAAGCGGTAGTTTTTCCATTGATTTACTCGATGTATTTTTTTAAGATCGTATTATGAGTAGTATGTACAACTGTACAAGTAACCGAAACACTAACGCACATGTTATAAGAGAGAAATGTTTGACTTAATGCCCCGCAACGCGGACGAGGCAGTTTACCCACATTTAAAACATGTCTGATTTTGCTTATATATATATATATATATATATATATATTTAATTTTAAAAGACTTTGATATACTAATTTTAAACTATGTACAAGCTTTTCAAAGTATGTTTTAGGCTTTGGTTATCCACACATCCCCCTCAATTTATCCACACATCCCCTAACCCTATACACCCCTCATTGCCCTATACGCCTGAAAATAGACCCACCTGATAAGCCCCTCATTGCCCTATACGTTTACTTTTTCGTTACTTTTTCACACATTCTATTATTTGTCAATGATTGGGTGTCAGCCAATGATTGCCCAATCATTGGCTGTTTTGTATGGAATAAATTTGAAGGTTATGGAGGGTTTTCAAGTGGGTGAAATATTATTTAAAAAAAACTTTATATATTTTTTTAAATTGTTGTTAAAATAAAAAAAATAAACATTTATATTTATTATTATTTATTGTTATAAAAGGAAGGTATATAAATGTCATTTTTTTATTTAATATATTTAGAAAATTGGCAACAGTTTATTTATTAATTATTATTATAAAACGTCAACATTTTTTTTAATTAGTATTATAAAACTTCTACATTTTTTTTATCAAGTGTTAGTATAAAACGTCAACATTTTTTTAATTAGTATTATAAAACGTCAACATTTTTTTAATTAGTATTATAAAACTTCTACATTTTTTATCAAGTGTTAGTATAAAACGTCAACATTTTTTTAGTTAGTATTATAAAACTTCTACATTTTTTTATCAAGTGTTATTATAAGACGTCAAATTCTCTATAATCCATAACGCAAATGTAAGTGAACATTGTTTGATAAAATAACACAAAACACAACACTTTCATACAAAATGTAATACAATACATAGCCGAAACCCTAAACCCTACACACTAAATCGCTAACTATTACATATTATTACTTAGATTCACATGAACCCGTTGTGTATCTGAATCAGGTTCTCAAACAAACCGTGAAATCGAACAGTTTCTTCGTACAACTGTGGCTAATGGAAATGCATGAAAAATATGATGAAGACGTTGATTCTCGATTTGATGAACCTGTTCTTATGACAAACCCTTCATCAATTGAGATTTTAAATACAAGGCAATGTCGTGAGTTGGGAATAGAATCGGTTAGTTCATCCAATCAGTTTGTCATTTCAAAGCCGGTTGAGGATTACGAGTGTTTTTCTCAAGGTTTGTTTGAGAACCTGATTCAGATACACAACGGTATCTTTGCTTCGTCCACTAGAACTATTTGTGTATGCATTCTTTTGGTTGTTAACTACCAAAAGAATGCATACACAAATAGTTCTACTGGACGAAGTAAAGAGACCGTTGTGTATCTGAATCAGGTTCTCAAACAAACCGTGAAATCTAACAGTTTCTTCGTAGATTCCGTCCGGTTTAAAAGCTGGTTCAGACGCGTGATGGTATATGGTGGTCACGGAACTACCGGGCTTCGGTAGATGCCGGTGACGGAACTACCGCGCGTCGGTAGATGCTATCAAGAGTGCACCCAGAATCGACAATATGAGAGTTCCGTGCTATTTGCACGGTAACATCTGACAATGTCGGATTTCCGGGTGACTTGGCAATTGATGTTGGATGATGTATCCCCCACCGCCAAGCACCTCACCCTAGACCGACGTCCCGGCGCATGAATCTGAAATATGAGCTCAGGTACTCGTTTGAATCTGAAATATGAACGCAGTGCACTTCTCCATAAGAATTACGTTTCCACCCCCGTCAAAACACCGACTTTCGATATACTGTAAAAAACATAGAATTATAGTGTTAGACTCGATATTAGAAATTATATTGTAAAATATAATAAACAAACAACACCACCACCACAGCCGACCACCCACCACCACCATAGCCGACCACCCACTACCACCACAGCTGACCACCACCACCAGTCGGCCGCCCACCACCGCCCACCCACAACCTAACCACCACCAAAACCACCATCCCAACTACCACAACACACCACCACCACCACCACCACCACAACCTACCACCCTCAACCACCTCAACAACCACCACAGCCTACCACCCACAACACAACACCACCTCACCACCGTCAACCACCACAACCCACCACCTCAACCACCACAACCCACCACCTCACCACCGTCAACCTTAACAAACCAACAACACAGCCCACCACCCACAAATACCACAGGCTACCACCCACAACACAACACCACCACAGCCACCACCATCAACCACCTCAACCACCACAGCCCACCACCTCACTACCGTCAATCTTAACAAACCAACACCACAACCCACCACCCACAAACACCACAACCTACCATCGACTACACAACACCACCACCACCGTCAACCTCCACCTAACCACCCACAAACACCACAGCCCACCACCCACAAAACAACACAACCACAACCGTCAACCACAAAAACCCACCATCCCAACACCAATATACCCGACCAAAATAAACCACAAAAATCAGAGAAAAAATGAAAATTAAACATAAAAATACGGAATAGGAACTAACCTTAAATACCCCGAGCGTATGAAGAGATACGAGAGCGATAACAATACGAGAGACAAAGAATCCGTGCGTGTGTGTGTACTTCCGGATCTTCATCGTGTGGTCCAACGTTGGTCTCGTGTGGTCCAAGACCTTTTTAGGTATATAGTTGGGTGTATATACGTCAAAGAGCAGGCTCCTTGGTAAATAAGTCAAACAAAACGAACATATACGGCCCTCATTGATCTATATGACGCGTATGTATTTACTTTTTGAAAAAGTTGTCAGTCTATACCGTCCTCATTGATCTATAAGGGGCTTATGAATTTACTTTTTCTGAAAAGGTGTCAGCGTATACGACCGTATAGGTCAATGTGAGGCATATACACCACCTAACTTTTTGTTATACGGACCTCATAGCACTATGTGAGGCATATGTATTTACTTTTTCTGAAAAAGTGGTTAGATTTTGTACTTTATACGCATCTCATTGTGCTATGAGCGGCGTATTGAGCGTTCTTGGTTTCAGCATTCTCGGTGCAAATTCTTTGCATGGATCGACCCTCCCATGTGTCCTCGGGCAGTTCAAGTCATCCGAGGTTTGCTGAATACGAAAGCAGTACTTGAAGACGAGTCAAGCATTTGAAAGAGGAGGTTCGAATGTATAAAGAGCAAGTAGCAGAAATGGAAAATAAAAATTCAAGGGTCGTTCGTAAGAGGGACACCTGTTTGATAATCTGTTGGATTTTGTTTTTTTTTTTTGTCCGTATTTGTATTTGTCGTTAGCCGTATTTAAGTTTATGCAACTTATGTAAACGAATGTAATGACTCTCGTATTTTGGTGATTTAGCGGAATGTTATGTCTTGAGAGTTTATGCAACTTATAATAATAAAACATATGCACATTTAAAAAAACCACTACAAGAAAATGAAGCTAATGTAACTCCAAAAAAATGTTGCATTAGGCTTTGAAAAAGTTGCATTAAGCATAATGCAACCTTTTATCGAGAGCTGCATTAGAAGCAGTTGCATTAGATCTAATGCAACTTTTTCAAAGCCTAATGCAACCGTTTTTTAAGGTGTTGCATTTACCCATCAAATGCAACTTTTTTATAATGCAACTTTTTTACATTCTAATGCAACTTTTTTAATACTCAAATGCAAAAAATGCAACCTTTTGTACATTCAAATGAAACTTTTTGATACTTAGATGCAACCTTTATCATAGTCTAGTTACAAAAATGCAACCTTTTTTTAGATTAAATGCAACATATTTAAGAATGTTAGTTATAGCAAATGCAACTTTTTTACACCTAAATGCAACTTTGTGACATAAATTCAATTACTATTAATTAATACGCATTCAATCGCAACTGCGCCAAAAAATAATAGCAAAAATATTATTAATAGTCAAAACGTGTACATTAACATACTTGTTCAAACTCAAGTAACAATATACTCTACACAAAGTGTTGATTACAATAAAAAATAGAAATGAAAAAAATTTGACTCGTCTCTATCTCCAACTAACAGTCGTTTCATAACCTTTCGCATAATAGCTTCCATGTTTTGTTATTGTCTGTCAATATCTTTTCACGTAACTTTGAGCTCAGATAGATTTCTATCATGATCCCCTTGACTCTCTTTACATATTTTCCAGCAACAGGATTTTCTAAACTTCAACGTTTGCTTTGATTGGTTCCATCAACTACTCTATAATCATGTATGACGTGTAAGCACCATCTACTTTGTTCATCAGAGTCATAAAAGGATCCTCCGAAGCACTTTTGTAGGTCTTCTTTTGTTCCTTCAATAACATTAAGAAAAAAAAAGATTGTAAAAAGAATTGATAATTATGTTTGAGAGTATAAAGCTTCAACATATTAAATGATAGCTATGACATGAACTATTAAACTTCGTAGCACGATTTCAAACCAGTTTTGACTTGATCTGTTTCTAAAAAGACCCAAACAAATTGACCTAGCCCATTTCCAAAAGACTCAATTAACCCAAAACCCGAAAAATTAACCAAACAGCACTCTCAACAAAAACTACTTTAATGTCAACAAAAGAAGCATGTTATGACATCGACACAGTAACCTACATTATTCATTGTCGTGTCGTCATATGTAGCAACATATACACGCCCTTATATCCCTTTACATATACGTTCAAACACCTTAATTAAAGTCGGTAATTTCTTGTGCGGGCATCATTTTTCTATATTCATGATAATATAAACATTAACAAACAAATATCAGCATACGAAACACTTGGTACATGCTTTTGCATTTCTATAACCTCCAATTTGATGTTGTTTAGTTCGATAAATTCCTCCTTTGGTAGAGAAGTTGCAAAACACGCAAGTGACACAATTTGGGTCATGTGGGTCTTTATTAAAGTTATACTTCCACCCCGGATCTTTTCTTAATTTTGATGATGCTTCAGGTGCATCAGAAGTCATATTATGTAGGGAAAACAAACAGTGAAATATCAAAAGATTAAACAACGGCCTAAATTACACGGACATTTATTTTTTGGCTGGTTAAATAAGACATTATTAAAGCCTAAAAAGCCCCTAAGCTCCTGGAACAATTACACAGAAGAAAAAAGAAACAGTACAGTAACAAAACACAAGCCAACTACTTAAATTAAATCCTATGTTGTCAAAAACGAAAATAAGACACATACAATTCCTTGTCATTTAAACAATGCTTCTGCAGATACAATGATATATATAACTCGGCTAACTATGTACATCATGAGACAACTCTAAATAACAAGTAACAGTAAGAAAGACAGTGTCAAGAAAATTAATGCCACGTTTGTATTGTTCCAAAAGCTCAACAATTATGAGAAATCATCTTTTAGAATGCTTGTTTAGGCTTGCGAGCTGGATCGTGCTTGATAAGTGAAGCTCAGGCTCAAGCTTGTTTACTAAAAAGCCTTGTTTTTAGGCTCGGACTCGAGCTTGTTTAAGCTCGGCTCGTTGCACCCCTACTTCTAACTGACCAACATCATCTTGTCACTATTAAACACAACATCATCCACAAATAGCATTTAAAAAATAGCAACAGCAAACAATGAGCTAGTTATATCATTAATCAGGTCGACCGGAGTTTATATTTTATCTCTTAAAGATAAATGGTTCAAACAAAAAAAATTTAGTTCAAATGGATCAAAAGATCATGTAATGCTAAGTGGTTTTTTCTTAATCAATGAATTTTAATTTTCAAATTTCATTCATTAGACACTGATTAGACACCTTGAAAAAAGTTTGAATGAGTGGTTAACTAAATAACTGGCAGATTTAGCAAAATGAATCTGTGACCCATATCATCAAAATGCCATACTCACCTATACTTGGCAGATTCAGCAAAATGAATATGTGACCCATATCAAATAAATGTGATAATTATATTCGTATAGCAAGTTCAGCAAAGAATGGACATTAGTAGAACCCTTTTAAACAGTAGGTGAAGAACATCAACAAAATATTAACCAAAAGATGAATCTGTATTAAACTTGCTAAACAAATTTGATTAGTTAAATGGCAAATATGAACTATTTAAGCCAAAATATTAACCAAAAGTACAACAATAAGAAATTCATCATACAAATATGAGCGGAATGAGCACCGACACAATAAATTATATACAAATCAAAGGATGAAACAAAAAAGTCGATTTACAGACCAGTTTAATTGCTTGAATTCTTGATGCCTTGAAAAGTAGACTCACGACTACTCTGCTCTAATTCTAGAATCGACTATCGCCCCCAAAACTTAGTAACTCGAATCAAACAGAACGAAATGGGGAAGTTAGACAATATAAGCCCCCAAAACTCGATAACTGCTCCGCTCCTTTGTAGTACACAATTTCTCAGTGCAGCAATCGATCAAAGTAGCTAACTGAATGGTTGAACGAGATGAAAGGCTGTTGAACGAGGATCAAAGGGCCTTCCCAATATGAATAGGAAGAAGTGTGGTGGTGGTGCTCAACCGTTCACGGTGATCGTTCCATGATTTGGGAAGCAATGGAGACGTGAATTGGGAAGCAATAGAGACTGGTAAAGAGAGGCTGTGAGCAAACTGGTCAGATTTAGGGGTTCGGGGTTAGGGTTAGGGATGTGGGAAATCTAAAATTTTGAATGGTATGAGATAAATCTGAAATATTTTTGGGGGAAATTAAAACATTAATAATTATAAAATTGTAGAAAACATGTATATATGAAAACTATCTATTATAAAGTTTCAAAACGTTATATTATATTTGTGTTTTATATAAAAGTTTTAAAACGTTATCTTATATTTTTGTTATATAAATATAAATGTTTCAGTATTTTTATTTAGCTACAATAAAAATATTATTTTTTATTTTATCATAATAATTCGTTTGTTTCAATATAATTTGCATATAAACTAAAAACCATGATTGATAAAGTTTCAATATGGGTTGCCTTGTTTCATCAGGATAAACTAAATCATGGATAACGAAGTCATACTAAATTCATGGATGTGTTAATGAACTATGTTGGGCCTTAATAGTTTTTATAAAGAGTTATAAACTTTATGCCACGACCCACTTTTTTATAATCAAATTATATATAATTAACTTACAAAAGATTTTTTTATGTTGTCATATATTTTAATTAATACACTAAAATAAGAAGTTAACAATTTATCTCAAACTGATATCTCCCTACTAATTTCCCTCCAATTATCACTTCAATTCCCTCCTTTTTTTTCCGAAAGGAAAACTTCAATTCCCTCCTAAAATTTCACTAAATTCCTATCAAAAGTTAGAATTTCATCATTACCATAAATTTTGGGAAGAATTACTTATAAGAAAAAGTAATCGAGAGTGACAGTACTAATAATTTTTTTTTTTTAACATTAACTTTAATAAAACGTGTTTATTGAATTTCTCAACCTACAATTTTTGTCGTGAAAGTTTATGGGCAAATAGGTAATTACACTTTAACATGGCATTGCCTACAATTGGATTTGACCTTTAAAATAATATTTAACCTTTAAAATGTAACACCTTTTAAAATAAAGTTTGCATTAACTTTTAAAAATGCAACCTTTAAAATTAAGTGTTGCATTTAAAATTTCACAATGTAACCTTTCTAAAAAAAGTTGCAAATATCAATAAAATCTGCAACCTTTAAGAAAAAGGTTGCATTAGATTTTCTAATGCAACCTTTTAGTTCAACAAAGTTGCATTAGAGGCAAATGCAACACATTTGAAAAGAGTTGCTTCTAAAAAGTTGCATTAGGCCACTTTTCTAGTAGTGAACGATGTTATCTCTAGTCCCGGCAAACGGGTCGGGCCGGGGGTCGGGTAGGGTTTTTGACCCATGACGATATTTTATGAAATGAATTTTGTGTATTAAAAAATGTCAAAATTTTTATTTATCAATTATTATTATGTCTTTAATTATTTTTCACTTGTCATTTATTAACCATAACGCAATAAATACACGAAGCATCGTTTTATATTAATACACAAAACATGTCATTTTAATACAAAATGTAACGACTAAACCCTAAACCCTAAATCGCTAACTGTTACATATTATTAAATTCTTGCAAACTGTATCGGTTATTCAGATCTATATTCGGTCACCATATTGTTGCTATCAAGTTTAAGGATGCGTTCCACGATAAACGCGCTTTCCGCTTCCCCATTACCATATGAAGAACCTCCGACCTGATCTGGCGCTCCCTCGTTGCAAAAGAATTCTCAGTAACCGGTTCCACAGCATGAAGAACCAATCCATACAGAAGGAGTTCTCCCTCGAGGTTGCTGACGCAGAAGCATTGTAGTTGGTGGAGCTTCCAGGACATTCCAGTTAACCCTCATAGTCACCGTTAAATATCTACTTCCACCGTCACAGATTCTGAGTGCAGAAGCATCGTCGTTGGTGGACGTTCCGGTGCATGAATCTGGAATGCAAACACAGTTAAGCGTTTGAATCTGAAATACGAACGCAGTGTACTTCTCCGTAAGGATTACGCTACCACCACCGTCAAAACACCGACTTTCGATATCCTGTTAATAAAACATACAATTATAGCATTAGACCCGACATCCGAAAATATATTGTTAAAAATAATAAATATAATAATAAAAATAACATATGCACATTTAAAAAAAACGATGATATAAGTCTAGACCCGACAAACGTGTCGGGCCGGGAGTCGGGTAGGGTTATGCTACCACCACCACAACCACCACCACCACCACCACAGCCGTCAATCACCACCACCACCACCACAACCGTCAATCACCACCACCACCACCACAACCACTACCACCACCACCACCACAACCGTCAATCACCACCACCACCACCACAACCACCACCACCACCACCACAACCGTCAATCACCACCACCACCACCACAACCACTACCACCACCACCACCACAACCGTCAATCACCACCACCACCACCACAACCACCACCACCACCACAGCCGTCAATCACCACCATCACCACAACCACCACCACCACCACCACCACAGCCGTCAATCACCACCACTACCACAGCCACCACCACCACCACCACATCCGTCAATCACCACCGACGTCATTCCCCACCACAGTCAATCCCCCACATTCGTCAATCCCCACCGCCACCAATCCCCCACCGCCGTCAATCCCCCACTACCGTCAAACCCAACACCACCACAAACGGCGGAAATAAAATCAAAAAATAAAAAAAGGTTGAAGATTAAGCAATAAAATTTGGAATACAAACTAACCTTTATCGTGTGGTCCAGAGTTTGTCTTGTGAAAATCGTGTGGTCCAGAGCGTTTGTGTGTGTGTTCTTGGTGTTTTAGTGTGTGAGTTTTCAAATTTTAGATCTAGTTTACCCCTTTATTGAAGTTGGGAAAGTGTTTGTGTTCAATGAGAGCCGTATGGTTCAATGAGCACCTTATAGGAGTTGTTGGGTTTGAAGACGAAGTTAAAGCGCATGAAGTGTATAAAGGATATACTATAACCAATTTATCAGCTCCTGTACAGGAGGATAAACTGGTTAAGGCTTGTGTGTTCTATGCGAAATGTGCGAGTTCGAAACCCATGGGAGGCCGGTCCGATACAGAAGGACCCCTCCCTTTTTCATTTGTGTAATTCTAATTTTTCAAATCCAGTCCCTGAGGTTTGTTTTGCATAAGAACAGTCCCTGCTCAGTTATTAAAAACTAACTGTAATTCTAATTTTTCAAATCCAGTCCCTGAAATTCTTATAACCTTTTATACCCCTTCTGTACATGCTTAGCATTTTAAAAAAAGACCAATATACCCCTTCGTTATAAGAATCCCAATACCTATGGAACCCGGATTGAACAAGTAATGAACCTTATAAACATGACAATACAGCTGTAAAATCCAAAAAAAACCAACATAGATGCTGATAAAATATTAAACATGTTACCATCCATACATGCTGATAAAAGATTAAACGTTTATACAAAAACAACCGGGCATACAACTAAACATAAATAACAAAAGAGGAATGAATATTTGTTCGTACAACCACATTAAACCCAAAATACAACCAAATGAAACAGATAAATACTACTCCTAAGCCATTTCCTCGTCACTGTCATCAGAACCACTATCATAACATGTCAACTGCATCTGCGTGTCAGACGGGCCTGCCTGCGTGCCGGAAGGGCCTGCCTGCGTGCCGGACGGGCCGGCTTCCGAGCCGGACCCTGGATACACTCGTGGTTGTGGCGGGTCTCGAACCGGCAACCCCGCCTCGGTACGCCTATCAGCCTCGCTAGCCATTATCCACTCCATCATATCCTCCATCCGGTCCATCCACCGATCCTACAGCGCCAACCTCTCCATCACAGCCGTCTGACCCGCCACAAGCCTCTCGAGGAGACGCTAAGTGGACTGAGGCAACCTCACCGCATGATAGACGCGCCGAGGATGCTGTGGTGGCTCCTGCGGATGCCCCTGCTCAACCTCAGGCTCGACGTCACCCTCTCCAATAGGCTCGTCAACAACATGAAGCATATCCACCTCCGCAACCTCCAGATGTACTAACGGCTGGGCTACGAAAATCTGATCGTCCAAACCGACAAATCGATAACCAATGCCCGGAAAGTTCACCACCAAGTTCATCCCTCTCATCTTCCTAATACCCAAATACTCGAAAGGGGCAGGCGGTGGCAACTCACCGATGAATGGAAAATACCGACCGCAATGCTAGGCAATACGCGTGATGAACGCCCCTCCGTGCAATCTGCCACGCTTCTGACGTCGGGAAAATGAGGCGAAATACTCCGCCAGGCAGTGATGGAGGGCGCACGACGTCCCCGTGAATAAACAGTAAAGATAGAACAGGTCGGTTTTCGTGACCCACTCGTTGCTTTTGCCACGCCCAGATATCGACGTGGCAATGCAACGGTGTATGTAGCGAACGAGTGGGTCAGGAATCAACGAGACACGGGCCTTATTACCGAAGGGTACATCACAGAGGGTGGGCTACCAAGCAAGCAACTGATCATCAGGCATAGATGTGATCGCGGTGGTATAAATATCCTGAACCAACTCCTCATCACTGTAGAATTCGGTGGCCAAAGCAAACTGACGCAGCGACATATTCTGTCGCTCCCTGAATAAACAGAAAGTTACCTCAGCAGGGGGTGGTTCCACCATCGGATTGTCCATATCTGAGTTAGGCTGCTCAGCAGGCCGTGGTCGATAGATAAACGTAGAGAGGAACTCCACCATCATAGGCCTATAAGAAGACCTAGCCGCATGAAAAAACATACGATCCCACGGGTTATTTTCCACGATTATACCCCGGGCCCTCTGCTCCTCGCCACACTCCCGTAACGCGCCCCAACACAACGCCCTCTGCTGCCTCACTCTCATACCCCGGAACTTGGCAAAACGTCTGTATTCCGTACTGCGCTGGGGGAAGTCTAAAAAATCGTACTGCTCACAATTACCCCCGGCCATCGGATTAAGTACCGTACCACCATTTGTTGCCTGTTGTTCCTCATCTGACGACATATCTGCAACAATTAAAAGTTAATATTTTTTCAAAATATTAATAAAATTACGACAACCCACAACCACCACAGCCAACCCACAACCACCGTCAAACCCTAACCCATAGATACAACCACCACCGTCCTAACCTCAACCACTCTAACAACCACCACCGTCCTAACCTAAACCACTCTAACAACCACCACCGTCAAACACCTCTACCGCCAAACACCACAACTAAAATATTTCAGAAAAAACAAAAAAAAAAACCGTAAAAAAACAATAACAAAACGGAAAGATGAAGTTGTTACTAACCTCTTGTGAAAATTCGCACCGTATGGTTCGATACGGGATAGAAATGGTATACGGGAGAGAGTTGTGTGTGTTTTTGGTGTTTTGGTGTGTGTGTGTTTGAATTGATTTTGATCTAGTTTTCCCTCTTTAGTGAGCTGAAAAGTTGTTTGTGTTGGTATACACTCCTCATTGGCCAATACGTGGCTTATAGATTGCTTACCAGCAGCCGCTTATTGTGCTATGAGCGGCATATAGAGGCTGGTATACACCTCTCATTGCCCAATATGCTGCATATGATGCCTTTTTTTAATAGAAATAGTGATGTAAATAAGTGTTTTTACATTATAAAACAATGTAATTAACATTTTTTATAAAATAAATGTTGCTTACACTATATTCAAAAGATAATAGAATGTAAATTAAAAAAAAACACATAATAATACGATTAAACAGTTTTACGTGTTACAACGAGAACCTACAACAAGTTAATAAAGTCTCTTCGAACACTTCTATTACTACGAAGTAACTTCTTAGCCTGTGAAAGACGAGACGTGTACATTGTCTCCCACTCCATAGCTTCAGTACTTCGATACATATTCCATAGTCCATTCGGTGGAGGCATCGGACCATCATCCGTTAACTTAACCATGAAGAAATGGCCATCTTCCACATAGGCAATCGAAAGAACAGAATGGCCCTCCGCCGGACCATCAAACATGGGAAAGTATGTTTGACAAACACCATTGCTTAATTGTTGAACAACCACACCAAATTTTTGAGCCACCAACAATCCGGCGTATGGCAAGAACATCCAGCATGCCATTGGTGCAGGTTCCACGTGCAACCAGTTTATTGATCGATATACTGTAGTGTAAAATCCCGGATCAAAAGGGTCAAGAATAGGCCACCACCGGTCTTTGTTAATGAACATCTCATCCAGTAGCTCTTGGCGGACCCACATCCAAGCATTCTAGTCCAACCCCAAACCCATAGCCACCGATCGAAACCCACAGTTATCGTCAGGCTGGGCATCTTCCACATGTGTTATGTATCTCCGATACATAGATGGAAGCCAGTCCTTAAAACGATCGATCATGTTTTTGTACCTGTAATTGGAAAATATATTGTGGAAAATCTTTATCAGGGAAAATGTATGTATGGAAATACGTAGGATATTATATAGGTCAATGATTGTTGACGTACCTATCCCCCACCAACAGTGGAAAATATTCATCTATAATTTCAACTGTCTTTTTAGCCTTATTTTTCTTTGAACGACTGCGTTGCACTGCTGGCTTTTGAGCATCCTCGTCATTCTTTTGGCTTTTGCCTTTTGCTTCGGACTGGGTATCTCTACGTCTCGCAACCTCCTCCTTCTTTTTTTTGTTGTGATTTAGAGGTTGGGCGCCCCCGAGTATCTTGTTGTATCTAAGGCGGTTGATGGTCAGTCATACTTGGATTCACCACCTCCTTTATCTTCGACAACATACTTTTTAACACTATCGGTGGTTGCGCGTTCAGTTGTTGCATGACTCTGTCCATTTCCTCCCAAAGATTATTATCGTCTTCCTTAAGTTCTTCATCATTGAAATCTAGTTTCGTCCAGAATTTGTCCACGGCGGCAAGATGAATTTTGCAATCTGTATTTTAAAAACAATAGTTAGAAATGAGGGGGGGGTGGGTATTCATATGAAGTAGAATAAGCGGTTGATGCCTGTTTTTATTACTTGTATTTTCCCACCACTCCATCTGACAAGCACATGGCAACCCACAACTCGTAAAAAGCTGGTGACCACAAGTCCCCCCTACTGCGAGCAACGTACGTATCTTTTTCTTCTCCACAAGCAACAAATCTAATGCTTTCAGGGAAACATTACCACGTAGGTTATCAAAGAATGATATCATGTGGTCCCCCATTTTCAAGGATCGGCTATCCTGAAAAGTGAGGTTTATTTGTATGCGTTGTGACTCTACAACTTTGTCAACAAGCCACACAAGTTTATGGAGCGAACTGTTTGGCCCCTTAAGGTATCTCTAAAACTTAGCATGTTGGCTTTCAACTCTGTTGGTTGTATGTTGACCAAAGTTAGGGCTTGTGTTAGTCCAGGCTGAAACAAACTTTTCTTTATAGGGTAGTAGCCAGACAGCATACAAATAGTCCAAAACTCCTGAAAAAAACCCAGAATATAACGATTTGTAATGTTTGTATTGTAACACCCCGACCAAAGGCTGAAACAAACTTTTTCTGATAAATTAACTATTTATAAATAATTAATTAAACAAATAAAACTATGTAATTATTGGACTAAATTGGTTAAAAATCGAATTTTGGAAAAAATATCAATTTTATATTTTCGAACATCATTCTGATGTTAAAATAATTATATAAAAATTTTCAGGTTTTATAAAATCAGTTTACTATTTTTAATGAATTTAATAAGATTAAAACTAACTTAATTCATAATAATTAGATAAATCCGGAAATAATTATAGTTTATATTTTTAGTAAATCAGGTTTAATGTATACGAGTTTATAAAAATGTTAGTTTTTATAAAAGTGATAAAAAACGTAAAAATAAAATAAAAGGTGTGTGCCCGGTTGGATTTTAAGAAGTGTATAAAACAACTAATGTTAGGGTATCAATCAGCTCCTGTACAGGAGGATAAACTTGTAAAGAAGGGGTGCTTTTACACGAGTGGTCCGGGTTCGATCCTTGCTAAGGGGCGGGTTATACAAGAAACCCCCCTTTTTTGTTATTCTAATTAACATAGTTAACTAAGTTAATTTTTTTAAAGGATTTCTTATTCAACATTTAACTCGGTTAAGATTTTAGAGTTAAAATAAGTTTCAAACAAGGCAATTTCAACCCTTATACTTTAGATTTCAATAATTACATTTTATGCCCAATACTTTGTAGTTTTAAATAATGTCAAAATAACCCCTAGACTATAACTTTTAATAAATGACAGTTTAGTCCCTGGACTTGGTTTTAACCATTTTTAAAGCAAGTTTCAAACAATGACAAACAAGTCTCTCAATTTATAGTTTCACAAAATGCCAAAATAGGCCCCTATAGTTTGTAAAATATAATTGCGTATATAAAATTCAAGGAGGTTACATGTATGTGTGTATACATGAATGAATGTGAAGTAATATAATACGTACCTGATCTATGGTCGTTAGTCAGTCGCGTATATAGCCGCTCAAAGTTATAATTGTATAGCGTCTCAGTGGGAGAATTACACAATCGAGACCAAGAAAGCTTGAATATTTTCCATTCTTCAGCCATTGCAAATTTTGCCTTGGTGTGTTTTAGAATATTTTGTGAGATGTGCCACCTACATAGCAATTTGGATGCTTTTTGGAATACTTTATCGCAAGCATTCATCAAAGCTTTATAGCAATGTGTTACTATCACGCGCGGTTCCATACCTTCTACCAACAATCCTTTGAGCTTCTGTAGGACCCACAAGAAGTTATCATATTTTTCTTTAGAGATAAAAGCATGAGCGACACAAAACGACTTGTGTGTCGATGTCACACCCACAATTTGAACAAACGGAAGTCTATTCTCATTCGTTTTGTAAGTGGTATCAATCATCAACACATGTGGGAAAGCATGCCACATTTTGTAAGTTGTATCAATCACCACATTTCTATACACCGCTCTTAGGGCAATAAGGGGCGTATAGCTTTACTTTTTCTAACATAATTAATGCACTCAACCCCTATACAACCCCCATTGCCTTAGGCCGTGGGGTATGGGGCGGGGGTTTGGGCGTGGGTTGGGGTAAAACGCCCAAGGCACCACCCCGGGTGGGCTTGGGTTGGGGCGTGGCCCCTTGGGGCTTGGGTTTCAAGCCGGGCGTGGGGCGGGGGAGCAAGGTGACATGGCGGTTTGTGAATGGCCAAAAGAAAAGAGCCGTTGGCCAACGGCTATATTTAAAAAAAAAAATTTCTTCCATTTTTTCACTATAAAACTCACATTTTACTTCAATTTTTACCACATTCATCCACATCTTCTATACATCTTCAATTCTCCTTCTACAAAACGAAAAAAAATGCATCCTTACAACCGTCCTTTTGATGCACGAAGGGGCCACGTCTTCCAAAAGGTCAAGGGCCTCGTCCCAAGCCCAATCTGATGCACGAGATCAAGAGTTTGAGGACCTTTTGGATGATTCGCCAAGCCCAAACCGGCCTGAGCATAGAAGAAATGCCTCAAGAAGGCGTGCTAAAAAACAAACGGCATCGGCTTCAGCTGGGAGTTCTGGCTCGCGTAGGGGAATATACAGCGACCAGTTGGATGACATTTCATGCAAGTTGGATACATTCAACGTATTCCAACAACAAAGGGCCGAAATACGAAGGAGCAAAGAAGCTAGAGATTCTGCTAGAGATGCCCTGAAACAAAGACGTGATGATTTGAAAATTCTATCCCAGCCGATTGATCACCTACATGGTGACGAATTAGAAATAGTCTTGGCGTTGAGAGAAGAGATAAAAAACAAATATAAAAATTAGGAATTTTTTTTTTGTAATTTTCTTTTTTTTTGTAATGATCTTTATTTAAAAATATTAAAAAAATAAATTTGTGTTTATTGGGTCTGCCCAACGGGTCAGCCCAGCCGGTCAGCCCACAAGCCGACCAAACCCACGCCCCAAACCCCCGCCCCACCATACCGTGTTCAATGTGGGTTTATCCATTTCTGCCACCTCATTCCACGTGTCAACCAATGCCCAACCCAAGCCCCACCATACCCCCATGGTCTTATACCGAGGTGGGGGGAGGGGGGGGGGGGGGAGGGTGTCACTACTTTTGGGGATGTACCAATACCCTCACCTTTTTAATGGTATTAATCCTTCTCTATGCGACTCGGCCGTCTCTTTTATTTGTCATGTTTCATTTCTTATAGGATCTAATATGGCTCTATTGTCTTTGTATTTTTACGAAGAAAGAAAATATAATATTTATTAAAATACAATAAAAAACAAATTAAAACTAAAAATAAAGTATACCCCGTTGACGAGACATGATTGGTCATCATCTATGTAATTAAGTTTTTAACAAATGTTTATTTCAACATCATCAAATAAATTAGTTACTTAATTTACTTTTATGCCCTCGTCACATAGATTCTTATATAATGTAGTATTATAGTTTAGAGTGTAGCACAACAAAGGTTTTCTTTATGGCTGAAACCTTTGCTTCCACCATTTTCACAATTTGTATTTCTATCTTGTAGCAATCTCAAGATTCCTGATTATCATGGATCTCACTGTAATATATTCTTACATATATTCTTTATATGTTTTTGGGGTCCCCTTGCTTTTATTTATTATGTTTATTTATTTCCAATTTTTTTTGTTTTGCTTCTAAATATCAGGAAACAGATGTGCTCATTATTGGTAAGGTGGACTGGAAAGGAAGACCGGCAACAAAGAATAAGCATGGAGGCATGCATGCTGCTATGTTCGTACTTGGTGGGTTTTTTGGCTTCCTAAACTTATATATAAACACTTTACAACTTTAGGCGATCCTTAGTTTTAGAGATTTTATTTTATTTTACAACTATATGAATCGCTAACACAAAATTCAACAAACCAAATAAAAAATTGGAAAAATGGTTAAAGACAAACAAAATATTCAACACAAGATAATCAATGGAATAACTACTAAAAGAAGCTTACAAATAAAACGAGTCAAATGGTTATAACGAAACAGAAGTAAAGAGATGGAAACATAAAGAAGATTGATAAAAAGAGTAACACAACAAAGTGTTTGAAATGTTTTTAGAAAACTAGGTGTTTGTTACAAGTTAAAAGAATGAGTTAAGTATAAAATAAGTATATATCATTAGTTGCTAATTGTACGACCATCTTTGTGCTCCAGCAACGTTTGCGTTCGAAAACATGGCAAACTTAGGATTGGCGGTGAACTTCGTGACTTATTTTAATGGGGTAATGCATTATGACATAGTTGAAGCAGCGAACCATGTAACCAACTTCTTGGGTACCTGCTATATTCTTTCCATCGTTATGGCTTGTCTTGCAGATGCGTACATAGGACGATTTAGAACTGTTCTTATTGCGGCTTGTGTAGAATGTGTGGTAAGTGTTATTTAAGTTTTTCTGAATATATCTATTTGGACGTCCTAAGTGTCTTCTTTGACACTCTATCGTCTTCTATACGATTTGAATAGCTATATAGGAGTCATATAAGGCTAACCTTAAACACCTGAACTGCCTGTCAAATATAAATGATGACATACAAATGTTATCTTTCAAAATTTTGCAAAATATAGGTGTTTAATTAAAAAAAAATAAATATTAATTTTATATTTTATAATCTTATCATGTTGTATTGTGTCGTATCATGTTGTGTATTATTGTATCGTGTCGTGTTGTATATTTTTTTAATATTAATATTAAACATCTTGTATTGAATAGGATCGTGCCTTAATGCATTGTATTGTATTCTGTCATGTCGTATCGTATTATAAGTTACATGTAACTAACCAACCATTCAAAACATTGTAAATAAACATCACAAACATAAACAATTGAAACTACAAATAGAAACACAAAATAAGTTTGTACATACACAACAAAATCAAAATACAACAAAATGTGATATACAAAAAAAAAGACAATAAACTTTCCTAAACTTGCGGCTGACACCTATGGATCCTGACCTGCCACCAGTGGATCATGTGGGGTTAGATCATCTAGATACTTTTGTAGCAAGGGTATCGGTTGAGGTTGAATACCAAGCGCCTACGCCCTATCCATATCCCCCACCCACCTGAATAACCCGTATCAAAGGGTCCTCAATGTAGGCGTGGTGGCGGTCTCTGTTGCTCTAACCGTCGCTCCATCCCGTCTAACGTCTAGTCGATAGCCGCAGGCAAATCAATGAAAAACGTGTTGGGGGTACAGAGGCACACCCTGTGGCAGCGCTGGTGGTGGGATATCAGCGTCTAGTGGAAGGTCATCCAAAGCGTCACCCACATCTACGGCCTCACCCAGCTCTACCAAAGGTGGTATGGACTCAGGAAACGCGTCAAGGATATATATCTGCCCTCCCGTGAAACCGAAGACCAATGCCCGGAAACTCGCTCATAAGGCGCATGCCTATCAGTGTCTTCCGACATAATCTCGTTGACTTGAACACTGCAGAAAAATGGGCATCACCATCTGAAATGAGGCCCAAGGAACGGGTATTGATGGTGATGTACGCCTCTCCGTACAACGACCTTCGCTCCTGTTGGTGATTTGCTGATGCGAACCACTCCCCAAGACACCTGGCTAGGGCACACAACCGTTTGTATAATAAACTCTAAATATAAAACAGGTCGCCCTGGATGCACCACTCGCGACTCATCTCCTATGGTGCAATGGAGTTACCGATAAGTTTGTGCAAATATAGGTATAAAGGGTGTCTAATGGCAGTGACTCTTGCATTGGTCCTGCCAAAGCGGGACTCAGCAATCACCATCCGTAAACTGACGAGCGTAGATCAGTCAACAATCCAGATCATGTCAATGTAAAATGGTGTAACGATCTTCGGCTCGGTATATATTTGGAAACCAAAGCAAAATGACGAAGCAACATCTCATATGTGTGACATGCTAAAGAGAATGAGGCAATGAACTCGACAACCAGCTCATGAAATGACAGCTAGAATGCTGTCTTGAACAATCGATACGACGAGGTATCAAGTCTGATGATATCCTGGGCTCTGGCAGCCTCACCGACCGCATTGTCCAATCAGTAATGACATGCCTGAAGATATGCATCCAACGTAGCTTTCGACGACGGCCAAAAGCATAAGTATGCTCCTCAAAATCTAAGTGTGGTGCTCGTGTAGCGGGTCAACCGAAGGCCTACCGACCTCACGCGCCCGCCCTTGACCCGCTTGTCTTACATCAACATCCATATTGACCTGTAAAAATCGAATCAGTATACTTCTTTTAATTTTAGGGGGGGTAGGGGTGGGATAACCCACACCCAATTCCATCACTCACAACATCCAATCAGGTTCTTCATGTCATCAACCATTATTTCCATCACTCACAACCTTTTTTAGTGGAAATGGTCATCACTCACAACCTTTTTATTTATTTCATCAATGTACAACTCCTCAGCATTAGAGTACAACTCCTCAATACACAAAGTTCCAAAAAATGGTCAAAAAGGGTGGGCAACAGTTGGACTTTTGAAGTTTACAACGCGTCAAGTAGTTCACGCGTTACAAAATTTTGTGGGTGAAACTTTGGGTGGCGGCGGTGTTCCACAAAGTTTCACTCGTGAAACTATGCCATCACGCTACCACCCCGGGTCCTCTTATATTTAACAACATTATTGTTTAATATTCAAATAAACTAATTCATATTTAAAAGAAAATTAACTTAATTATTAAAAACATGTTAATTTATAATCTTTTTAAATATTGTAACAAATTAATAATAATTCATAAACTTATTAATTTATAACTTTTTAAATATTTTTTATTTATAAATTAATCAACATTTAAAGAAAATGCACGTAGGCCACAACATCATCATCTTCAACATATGAGGCGATACGTTGTGTATAGCCCTGTATGGGTCTTCTCTTTTGAAAAAAAATGATTTTTCAAAAAAAAAAAAAAAAAACCTAATCAAAATCATACAATTTAACGGATACAATTTAGAACATAATACATTTTCATGATCACGAGTGAAAATAACTAACCTTTACCGCGAAAAAGAGTGAAAAGACCGGTTGATTTGTCAGGTGTTGAGGTGTTTTTGATTTGTGAGTCGTATGAGGGAAGGTTGATTTGTACGGGTGCTAAACGTGGTCGTGTTTGCCGTTTGGTAGGTTCAACGCGTCTCGAACGCAAAATTTTGTAGGTCCCTCGGAGGATGAGGTTAAACCTTATCCTTGTTATGTTTAACACACTAGCAAGTGCGGAATCCAAGCTAGAATGCAAACCGGTAGTTTATATGAGAACACAAGCTACAAAGAGAAAGGTAAACACACGAGATATCAAAGTTTTCTCTTGTATTTCAGTGGACACGGTTACAGCCCTTGACCAAACTGAAAATATGCTCTCTACAATACTAAGTTCACTCACATCTCACACCTTAATGAAGTGAACACATTACATGAGTATATATATCCATCACAGCTCGTCTGGTCGAAGGATCAGATAGCCTGATCGAATGATCATCTATCGATCTCAAACCTATCGAAGGATCCACATATACCTCGAAGGATGATATCCTTCGAGGTCCATCTATATCCATCGAAGGTTTATCCTTCGAGCTCATCGAAGGATATAAACAATCCTTCGATGACTCATCCTTCGACACAAACATCTTACAAACCATGTTCTAACTGTTTGGCCAAGTCAAACCAGGAGGATGGTTGACTTGGTCAAACTTACATCGAACACACATAATAACAAACCTAAGACGTAACTCAGACTAACACAAGACATCGTTTTGTATCATGACAAAATACAGACAAAGTACAGACACAAGTGCACCAACAAACTCCCCCTTGGCTGTAGCTTTGTCTCGATCTTCGTGTCTTCAAGTCTTTGACGTCCTTTCAAGTCTTCAATGTCGGAGGATCTTTAAAGTCTTCACGTCTTGAAAGCAGAAAGTGTACCAACAAACTCCCCGTTTCATGTAGGAAGTGTGTTGACAAACTCCCCCTTAACACAAGCTCCCCCCTTGATTTATACTTGTGAAAAACTTGTTCTTTATGAATTGAGATCCTTGTGGTGTTGATGATGGTCAGCAGCAACTCGATCATCTTCATCACTTGAGTGCCTTCACGTCGTGTCTTCATTCCGAAGCTTGTCATCGACCATGTTCTCCTTGCCTTTAGAATCTGCACATGCAAGAAATCTAAACGCGTAATGAGAACAACTGCTTGGAATATCATAAGTAAACGACACACATGTGACCATTGCACAATCAACTACCGTCCGACAGTTTGAAAGTTTAACAAATTTATCAATTTTAGTTTTTAACTTTCAAAACTTGCAAATTCTGACCATTTATGAAGATTTAGTCGATTTTGGTTTTCAATCAGGTTTCAGGTAACGAAGACTCGAGCTCCAACATCATACGATCGAAAATAAAATAGAAATAAAATCTTTTTGGCTTTTAGAAAGTTTATATTAAAACACACCTAAAATCTTTTTGGTATTTTTTAATATTTCAAATGTAAAGACTGAAAGCAGTAAATAAATATATACAAAGATGCAGAAACTGAAAGCATTAAATAAATATTTACAGACATTCTTTTTGCGAGTTTCGAGGGTAAGAGAATCATATCAGTGTACGGTCATGCCAAAACGCTCTTGTTGTTCTTTTAGTTAACATTAAGATAAGCATCCTATAACGATTATCGGTATTGTTGTCCACATAAGCTCAACTTATCAGATGTAATCATGGCGAGGGGATACGTTAAGGTATGATTTATACTTACCGACCGGTGTTCATCCACACACGACACATTCCCGTATCAAGGTATGCACGAGAGTTCATCTTACCGGTGAGTATACCGATTATCATATGTTTGACCGTATATGATGTGAGATACTCACTTATTTTGATTGAAAACAAGCCCTATGTGATAGAATCACTTATTGATGAGGAACTTGATTTTCGATGCATGAGGGCACAGGAGCAAGTCCGTGAACAGGTCAGTACTTTCGTACAGCAGAGAGACGAACTTGACTCCCGGATAAATGTGATATTTTATCACTTATTTGATTGGACATGTGATTGTTTATCACTTATTGAGGTCGAATGCAGTATGTACATGTATGTATGGTATCATGGAAGATCTAGACTTGCGTCCCCGTTATTTTTCGGTAAAAGATACAACCATGATACCCAGATGATAAGCAGCATAAAGACCGAATATCTCAGAACCTCGGCAATCTCTCAAACGAAATTTCGGTACCAAGACCATATGCCAATGTATGGTTCCCACCTAGTCTTCAATCGATTAAGGTTTATATCACCCTGCACACTTTAAAATGATCGTGAGCCTACCGATACATCTTATATAGAGCTGCTTATCGTTTTTCATTTTAGGTTTAAAGAGGTTTAGACAGACCACTGATGTACTATCATATTCTCTTTTTCTTGCCAGGAAACTCATTTTTGTTTTTCTATTGTTTTTGTGTTTTTTAATTTTTCGATGTTTTTGGTTTTTCAAATTTTGGATTTACTCCCCCTAAAATCAATAAACTAAGACAAATTTAAAACACAAAGGTATTTACAAAAATGATTTTCCGATGTTGGTTTTACTCTTGCTTGACCTTAATGCCATTTACCAATAATAAATAGTCAAATCTTGATTTGTCAAATGCTTTGGTAAAAAGGTCGGCACGTTGGTCATCAGTGTGGACATAAGCAACATCGATTAGCCTTTTCTCAAAGCAATCACGTATGAAATGATACTTAATTTCGATGTGCTTAGTCTTTGAATGCTGCACAGGATTTCTAGTGATCTGTAAGGCAGCAGAATTATCAACGTAAATAGGAGTAGTTAGGAATTCAAAACCGTAGTCGCGCATTTGTTGTTGGATCCATAGGACTTGGGAGCAACAACTTGAGGCAGCAATGTATTCAGCTTCGCATGTTGATGTAGCTACACAGGTCTGCTTCTTGCACTGCCATGTGACTAGGCGATTTCCCAAAAACTGACATCCAGCCGTTGTGGATTTGCCGTCGATTTTGCATCCGCCAAAATCAGAATCACTGAATGCGATCAAGTCAAAGTTATTATCCCTAGGGTACCATAGACCGGTGTCAGGGCAACCCTTCAAATAACGAAAAATCCTTTTTACAGCTGCAAGTTGTGAGGCCTTCGGGTTGACTTGATATCTGGCAAGCAGGCACGTTAGGTACATTATATCTGGTCTTGATGCTGTAAGGTACATAAGAGATCCGATCATCGCGCGGTAGTGTGAGGGGTTAACAGCTTCACCCTTCAAGTCTGGATTAATTCCGTGATTTTGCGGCAATGGGGTACCGATGGGCGTTGCATCAGACATCAGGAACCGGCTCAAGATGTCACCAACATATTTAGTCTGATGGATGAATATCCCAGACTCAGTTTGTTGCACTTGTAGGCCCAAAAAGAAAGTCATTTCCCCCATAGCACTCATCTCGAATTTATCCTGCATAATGCGCTCGAAATTCCTACACAAAACATCATTAGTAGAACCAAAAATAATATCATCAACGTATACCTGAACCAGTAGAAGATCTCCATCTTGTTCTTTGATGAAAAGAGTACAATCGATAAGACCTCTACGAAATCCATTCTCCAGCAGATAATTAGATAAGGTTGCGTACCAAGCTCGTGGTGCTTGATGTAGACCATAGAGAGCTTTGTTGAGCAACCAAACCCGATCGGGATGGATAGGATCTTCAAAACCTGGAGGCTGTTCGACGTACACCTCTTCTTCCACCACACCATGTAAGAATGCACTTTTCACGTCCATCTGGTATACCTTGAAACCTTTGAATGAGGCATAAGCCAGAAAGATCCGAATTGCTTCTAGACGTGCAACAGGTGCATACACTTCGTTGTAGTCGATCCCTTCTATCTGACGAAAACCTTGAACGACTAGCCTTGCTTTGTTTCGAATAACGACTCCACGGTCATCCTTTTTGCATTTAAACACCCAACGGGTACCAATCTTCTTGTAACCAGCAGGTTTCTCTACGAGTTTCCAGACACCAAGCTTCTGGAATTGTTGCAGTTCTTCCTGCATTGCTTCAACCCAAGAGTTATCTTTCAAAGCTTCTTTCCAAGTTCTTGGCTCTTCCTGTGAGACATAACACGCGAAAGACCAATCGTTTTGTTGACCAGATTCTCTAATCGCCGCATACAAGCCTGCATTGTTGTTGTTTCGCAACATGTTTCTTGTTTGAACGCCACTTTGTACATTTCCGATGATGTTTTGTTCAGGATGGGTATTGTGAATCCTTGTTTCTGGATTATCTTGAACTGGAATGTTTGTACCCAGATTGTTGAGATTGAGATCAACAACCAATTCAATGCCCGGAATTGACGAAGAGGATGATGCAGTAGCTTCAGCTGTTCTAGGGGCGTCCACTGGAGGTGTACCCTCTGAAGTACCATGAACTACTGTTATTGGAGCTTCTTGATCTGCATCGAGAAATTCATCATCCTCTGAATATTCGTTCAATTCGGTAGCATCGTGAAAATCCTCATTGTCGAGAGCATTATTGTTCACTGAAGATGGTTCTTGATTGACAATAATTGGACGAACCAACGGTGAATCTGTTGCATTGTCACTCTCGAAAAACATCCTTGCAGCAGCATTTTCTTCAACGGCTTCAACATTGATCGAATTGAAAAATTCATCGTACTCAAACATCCAAGGCTGACCAGGACATTTGACTGGTAAAGTGTGCCTTTGTACCCTGACTTCAGACCATTCCTCGACCCTTTTAGTCTCTAGATTCCAGACTCTTAAGTTCGGGGTGGCATACACAAGAAAGTATCCCTCAATTGCTTTTGCCCCAAACTTTCCATTAGGATCGATTATTGTACATGGAGCTCCAAACGGTTCAAGATATGACAAATCTGGTTTCCGTTTGTTAATAAGCTCAAAGCAGGTCTTGTTGTGCCTTTTGACTGTAAGGACTTGGTTCAACGTATAACATGCAGAGGCCACAGCTTCACTCCAGAATGGAATGGGCAACTGCGATTCTACCAACATAGTCCTAGCAGTCTCGATGAATGTGTGGTTCTTACGTTCAGCGACACCATTTTGTTGAGGAGTGTAGGCCGCACTAAATTCGTGAAGAATACCTTTTGAAGTACAAAAATCCGCCATGGCATGATTTTTAAATTCAGTACCATTGTCGCCACGTATCCGCCTAACCTTCAACTTATATAGATTCTCAATCTGAATGATCAAGTTTTTGATAATACCGAAGGTTTCGCTCTTGTGTGCCATGAACGCCACCCAAGAAAATCTTGAATAATCATCAGTTATCACGAGGCAATATTGATCATTCCTAATACTTTTGTGCTTGACAGGACCGAACAAATCCATGTGCAAACGTTCAAGAGGAACAGCCACCGTGTTGATTTTCTTTGTAGGGTGTCGCTTCTTCGTTTGTTTTCCTTTCTGGCACGAGACACAAACGTCTTGAAGATGGAAGTTTTTAAGAGGAACACCATTCACTAATTCATTTGACACCAAATGATTCATTTTGCGTAAGTGAATGTGACCCATTCGTCTGTGCCAAGAGATTGAGTCTTTTTCTGTGGCTTTGGAAACGAAACAGGTTGCTTGTGCAGACGTTGTGATAGCTTGGCTCATATCAAGGACGTACAAGTCATTTATCCTTGGAGCAGATAAGAGAATCCATTCTTTCGGAATTTTGAAGCCGGGTTTCAGCACATAACATCCATTTGCATCAAAGTGTACTGAGAACTGCTTCTCACAAATTTGAGACACACTAAGAAGATTGTGATCAAGTTGTTGTACGAAGTTGATCTTATCAAAGCTAACAACCCCGTTGGAAATCATTCCTTCACCCGTAATATATCCGCCTTTATCTCCAGCAAAAGCAACATAACCTCCTCTAATAGATTTGACGTCGTAGAGAAGCTTCATGTCGCCTGTCATGTGCCTGGATGCCCCACTATCAACAATCCAATGACTACTGATAGTTCCTCCTGGAACACCCTGCACATGAACTCACATGATTAGTTGGAGATGGGGACCCAAGCCATTGTGGTCTTGGGTCTTCCATTTTCATCAACAACAATAACTTCTATTCTTTGATGATTTGAAAATTGTGATGGTCCCCCTGATTCAATAACCGTTTTTGGTTTCCAGGTCTGTTTTGTTATACCAGTGTTATTCTTTAAAAACTTAACTTCATGGTTGTCTGAAGTTTTTAAATTGTTTGGTTTGACAGAAACAGATGTTTTGTTAACCACATCGGTTTTAATCGCCTTTTCAATTTTCTTGACCTGTTGGCGTTTCTGTTTCTTTTCCCTTTCTTTTATAAGACGGGGATCTGGTTTTGATGAAACAGATCGCTTGCGGTCAATTTGGTCACGGGGATCATCATCCTTAGCTTTCAACTTATGAAGATACGGACAGTTTCGAATTATGTGTCCAATTTCACCACATTCAAAACATGATCTTCGTTCAACAAACCCCGAAGTATCATGTGATCGTCTTGCCGATAATGATGAACTTTGTGATCTCGAGGTACTAGGTTTCGAACAGTTTGGTTCATTTCTTTTCAACACTGTTGCTTGTTTAACAAAATCTAAGTTAGATTTGTTTTCAAAAGTTTCGATTTTGTCTGTTCCCTTTGATTTCACAAAGTTCACATTCTTGTTCTTCTTTTGATTTGGCTTCTTTTGACTTTGAGCCGACAATTTTCCTTTTTATTTGTTATGATTTTGCTGCCTTTTCTCTGTTGGTAATTTCTGATTGCCAAATTGTTTTCTAACTTCAGCCTTTGGGATAGGAGGGCACTGTGTTACCACAACGTGTGATCCTTTCTTACCCAGAAATTTACTTGTCGAATTTTCAAAAACTTTACTGATTAAGGATTGATTTACATTCTTAATCGGAAAATCTTTGTCAGAATAAATTTTATTATCACCAACAAGAGTATACAGCAAATCTACACTCTCCGACTCTTGTGCAGACAAGGACTCGATTGCAACAGGCTTAGCGGGTTTTGCAGGAGGATCACACAGAATATGATTCTCAAGAGGTATGTCCTCTTCTTTTATCACCGCATCAGACTTTGCTGAATCAGTATCATCAGATTCATCATCAGAAGAATCAGCATCCTCAACAACAACTGGAGGATCCTGATTCTGTTCAGCAGAAGACACACATGTATCTGCTGACACATCCGAATCTGATGATACTTCTTTCTTGTATCCGAGTCCTGTAGCAAATTCATTAACATCTAGAGGAACAGATGGTTCAAAGAAAGTTCTATCCTCCTCGTCAGGCATGGCATCATAATTGTATCTCACAGGTGGTGGACATTTCTTGTATCCAATGCATGTGACATCCCGTTTCTCTTTCTGTACGTCAATGATGTGATCCAACACATAGCTAGAGCTCAAGTAACTGTCTAGCTTAAGTTGGATCGCCTCACTTTCAGTTTTCACACAAGCCATTTCCTTTTGCATTACCTCAAGACGAGTTATATACAAATTAATGTCAGTTTGTTTTCTGGAAACCATTTTAGTTAACTCGGTTTTATTTTTCTTTAATTTTTCAATTACCGATTTAAACTCCTTTTCATGGTTTTCATAAAACATGTTGGCTTCAGTGCACTTCGAAAGATCAACGGTCAATTTCTGATTGTGAATGAATGTCACATCATATTTCTCTTGCAAAGCGTCGTGTTTTCTTTGCAATTCACACCACTTATCATTCAATGAAACATGTTTGTCTTGCAAGTCAAACAAACTAGCTTGTAAAGCATCATGTTTGCCTTGCAACTCAGACATGCTTGTCTCTAAATCAGCACATTTAATACTCAATATGTCACAATTATCACAACTAACAGAAGTGGGTTCATCGACACATACCTGACTTGATGAACTGTCGACATTAGCCATAAAGGCTGAATGGAGAGAAGACGAAGAATAAGCAGCTTGATCCACCAAAATAGATCTTCTTTCAATTCCTGCTGTAGCTTATTCCAAAAGCTCATCCATATCTGCATCAACTGACGTACTTGATGTCTCATCCACATGATCATTACCTGAAGTGGAGGATTCTTCATCTGAGCTTCCACTATAACCGGAGCTGTCTTCATCTTCAGAAGATTCATCACCATTAGTGGAAGATTCTCCACCACTGGCGTGATTTAAATCCTTAACCACTTCAGCAAAACATGTTGTTCCATCTGGAGCATCACCACTCAGCTGAATTGATCAATCACAACCTTCATCTACTTGAACCACAAGTGCCTGGTTGGCATTAGATGGTCCTGCTTGACTCTGGTTGTTGACAGGCACCAATGTGCGCTCATTGTTCCTTACTTGGTTCTGATTTGCCCTGTTGCCTTGACCTCTGAAAGGATTTTGGTTTCCATGTTGAGATGGCCTCGTACATTCACGTTTGAAATGACCACGTTCACCACAATTGAAGCACTTAACAGCCTGCTTATCAAACCCATACTTGGTGTCTTTCTTGCTTTCCAAGCTGGTTCTGCCAGTTCTTTCCATGAAATCCTTTGCTCGCCTAACAGCACTGGCAAAGGCCCACTTGATGTCCATCATCTCCATCTCCTCTTTATCGATTTGCTGATAGTCTTCTTGTGTCAGATTAATGTTACCAATCTGACCTTCCACTAATCCACAGTATGCGCTCACCAAAGTGTTTAGCAGCTCCATGTGTTCCTTTGCTACTTCCACACTGACTTTAGAAAAGCTTGAGGTGTCGAGCCGTACTGTATTTGGCTTTGATTGCTGACCAGCAGATGATGTGCTTCCATAACACGCTTGCTGTTGAGGAGGAAGTGGATTCCCATATAGATCAGTTGGTCCGGTAGATCGAACATGTAATGGATTTCTGAACATATCAGTTGCTCTGATAGGTTATTGGCTTTGTTGTTGTGGCACTGGTTGAGGAACTGATTGAAGCGGATTTCCTTACATGTCTGTTGTTGGAGGCGGCTTGACCGGAACTTGGATTGGATTGCCATACATATCGGTGCTAGACACAAACGCCGTCTGAATCGGAGCATGGGTGATAGCTTTTGAAGGAGTGTTGGGTGTTCCATAATACATCTCAGGATTCTGAGGTACTAGAACTCTTTTCGCCTTGATAGTTTCTTCCTGATTCTTATTTTCCAGTAGTTGAACAAAGTCATTGATGTTTGTTGTAGCCAAAGTACCATTGTACTTCATGATTTCCAAGAAATTATTCCATTGAGGTGGCAACGCATCTGCAAACTTTTTCACAACCTCTGCTGAAGTTGTAACAACCCCAAAATTTGCCAATTCAGTCAACAAATGATTAAATCGACTTGTCAAATCTCCTAAAGATTCATTCTCCATACAAGTAAAACCATCAAACTCTTTCTTTAGCAGGTCGCGTCTCAATTGACGTGTCGCTTCATTTCCTACGCCCCTTGTCTTCAATGCGTCCCACAACTTCTTCGTTGTCTTGAAACTGACAAATTGATGATAAATATCTTTACTTAACGCCTGAGTAAGAATGGCATATGCCTTCTTTTCCAAATCATAGACCTTCTTCTGATCTTCCGTAAGATCTGCAAACGTAGCAGCAGATGATGCGGCAACCTCTATTGTTTGATCGAAATCTGTGATGAAACGCAACCACAATTCTGTATTTTGTCCAAGGACGTATGTATGAAATCTGTCAATCCATCCTGGATATTCGTATAAGTGCATCAACTTTGGAGGCCGATTCAAACTTCCGGTTTCGCTCTCGCTTAAGAGAATGCTTTGAATACTTGGAGTTTGATTTGATACGAATGCCCATTGACCGGTAGAAATTGCATTAGCTTGAGAAGATACCGGTGCGGGAGATTCGGCCCACGAAGGAGACAAACTCGTGTTTCTATACTTTCCGCTATCCGGAGACGGAGTACCATAATACATCTCTGTATTTACCGGAGTACCCCAAATCGGATTCATTTTAGATGAAGAAAAATTGTTACACTAGTTCTCTCGGGTTCTCCTTGTTAACAACCAACCAGCCGAAGGATCCCTGATCGAAAGACGAGAAAAACACAAACTTGTTAAACTTAAACAGACTAGGATCGAAGGATCAATACTTGTTCAAAGGATCAACAGTGTTCGAAAGATCACTGTTGAATTTCGTACAATGATTTTGAAGGATTCTCCAATCGAAAGATCCTTATCTTTCGAACCAGAACTGTAGATCGAAAGATGTATTCTTCGAAAAGATTCCTTGGATCGAAGGATAAGTCACAGACTTCGAAGGATGATTATCTATCGAACTTCCTTTGATCGAAAGATGATCTTTCGACTTCGAAGGATATCCTTCGATCTGTACTGTACTGACACAGTTGACAAAAGAGACAGGTTGGTGAAAAGGTGATGGGTTGGTAGAAAGCTTTCGGCAGAAGGTATGCTCAGACCATACTTTTTACCAAACCAAGATTTGACCAATAAAATATTACTTAAAAAGGACGGTTCTTATCCAGAAAAACGGTCACCGGAGTAAGCCGGAATTTGGCCGGAAATTACCAAACTTCTTAAAAACAAGTTTTTAAGTTACCCAACCCGTCTTTTAACACACCCGGTTAGTTTAGAACACGTTTTTACGTCTAGAAATGCGAGAAAAACACTAAAAACGGGTGCTAAACCATGTGAGTTTTGTCCAAACACTCCAAAGTCTTGTATAAACTCGGTTTTTAACAAGGAAAAGAGCCACGGCTCTGATACCACTTGTAGGTCCCTCGGAGGATGAGGTTAAACCTTATCCTTGTTATGTTTAACACACTAGCAAGTGCGGAATCCAAGCTAGAATGCAAACCGGTAGTTTATATGAGAACACAAGCTACAAAGAGAAAGGTAAACACACGAGATATCAAAGTTTTCTCTTGTATTTCAGTGGACACGGTTACAACCCTTGACCAAACTGAAAATATGCTCTCTACAAGACTAAGTTCACTCACATCTCACACCTTAATGAAGTGAACACATTACATGAGTATATATATCCATCACAGCTCGTCTGGTCGAAGGATCAGATAGCCTGATCGAATGATCATCTTTCGATCTCAAACCTATCGAAGGATCCACATATACCTCGAAGGATGATATCCTTCGAGGTCCATCTATATCCATCGAAGGTTTATCCTTCGAGCTCATCGAAGGATATAAACAATCCTTCGATGACTCATCCTTCGACACAAACATCTTACAAACCATGTTCTAACTGTTTGGCCAAGTCAAACCAGGAGGATGGTTGACTTGGTCAAACTTACATCGAACACACATAATAACAAACCTAAGACGTAACTCAGACTAACACAAGACATCGTTTTGTATCATGACAAAATACAGACAAAGTACAGACACAAGTGCACCAACAAATTTAGATAACCCAAATCCGAAATCGTGTCATATATATGAACATGAACATGAACATGACCTGAATATTTGCAGACCTGAACACGACCCGTTCAACCTGATTTTTTTATTCTTTGATTTTTTTCCACACATTAATATACTAAAATTAAAATTTACAAAAAAACATAAAAATTATAAATTCTAATGTCAAATTTTATTTTTACGTTATAATAATGACATAAAATACACACCCAATTTAATCTATAACTTAAAAGAAATTGTAAAAACCTATGAATTTCGTGTTAGCTAAACGGGTTCGTGGGTTCAACTTAACACAAATCCGAACCCATTTACACTAAACCCAAACCCATAAATTTCGTATTAGATATGTCTCGTGTAAGAAGTTGATGCGAGCCCAAGTGTGGATGAGTGGGCCATCTAGTATTTGGAGGCCTAGAAGGCCCAAGATCGTGTGACAAAAGAGGCTTCACTAAAATGACTTTAACTTGGGATACGGGGGTCTGTTTTGGGCGTGCGACCAGGCGAAACGATCGTGAGAACGAGCTCTATCTTTCTACAAACAGCCTACGTTGGTTTGGGTCATCGTTCGGCCCTAAAAACGCTAATTTCTTAGAGTTATTTATCTTTTTATGTTATTTTTTCAGTGTGTTATGCATTTTGTTTTTAGGCTTGTGTTTGGACTATGCCCTTTTTGTGGCTTATTTCGAATTTATGTCTTTATTTATATGTTTCTCTTTTAAGTTGGATGGTCAGAAATCAATTTTGAATTTACTCATTTTTCACTTCAAATTTTCTGCCATTTGGGTTGAATTTTGGGGGTTTGGGGAAGATAATCATGGGTGTTCACATAATCATCGTGATTTGTTCTTCGTTATCATAACACATGCTACATCAAAAGTTCACACCCCTACATATTCGTATCAGCCTTATACGCACCCTTATACGACTCGTATAGGACTTCACGAGCTGTGTAGGTGTTAGTATGAGGCTGATATGCATCAACCTCCCCCAATACGAAGCCTTTATACAAATCATAAAGAGTTATACGAGTCGTATAAGAGTGAAGTAATTTTTTAGTTCATTTTATAAGTTACGTATCGTATCGTGTCGTACTGTATCTTTACGTGTCGTATCGTTTCGTATCGTATCATATCATGTGATGTTTTATATTGTGTCTTATCGTGTCATTTTGTTTTACGTGTCGTATCGTACCGTGTCGTATCATTTGACATCGTGGCGTTTCGTATTGTGTCGTATCGTGTCATTTCGTATTGTGTCATTATGTGTCGCATCATTAAATGTTGTATTGTATCATTAGGTGTCGTATTATATCATATCATATCATGTCGTATCGTATTATACATGTAAAATTACAAATTATATTCATACATTCAAAATACATGTAAATTTACAAATTAACCAAGATAATACACAGTGACGTTTGGATTAGGATTCATTAACCCTCTCCACAACTATATCCACCACAGAGCTGATTTGCGGCAGCAATGATGCGGTGGTGGTGCGACTACATATGCGGACATGCGGTAGTGGTGCAACCGCTAATTATAACTAAAAGCTACATTTTGGTTTTGAGTTAATCATGATTTGGGGTGCAAATGAGCCGAGCGATTTGCGAGTAACTCGGGATCGGCTAGAGAAAAAGTTCGGAACGATCCGAGTCTTATCGAGCCCGAGCTGAGCTTGAGCCTAAAATAAAGCACCTTTTTTTTTATTGAGCCCGAGCTCGAGCCTCGCATGTGAAGCTCCTTAGGTTCGTCGAGCCTTATTGAGCCTTAGTGTAAACGAGTCAAATCGAGCCACGCTTATTTAAACTTGTTTACAAACACTACAAGAAAAAAACCTTATGGAGAGGACATTTTTTCAGCTTATAGAGAGGACTTGTTCTCTCTATAGGCCTTTTTCACCTATAGAGAGGACATATCGTATCTATAAAATTTGTCTCTACAGCATTGTCCCTATAGGTTACAAAAGTCGTCTCTATAGGTGTCGTTACTATAGAATACTTTGTAGAGATGACATGTCCTTTCTATAGGTTAGTTTATTTATTTTTTATAATTTTTATTTCAAAACTTTTAGAGACGACATGTCGTCTCTATAGGGTTAAATATATATTTTTTAGTTAAAAAACAAGAATATATTATATATTAACCAAAACTAAAAAAAAAACAAAATTATGTTCCCCTATAGAGACGATATGTCCTTTCTATAGGTTAGCCTTTTTTTATACAACAAATTTGGAATGGTGGGAAATTATGCCGCCTAAATTTAAATAATTTTTTGACTAGTCAAACTTTATAGAGACGACATGTCGTCTCTATAAGTTAAACTTTATTTTTTTGTTTTATTTTAATTTTCATACATATTGATCATTAATAAAATTAAGAGTTAATTGCCAAAATCGTCCCTGAGGTTTGGGCACATTTGTCATTTTCGTCCAAAATGAAGGTTTTGTACCATTTTGCCCCCAACGTTTGTAACTTTTTGCCATTTTCATCCAAATACCTAACCAAGTTACTTTATACCATATTATGGGTATTTTTGAACCTAACCAAGTTACTTTATACCTTATTATGAGGTATTTTTGAAATTTATTAACTAAAAGGGGTAATTTGTAAATTTATCAACTCTATTATGGGTCTTTTTGAACCTAACCAAGTTATTTTTGAAACAACTTTATCAGTCATGCAAATGATCTCTGAAGAATCTGGTCCAATTACTTAATCACATACATAACACAATAAATTGTGAATAAGAAACAGTTGTATGTAATCGAGATGATCACATGGACCGACAAGAGTTAATGGATTCTGAAACTACTATTTTCTAATTGGACCTCAAGTACACATCAACACATGGGCTGCTTCCGGTTATACTCAATGCAATTGGACTGGAAATTCATAATAGCATATTGCATTTAATGGGCCTGGTATGTATTGGACAGAAAGTGACGAATGACAATTCGGTCGGATGAATATCCGACTGAATTTACAAAAATATCTCATAATAAGGTATAAAGTAACTTGGTTAGGTTCAAAAATACCCATAATATGGTATAAAGTAACTTGGTTAGGTATTTGGATGAAAATGGCAAAACGTTACAAACGTTGGGGGCAAAATGGTACAAAACCTTCATTTTAGATTAAAATGGCAAATGTGCCCAAACCTCAGGGGCGATTTTGGCAATTAACTCTAAAATTAAACTTAAAGAAAAATATTTAAAGTTATGGAGACAACATGTCGTCTCTATAAGTTAAAATGTTTTTTAAAGTTTCCAGTTCAACAAAAAAAAAAGCAAAAAAAAAAAAAATTTTATAGAGAGGATATGCCGTCTCTATAAGGTAGCCTATCTTAAAAGGCACGAAAACCCTATAGCGACGACATGTCGTCTCTATAGGGTGATCTATAGAGAGGACCTTTGTTGTCCCTATAGGTGTCGTCCCTAATGGGGTTTTTTCTTGTAGTGAAACCGACCTTGAACCTAAAAATAAACATATTTAGTAAACAAGCCTGAGCCCGAGCCCGAGCGTCATTTATCGAGTTCGCGAGCCTAAAAAGTCTGTTATTTTTATTTAATATATTAATTTTTTTTGAAAGGCATTTAATATATTAATTAATAGATAATAAACTAGCTGAGCCCGAGCCGAGCTCGAGCCCGAGCTATCATAAGTTAATCGAGCTCGAGCTCGAGCCTGGTCGAGCTCGGGCTCGGCTCCGCTCATTGAACATAGATTTCAATTGAATTCGGTACAAAAAATTTCAAGGTTGATCAAAAACTCGTGTGTGGGTGTTCAAAATGTGTGCTTTGTTCATGATGGAAAACAGTTCATATATTTTTTTACTTGGTCATTTTACTAATTTTTAACTTGTAAATAATTTATCATAGGGGATTGCATTGCTCACACTACAAGCTCACTACCCAAAGCTCAAACCACCTCAATGTAACATTTTTTTGCCAACATCAAACTGCGAGAAAGTGAATAAAGGAAATGCTGTGCTCCTATTCTTTGCGATCTACCTTCTAGCTGTTGGTAATGGGGGTGTAAAAGCAGCACTGCCATCACACGGAGCAGATCAATTTGAACAAAAGGATATAAAAGAGGCGAGACACACGTCAACTTTCTTCAACTGTTTGCTACTAGGTGTTGTAGTGGGAGGTTCAGTTAGCTTAACTTGCTTCGTGTGGGTGCAAGTCAACAAAGGTTTTGATAGGGGATTTGGGCTTTCGTTTATCGCAATGTTCTTGGGTGTAATTATCTTTGTTTTCGGATTACCATGGTATCGTATACATGTTGTTCAAGGAAGCAGTGCCATTACAGAAATTGTACAGGTTTGTAGACAACAAGCATATTTTCATAAATTCACTTAATTAAGGGAATATCCCTAAGCTTGTTGTACTTTCAGGTTTACGTTGCTGCGATTAGAAATCGAAAGCTTCCACTTCCCGAGGACCCTTCTGAACTACATGAGATACCCATGGAATGCGAAGCTACACTTCATCAAGAATTCTTACCTCACAGAAATGTTTACAGGTTAACATTTGTAAATAACTTCAATTTGTTCCCATTCTATTTGTTGCTAAAATGTTCAATCCTGAAGAAACACAGAACATTTTAATTAGAGTAGAGGTGTGGCGTCGGCTCAAATGTTCATTTGATGTTAAATAAGCCTTCCTTTCAAACTATGATTGATCCATATCAATGTTTAGTTGTTTACCATTGACAATAAAGTAAATATTTATTTTGCTAACTTATTAAGTCTAATGTTTATTTTAATGGTTTTCATTTGTTTGTTAGATGGCTAGACAAAGCAGCAATCCAATCTGGTAACACTGATCAATCTCCAAGTCCTTGGAAACTTTGTAGGGTTACACAAGTGGAAAATGCAAAAATCTTACTAGCAATGGTTCCAGTTTTCTTATGTAGCATTATTATGACACTTTGCTTAGCTCAACTCCAAACATTTTCAATACAACAAGGGACCACCATGGATATCAAGATAGCTAATTCTTTTAGCATTCCACCTGCATCTCTCCCGATTATTCCTGTAATATTCATACTCATTGCAATCCCAATTTATGATAAAATCCTTGTACCTTGGATTCGTAAATTTACCGGCATTCCCACTGGCATAACTTACTTACAAAGAGTAGGTGTGGGGCTTATTCTCTCCGCATTATCAATGACAATTGCCGGTATTGTGGAAGTAAAGAGAAAAAATGTCGCTAAACACCACAACATGCTAGATGCGACCCCTGTGCTTCAACCATTGCCCATTAGTGTCTTCTGGTTGTCCTTCCAATATTTTGTTTATGGTATAGCTGATATGTTCACTTATGTGGGACTACTCGAGTTTTTCTATTCACAAGCACCTCAATCAATCAAATCCATCTCTTCTTGCTTTCTTTGGAGCTCAATGGCATTTGGGTTTTACTTGAGCAGTATCACCGTGAAGATAGTGAACCGGGCAACAACAGGGGTAACAAAAAGCGGAGGATGGTTAGCTGGAAACAACCTAAATCGGAATCATTTGGAAAAGTTTTACTGGTTGCTAGCTATATTGAGTTTGATCAATTTCACAGTTTATCTTTTTGTTGCAACCAAGTACAAGTATAGGCCACAAAGTCGTGATGTTGAGGATGAGTGAAACGCACTTCAAGTGAGGACACAAAATCATCCAAAGGAGGATTTTTTATATGCAAAGTTAAAGGTCTCCAAATTTAGCTTGGGTTTATATTATTGATCTTTTTAAGTTGTATGATTAGGATTGTGTGTTGTAATTTATTTACTTATGAGGTGTCTACTTGGTAAAATATTTAGCAAACTATTATACGAAAAACAGTATCATTTATGCAACAAAGATAAATACAAACAATCTAAGTTTCATTCATACGCCTTTAACGAATACATCTGCATAGATTTGCAAAGTTGTCTATCAAGTATCAACCTTCTATTTCACTTGTGATATCTATCAAGTATCAACCTTCTATTTCACTTGTGATATACATGAACAGTATTAAATTACAACTATGTTTTAATTAAGAGTAAAATGCACGGATAGTCCCTGTGGTTTGTCAAAGTAACACCTATAGTCCCCAACTTTTCAAAATTACACTCGTGCTTCCTGTGGTTTAACAAGTTGTTACTCGGATAGTCCTTAGATTGAATGGGCGTTAGTTATCTCAGTTAAGTGGGTGTGAAATGACATAATTACCCTTACTAAAATACTAAAAGAGAAAAAAATTAAAAATATTTAAATTAATAGAGGAGTAAATGGGGCCCACTTTTTTTATTTTAAGTATAAAAAACCACCCCCACCCTACCCTTCTTCTCCATCCACCTACACCTTCTTCTCCATCCACCTGCAACCTCCACAACCCACTACCATCCTTACACCACAATCGTTAACCGCCAATTTCATGATCAACACTACTAACACAATCATCTAATCAATCTCAGAAAGCAAAATGAAAATACCAACACAAATCGACTCAGATCTAAAAAGATCATCATCGTTCTCTCTCATTTTATTAGCAGCAGCTGGAGCACCAACAAAATTATGAATCCGATGATGAACATGTCTCGGAAACTGCGCGATATTACTCGCCTCCATAAAATCCCAAATCCTCTTACGAATCACCCAGGATCATCCTCTATTTCAGCCGCTTCAATCGCCATTGATTCTCGTGCTTTTGCGTCCAGACGAAGCCTCTCCGCCTCGTACGCGGATTCATCGAAGGAAAGTTGGGGATTATTCGTGCTGTTGTTCATTTTGAATGAATTGTTGGTTAAGAATTGGAAGATGGAGAGTGAATTGGTGGATTGGTGTTTGATTGAAGGGCTGAAGTAGTTGAAAAATGGAGCTCGAAATGTGCAGGTGTTCATGGTGGTTTGATGATGATGATGATATCTTAACTATTTAAATTATTTTAAAAAATATGTAGATAGGGGGAGGTTCATTTGAGAAGAAAATTAAATTGAGAAGAAAATTAAATTGAGAAGAAAAAGAATAAAGGGTACAATTGTAAAACATTAAATAGTTTTTCTCTCATCTCATTTATTATTATTTTTGACTAATTAATTAGTCATAAAGAGTATCATCCTACACACTAAATTTTTTGCCTAGACACATCAAAATTTATCCTACACGTTTTTGAAATTTATCCTACACATACTGAAATTTATCCTACACAACTCGTAATTCATCCTACACACCTCATAATTTATCCTACACTTTAAATTAATTTTTTTCTTCTTTGAAAAAATATATTTTTTTTTAAAATAAGTTACAAATTTAATTTAGTTAGCTATTAAAAAGGAAGACTAACAATTAATGATCTATCTAATTTTACCAATATACACTTACACCCATATTAAATACAAAAATTAAATGAAGTAAAATGAAGCATTATTATTGGTTGAAGTTTGTTCTTTTTTATTCTTACAAAAAAATTCTTCTCATTTGAACCCTCCACTATGTAGATATATTAACAAGTGTTATATATTGTATTTTATAATTAATAATTAATTGTGGGGCCCAATTGATATTTTAATGATTAATTAGTTTTTCTTATATTTTAATAAAAGCAAGGGGTAATTTTGTCATTTTACATAGATTTAACGGAGAAAACTAACGGACATCCACTCTAGGGACTATCCGAGTAACAAACTGTCAAACCACAGGGAGCATCGATGTAATTTCCAAAAGTTAGGGACTATATGTGTTATTTTACAAAACCACAGGGACTATCTGTGCATTTTACTCTTTAATTAATCTACAACATCTCATTCTTTATATAAGTGAACAATTTCTAATATTCGGCTGTATTCCTTCAAGATATAAACACCAGTTTGCTATATTTCACTTGTGCCGACACGTGACTTGGGGGGGGGGGTTGTGAATTCACGATGTTGACCGTTAGAGCCAAAAAAAGAGTACGTGTGGCTCATTCTACTACAAAAACTCTCTAAATTCTCTCTATTTTTCTTAAGAATGGATTATTCATCCACATCGTCGGATTCATTTGAGGAAGGGACCTAATTTTTTATTGAGCATGCCAAAAGCTCACAACCGATTACACGATAGGTTAGAATTATGTGGGATTGTCAAGCTGCTCTTAACCGTCTAGTTTTTACCATTTGTGAATAAAAAGATAAACTTAACTTGAGTAACGATTACGATAATAACTATAATAATTAAAAAAACTTATTCAAATATTAAATAACTGATGTATTGTAAAATACATCCTTTATTCGTGTATAGTCTGTATAGGTTTCCGTTAGTTATAGTTTAGTTTTCGTTAAACTTTGCGTACTTTTGATCCAATTGCGTTTTGCAGGTCTTTGGCGTTTGAAACTGCTGGAAAATGCATAAAACGAGTTAAAACATGGAAAAGAAAAGTCCTGGAACGTGTTGGAGAGCTCGGAAGCTGAAACGGAGTTAGAATACTGGAAAAAGGTCTTCTGGCGGCCCGCGATACAGGCAAGAGAGTCTCTCGCGGGTGGCGAGAGACTTATAGATCTGATGATGTTATTTATCCGGTGGCGCCCTGCGACAAAGTCCCATATCTCTCTCGCGGGTCGCGAGAGAGTGTTTTCGTCATATCTCTTCGAGTTGGCTAAGGGTTTCAGCTGCAAATCATATAAAAACATATTAAACATTCAAAAAACCCTAACTTGGCGAATTAGCAATCTTTTGGGCGAACTTTGAGCTGATTTTGAAGCCTTTTTGAGCATTCGAAGCTGCAGGTTGAAGGTTAGAAGTTCAGAGAATCATTCGGGTCGTCTACCTAACATCCGGGTGTTTTCGCTTGTGTTTCTTTCTCTTTGACTATGTTTTGTTTCTCTAAAAATACTTTGTTTATGCTTGTTTCCATGACTTTGATTGGCAAGATTTCTTTAACTACCTAGATAAGATGAATGGTTGCATAAAGTTTGGAATTTTATTATGAATTTATGATATTTATGGATTTATTTATGTATTGTAGGCGATTTGATTATTAACTAGATGTGTGTGCATACTTGATTGTGTTTGAGTATTGTTTATTGCTTTACATAATTCTTGGTGACAGCTTTATCCCATAATAGAGTTCTGTTAGGTTCTAGATTTTGGTGAGTTTCTATATCACAGAATAAATCGTGATTCTTTAGGGTTGAATACGTAATAGACCCTAAAAGCAATATTCGGTAATCTTATAAAATCAAGTGTTTTACTAACCCTCAATAGCTGAAAGGTGCGAGGTTATTGTTAGGTCTAAGCGATTAAACCGTAAGGTGGGTCCTTCTTAGGAAGTAAACCTATTAGCTGTTGTCTAACAAGTCTAGTTAAGAACCCAAATTTATCCTTAACTTGAGTCTCGAAACGGAGAGAGTCTTGTAGGGTACTTTCATAAATCATTAGAGGTCTTGAAAAGGAGTCTAATTACCGGTGACTATAACAGCCTTTAGGGTGCCCTAATGTACTCTTGAGAAGGGTTAGGAGGCTTAGTTGGTAACTCAAAAGGTTTAGAATCTTACGATCCCGGTCCATAATAATCAATCTTCAAATAAAATCCATAACTAAAAGCAACTAGGATTCGAGTCTAGGTAGTGTTTCCACCGTCTGAGTAGAAGCCCAAAGTAATTCGTTCTAGTTAATTTAGTTAATTAATTTAGTTTAATTTTAATTGCATTCTTAGGATTTTTAGAAACCCCCCTCCATCAAATAAACACAATAGTTTAGTCCGTGTCAGTTTAGTCTAAATAGAGTCATTAACGTAGTTCGATAGAGTCTCGTAGGTTCGATATCCGGACTTACATTAGCTATACTAGAGTCGATTGGTACACTTGCCGGTTTGTAGTTTAGTGTGTCTTAGTGAGTCTAGAGTATTACTTAGAGTCTGGAATTAGGTTAATTTAGTTAATTTTATAAAACTACTTTTTAGCACATCAAGTTTTTGGCGCCGTTGCCGGGGACACTTGGCAATTGCGTTGATTACTTTGTTTGGACTTCATCTGATATCGTTACGTGCTACTTATAAGAACCCTCCTGAAATTTTTCTGACACCCTAATATATTTTAAAATATTCCCATATGTCTTAAAATACACCCCGTATGTGAAAACCGAGCCCAAAATACAATCTAGCATTAAAAATAAATAAAAAACAAATTTTTAGGGGCGCTTTCTGGCCGCGTAGCCCTTGGCTACATCTTACGCGGGCCGCGACAGCTACAAGGTCAGGCGAGCCTCGGTGTTGACACGTGTCAAACGCGTGTTGAACCTAGTTCGTGACCCGGATCACCTACGCCTAGACCCCCTAGTACGCGGGCCACGTAGGCCTTTGCCTTACCTTACGCGGGCCGCGAGGACATCAATTTCAGGCCCTATATAAGAGGGCATCGGGTTTTCGTTTTCCGTCGCTCAAATCTTTTCTTTCTTAACGAATTTCTACGTAGTATAAGTAATTTCCAGGCATAAAACCCCCCTAATTAACGAAGTTCTGCCCCATTGTAAGTAATATAACCCCAGTTACATATTAGATACGCTGCCTGATGCGTGTGAAGTGTTATATATATTAGGTGTATATTTTAAGCCCTTTTTAACACTTATTTTAGCCAAGTTTTAAATTTATAAAACACGATATTTTACTAACACTAAACACACATATGGGCAAGTGCACCCATCGTTGAGCGTAGTATAGTGTTGGTAAGATACCGAGGTCGTCCAAGGACACAAGAGCTTTTAGTACCGGTTTATCCTCAACGTCTAATCAAAATAAAAGTTTATAAAAATGTTTTAAGCTAAGAAAAATAAAAACTAACTAAAATGCTGAAAAATAAAAATAAAAGAAAAAACAGATAGACAAGATGAATCACTTGGTTCCGACTCGTATCTAGTATAACCTTTGATTATTTCCGCACTTTTGCACATAATTAAGAGATTATCTTAGTTATTGTAGTAGGCCCGTCTTTTGAAGGTGACGTTACCCTCACCCCAGTAGTTTGAGTCAGCAAAGATACAATCCTAAAAGGGTGGATTATTGGAAGATAATGAATTAAGTTATTAATGCAGTATTGTGGTAGGCCCCGCTTTTGGCGGTGACGTTACCCTCGGCTAAGTAGTCTGAGTCAGCATGGATACAGTCCTAAGTAGCCGGGTTATAGTATTAATAGTAGTTAACTTATGAGGGGGTCAAAGAGTTTGGACCCCCGCCATCCAATACCGTGAAGTATTGAAGGAGGTCCTACTAAATTTGACCCAGGTCCATTGCAGGACCTCTAAACGCTGAACAATGGCAAGACCTTTACCAAACCGTTCCCTTAACCCCCGACCAGGTAGCCAACATACCTCCATATAGACCGTGGAGATATGAATGGTGAAAATCCTTTATTTTATATAGACAGTAAAATAATGCCAAGACACCACGGACAAACGATAAGGAAAGATCACCTTCAACATAAGTAACTAGTTATTAAAGTCATTAATACAAAACCAAATAAAAAGTGCAAAAGATTAGAAATAAAAAGTATTATACTAGACACTTTGTCTTTACCAAGTGATGTAAGAGACTTAGGCAAACATGGCCTTGATTGTCAAGAACTCTTACGATCAATCTTGGATCCCGAGACGACTCACACACTCTACGATGGACAATGGATGATGGTGGTGGATGATGGTGTTGTGATGGTGGTGGGTGGTGGATGAAGTGTGCCAAGGGATGAGTTGAAATGAATCCAAGCACTCCTATTTATAGGCTGAACAGAGAGCTGGGCACGGCCCCGTGTCCGCTGGACACGGCCCCGTGCCCGTCTGACACTCTCTCTCCTCATTAATTGTAATTCGCAATTACAATTAATGCGCCTGCTGTACTTTCGCCACGCCCCCGTGTCCACTGGGCACGGCCCCGTGGTGGGCAATAGAAGTTTCTATAGGTTTGTCTTTTCTGCTGCTTCTTGGGCACGACCCCGTGCTGGCTGAGCACGGGGCGTGTTCAGTCTTCTGACTTCTCTATTTTGCTTTGGAAGGTGCCGTTGAGGGGTCGGGCAGTCCACTAATGTTCCTTTCCTTGTATTTATGTTGGAATTAGCTGTCTTTTTGCTTCTTTTGTGTTTTTGAGCTCATTTAATCCTGAAAATACAAAAGGAAGACAAAACACTCTTTTTCCAATATTAGTACTTAAAAAGGGTTAGTTTTATGCCTTATTTGATGTAATTTATATGTTGCATTTTACACACATCAAATACCCCCACACTTGAACTTTTGCTTGTCCTCAAGCAAAACTCTTTAATATGTGGCTTACACTCCCAAATGGAATAGGTAGAAGAGAAGGTTTTGGCTTGTCGTAGAGTGTCGGGAATCCAAGGTCTTTTTGGGTTTTATCTTTATTTATTTACAATCCTATTCGTAATGATTTATTTAGAACGTTTCATAGGAGAAATTACTTATTTGGGCATAACATGCCTTTTTAAAATTCCATTTATATACAAGTTCACATACCTCACGGGAGAAATCACTCACACTCGGCCGAAGGTGTATTTTTAGTGAATCACTCGAGAGCGGCGTGAAACTTATTTCTACCATAAGCTTGCCAAGCAATCAATCCTCCTCCCTTTTAACTTTTATACCTTTGTAAATATCAAGAGGACTTTGTGGGTTAAGGGTTAGGCTTGGGTTAAAGGTAGGTGGTTGGGTTAGTGGTTAGTAGAAAAAGGGCAAAAAGCGTATCAAGTGTCGGTTTTCGTAAGATTTTCTATTTTTGCAACTTTTTATTTTGATGAAGCTTTTATTCAAACAAAGTTATTTTTGATGAACTTGTTTGTTTTTCTTTTTTGCTTCATCAACAACAAACTTTTTTTTTCATACGAAAAACCGAACTTGTTACTAAAACAAAGGGTTAAAAATAAAAAAGGTTTTTGGTGGGAAAAAGGGTTTTTGGTTTGGGTGATGAAATGAAAAGGTTTAGGCTCAAAGGGGCTAACTAGGGGGATTTTTGGGTAGGTGGTAAAAGAAAAAGAAAAATAATGGTGTAGAAATAAAAAGGGGTTAGTCCTAATGCCTCCATCATTTACTTACTTGGGTTTAAGTTGATAAGGACCGGGAATGTATCGTCATGGCAAGTTCTAGAGTCGTAAGAACCAAGCGGCTATTCACACAAGAAACGAAAAATGAGCATTTAGTTTTAATGATATGTAATTGTGCTCAATAAAGGCTCAAAACTCACTTTTGTGGGAATGGGTTTTTATGTGATCAAGTATATATAATCAAGTTTTTACTAAGTTTGCTATGCCTTTTCATAATTTTCTTATGTGGGTTCTTTTTATCACTACGATATCGGTTGTAAATTTGTAAAAATATAACCTTTTTGAGAACTTGAATTTCCCAAGTTAAACCTAGACAAGCAAAAAAAAATGAAATTTTTGAAAAAATTTGGGGTGATTAGCGGTTCCAATAGAGTTTTGTGTAAGGCTTGTATTTAGGACTTGCAAAATTCAAGGTTTTAGCATCCCCCCCACACTTAAATTACACATTGTCCTCAATGTGTCCCAAAAATAAATTTTTAGGTTGATTAGATGTGTAAAATAGTGTTTAAAAAGCAAAAATTTGTGTTACTGGGCGCTGAACACGGCCCCGTGTTATCCGGGCACGGCCCCGTGTTCAAGTTCCAGTAACAAAATTAAAACAAGAGAAACAGAAGTCTGGACACGGGGGCGTGTTGGGTGAACACGGCCCGTGTCCAGTTACCTGAACTAGGCGTTTTTCTGCAGGGGGTTCAGCACGGGGCCGTGTTGGTTGGTCACGGCCCGTGTTGAACCTTATGAAATGGAGAGAATTGTCGGGTTGCCTTGTTCTTGTGCATGAGTTCATTTTTCTCGTTCCCCTTTTCATCCTTTACCACCATGAGTGTGTTTTATTCATTACAAACCATCCAAACCTTAAAACCATCAATTCATTTCATCATAGAGAGAACTTACATAGTCCTAAATTAACTAGATAAAACAAGGAAATAATAAACCATGGAGTCCTAGCCTTTACTTTATTTTAATTAGCAAAATTTCCAAGAAGTAACTAATCTTGGTTAAACAAGGCCTTTTTGAACTCCTTCTTCCGCGTGCGGTTCTCCTTAAATGTCGGTGAGCCATTCTTCCACCTCCCTTGGAAAGAGAAAAGAAGGCTCATTGGCATTAGTTTGAGGAGTTTCAACTTCCACCGGGATCTCTTATGGGTGTTCCACGGGAGGTTCCGCCGGTAAGTCTTCCCACCCGGTAGGGTTGTTGATTCCGAGTGCCAGGTTCCAATCCTGCTGAGGAAGGACTGGTTCCATTGGGGGTGCTACAAGAATATTTAACCTCTGGTGCAAGAGGTTAATTTCTTGGAAGCTGCTTTCAAGTCCCATCGTAAGATCGTTAATACGGTCGATTAGGACCTCCTCTACTGAAGTCATTTCGTCGAGAGCCTCCCTTAATGCTATCACATAGTGCACAAGTGTAGCTTCAATGGAGGGTCTTCTTCCTCTTCGGCTGTTTGACGAATGAACAGAAGATGTTTCGCTGTTTTCACTTGACATTCTACGAAAAATAAACTGAAAAAGTTTATTTAAATGAAACAGTTACCGGACACGGCCCCGTGCTCAATGAGCACGGCCCCGTGCTCAATGAGCACGGCCCCGTGTTCATCTTTCTGTAGAATTTTGGAGCAAGGAAACTTGGATTTTTAAGTTATGTTCTGAACTTGTGGGGTCTTTTTAGTTGCTAATAACTTAAAACAATGTTACATAACATGTTTTTACCAAGATTCCTTGAACAAAACTCATTAATCCTTACCACAAAGTTTGAAGAATTCAAACTTTTAATGGTAGTTCTTTTGAAGAAAGATGGAGAAGAAGGAAATGGCTAAAAGAGGAAAGGACAAGATGGGTTGTTGGAACCTTCTTTTAGACTTACCTAGGATAGTTTGAGAGAAGATTCCTGCAAATCTTTGCCCCAAGTTGGTCCAAATGTGCAGAATTTTTGGCTGCATTTATAGAAAACGACAGCATCCTGGACACGGCCCCGTGCCCAGTGGACACGGACCCGTGTGCAGGTGGAGTTCTGACACAGTTTTTCCGTATTCTGTCGTACTGATCAGAATGGAATCTTTTGATGGACACGGGGGCGTGCTGTCTGGACACGGCCCTGTGTCGAGGGACTGTTTTATGAAGTTGTCTAGTTTTTTAAGGAACTTGTTAGTATCGGGTGGCTCCTGACTGGTTGGAACAACCCCAAAGTGCCTAAGATACCTTAATTGTCCTAGACTAAGGCGAGAACGCAAGAGGTTGTCGGTGAGGGTAATTCCTATTTTCACTCTAGGTGGACAAGTCCAACCCTTTCCCGGGCTCTTGTTAAAGAAGGTGTATGCCGAATCGCTCAGGTCTATGTATGCACCGAACAAAGTCGATGGAGAGTCCTTCACAGCACAATCGACACAGGGACGACTATCGTCAAAGTCTCTGCTAAGTACTAAGGTATTTTCGGGAGCAACGAGGTTGTTGGAATGCGGTTCCAGCATTTCGTCATGGTCATCGTCTTGGGGTGGATTAATAAAATCTTTCCTAAGCTCTTCTAACCAATTCAGAATTAGCTTTTCTAGTTTAAATAACTCATCAAGGAGCATTTCCCCTAGATTATCTGGCTGGGCGCATTCGAGGGAGAAATAGTGCTTGTTTTTACTTTCGCCCCTCTTAAGGTTATAAGAAGTCGGTGGGTCCATGTAGTGGGGCCTATAATTTAGAAAGTAACATTTTACTTCTTCATGTTTGCCACCACATAATTGACACCACGTACCATAAGAGTGCCGAAAGTAAAAACAATTACTATCACTCATGTTTGTGTCAGAAATTACCAACCGCCGGGATCTAACGGTTCTGTTTTCAATAAGTGAATCTTGGGCACGGGGGCGTGTTGAGTGAGCACGGCCCCGTGTTCAGCTTACTGTCTGACGTAAAACAGGATTGCCAGTTCCAATGATTGAGCACGGGGGCGTGTTCAGCGGGCACGGCCCGTGCTGAGCTCTGCAGAAGCTGAAAAACTAAGAAAATCCTAAAAAATTAAAAAGAAAACTAAAAGATGATTAGGCCGTTGATTCCTAACTTTCTTAAAATCCTTGTGTCCCCGGCAGCGGCGCCAAAAACTTGATGCCTGTGAAGTGTTATATATATTAGGTGTATATTTTAAGCCCTTTTTAACACTTATTTTAGCCAAGTTTTAAATTTATAAAACAAGATATTTTACTAACACTAAACACACATATGGGCAAGTGCACCCATCGTTGAGCGTAGTATAGTGTTGGTAAGATACCGAGGTCGTCCAAGGACACAAGATCTTTTAGTACCGGTTTATCCTCAACGTCTAATCAAAATAAAAGTTTATAAAAATGTTTTAAGCTAAGAAAAATAAAAACTAACTAAAATGCTGAAAAATAAAAATAAAAGAAAAAACAGATAGACAAGATGAATCACTTGGTTCCGACTCGTATCTAGTATAACCTTTGATTATTTCCGCACTTTTGCACATAATTAAGAGATTATCTTAGTTATTGTAGTAGGCCCCTCTTTTGAAGGTGACGTTACCCTCACCCCAGTAGTTTGAGTCAGCAAGGATACAATCCTAAAAGGGTGGATTATTGGAAGATAATGAATTAAGTTATTAATGCAGTATTGTGGTAGGCCCCGCTTTTGGCGGTGACGTTACCCTCGGCTAAGTAGTCTGAGTCAGCAGGGATACAGTCCTAAGTAGCCGGGTTATAGTATTAATAGTAGTTAACTTATGAGGGGGTCAAAGAGTTTGGACCCCCGCCATCCAATACCGTGAAGTATTGAAGGAGGTCCTACTAAATTTGACCCAGGTCCATTGCAGGACCTCTAAACGCTGAACAATGGCAAGACCTTTACCAAACCGTTCCCTTAACCCCCGACCAGGTAGCCAACATACCTCCATATAGACCGTGGAGATATGAATGGTGAAAATCCTTTATTTTATATAGACAGTAAAATAATGCCAAGACACCACGGACAAACGATAAGGAAAGATCACCTTCAACATAAGTAACTAGTTATTAAAGTCATTAATACAAAACCAAATAAAAAGTGCAAAAGATTAGAAATAAAAAGTATTATACTAGACACTTTGTCTTCACCAAGTGATGTAAGAGACTTAGGCAAACATGGCCTTGATTGTCAAGAACTCTTACGATCAATCTTGGATCCCGAGACGACTCACACACTCTACGATGGACAATGGATGATGGTCGTGGATGATGGTGTTGTGATGGTGGTGGGTGGTGGATGAAGTGTGAGAGAGGTGGTGTGCCAAGGGATGAGTTGAAATGAATCCAATCACTCCTATTTATAGGCTGAACAGAGAGCTGGGCACGGCCCCGTGTCCGCTGGACACGGCCCCGTGCCCGTCTGACACTCTCTCTCCTCATTAATTGTAATTCCCATTACAATTAATGCGCCTGCTGTACTTTCGCCACGCCCCCGTGTCCGCTGGGCACGGCCCCGTGGTGGGCAATAGAAGCTTCTAAAGGTTTGTCTTTTCTGCTGCTTCTTGGGCACGGCCCCGTGCTGGCTGAGCACGGGGCGTGTTCAGTCTTCTGACTTCTCTATTTTGCTTTGGAAGGTGCCGTTGAGGGGTCGGGCAGTCCACTAATGTTCCTTTCCTTGTATTTATGTTGGAATTAGCTGTCTTTTTGCTTCTTTTGTGTTTTTGAGCTCATTTAATCCTGAAAATACAAAAGGAAGACAGAAACACTCTTTTTCCAATATTAGTACTTAAAAAGGGTTAGTTTTATGCCTTATTTGATGTAATTTATATGTTGCATTTTACACACATCACTGCCCGATTGATCCAGGGTTCCGTAGCGGCTGTCGTGGTTCTGCCCGACGTAGTTGTTGGAATGTCGTCTCGGGGAGGGTATTGTTAATATAAATAAAGGGTTATTATACTAACATATGTACATTTGTGTAAATTATAGATTATCACCAGGAAACCCTTACAGAAAACCTAAGACAGCAATGTGAGTTTATCCTCTTTTTGTAAACCTTTTTGTGAACTGTTTTACAAAACCTTAAATGCTTTACAATATGATTAAGCAGTGATTGAGTCTTTGTAGTTCTTCAATTACGGCCAGTATGTTGGGGTTTTGTATACAAAATGTGGAACACGTTACAATTGGACAACGAGTTAGCCAATGTGTAATATGACCCACCAGTCAGGATTGACAGTACTGAATGATTAATTGTGTAGAGATAAACAATGTGATAGCTCTCAATATTGTGTTAATTGGTAAAATGTTTCTTGATTAAACTGGGATTCACTCACCAGTATTTCCCACTGACAAATGTTTTTAAAACGCGTTTCAGGTAACAAAATGTGACAGCCAAATTAGAAGAAAGCCAGCCTGAGAGCACTGACGGCTTGGAAAAAATGTGGCTATAAAAGTTACCTAAAAGACGATGTTTTAAATTCAATAAAATAGGGTTTATCCCTATGTTGTAATAAGAAACTTGGGTTTTACCCATGTGGTTATTAATATAAAAATATGGTGGTTTTACTCTGATAAACATTTCCTAACTACGGTCCTGATGAAATTCCGCTGCCAAATTAATAAACAAACTAATACCACCACAAATGATGTTCGCGGCCGCCCGTTCCCAGGACAGATAAGGGGGCAGGGGTTGCGACAGAAGGTGGTATCAAGCTAAGCCACTGATTCAGCCATAGAAGTGTTCTGCTGACATCAAGATATTATTTAAATTGTTAGGAAATTTATTATGGAAATAAGTGTGATATCTGTATTTTATTGTTATGTGTCATTTGACTATTTGTTAGTTTACAATATGAGTGATCAAGGACCTTCGGACGTGTATCGTCAATTGTCTGATTCACCTAGGAGTGAAGGAACTTCTTCCCAGCCTACCCTCTATGGGTATTCTGCTGACCAGGAAGAAGGGGTGTTTGTCTTTAAGGCTCAGTCTGAAGAGCCATTCCCTCAGAAAAAAAGAGAGGATGGTTCAGTAAGGGAGCATTTGAGCGTAGGAAAAGAATGCGAAAGTTGCAACAGCAAAGAGTCCTAGCAGCCGCTAAGCGAAAGTTAGATGCCCATACACAGGATATGCTTAATTGGAGCCTAGCCAATTTTCATATCCTAGCAACAACTGCTGCCGACCCAAATCTGGAACAACTAGTAGCCTCACAACCCTTACCTTTATTTCCCACTCAGCCGATGGAGGTAGAAATGCATGATTTCAACCCTGAGGAGATACCTAGGGTACCAGCCCCTAATCCTTTAGATCCAAATTATGATCCATGGTTCGATGATCATAGGGATTATGTGCCACGCTATCACCTAAACGACGAAACCATGCCAAACCTAGCAGCATATCCAGTTCTGGACCCTCTAGATCCCTACTACGATAACGATGAATACATTAGGGGGATCTTAGAGAATCTGTACCCTCAGGAGAATCCCATACACCAGTACCCAGACCCAGTACCACCACCTGCACCCCCAATGAGTGCAGAAAATGTGCATGAGCTCCGAACTTTCGGAGAAGAAATCTTGGAGAGTAGTGAGAGAATGAGGCAGGTAGGAGAGCGACTCGTCTGGAAATATGACGAACGCAATATGGATTACTGGATGAATCCAGGCCAGTAAGGAGATGGTGAAGTTGGTAATAATAATAATAATATAATAATAATATATAATATGTTTTTGAAAAAAAAAAAATAATAATAATAATAATAATATGTGTAATAATAATATATGTTGTAGTATAGACCACTTTGTGGTTAGCGATGCATAGTAAGTATTGTATTGTAAGTTTTAATTTCTAGTAGTGGTTTGTATTAGAAGCATACTAAATAGAAAAGAGTAAAGTCGCAATGCTCGACACTTTTGGTTAATATGTGTGTTGTATGGTTATTACTCAAATTGTTAATTATCTTGTGATATTAATATGTGGGAAATGTTTAAATTCAGATGGCCGACGAAATGAATCAGGAAAATCTGAATAACGTTAACCAAAGTAACATTAACCCGGGTAACGAAAATCCAAACAACAACAATGGAAACCAAGTGGATAACAGTGCCATCCAACACATAGTGGCACAAGGAATAATAGATGCAATGCCATATATTCTTCAAACGGTTAGGGAAGCAGAAAATAAAAGTAAACATGATAGCAAGCGACCCTCTGAACCTGCAAACAGCGTAAACAATGGACCCGTACTTCAAATGCCCATTCCCAAAAGAAGAAGAACCGTGTCCTACGGTTGTTCTTACAAAGAATTCTGGTCTTGTAAACCAATGGAATTCTCAGGCAATGAAGGGGCCGTTGCAGTTCTACGCTGGATAGAAAGACTGAGGCAGTCTTAAGAATAAGTAAATATGCTGAAGAGGATAAGATAATGTTTGCTTCCAATTTATTTAAGAATTCAGCACTAGAATGGTGGAATACTATCCTCCAGCCTAAAGGAAGTGATAGAACTTATAATATGGCATAGGAGGAGTTTAAAAACATGGTAGAAAGGAAATTATGCCCTCCTAATGAAAAAGAACAGATAGCAAACAAGTTCTTAAACCTTAGAATGACTGGTGTGGATAGTAAGGGGTACACTAAGTTATTCTTTGAATATGCTAGAATAGTGTCAACCCTTGCTTCACCTGAACCAGTATTAATCTCCCGTTACATATGGGGATTAATAGGAGAGATAAGGCATGTAGTCAAGGCAGCTAGACCTCAAACCATAGAAGAAGCTGTAGAACTAGCCAATACCTTGACAGATGAATTAGTCCGTACGCGAGAAGAGGATCAAAGGAGGAACCTAACCCAGAAGCTTACTCAAGAATTTCGTTCTGGAAATTCTAACCGTGGGAGAAATGTAGGCTCTACCTCTACACCCTACTGTAAGAATTGCAAAAGGAAGCATTCTGGAAGATGCTCCATATACTGTAACTTCTGCAAAATATCTCGACACAAGGAAGAAGATTGCAGGAAAAAGAATAGCAACAAGATATGTTACAACTGCGGAGAACAAGGCCAGATCAAGCCTAACTGTCCAAAGCTAGCTCCAGCTACAAACACCAAGAATACTAAAAATGCTAGAGCATTTGTTCTAACTGCAGAAGAAGCAAAGATGATCCCATATGCGATCACCGGTACGTTTTTAGTTAATGATATTTTTGCTAAAGTATTATTTGACTCTGGTGCTAACCAAAGTTTTATCAATACTTCATTTTACAAATTACTCAATCAACCATTAACTAAACTTCCACAAGAATGTCTGGTAGAGACAGCAAATGGAGAAACCATTAAGATTTCTGAGATCTTGCAGGGAGCAAGAATAGAAATTTTAAATCAGAAATTTATTGCAAACCTTTACCCAATGAATCTGGAAGGATTTGATGTTGTGTTAGGAATGGATTGGTTAACAGCCAATAAAGCCAGTATTTTATGTGATCAAAAGTCAATTCAAGTAAATTCACCAAGGGGTGAAAAGATCACAATTAAAGGAAATAAAATCTCTAAATCCATAAAATTCATCTTTGTGATGAAAACTGCAAGTTATATCAGGAAAGGATCCTTAGTGTATTTGATTTCTATAATCACTATCACTAAAGGAAAAGAATTAAATGATATTCCAGTAGTATCCCAGTTTTCAGATGTATTTCCAGAAGAGTTACAAGGGCAACCTCCAGACAGGGAAGTTGAATTCAGAATCCATTTGATACCAGGGACAGCACCAATTGCCAAAGCACCTTACCGATTGGCACGCGGAGAAATGCAAGAACTAAAGAAATAATTAGATGAATTGTTAGAGAAAGGATTCATACAACCAACTTCATCACCCTGGGGAGACCCGATCTTATTCGTTAAAAAAAAGGACGGATCAATGCGTATGTGCATTGACTACCGTGAATTAAACAAGGTCCCAATTAAGAATCGGTATCCATTACCAAGAATTGATGATCTGTTTGATCAATTGCAAGGAGCATGATTTTTCTCTAAAATCGATTTATGGCCAGGATATCATCAATTAAAGGTACAGGAAGAGGACATTCCTAAGACCGCTTTCAAAACAAGGTATGGCCATTATGAATTTGCTGTCATGCCATTTGGTTTAACCAATGCCCTAGCTGCATTCATGGACATGATGAACCGAATATGTAAGCCATATTTGGATAAATTCATAATTGTCTTTATAGATGATATTCTCATTTACTCTAAGAGTAAAGAGGAACATGCAAAGCATTTGCACGCACTTCTAAGTTTATTGAGAAAGGAGAAGCTTTATGCTAAGTTTTCGAAGTGTGAGTTTTGGTTAGAACAGGTACAATTTCTCGGACATTTAGTTGATCATTAAGGAATTCATGTAGATCCCACCAAGATCGAGGCAATAACCAATTGAAAACCCCTGAATCACCAACCGAGGTTAGAAGTTTCTTAGGATTAGCCGGTTATTATAGAAGGTTTATCCGAGATTTTTCTAGAATAGCTATTCCCTTAACTAAGTTAACCTGTAAATCCATTAAATTTGAATGGGGACCAAAACAAGAAGAAGCATTTAGAATTCTTAAGCAAAGATTAACCCATGCACCCATACTAGCGTTACCAGAAGGAACTGAAGATTTTGTAATCTATTGTGACGCTTCCAAGTTAGGTTATGGATGTGTATTGATGCAACGTCAAAATGTTATAGCTTACACTTCTAGACAGCTTAGGAATCATGAAGAGAATTATTCAACCCATGATTTAGAATTAGGAACCATAGGTTTTGCCCTTAAGATTTGGAGACATTACCTATATGGTGGTAAGTTTACCATTTTCACAGACCATAAGAGTTTAAGGTATGTCTTCGGGCGAAAGGAATTGAATATGAGAGAAAGACGCTGGATGGAATTACTTAGTCATTATGATTGTGATATCTAGTATCATGCAGGAAAGGCAAATGTAGTTGCTGATGCTTTAAGCCGAAAGTATCATAAAAAGCCAAAAAGAGTACGTTCACTTAAATTAAATCTGCAAGTAGATTTAAATGAACAGATTAGAATGGCACAAGAATCAGTAATCAAGGATGATACTGAGAAGTTAAAAGGAATGATTAAGGAATTAGAACGAGGAACATATGGAATTTGGAGATTCCATAAGAAAAGGATGTGGATACCTAAATTAGGAAACCTACGTCACCGTATATTAGAAGAAGCCCATAAGTCTAAGTAGACGATGCATCCTGGAAGTGATAAGATGTATCAAGATTTAAGGAAGAATTTCTGGTGGATAGGAATGAAAAAGGATATAGCAGCTTATGTTGCCAACTGTTTAACCTGTTCACAAGTCAAAGCTGAACATCAGAAACCTTCAGGTTTATTGCAATAGTTAGAAATGCCTGTTTAGAAATGGGAATTGATAACAATGGATTTTGTTACCAAATTACCCAAAACAAGAAAAGGTAATGATACAATCAGGGTGATTGTAGACAGGCTATGTCACACCCCCAAAATCCACACGCGGAGTACTACCGCTTGGAGGCGTGACATGACCAGGATCAAGCCACCAATCATATTGAACATAAGTATATAGTAAAAGTCATTCATCAATACGATAGGTGTTTCCAAAACCAAATATAAACAAGTGTGTAGCGGAAGCATTAATGTAAAACCCAACATAAGTTTAAGTACAAAACATCATAATGTTTAACAACACATTCACGATCCATGTCCACAACGACTGTGCCTCCCGTGCAAGCTCCAATAGTACCTATGGTCCTGCAAGGCATGTAACAGAGAGTCAACAACTAGTTGAGCGAGTTCACAGTAAGTAAGTAAGTTCGTAAATGCAAGTTCGTTTCGTAACGTGCGGCTATACTGGGCCGATAGTATGTTTTATTAGTGGGGGCTTCCCATGTTTGCATATACACTAGACTATTTGTAACCATAAGTGTTCTTCTTACCGAGAACAGTAGTACGTACAAAGTTTACGTAGGTTTTACGTAAGTGTCCTTCACAACCGAGGACAGGGGTACGCGGGGGTTTACGTAGGTTTTACGTAAGTGCCTGACACAACCCGAGGCAGTAATGAGTATTAGTTTACGTAGGTTTTACGTAAGTGTCCTTCACAACCGAGGACAGTGATGTGTACAAGTATACGTAGGTTTTACGTATGTGTCCTGCGCATCCGAGGACGATGGTAGATAGTCTAGTAACATTGTAAGTACAAATTCATTCCTTCAATCCCATTCCCAACCCCGGGAATCCCATGCCTTGGTAAGAGTGTGAACTCACCTTGTTTGCTCGGTATGTTAAGTTAAGTGCTCACAATAAATCAGTCAAGTCCTATAGTGCACGTATACTCAATCAGTTCACATTCGAAATATATTTCACATGTAACTATCATCACCGAAATGCCACACAGTGTGTCTAGCAATTTAGTATCTTGTATCATGTACACAGTTAATCAATTTCATATAGTTCATGTACCACATATATGTCCTTCACAGTTTATTCCAATATAACAATTCAATCATACACTTAACAGAGTTGGCATTTAGCAGTACTAGCAAGTTAACTGAGTGAATAAAGTTAACAGATTTCATGGAATAACATAATTAATCCACTTCATTGGAATAATAAATAAACAGAGTAAGTCAGTTAACCCAGTTAACAACTTAACAGAATTTGTCAACTAACAGAGTTCTCAAATAACGAAGTTATAAACTTACATATTTAACAAGGTTAAATAAACTAACTAAGTTATTCCAATGATTAGTTAAGCTAAATAACATAATTAATAACATTAATTATTAACAGTAGCTTGTTGCCAAACAAACAAAAGTGCCGAAATCACCCTTTGGCCGAAAACCAACTTGGCCGAAAACACTTATATTGGGCCGAAAACCCCCTAAGTACCGAAATCCCCTAAGTGCCGAAATCCCCTAATGTTGCCGAAAACACACATATTGGCCGAAAACCCTTAAGTGGGCCGAAAACACCCTTGTAGCCGAAAACCCACTTTGGGCTGGAAATGTTTGGGCCGAAATCACTTAATGTGATTTCGTCCCGTTGATTAATATGGGGGTGTTTTCGTGAGCTTCATCATCATCATCAACACTCATTGTAACTTAAAAAGAAAAACCCAGCAACTAAATCTCATTACAGTTACAGGTTTAATCATCTACAAGTCATTTATATCAATCATTGATATTAAAACAAATACTTTACCAAAACTTTGTGAGATCAAAAACATACTTGAATCAGTTTATCATTCATTAACAAACACCCACTGTTGATCAAAACTTCAAATATACATACAGTTCATGGATAATAATTATCTAACAAGCACACAATGATCAATCACATAATCACATATATAAAGGTATACATACATCATGATTTAAACATCCAAAATCATACGATATGCAACAAGAGACAACTTGAATCATGAAATTACTAACCAAGGGTTTAAAAAGAGGTTTTTGCTTCAAATGAGGAACTCTTTGTGGGTTTTCAGAGATAGAGAGAGAAACAATGTGATATGATATGGTTTGGTAAATGTGAAACTTCTCAGAGAAGATTGTTTATAAAATGATTATATATATAAAATATCTCAAGATTGGACACTGGGCCAAGCCCATCTGTGATTTCGTGGTCTTCAGTGGACGAAAACACCTAAAGTGTTTTCACCACTTGGGTGATTTCATGGATAATTGTTTCCAGTAAAAGTTTCATCTTTATTTACCATGTTAATTAATGCAAAGCCTGATAAACATACACTCACATATTAACAAATATTATGGATTTCCAAGTACAAAATATTAATCGAAATACGATATAACGTATTACAAAGGTAAGCGTTGTGAAACAACGAGTCGTATTAACAAACAACTAAATAAAAAAAAATTAACGTGCACTAAATGCGAAGATAGAATCTTGGAAACTCGAGTTGTCACATTATCCCCAACTTGAAAGAAATTTCGTCCCGAAATTTAGCATGCGGTTACTGAGGAAGCTAGGTAAGTTATCGTTTACTGGTTCTCCTGGGGTGTCACATCATCCCCCCCGTTGATTTGGAATTTCTTCCCGAAATTCTGTAGTAGCTTCAGCCTCAGTAGTAGTTGCATTGTTTTCGAACAACTGGGGATATTTGAGTTCCATTTGGTCTTCGCGTTCCCAGGTGAACTCTGGGCCACGACGGGAGTTCCAACGAACTCGAACAAGAGGTATTCTGGTGTTCTTGAGGACCTTAACATCCCGGTCCGTGATTTCAACTGGTTCCTCGACGAAATGCAACCGTTCGTCGATAGTGAGCTCCTTCAGAGGAACTATGTGGGTCTCATCTGACAGACACTTCTTCAGATTCGACACGTGAAAGACGTTGTGAACTGCACTGAGTTCAGCTGGTAAGTTCAGTCTGTAGGCCACTTTGCCTATCTTCTCAATGAATTCAAATGGTCCAACGTATCGTGGATTGAGTTTGCCTCGTTTGCCAAAACGAACAACACCCTTCCAGGGTGAAACTTTGAGTAGTGCTCGATCCCCAACCTGGAATTCGAGTAGTTTCCTGTCTTTATCGGCGTATACTTTCTGACGGTCACGAGCTGCCGCCATGCGTTGTCGTATTTGAGCAATCTTTTCAGTAGTATCAACTACCATCTCCGGACCTGTGATCTGACTGTCACCCACCTCTGCCCAACAAAGAGGTGATCGGCATTTACGCCCGTACAATGCCTCAAATGGAGCAGCTTTAATGCTGGTGTGGTAGCTGTTGTTGTACGAAAATTCCACAAGTGGCAGATGTTTTTCCCAGCCCTTGCCAAAGTCAATTACGCACGCCCGAAGCATGTCTTCTAGAGTTTGAATAGTGCGCTCAGATTGCCCATCTGTCTGAGGATGATAAGCTGTGCTCATGTCTAATCGAGAGCCAAAAGATTTGTGCATTGCTTGCCACAGTTCTGAAGTAAAACGTGCATCACGATCAGAGATAATAGATGTGGGCACCCCGTGCCTCGAGATAACTTCTTTAAGGTATACGTCTGCTAGAGTGGAGAACTTATCCGTTTCCTTGATAGCCAAGAAGTGAGCAGACTTTGTGAGTCGATCCACGATCACCCAAATAGTATCATTCCCACGTTGAGATCTAGGTAGGCCAGTAACAAAATCCATGGAAATTTGCTCCCATTTCCATTGTGGTATCTCAGGTTGTTGGAGTGGGCCTGATGGTTTCTGATATTCTGCTTTGACTCTCGCACAAGTCAAACACTTGCTAACGTAAGTTGCTATGTGGGCCTTCATGCTAGGCCACCAATATGTAGTTCTGAGGTCGTAGTACATCTTATCTGAACCAGGATGTACTGTGTAGCGAGACTTATGTGCTTCATCCATTACAAGCTCGCGTAGGTTGCCATAGAGTGGGACCCAGATGCGTCCTGTTACATAGTAGGCGCCGTCTGCCTTTTGTTCTAACCGTTGCCTTGAGCCGCGTAGAGCTTCAGCCCTGACGTTTTCTGGTTTCAATGCTTCTACCTGAGCATCTCGTATCTGTGAAGGAAGACTAGACTGAATAGTGAGTTGCAACGCTCGTACACGCCTAGGTGTAGTATCCTTTCGACTGAGGGCGTCGGCCACCACATTGGCTTTGCCCGGATGGTACTTTATAGCACACTCGTAATCGTTCAGTAACTCGACCCATCGACGTTGTCGCATGTTCAACTCTTTCTGCTTGAAGATATGCTCAAGACTCCTGTGATCGGTGTAGATGGTGCACTTGGTGCCATACAGATAATGTCTCCATATCTTGAGTGCAAAGACAACAGCTCCAAGCTCTAAATCGTGCGTAGTGTAATTCCGTTCGTGAATCTTAAGTTGGCGCGAAGCATAAGCAATAACTTTATCCCGCTGCATCAACACACATCCAAGACCTTGGATAGATGCATCGCAGTAGACTACAAAATCGTCCGTGCCTTCAGGCAATGAGAGGATAGGTGCGCTACAAAGTCTATCCTTTAAGTGCTGAAACGTTGTATCCTGTGTATCACTCCAACGGTAAGCAACACCTTTCTGTGTCAGTAATGTAAGCGGCTGTGCAATCTTTGAGAAGTCTTTGATAAACCGTCTGTAATAACCTGCCAAACCCAAGAATTGGCGTATTTCTGTCGGTGTACTAGGTGCAGGCCAGTTCTTGATCGAATCTACCTTGGATGATTCGACATGAATCCCATCCTTGGTTACCACATGGCCTAGAAAGTGGACTTCACGAAGCCAGAAGTCACATTTTGAAAACTTAGCGTACAGCTGTTCCGTTCGAAGGAGTTCCAGAATAAGTCGTAAATGTTGTTCGTGTTCCTCCCGATTCTTCGAGTAGATCAGGATGTCATCAATAAAAACAATAACAAACTTGTCAAGATAAGGTTTGCACACCCTGTTCATAAGATCCATGAAAACCGCAGGCGCGTTCGTTAGCCCGAATGGCATAACCAAAAACTCGTAATGACCGTAGCGAGTTCTGAATGCTGTTTTGGAGACGTCCTCATCCCGGACTCTCAGTTGATGGTAACCTGACCTCAGGTCAATCTTCGAGTAATAGCTCGACCCTTGCAACTGGTCGAATAAGTCGTCGATACGTGGGAGTGGATAACGATTCTTCACCGTCACCTTGTTTAGTTCGCGGTAATCTATGCACATACGAAAGGTACCGTCTTTCTTCTTTACAAATAGTACTGGAGCTCCCCAGGGCGATGAGATAGGGCGTATGAAACCCTTTTTCAAGAGTTCTTGCAATTGCTTAGATAGTTCTTCCAGTTCAGTTGGAGCTAAGCGATAAGGCGCTCGAGCTATAGGTGCTGCTCCTGGAGCTAGCTCGATCTGAAATTCGACCTGGCGATGAGGCGGTAACCCAGGTAACTCTTCAGGAAACACTTGAGGAAAGTCGCGTACTACAGGAATATCCCCAATCTTTTTCTCTGTCGTCGATGTATCAGTAACGAGTGCTAAAATAGCTAGGTGGCCCTTTCGCAGACACTTCTGAGCCTTCAAGAAGGAGATGATGCCACTAACGACACCACTCTTGTCACCTTGAACTTCGAGAGGTTCTTTGCCAGAACGAGGAATACGAATGATCTTCTCCTTGCATAGGATCTCTGCTTGCTGTTGGGATAACCAATCCATACCAATGACGATATCAAAACTACTCAGAGTTATAGGAATGAGAGCGATAGAGAAAGTCTGACCAGCGAGGATAAGATTACAACCCTGAACTATGTGTGTGGCTTCTAGACTTTTACCGTTAGCTAACTCTACGACATGTTTGGTGTTCAAAAGTGTTGGTGCGCGTTTAAGCATTTGACTAACGTTCAGAGACATATAACTGGTATCCGCACCCGAATCAAATAATACGGTAACATAAAAGTCATCGAGAAGAAACTTACCCGTAACCACATTAGGATCGTTCCTTGCGTCACTCTGACCAATCACAAATAAACGACCCTTTGCACCATTGTTGTTGTTGTTTCCCCCATTGTTGTTCCCAGTGCCCTGATTATTGTTGTTGTTGTTCCCATTTCCCTGGTTGTTGTTGTTCTGGTTTCGGTTTAACTGAGGGCAGTGTCTTTTGAAGTGACCTTCAGCACCACAATGAAAACATCCCTTGTTACCCTGTTGTTGGTTCTGCTGCGTTTGCTGCTGCTGTTGATTATGAGTTACAGGCCGTGGGCTCCTACAATCCTTGGCCTCATGGCCCATCCTGAGGCACCTCTGACAACGACCCTTGTTGCACTAGCCACTGTGATGCCTGTTACAGTTGTTACACCTTGGGAGGTTCCCTCGATAACCACCCTGCCTGTGACTGCCCGAAGATTGCTGACTTGGGCTCTGATAGTTGTCAGTCTTTCGCTGCTGAACTTGAGACTGTACTAAAGCTGAACCTTTGCTGGAATCCCCCTCCCATTTTCTCTTGTTAACACTGAGGGTAGCAGGAGTAGTTGCTGAAACAGTAGCAGTAGTAGTAGCGCTGATACGTTTAGGCAGCTTGTTCTGTTCCACTGCCTGATCCGGCACCAGACCATTGAGATACAGTTCGATACGCTTAATGGGAGGGTCCACCATAGTAGGACACAGAATAGCCAACTCATTCGATCTTCTGGTGTACGCTTCAATTTCTGACCCCGTCATTTTCAAAAGGTAAAACTCTACCTCCAGCTTATGAATATCATCACGGCTACAGTATTCCTCTTTAATCAATTCCTTGAAACCGTTCCAAGGTGTGGCGTTAGCAACAGCCAACCCTAACATCTGAACTTGCGCATTCCACCAAGTCAGCGCAATGCCTTCTAGAGTACCAGTGGCGTACTTCACCCTGCGAGCCTCAGGGCATTCGCACATTTCAAATACGGACTCGAGCTTTTCAAACCAATGGAGGAGTCCAACCGCTCCTTCCATGCCACTAAAAGTAGTAGGACGACAGTCCATGAAAGTTTTGAAGGTACAAACAGGTGGTTGACCTCCTGCTTGTGTGGCTGCAACTGCCGCAGCGACTTGTTCGTTAATGAGAGCCGTCAGCTGGGCTTGTGTCATGTTGATACGTCCAGACATGATCTTCATAGCAAAGATAACATAAGTGATAGAGGTTCGCGAGTAGTGCGATGACAGAAGAGAGTAAGCACACAAGGGTTCTCATGCAATAGTGTTAAGTTAACCTAAGCATACCCGGAGCAAAGTTCTATGCAATTCTAGCAAGTAGGCAATAAGACATGTACCATATTACCTAGAGTGATGAGTCTTGCACGTGGAGCGAGGCGTCGTTGTGGATCGTTAAGCACTGTTCTGGTTATAGTCTTGTTTTAATAAAAACGTTTTCCCCTTATTAAAACCGAGTTCTCTATAACCAATGGCTCTGATACCAATCTGTCACACCCCCAAAATCCACACGCGGAGTACTACCGCTTGGAGGCGTGACATGACCAGGATCAAGCCACCAATCATATTGAACATAAGTATATAGTAAAAGTCATTCATCAATACGATAGGTGTTTCCAAAACCAAATATAAACAAGTGTGTAGCGGAAGCATTAATGTAAAACCCAACATAAGTTTAAGTACAAAACATCATAATGTTTAACAACACATTCACGATCCATGTCCACAACGACTGTGCCTCCCGTGCAAGCTCCAATAGTACCTATGGTCCTGCAAGGCATGTAACAGAGAGTCAACAACTAGTTGAGCGAGTTCACAGTAAGTAAGTAAGTTCGTAAATGCAAGTTCGTTTCGTAACGTGCGGCTATACTGGGCCGATAGTATGTTTTATTAGTGGGGGCTTCCCATGTTTGCATATACACTAGACTATTTGTAACCATAAGTGTTCTTCTTACCGAGAACAGTAGTACGTACAAAGTTTACGTAGGTTTTACGTAAGTGTCCTTCACAACCGAGGACAGGGGTACGCGGGGGTTTACGTAGGTTTTACGTAAGTGCCTGACACAACCCGAGGCAGTAATGAGTATTAGTTTACGTAGGTTTTACGTAAGTGTCCTTCACAACCGAGGACAGTGATGTGTACAAGTATACGTAGGTTTTACGTATGTGTCCTGTGCATCCGAGGACGATGGTAGATAGTCTAGTAACATTGTAAGTACAAATTCATTCCTTCAATCCCATTCCCAACCCCGGGAATCCCATGCCTTGGTAAGAGTGTGAACTCACCTTGTTTGCTCGGTATGTTAAGTTAAGTGCTCACAATAAATCAGTCAAGTCCTATAGTGCACGTATACTCAATCAGTTCACATTCGAAATATATTTCACATGTAACTATCATCACCGAAATGCCACACAGTGTGTCTAGCAATTTAGTATCTTGTATCATGTACACAGTTAATCAATTTCATATAGTTCATGTACCACATATATGTCCTTCACAGTTTATTCCAATATAACAATTCAATCATACACTTAACAGAGTTGGCATTTAGCAGTACTAGCAAGTTAACTGAGTGAATAAAGTTAACAGATTTCATGGAATAACATAATTAATCCACTTCATTGGAATAATAAATAAACAAAGTAAGTCAGTTAACCCAGTTAACAACTTAACAGAATTTGTCAACTAACAGAGTTCTCAAATAATGAAGTTATAAACTTACATATTTAACAAGGTTAAATAAACTAACTAAGTTATTCCAATGATTAGTTAAGCTAAATAACATAATTAATAACATTAATTATTAACAGTAGCTTGTTGCCAAACAAACAAAAGTGCCGAAATCACCCTTTGGCCGAAAACCAACTTGGCCGAAAACACTTATATTGGGCCGAAAACCCCCTAAGTGCCGAAATCCCCTAAGTGCCGAAATCCCCTAATGTTGCCGAAAACACACATATTGGCCGAAAACCCTTAAGTGGGCCGAAAACACCCTTGTAGCCGAAAACCCACTTTGGGCTGGAAATGTTTGGGCCGAAATCACTTAATGTGATTTCGTCCAGTTGATTAATACGGGGGGTGTTTTCGTGAGCTTCATCATCATCATCAACACTCATTGTAACTTAAAAAGAAAAAACCCAGCAACTAAATCTCATTACAGTTACAGGTTTAATCATCTACAAGTCATTTATATCAATCATTGATATTAAAACAAATACTTTACCAAAACTTTGTGAGATCAAAAACATACTTGAATCAGTTTATCATTCATTAACAAACACCCACTGTTGATCAAAACTTCAAATATACATACAGTTCATGGATAATAATTATCTAACAAGCACACAATGATCAATCACATAATCACATATATAAAGGTATACATACATCATGATTTAAACATCCAAAATCATACGATATGCAACAAGAAACAACTTGAATCATGAAATTACTAACCAAGGGTTTAAACAGAGGTTTTTGCTTCAAATGAGGAACTCTTTGTGGGTTTTCAGAGATAGAGAGAGAAACAATGTGATATGATATGGTTTGGTAAATGTGAAACTTCTCAGAGAAGATTGTTTATAAAATGATTATATATATAAAATATCTCAAGATTGGACACTGGGCCAAGCCCATCTGTGATTTCGTGGTCTTCAGTGGACGAAAACACCTAAAGTGTTTTCACCACTTGGGTGATTTCATGGATAATTGTTTCCAGTAAAAGTTTCATCTTTATTTACCATGTTAATTAATGCAAAGCCTTATAAACATACACTCACATATTAACAAATATTATGGATTTCCAAGTACAAAATATTAATCGAAATACGATATAACGTATTACAAAGGTAAGCGTTGTGAAACAACGAGTCGTATTAACAAACAACTAAATAAAAAAAAAATTAACGTGCACTAAATGCGAAGATAGAATCTTGGAAACTCGAGTTGTCACATTATCCCCAACTTGAAAGAAATTTCGTCCCGAAATTTAGCATGCGGTTACTGAGGAAGCTAGGTAAGTTATCGTTTACTGGTTCTCCTGGGGTGTCACATCATCCCCCCCGTTGATTTGGAATTTCTTCCCGAAATTCTGTAGTAGCTTCAGCCTCAGTAGTAGTTGCATTGTTTTCGAACAACTGGGGATATTTGAGTTCCATTTGGTCTTCGCGTTCCCAGGTGAACTCTGGGCCACGACGGGAGTTCCAACGAACTCGAACAAGAGGTATTCTGGTGTTCTTGAGGACCTTAACATCCCGGTCCGTGATTTCAACTGGTTCCTCGACGAAATGCAACCGTTCGTCGATAGTGAGCTCCTTCAGAGGAACTATGTGGGTCTCATCTGACAGACACTTCTTCAGATTCGACACGTGAAAGACGTTGTGAACTGCACTGAGTTCAGCTGGTAAGTTCAGTCTGTAGGCCACTTTGCCTATCTTCTCAATGAATTCAAATGGTCCAACGTATCGTGGATTGAGTTTGCCTCGTTTGCCAAAACGAACAACACCCTTCCAGGGTGAAACTTTGAGTAGTGCTCGATCCCCAACCTGGAATTCGAGTAGTTTCCTGTCTTTATCGGCGTATACTTTCTGACGGTCACGAGCTGCCGCCATGCGTTGTCGTATTTGAGCAATCTTTTCAGTAGTATCAACTACCATCTCCGGACCTGTGATCTGACTGTCACCCACCTCTGCCCAACAAAGAGGTGATCGGCATTTACGGCCGTACAATGCCTCAAATGGAGCAGCTTTAATGCTGGTGTGGTAGCTGTTGTTGTACGAAAATTCCACAAGTGGCAGATGTTTTTCCCAGCCCTTGCCAAAGTCAATTACGCACGCCCGAAGCATGTCTTCTAGAGTTTGAATAGTGCGCTCAGATTGCCCATCTGTCTGAGGATGATAAGCTGTGCTCATGTCTAATCGAGAGCCAAAAGATTTGTGCATTGCTTGCCACAGTTCTGAAGTAAAACGTGCATCACGATCAGAGATAATAGATGTGGGCACCCCGTGCCTCGAGACAACTTCTTTAAGGTATACGTCTGCTAGAGTGGAGAACTTATCCGTTTCCTTGATAGCCAAGAAGTGAGCAGACTTTGTGAGTCGATCCACGATCACCCAAATAGTATCATTCCCACGTTGAGATCTAGGTAGGCCAGTAACAAAATCCATGGAAATTTGCTCCCATTTCCATTGTGGTATCTCAGGTTGTTGGAGTGGGCCTGATGGTTTCTGATATTCTGCTTTGACTCTCGCACAAGTCAAACACTTGCTAACGTAAGTTGCTATGTGGGCCTTCATGCTAGGCCACCAATATGTAGTTCTGAGGTCATAGTACATCTTATCTGAACCAGGATGTACTGAGTAGCGAGACTTTTGTGCTTCATCCATTACAAGCTCGCGTAGGTTGCCATAGAGTGGGACCCAGATGCGTCATGTTACATAGTAGGCGCCGTCTGCCTTTTGTTCTAACCGTTGCCTTGAGCCGCGTAGAGCTTCAGCCCTGACGTTTTCTGGTTTCAATGCTTCTACCTGAGCATCTCGTATCTGTGAAGGAAGACTAGACTGAATAGTGAGTTGCAACGCTCGTACACGCCTAGGTGTAGTATCCTTTCGACTGAGGGCGTCGGCCACCACATTGGCTTTGCCCGGATGGTACTTTATAGCACACTCGTAATCGTTCAGTAACTCGACCCATCGACGTTGTCGCATGTTCAACTCTTTCTGCTTGAAGATATGCTCAAGACTCCTGTGATCGGTGTAGATGGTGCACTTGGTGCCATACAGATAATGTCTCCATATCTTGAGTGCAAAGACAACAGCTCCAAGCTCTAAATCGTGCGTAGTGTAATTCCGTTCGTGAATCTTAAGTTGGCGCGAAGCATAAGCAATAACTTTATCCCGCTGCATCAACACACATCCAAGACCTTGGATAGATGCATCGCAGTAGACTACAAAATCGTCCGTGCCTTCAGGAAATGAGAGGATAGGTGCGCTACAAAGTCTATCCTTTAAGTGCTGAAACGCTGTATCCTGTGTATCACTCCAACGGTAAGCAACACCTTTCTGTGTCAGTAATGTAAGCTGCTGTTCAATCTTTGAGAAGTCTTTGATAAACCGTCTGTAATAACCTGCCAAACCCAAGAATTGGCGTATTTCTGTCGGTGTACTAGGTGCAGGCCAGTTCTTGATCGAATCTACCTTGGATGAATCGACATGAATCCCATCCTTGGTTACCACATGGCCTAGAAAGTGGACTTCACGAAGCCAGAAGTCACATTTTGAAAACTTAGCGTACAGCTGTTCCGTTCGAAGGAGTTCCAGAATAAGCCGTAAATGTTGTTCGTGTTCCTCCCGATTCTTCGAGTAGATCAGGATGTCATCAATAAAAACAATAACAAACATGTCAAGATAAGGTTTGCACACCCTGTTCATAAGATCCATGAAAACCGCAGGCGCGTTCGTTAGCCCGAATGGCATAACCAAAAACTCGTAATGACCGTAGCGAGTTCTGAATGCTGTTTTGGAGACGTCCTCATCCCGGACTCTCAGTTGATGGTAACCTGACCTCAGGTCAATCTTCGAGTAATAGCTCGACCCTTGCAACTGGTCGAATAAGTCGTCGATACGTGGGAGTGGATAACGATTCTTCACCGTCACCTTGTTTAGTTCGCGGTAATCTATGCACATACGAAAGGTACCGTCTTTCTTCTTTACAAATAGTACTGGAGCTCCCCAGGGCGATGAGCTAGGGCGTATGAAACCCTTTTTCAAGAGTTCTTGCAATTGCTTAGACAGTTCTTCCAGTTCAGTTGGAGCTAAGCGATAAGGCGCTCGAGCTATAGGTGCTGCTCCTGGAGCTAGCTCGATCTGAAATTCGACCTGGCGATGAGGCGGTAACCCAGCTACAACTGCCAGAGGAAATGGCAGGAATACATGATGTATTTCATGTATCTAATCTCAAGAAATGCTTAGCTGATGAATCACTAATAGTACCTCTTAAGGATATAGAGGTAAATGAACAGTTAAAATTTGTAGAAAGACCTCTACAAATTGAAGACAGGAAAGTCAAGAACCTCAGACACAAGAGATTAGTTCTGGTCAAAGTGAAGTGGGACTCCAAAAGAGGACCAGAATACACATTGGAGCTTGATTCAGAAATGCAAAGGAAATATCCACACTTATTCCAGTAGACCTCGAGGACGAGCTCTAAAATAAGGTGGGGAGGATATAACAACCCTCCTGAAATTTTTCTGACACCCTAATATATTTTAAAATATTCCCATATGTCTTAAAATACACCCCGTATGTGAAAACCAGGCCCAAAATACAATCTAGCATTAAAAATAAATAAAAAACAAAATTTTAAGGGCGCTCACGGGCCGCGTAGCCCTTGGATACATCTTACGCGGGCCGCGACAGCTACAACGGCAGGTGAGCCTCGGTGTTGACACGTGTCAAACGCTTGTTGAACCTAATTCGTGACCCGGATCACCTACGCCTAGACCCCCCTAGTACGCTGGCCGCGTAGGCCTTTTCCTTACCTTCGCGAGCCATGAGGACATCAATTTCAGGCCCTATATATGAGGGCATCGGGTTTTCGTTTTCCGTCGCTCAAATCTTTTCTTTCTTAATGAATTTCTACGTAGTATAAGTAATTTCCGAGCATAATACCCCCTAATTAACAAAGTTCTGCCCCATTGTAAGTATTATAACCCCAGTTACATATTAGATACGCTGCCCGATTGATCCAGGGTTCCGTAACGGCTGTCGTGGTTCTGCCCGACGTAGTTGTTGGAATGCCGTCTCGGGGAGGGTATTGTTAATATAAATAAAGGGTTATTATACTAACATATGTACATTTGTATAAATTATAGATTATCACCAGGAAGCCCTTATAGAAAACCTAAGACATCAATGTGAGTTTATCCTCTTTTTGTAAACCTTTTTGTGAACTGTTTTACAAAACTTAAATGCTTTACAATATAATTAAGCATTGATTGAGTCTTTGTAGTTCTTCAATTACTGCCAGTATGTTGGGGTTTTGTATAAAAAATGTGGAACACGTTACAATTGGACAACGAGTTAGCCAATGTGTAATATGACCCACCAGTCAGGATTGACAGTACTGAATGAGTAATTGTGTAGAAATAAACAATGTGATAGCTCTCAATACTGTGTTAATTGGTAAAATGTTTCTTGATTAAACTGTGATTCACTCACTAGTATTTCCCACTGACAAATGTTTTTTAACGCGTTTCAGGTAACAAAATGTGACAGCCAAATTAGAAGAAAGCCAGCTTGAGAGCACTGACGGCTTGGAAAATATGTGGCTATAAAAGTTACCTAAAAGGCGATGTTTTAAATTCAATAAAATAGGGTTTATCCCTATGTTGTAATAAGAAACTTGGGTTTTACCCATGTGGTTATTAATATAAAAATATGGTGGTTTTACTCTGATAAACATTTCCTAACTACGGTCCTGATGAAATTCCACTGCCAAATTAATAAACAAACTGATACCACCACAAATGATGTTCGCGGCCGCCCGTTCCCTGGACAGATAAGGGGGTGGGGGTTGCGACACTACTTGTGTGTTTTCGAGTCGTAGGAGTCTAAATAGTTCTAGTGTCTTTTTATTGTTAATTTAGAGTCTTTTGTTAGAGTCGTCTTACTTGTTTATTTTCGGTTTTGCAGGGAATGCCCCATACACATTCACAGGGACCACCGAAGCCGCCGATCGACAAGTTTGCCTTATCGTCTTCTAGTTTAAAGGTTAGTAAATCTTCTACTTCATCTTCAGCCACTTCTGACTCTACACTCCAATCTAAACCACCAGCCTTTGACTTGTTAGGTCCGCATTTTCCTACTTTATAAAATTACCTACTAATATAATTTAATAGACATCAAAAGTACTAACTTTGTACAATACTAAAACTTTACAAAAATTGGGCATGACCCGTTCGTAAAACGAACATGCCCCCTGTTTTTAAACATAATAGACAACATCCATCTACGACCCTATTAGCGTTAAACTACCCCAAACGAGGACAACAAGTTTTAAGTGTAAGACTTCTAACAAGATGAAACAAAATAACAAGACATGGACCCAAAAAGTATGCATATAAACTAGCGGAAGCGTTCGGTATAACAAGACATAGACATGTGCTCGCTCCAAGCTCCAGATCGCCTAAAGTGAGGATTTACCTACATTCAACAACAAGGTTTTAAAAGTTAGTCATTTCACTTGTTAAACTATACTTCTTCGTTTTAATTTCATCCGTATATGAACTTTTATCTTTCTTACGCATTCGACTACCCCAATACTTGGGTTTAGCATAAACACTCTCAGTGAGAGTTAAGCATACATATCTAACTCGTTTAATCGGGTTATTAGCTTTCAACATTACTTCTTCTTTCTATCCGCATAACGGATTAAGCTTCTAACATTTATCATAGCATTCAAAACCATCCGTTCAAAACGGATGAAAGCTTATTCTTGATCGACTTGTTCACTAGAACCGGTCGACTTGCATAGCTTATTATAACTTTCATAACAACCAAATTCGCAAGGGATTTGCTAGTTACTTACTAATCACCATAACCTTTTAACAATAGTTAATTAGGATGTTATAAAAAAATTTTAAGTAAGGTTTTTGTATGTAACGAAACATACCTCGGTCTTGTAATCCTTCCGATTTCTTCGAATTCGAACCTTCTTCCTTCACACCTAGATCAACATATTCATTCATTCGTTTAGTACCCTAACTTTCATTCCATCACATTTCAATTTACACATAATTACTCTTTCAAGCATTTCATCAAACACCTAGTGTGCGTCACATTAATAAAGCATAGTGTACAAGCATTTAAAGCATGATTTGCTAATTCATCCTGTTGGACCGTTCTTTGACCCGAAAAGTCAGTCAAGGCAGTTCATCTTCACGTGTAAAGGCGGAATCAATGCACGCAAAGTAACAACAACTTTTCCTTTCAATTTCTTCTCTTTATTAGCTTTCTGAAATCAATTTGACATAGTTTCGCTACCAAGCTAATGACCTGATTCCGCTCCAATGGTTACCATGAATGAACACATGAAGGGTATTTATACTAAGACTGATTTCGCTTCAATGTCAAGTCCATTAAAGCGAAATCACATGTAATCTGATTTCGCTCTTATGGCATGTACATTGAAGCGAAATCACCATGTGTCCCTTAAAGCGAAATCACCTATAAACATGTACATTAAAGCGAAATTAACAATAAAAACCCTAATCTTGACTTTCTTGACTTTCTTGATTTAAGACTTGATGAAGATGCAGTCAACAGACATTCTTGTGCATCAACAGACTCCCCCTTGGATGTTGACGTAATCTTCAGCTCCTGAGTCTTCAGTCTTAGTCTTTTCTCTAACTCTCTATCGTCTCATCATAAGCACTCTATCTTCACAGGTTTCAGGATCTTGTCCTCCTGGCTCTAACTTCTTTCTTCCCTTTGAATATTGATCCAGACTCCCCCTTTCACAGACTACCCCTCTCGATATGCTAGAATCTGAGAAATCTGGTTCAAGCTTTAACAATTAGCTTCCATTTGGGAATAATGAAGTTTACAACCTGTTAACCTGCACATCCTCTACCTCAACATAAGTTTAACAAATTTATAACAATTGAATTTAGCAAACTTACTGGTAGAAAACAATTATTCACCAAACATACTAGTTACATCAAGTTCAAATTAATGACCTTGATTAACTAAACACACAATCTTTCAAAACATTTGTATATGACATTCACAGTTTTCAACATATTCTCCCAACCCAATTCATCATGTTTAGCACTTGGAATTTTGAATATCAGCTCTTCAACATCAGTTGTCGAAAATCTTTTTGAATTTTGATTTTAAAGAAATGCAGTAAACAAATATGTACAAATAATATTTTTGTGAGTTTGTGTAAGAGGATCATATCAGTTTATGAAACAAATCACTAGCACCGTTAAGCTTTAAACATGTTAAGTTTTAAACGATTCACTTAGATTGTCAGTATACTGATCCACTTAAATTTTCACACAAAGTTCAACTGCTTCGAGATACGAGTTTAATGTCTTAGATACTTAAACTTATTCGTGTATCCCACCTCAGGATATACTCCTGTATCCAGATCCCAATATTCAGTCTTACAGGAAATTATAACACAAATGATATCTGTAAGGGGTTAATAATTTATGAAGAATCATGAGAGCTCAGGTCAGAACCATCGTTCAGCAGAGAGATCATGACTCAACTTATGGGTGTGTCCCCTTTAGAGGATCTTTTTTACAACAGCATTGCTAAGCAATTTTATTGTCTTATCATTGATGCTGAGGGTGATGCTGTGTTTCAAGCATTTGCAGAAAGTATTATTCGAGGACTAGGTCAGAACCACCGTTCAGCAGAAGTCCCGGAATAATACCCCAGATATCACTGAGTATAAAAACCTAGTATATCAGAATACGAGACCTTTCAAACAAGATTTTAGGGGTTACCCATATATCTGAGAGATGTTACCCACGATATAAGCAAGTTTGAAATTTAGGTTTATATCTCGTCACAATTTACTAAATGTGCAAAAACCTACTGACACATCATTAGTGAGACCGTTTATCACATTTGACATTTCATATCTTTAGCATGTTGTGATAGTTCACTGATTTACTATCATTTCCTCTTTTTCACAACAAAACTTGTTTTTGCTTTTCAATGTTTTTGGCATTTTCAAATTTTCTAATTTTTTAAAATTTTTCTCCCCCTAAAATCAAAATATGTTTCAATTTTGATTTTCTGGGAAAATTTGAAAACAAACTATACAAGAAACGTGACAAACTGATATCAAATCACTTCAATTCGCCATCCACTTGGCATAAACAATCAGAACTCCCCTAACAACAAACTATTTTCCCATTTAGATTTCAAAACACTTAAGTTTATTTTAATCAAATGGTTTTTCCGGAAAATTAGTTTTGTGTGTCATTTCACAAATTCGGGGTTTCATCACATTGTTCTTCTTTAACCATTTTGAAAGATTTAACAATTAAGACCCTTTGTCAACAACAAACACTAGTAGAAAATCAAGTACAACTTAATGTCCCTGATTTACCACTTGTAAATCGAAATATCACAGTTACCATCCTGTGAATTTCTCAAGAATGATGCCGATACCTGCTTCACGCTTACCAACCTGGAAGCTCCGGCAAGTCAGGAATTCAACCAACAGATTTTGACACCCAAGCCTGACCAGCCTTAGGTGTGTTTTGAGCTTTTCTCTTTTCTTCATAAAATTCTTTCACTCCTTTTTCCTTACCATCAACCATCTTGCTAAAAATATGTTTAACATTGCTATTAAACATTTTTCCAGCATCAACCCCTTTTGATTTTAGGTTTGCGGCTAGTAATGGTGGAAAATTCTCATCATTCATTAAAGGAACTGTCTCTTCCTTTTTTACCTCAACTTGTGGCTCCTCTGATTTTGTGGAATCAGATTCATTGCCCAAACTTGGCTTGTCTGACTTGGATGAGCCAGATTCATCGCCAATAACTTTCTTTTTCTTCTTGTTTGTCCTCAGATTTGCATCTGAAGAATTCGATTTGCTTGGCTTTGCAGTCGAGTGAATCGATTCATCAGAACTCTTATTCAATCTGTCCTTTGAAACCGAAGACAAAATTTTCTCAAGATACTCTCTCGCCTTCTTCCTTTTCTTTCGCAGTCTGTCTTTCTGCCCCTGTGAAAGTTTAACTTTCTTTTCTTGAATTGTCTGATCTTGAACTTTAGGTTTTAGAACCTTCTGTTCATGGGGCTTGACATTGACTGGTTTCTTTACCGTTCTCTGATATTCAACCCTCGATCTTCCCATCGATCTCCTTGGGCAATCTCTGGCAATATGTCCTCTGATGTAACAATTATAGCATCTTCTAGTTTCATAATTCCAATTCTGACAGTTAACAGCAATATGTCCTCTCACACCACATGTGTAACACACTCTGTTATCGTGCCATTCACCACTTTCACACCATATGCTTAGATCATAACATTGTCTGGCTTTGTGGTAATTATCACTCTTCTTGAAAACTGATTTTGGCTTTGAAGCACTGTGGTCAAACCTGCACCACTTATTACCAACATTTTGTGAGTTTTCAATTTTAAATTTTTGTGATTTTTGATAATGATTGGATGACTTATCTGATGAGCTTTTATTTTCATTTTTAGAATTTGTCAAATTTTTATCTTTTTGTTTCTGTTCTACACTCTTCTTAACAGGTTTTTATTTAGAACATTCACCTGTTTCAGTAGATTGCAAAACAATATTTTTAAATTTTTCTTGTAAATCTAAAAATATTTTTCTTTTCTTTTCTTTTTCATCATCAGATATTTCATCACAGTCTTCAATTTTGACTTTGTCAAAATTTGTGACATTGTCACTTATTGGAACTGAATTGATCGGTTTTGGACACTCATATGGTGCCGAAGTCACAAAACCTTTCAATTTCACTTCAAGCTCTTTGATTTTCATCCGAGCTTTTTCAGCTTCTTTTTCAAGCTGAATGAATTTAGCAAGATGAGAATTGATTTTAATTTGTTTATCAAGATTATCTTTACCAAAAATATCTCTCTCATCTTCTAAAATCTTTATTTTACTTTGAAAATCTTTATCAAATTTTAATTTTTCATGTTCAAAATTTTCAATTTTTTCTTTTAAAATTTTGTTTTCTGCTGTCAAACTGTTCACATCACTAAGCAGTTTAACATTTTCAGACTTCAAATTTTCACAAATTTCTCGCATATCAAAAATCTGTTTATCATCAGATTCTTTCTCATCCTTCAAGCTTTTGATTTCCAATGTTAAACTTTCTACATTCTTCAGAAGTTTGACATTGTCTGTTTCTGATTTTTCACATTTCAAGCATTTTCCATTCATCTCTCCATTATCAGCTTCTTTCTTTGTTTCCATCTTGTATGTTCCTGCACAGAAAATTTTAACAAAATCAAGAGGATTCATATTTTCATCAATATAGCAACCCCTCTTAATATCGTATCTCATAACATTTTTTGCTGCAAGACACACAGTGATTCGTTTTCTCATTTCAATGATCACATCCAAATCTATCTTTTCTGATTCTCCTTTTATTTCATCCAATAACTCCCTTTTTCTTGAATCTTTATGACTCCTATGATTTGTTATTGTATTTATGAAACTTCTTAAATCAAAGCGTGATAAACTAGAATCCCGTTTCAGTTCATTCACGAATTTATCCCATTCCAAAGGTAAAGCATTAACAAATCTTGAAATTTTTTCATCCTTTGAAAAATATATCCCATGTCTTTCTAACTTGTAAACTAACTCATCAAACCGTTTTACCAACTTCTCCACTGATTCATTCTTCATACACAACAAATTTTCGAATCTTTTAACATAAACATCCTTATCACCTAATCTCCCACACCAAGATTCACAAAGCCAATCATTTAAATTTTCAAGATTTTTGTTTTCCTTTTCGTCAAACATTTTGATTTCTTGGTATTTGTGCATTGTAAAACACCTCGAATTATCTGCAAACAAACAAACAAGCAAACACTTAGACAAATTTTTCAAAATTTTTTACCAACACTGACACTGAAGCGAAATCACTAATAGTGACACAAAAGCGAAATCAACAACAATGTCCTCTCGAGCGAAATCACAAATGTACACTCAAGCGAAATCACTTAAGATGACACAAAAGCGAAATCAACAACATTGTTCACTCGAGTGAAATCACAATGTTCACTTGAGCGAAATCAGACTTTGTCCTTTGGAGCGAAATTAACTTGTCCGTTGAAGCGAAATCAAGTGATGATGTTCGTTAAAGCGAAATCAAGTATGTTCGGATGAGCGAAATCAGTTGATAATGTCCATTAAAGCGAAATTAACTTGTTCGTTTGAGCGAAATCAGCAATTAGTGTTCTTTAAAGCGAAATCAAGTGTTTTCCGTTAAAGCGGAATCACCTTTTTATCATTTTTGACCAAGTTTTAATCCGTATTTTAATCTGATACTTTCCAGGATTTGTTATTACTGTATTTTACACGTTATATTCAAAAATCAGACCATTTCGACCGTAGGAACCAGTTCAATTCGAAAAAGTATGAAAGAAAGTGAGTAGAAATGAGAGATTTTTGTAGATTCAGCTGTAGTAGTATGAACTCCTCGTCCTGAAGCTCTGATACCACTTGTTGGACCGTTCTTTGACCCGAAAAGTCAGTCAAGGCAGTTCATCTTCACGTGTAAAGGCGGAATCAATGCACGCAAAGTAACAACAGCTTTTCCTTTCAATTTCTTCTCTTTATTAGCTTTCTGAAATCAATTTGACAGAGTTTCGCTACCAAGCTAATGACCTGATTCCGCTCCAATGGTTACCATGAATGAACACATGAAGGGTATTTATACTAAGACTGATTTCGCTTCAATGTCAAGTCCATTAAAGCGAAATCACATGTAATCTGATTTCGCTCTTATGGCATGTACATTGAAGCGAAATCACCATGTGTCCCTTAAAGCGAAATCACCTATAAACATGTACATTAAAGCGAAATTAACAATAAAAACCCTAATCTTGACTTTCTTGACTTTCTTGATTTAAGACTTGATGAAGATGCAGTCAACAGACATTCTTGTGCATCAACACATCCTATATATGTCATCACTACTCAATCTAATTCTTACAATTCCTTTAATCAATATCAATTTATCTAGCATTCGGGTACTACAAACTGAATTACATGCCAAATTACATATATTCATCATTCCTATAATCTTCATATTCAAAACACAAATTTCACATAGTGGGTTTTCACTACATTCTTTCATGCAATCTAAAATCATACATGATTCTTGTCCTAGGAAGCATTTCTAACTCAGATTTCCCACAATAGATACAAGAAATCGAATTTGGGTTTAACCCCTTACTCTAGAATTCATCTTTTCAGAAATTAAACTTACCACTTCACTATGTATGCATAGATAATTGATAAACTTGAGACATGCAACTGATTTAGACTTGAATTTCTTGATTAATTGAGTAGATTAGCAAGAACAAGGGTTTTGACCCTTGTTTCTTCTGTTCGATCGCTCCCAGGTACGCACACAGAAGTGTGTTTGTGGGTTTACTACTTTAAAACCTTAATTATTAAAATCTTACACATTACCCCCTTCTAAATTGATAAGTATTTAATTCAAGCATTACTTCAAATTTTTAACTTATTTCATATCATAACCCATTAACTAGGTTACTTTTTGTTCATTTTCATTTACTTTAATTAAATACCGGTTTTTGGGGCGTTACAAGTCTACCCACCTTAAAAGAGGTTTCGTCCCCGAAACCTAAGTACATACCAAATTTAAAGTGCACATACCAAACAGGAATGGATAGTGCTTCCTCATCTCATCTTTCGATTCCCATGTGAGTTCCGACCCCTTTCGGTGTTGCCATTGAACCAACACTTGTTTAACGGCTTTGTTGTGGAGATTCTTCACCTTAACGTCTTTAATGGCTATGGGTCTTTCGACATAATTTAACCCCTCTTTCAACTCGATGTCATCGAGTGGTACCAATGCTGTTTCATCCGCAAGACACCTCCTCAACTGCGACACGTGGAAGGTATTATGAATCCTGTCTAGAGTAGGCGGTAATTCTAATCGGTATGCGACCTTTCCAACTCGAGCCAAGACTTTGAACGGTCCAATATATCGAGGACCTAATTTGCCCCGCTTTCGAAAACGGATTATACCCTTCCATGGGGACACTTTCAACAGAACGAAATCTCCGACTTGAAATTTAATAGGTCGCCTTTTTTTTCTTGCGTAAGCTTTTTGCCGATCCTGGGCCGCTTTCAGTCGAGCCCTTACCAATTTTATCTTTTCATTTGTTACTGCTATTAGATCACTTGGCGCAAGCTCTCTTTGCCCCACTTCACCCCAACATACGGGAGTTCTACATTTTCTCCCGTACAGGAGTTCATAAGGAGCCATTTTAATGCCACTATGGTAACTATTATTATAAGAGAATTCCACTAGGGGTAGATGGTCAGCCCAGCTTCCCCCAAAGTCTAATGCGCACGCTCTCAGCATATCGATAAGTGTTTGAATGGTTCTTTCTGACTGGCCGTCAGTCTGAGTGTGGTAGGCGGTGCTTATGTGTAATCTCGTGCCCACACTCTCGTGAAACTTTTGCCAGTAACGGGAGGTAAATCTGGTATCTCGGTCCGAGACGATTGACACAGGCACCCCGTGTCGAGATATGATCTCATTCATATATATTTCTGCCATTACCTCGGAGGAGTAAGCCTCTTTGATAGGTAGAAAATGAGCGCTTTTCGTAAGCCGATCTATGATTACCCATATTGTATCGTGCCCCTTTTTCGTTCTAGGAAGCTTGGTTACCGAATCCATTGTTAGTTCCTCCCACTTCCATACCGGGATCTCTAAAGGTTGCAACTCCCCGTATGGTTTTTGATGCTCTGCTTTCACTTGGGAACATGTTAAGCATTTCGCGACATACTTAACGATATCACGTTTCATGCCCGGCCACCAATAATTGGTCTTCAAATTCTGATACATCTTCGTAGCCCCGGGGTGAACCGAATATCGTGACTTATGAGCTTCTTCAAGTAATGCAGTCTTGACTTCGCAGAAACGAGGTATCCAAATTCAGCCAAATCTCGTTTTGAGTCCGATCGAATTTTCTTCTAGATTATCGGTTACGCCTTTCAATCTCTCTTTCTTTACATCTTCCGCTGCGAGTGATTTTATTTGGGAATCACGTATCGTCTCGAGTAATCGTGGCGTAACTATCATCTTCATGGATTTTACTCGAATGGGAGACGGATATTCCTTTCGGCTTAATGCGTCAGCTACTACATTCGCTTTTCCCGGGTGATAAAGGATATCACAATCGTAATCTTTGATAAGTTCTAACCACCTCCGTTGCTTCATATTCAAGTCTTTCTGCTCAAAGAAATATTTAAGGCTTTTGTGATCCGAATAAATTGTGCATTTCATGCCATATAAATAATGCCTCCAAATTTTTAAGGCAAATACTACCGCTGCCAATTCCAAATCGTGTGTTGGGTAGTTTACCTCATGCAGTTTCAATTGTCGTGAAGCATAAGCGATAACCCTCCCCTTTGCATCAATACGCAACCTAAACCCTGGTGTGACGCGTCTGAATAGACCACCAGGTCTTCAGTCCCATCCGGTAATGTCAAGACCGGTGGACATGATAACTTCTCTTTTAATACTCGAAAGGCTTCCTCCTGTTCTTTACCCCACACAAACTTCTCTTTCTTCCTTGTCAGCTTTGTTAAGGGCAAAGCTATCTTGGAAAAATCCTGTATGAACCTTCTGTAATATCCCGCGAGGCCTAGAAAACTTCTTATTTCAGTCGGGTTCTTCGGAGGAACCCATTTCATTACAGCATCGATCTTTGATGGATCTACTAAGACACCCTCCGAATTGATCACATGACCCAGAAACTGCACCTCTCTGAGCCAAAAGGCGCATTTTGAAAATTTCGCGTAAAGTTTCTCTTTACGGAGAACTTCAAGTACTTCACGCAAGTGTCTTGCATGTTCGGCCTTGCTTCGCGAGTAGACTAGAATATCATCTATGAACACGATCACAGATTTATCTAACATAGGGCGACATACCCGGTTCATAAGATCCATAAACGCAGCCGGCGCATTCGTCAATCCGAAAGACATGACTAAAAATTCATAATGCCCATAACGGGTTCTGAACGCGGTTTTCGGAATATCTTCTTCCCGTACTCTAACTTGATGGTACCCCGAACGCAAATCTATCTTGGAGAACCAACTCGCCCCTTGCAATTGATCAAAAAGATCGTCAATTCTTGGTAAAGGGTAGCGGTTCTTGATAGTTAGCTTGTTTAATTCTCTGTAGTCGATGCACATGCGCATTGACCCGTCTTTCTTCTTAACAAATAAGACAGGCGCTCCCCAAGGTGACACACTCGGACGTATAAAGCCCTTGTCTAACAAGTATTGTAATTGTGTCATTAGCTCCCGCATCTCGGTGGGAGCCAATCTATAAGGAGCCTTCGCAACCGGCTTCGCAACCGGATTCAGTTCGATGCGAAACTCTATTTCTCTTTCGGGGGGAAGTCCCGGCAATTCATCCGGAAATTCATTCACAATCTCTACGTCTTCAAGCTTCGGGGAATCTCGTTGAGCATCTACCACGTAAGCTAGGTATGCCCTACCCCCGTTAAATGTATACTTAGCGGCTTGAACGAGAGTACAAAGTTTCGCTTCCATCCTTCTCTCTCCTTGTATAGTTATTCGTTTTCCACTTGGAGACTGGACATGTACTGTTTTGGTTTCACAATTAATTCCTGCTTGGTGTCGGGTCATCCAATCCATACCCACAATCATTTTGAATTCCCCCAAAACCATAGGTATGAGGTCGATATCGAATTCTTCATCTTCTATGGTAAATTTGCAATTTTTACAAATCTCGTGTAACATATAAATCTTACTATCAGCTATTTCTACTTCTAAAGGCATCGACATTCGTTCGATCTTAAATGAAGGATGTTGTATGATTTCATTTGAAATAAACGACATGGTGGCCCCGGTATCAAACAAGACATAAACCGGTATGGAGTTTAATAGAAAGATACCTGAAACCACATTCGGATGAGACTTAGCTTCTTCGGAGGTGATTTGGAACATCCTCCCCTTTGCTTTAGAGCTTTCTTCGTTCTTTCCCTCCTTCTTTGATCCTTGTTGGAGTTTTGGACACTCCGATTTAACATGCCCCTTTTCGAAACAATTGAAACAAGTCTTCGGGTTATTTGGACATTGATAAGACGAATGCCCTTCCTTACCACATTTGTAACACCCCTTCTTGCCTAACAGACACTCCCCAGTATGAAGCTTTCCACAAGTCTTACAAGGAGTCATACCACCCTTCGACTTATCTTTCCTTCCTTGCTCTTGATACTTTCCCTTTTTGGATGGACTCGAACTTGCACCTTTCTCGCTTGATCTCTTTTCCCCACGTTCTTCTTGTCTCTTAATTTCGATTTCTCTATCCCGTGCCAGATTGATGAGCTCATCGAGGGTCTCACATTTCGAGGGAGTAATGAATTCCCTAAATTCCGCCTTTAACACCCCATAAAAGCGATTGATCTTCATCCTTTCAGTCTTCACAAAATCCCCACAGAATTTCATCTTATCCATGAAAGTATTTGATATTTCATTTATCGACTCGTTTTTCTGTCGGAGGCGCAAGAAATCCTCTTGGATCTTATCAATAGCCGACTGAGGGCAATGGTATCTCATAAAAGGTTCCTTGAATTCTTGCCAAGTCATCACTTGTAGTCTATCCTCCCCTATTTCTTTACTATGTGCATCCCACCAATCCTTCGCCTGAAGCGTGAGTTGGCCAGTAGCGAACATCACCTTATCTTCAACATCACAACGACTTCGAACAAATACTGCTTCTATATTTGAAATCCATCTTTGGCATGCTATCGGATCGATTTTACCATCATACGTTGCGAGATTGCACGCCATAAAGTCTTTATACGTGCACCTTCGTTCTTTGCTTTTGCTTCTAGATCCCTCTATCAGTTCTTTCAGTTCTTCAATCTTGCTAGTCATCATGGCATCCACAACTCCCAACACCCGACTTTCTACTTCTTGAGCTAACCGTGGAAGATTAGCTTGCATAACCCCTTCTGCCACTTCTGTGACTTTATTGTACAATGCTTCCTGACGAGCAGTATCATCATCATCATTAACGTTTCTTGCATCAGCCATCTACACAATGTCACGTTTTCATTTAATACAATCCCAGACTTTCAGTATATCATTATTCATAAATCAGCATTTACTTAATCCATATTGTATCATTCGGTTCATCACTTTTGATTCTTACGAATCTATTCTTGTTGTAATCACTAACTGATATTACATACACCTATTAAACCTTTTATGGCCTTCATATAATCATGAAATAAGTCTTCGGACAACCCGGACACAAAATGTGAAAATAAAAAAAAATTCAGCAAGTTGTTCTTTACGTAAGCCGTCGGCGACGACTAGTATGCCCGTCGGCGACGGGCTCTTAATAGTGGCCGTCGGACGGTTTTACCCGTCGACAGTAGGTTAGGGCGTCGGACGAGAGGATGCCGTCGGCGACGGGGGGCTAACCCGTCGGCGACGGGCTTCCATTTTGCAGAAACGCTGCTGATTGGTTTTTGGCTGTTCCGACTATTTTCCGAGTCCGCTTTCAACTTCCCGGGTCCCGGGATTTCTTATTTACCCCATCTTAACACTTCATAACATAATGAATCTTATTTCTTAAACCGTAGCGCACTGTACATGTTCATATTAAATGAATGTTTAAAATTTTACCTCCTTGGCGATCTTGGAGCGAGCACTCTTTCGAACGAGCCATCGGTTTGAGTTCAAGCATCGCGTTTAACGCTCGAATCCCTCAAACCTTGGCTCTGATACCAACTTGTTAGGTCCGCATTTTCCTACTTTATAAAATTACCTACTAATATAATTTAATAGACATCAAAAGTACTAACTTTGTACAATACTAAAACTTTACAAAAATTGGGCATGACCCGTTCGTAAAACGAACATGCCCCCTGTTTTTAAACATAATAGACAACATCCATCTACGACCCTATTAGCGTTAAACTACCCCAAACGAGGACAACAAGTTTTTAAGTGTAAGACTTCTAACAAGATGAAACAAAATAACACGACATGGACCCAAAAAGTATGCATATAAACTAGCGGAAGCGTTCGGTATAACAAGACATAGACATGTGCTCGCTCCAAGCTCCAGATCGCCTAAAGTGAGGATTTACCTACATTCAACAACAAGGTTTTAAAAGTTAGTCATTTCACTTGTTAAACTATACTTCTTCATTTTAATTTCATCCGTATATGAACTTTTATCTTTCTTACGCATTCGACTACCCCAATACTTGGGTTTAGCATAAACACTCTCAGTGAGAGTTAAGCATACATATCTAACTCGTTTAATCGGGTTATTAGCTTTCAACATTACTTCTTCTTTCTATCCGCATAACGGATTAAGCTTCTAACATTTATCATAGCATTCAAAACCATCCGTTCAAAACGGATGAAAGCTTATTCTTGATCGACTTGTTCACTAGAACCGGTCGACTTGCATAGCTTATTATAACTTTCATAACAACCAAATTCGCAAGGGATTTGCTAGTTACTTACTAATCACCATAACCTTTTAACAATAGTTAATTAGGATGTTATAACAAAATTTTAAGTAAGGTTTTTGTATGTAACGAAACATACCTCGGTCTTGTAATCCTTCCGATTTCTTCGAATTCGAACCTTCTTCCTTCACACCTAGATCAACATATTCATTCATTCGTTTAGTACCCTAACTTTCATTCCATCACATTTCAATTTACACATAATTACTCTTTCAAGCATTTCATCAAACACCTAGTGTGCGTCACATTAATAAAGCATAGTGTACAAGCATTTAAAGCATGATTTGCTAATTCATCCTATATATGTCATCACTACTCAATCTAATTCTTACAATTCCTTTAATCAATATCAATTTATCTAGCATTCGGGTACTACAAACTGAATTACATGCCAAATTACATATATTCATCATTCCTATAATCTTCATATTCAAAACACAAATTTCACATAGTGGGTTTTCACTACATTCTTTCATGCAATCTAAAATCATACATGATTCTTGTCCTAGGAAGCATTTCTAACTCAGATTTCCCACAATAGATACAAGAAAGCGAATTTGGGTTTAACCCCTTACTCTAGAATTCATCTTTTCAGAAATTAAACTTACCACTTCACTATGTATGCATAGATAATTGATAAACTTGAGACATGCAACTGATTTAGACTTGAATTTCTTGATTAATTGAGTAGATTAGCAAGAACAAGGGTTTTGACCCTTGTTTCTTCTGTTCGATCGCTCCCAGGTACGCACACAGAAGTGTGTTTGTGGGTTTACTACTTTAAAACCTTAATTATTAAAATCTTACACATTACCCCCCTTCTAAATTGAAAAGTATTTAATTCAAGCATTACTTCAAATTTTTAACTTATTTCATATCATAACCCATTAACTAGGTTACTTTTTGTTCATTTTCATTTACTTTAATTAAATACCGGTTTTTTGGGCGGTACATGACTTCACCCCGAAGTCATCACCCCATAACTCCCCACCACCTTCCCGTTACCGTATACCTAGTCCTACACCCAATAACCAAATGGCCAATAACCGAACTGTTTACGAACAAGCCACCACCGGTTTCACTGGTGCTACTTCACCTATCACCCTTCCCAACATCGCTAATGATAACTCCTGGAAAATCCCGTCTTACATCATGACGTCCATCACTAATTTGTGCCAATTACACGGCCGTGATGATGAGGATGCCCCCGCCCATATTAATTGTATTACCCACCTGTGTAGAACCTTTTCTATAGAAGGTGTTAATCTAGATGGCCGGTACCTTCTGGTTTTCCCATTTTCTCTCGCTGGCTGAACAGCCGTCTGGTTCGATTCGCAGCCAGCGGGAACTTTCACCACCTGGGCAGGTTTACGAGATGCTTTCTTAGCTAAATATTTCCCACCTGCCAAAGCATCTCATCTACGCGATCAGATTCATTCGTTCCGAATGGAGCCTGATGAGCCTTATCACCTGGCCTAGGAGAGATTCCAAACCTTGATTTCTCATTGTTCCCAGCATGGCTTATGGGATTGGGCACTTGTAGAAAAGTTCTACAATGGTCTGATCCGTGATATCAAAGCCCGATTTGACACTTTTGCTGGAGGGCAACTCATGGGTAAAAAGACAGTAGTTTTGTGCATTGATTTATTTGAGAGTTTTGCCCATTCCGACATGGACTATAGCACTACTAGCAGGACTTCCATTCCTATGACTAGTACCTCCTCGGTCGTTCGAGGGGTAAACCAAGTTGGCTTGGACTCATCGGTAGTTGCTGCTCTAGATAGGATGGAGAAAACTTTTAAACAGGAGCTTAATGAGATTAAGAAAAACGTCGATAGATGTGAGGTTTATAGGGGAGGCCACAATACGATAGATTTTCCCACACTTACACTCGAGCAGGTAGAGTACATAGCCAGTCAGTCTAGGGGTCCGTTTAATAATAATAATTCTAATTATAATTCCAACTGGCATAGTAGTAATAATAATAACTTCCGCTCTTCTGGTAATCCTTTTGGTTTCCCATCCGGTCAGTATCAAAACAGGGGGCCAGGTCTATACACTAGTGGAGGGTCAGGTCAGACGGGTCAGTTTGGTAGTTCAGGTTCGGGTGGTCAATTTTCTAGTGGGGGGTCAAACCAAGTGGGTCAGGTTAGTGCTAAAGGTTTAAAGGGTAGTGTAAGTAGGATTGAGGAGATGTTTGCTCAGTTAATGGTGAGAGATCAGGTTACTCAAAAAACCTTAACCGAATTTGGTAACTTCGCTAAAAATCAAGAGTAAATAAATAAAAATCAAGAGCTTCACCATAAAAACCAACAATCCGCACTCTTAGATCTTCAGCGACAAGTAGGTGCTATAGCTAAACAACTACAAGAGAACCCCTGGTCAGTTTTCGGGAAATACCTACCCAAATCCGGCTAACCATTCAGCTAAGGCTATTACTACCCGTAGTGGAAATAGTTTAGGGGAGGTAGTTAGAGAGAGGGTAGAGATAGAGGATGAGGAAGAGGTAGATGAGGAGATAGAGAGGGAGACTCTCGGTAAGGTGCAACATAGGCTAGACCCAGCAAGTACCGCACACACCGAGTAGCCTCAAGTAGAAAAGAGTGTTGACAAACGTCCCATAGGGGTTAGGCCTTCACCGCTAGTTGATCATTCACGCATCCCTTACCCCGCCCGCCTCAAGCATAAAAAAATATGCTAAGGAATATGGGAAATTTCTAGAAATGTTCAAGCAATTAAAGATCAACCTTCCTTTCATCGAAGCCTTACAGTCCATGCCTAAATACGCCAAATTCTTTAAGGACCTTCTTAAGCGTAAGGATAGGATATGTGAGCTTTCAAACATTCCTTTGACCAGAGGTTGTTCCGTGGTGGTCTTGAATAAGCTACCAGAGAAACTAACCGACTCGGGTACATTCACCATTCCATGCTTTTTCAGGGGTGTCGTTACCCCCGCTCATGCCTTAGCCGACTTAGGTGCTAGCATCAACTTAATGCCATTCTCTCTTTATGAGAAGCTAGGGTTAGGAGAGCTTACACACACGTGTATGTCATTGTCCTTGGCCGACCGCTCGGTCAAGTATCCTCGTGGAGTCATAGAGAATTTTCTTGTTAAGGTAGATAAGCTCGTGTTTCCCGTAGACTTCGTGGTTTTAGATATGGAGGCCGATGAGAGAGTCCCGATCATTCTTGGCCATCCATTCCTTTGTACCGCAAAGGCAGTCATCGATGTCTTTGACGGTAAGATTTCACTTTGTGCGGGCGATGAGATAGTCACCTTTGAGATAGATAGAGCCACGCAACACCCTAGTGGTAGTGATGATTCTAGTGGTCCGTGTTACTCCGTTTACTTCCTAGATTCGTTCATCTCGTGCGTTGATAGGTGCATAGATTTCATTAGTGGGGCCGATCTAGTTAGTAAGGGAGAAGTTGAAGAGGAGTTTGTTGATGAGGGTGAGGAAGTAGATTTGACTTGGGTCCCCGAAACCTTAGAGCTTTGTGAGATTAAGGAAGAGAGTGAGAGTAAACCCGTAGATACTCCACCCCTAGAGCTTAAGGTCCTCCCGTCACACCTACAGTACGTTTTCTTAGGAGAAAATTCGAGTATGCCCGCCATTATCTCTTCTAAATTGACGGATGAGGAGAAGGGGAAGTTAGTTGAGGTGCTAAAGGAGCACAAGGAGGCTATTGCTTGGAAGTTGTCCGACATTAAGGGGATTAGCCCTACTTTTTGTACCCACCGTATTCTTATGGAGGATGAGTTTAAACCGGTGGTGTAACCTCAAAGGCGCCTAAATCCTAACATGAAAGAGATAGTTAGAAAAGAGGTGTTGAAGTTAATGGAAGTCGGTTTGATTTACCCCATATCCGATTCTTCATTGGTGAGCCCTACTCAAGTCGTCCCTAAGAAGGGGGGATGACTGTTGTCGTGAACAAGAAAAACAAGCTCATTCCTTCCCGTACGGTCACCGGTTGGCATGTGTGCATTGACTAGCGCAAGCTCAATGACGCCACCCTGAAATACCACTTCCCACTCCCATTTATCGACCAAATGCTAGAGCGTCTCGCGGGGCAACAATTCTATTGTTTCCTTGTTTTTCCGGCTACTTCCAAATCCCTATAGCGCCGGAAGACCAAGATAACACCTTTTACATGTCCATATGGCACATACGCGTACCGATGCATGCCTTTTGGACTATGTAACGCTTCGGCATTCCAACGGTGCATGATAGCGATCTTTCAAGACATGGTTGAGAGCTCTATGGAGGTTTTTATGGATGATTTCTCGCTATATGGCGATACGTTTGATCAATGTTTAGGTAATTTAGCGAGAATTATGAAAAGGTGTGTTGAGACGAAGTTGATGCTTAATTGGGAAAAGTGTCACTTCATGGTTACGGAAGGGATAGTTTTAGGGCATAAGATTTCTAGAGCCGGTATAGAGGTAGATTGTGCCAAGATAGATACAATTAGTAGGCTCCCTCCACCGACTAGTGTTAAGTCCATTCGTAGTTTCTTAGGTCATGCGGGCTTCTATAGGTGCTTTATTCAAGCGTTCGATTTCCTTTAAGAGAAACTCGTGACTGCACCCACTCTTGCATCCCCTGATGGGAGCTTACCGTTTGAGGTCATGTGCGACGCGAGTGACTACGCGGTCGAGGCGGTCTTGGGTCAAAGGCGGGAGAATCACTTTCACCCGATCTACTTTACGAGTAAAACTCTCAATGACGCCCAAGAGAATTATACTACTACCGAGAGGGAACTCCTAGCCGTCGTCTTTGCTTTCGATAAGTTTTGTTCATACCTTGTGCTTTCAAAGACCATAGTGTTCACCGATCATGCGACCTTGCGTTATCTTTTCCAAAAGAAGGATGCTAAGCCCCATCTCATCCATTGGATTCTACTCCTTTCCGAGTTTGACATAGAGATTAGGGATAAGAAAGGAGCGGAGAATGTCACGGCGGGCCATCTTTCGCGATTAGAGGATCCGAGTAGGGAGGAGTTTCGTGAGGAGGAGATAGGAGATAGATTCCCTCACGAGTCCATAGATTTTGTATCGGCGAAGAAAGAAGGGTTGCCGTGGTTTAGTGATATGGCAAACTATCTTACCAATGGGTATGTGATGAAGGATATGAATGCCCAACAAAGGAGGAAGTTATTTAGGGATGCGAAGAAATACATATGGGATGATCCTTACCTTTTTAGGATAGGAGTAGATCGCATTCTTAGGAGGTGTGTTAGCAAGGAAGAGGGTATAGATATTCTTAGACACGTGCACGAGGGGTTGACGGGAGGTCATCATGGCGCACACACTACCGCACAAAAAGTCTTTGATTGTGGTTTCTTTTGGCCTACGGTAGGTGAGGATGCTTTAGAATTCGTTAGGACGTGCGATGCTTGCCAACGTAACGGGAATATCTCATCCAAGAATGAGATGCCTCAAAATCCCATTCAAATTCTTGAAATCTTTGATGTATGGGGCATCGACTTCATGGGACCTTTTCCCCCTTCTAGTGGGAATCGGTACATCCTCGTGGCGATCGACTATGTTTCAAAGTGGGTTGAAGCTCAAGCTTTGCCTACGAACGATGCTCGGGTGGTGGTTAGATTCCTAAAGAAGTTGTTTACTCGTTTTGGTATACCCAAAGCCATCATTAGTGATCGAGGATCACATTTTTGTAATGCCGTGATGGAGAAGGCATTAGAGTGTTATGGAGTTACTCACTGTTTGTCTACCATGTATCATCCACAAACGAACGGTCAAGTAGAGAATGCAAATAGGGGAGTGAAGAGAATATTAGAGAAAACAGTAGGAAAGAGTTGTAAGGATTGGTCGGATAAACTTGATGATGCTTTGTGGGTATTTCGTACCGCCTACAAAACACCGTTAGGGACCACGCCATTCATGATTGTCTATGGCAAAGCTTTCCATCTCCCGGTTGAATTGGAGCACCGAGCGCTTTGGGCTTTTAAAACCGTCAACCTTGACCTTACTCAAGCGCCTAGGAGAAGATTTTTCCAAATTCATGAGTTAGAGGCCCTTAGAGATGCGGCGTATGAGCGTTCTTGGAATATCAAGGAGAAAACGAAAGCGTTGCATGATAGGAGGCTTAAGGGGTTGAAGGAGTTCAAAGCCGGTGATAAAGCGCTTCTTTATAATTCAAGGTTCAAGTTATTTCTCCGAAAGTTGAAGTTGAAATGGACGGGACCTTATGTTGTGAAGGAGATGTTCCCGTATGACACGATTGAGTTATTTGATAAAGTTACTAAAGGATCTTGGAAGGTGAATGACCATAGATTGAAGCATTATTTAGGTGGACCGATTGACAAGACCGAGAGGGAGGAAACTCCTCTCGAAGACATTCCAAACACCACCGTTTAGTGTCTTGAGTGATCTAAAGTGTAGAGTTTGTACCGTTTGTATTTTCATTTATTTTGCTTATTTTTCGTAACTAATGGTTGTTTTCGGTAGTATTTCGGTCTTTGTTTTTGTGTTTCAAGTCATTTGTAGGGATTCATTACCGAGGATTTGCAGGGATTGGCGAGAAAAACGAGTTTTTAGGTAAGTTCCAGTGTTAGAAAAATTTTGGGTTGAGTTTTGGGAGGTTTGGTAATGTTTTAAATTTTTTCTAAGGCATGAAACAGGCAAAAAAACGAAACCTTCTGTGAAATTTGGCTTCTGGCGGGGCGCGAGAGACATATGTCTCTTTGTTGCGGCCCGCTAGAGACTGTTGACTCCAAATGATTTTTACTTGCTGGCGGCCCGCGAGACACACCTTTATGTCTATCGCGGGGCGCCAGAGACCCTATCTGCTGTCACAGCCCCGACCCCACCCTGGGAGTGGGAGCCACGAACCAGTCAGATGGTATCGGAGTTTATTAATTTGGCAGCTGAAATTTTAATCAGGATCGTAGTTAGGAAATATTTTTATTAGAGTTAAACACCAAAATGTTTAAAATAGATAAAATGGGATAAAACCCAAGTTTTCTTTACAATACATTTATAGGGATAAACCCTAATTATTGAAAACATGATCTCCTTTTTATTTAGGTAACTTTTATAGTCACTCTTCTAAGCCTTCAGTGTTCTCCAGCTGGTTTCTATTAGTTGTAAGTTACCTGAAACACGTTTTAAAAAGTTTTATCAGCAAGAAATACTGGCGAGTGAATCCCAGTTTAATCAAAACAAGTTTTATCATTTTACAAGACTGAGAGCAATCCTGCAATTACATTTGTTTACATCTACTTTAATTACCACCCACGGTACTGTCAATCCTGACTTGTGGTCAGGTTACTACTCACAAGGTAGTAACAAGTAATGTATACAAAATCCCAACATACCGACGATAATTGTAGATTTACAAATACTCAATCACTGTTAAATATAATTTAAAACAATTGAGGTTTTGTAAAAATAGTTTACAAAAGGAGGAATTACTCACAAAAAGGGTTTACAAAAAGAGGATTAACTCACATTGGTAAATAAGGTATTTCCTTTTGGCTTCCTGTGTCACACCCCAACCGATGGCGGAATCATCGGGGCGCGACAGTGAGCGAAACAGATTGACCGAGAGAAATTACATAACATCTACTTTACCGAATAGTTAAATATTATGTCCCATACCATAACCTATTAAGCAAGTAAATTATCACAGACAGCGATATCCCAAAGTCAAATAACATGTTCCGACAACTCAGATTTCAAATAAAAATATGATAAATTGTCTTTGTTTCTGGACTCTCAACCCTACTTGATTCCATTAAAAGCAAGCGACATCCTAACATCTCAAGCACCTGCCACATACATTAAAATACAGGTCAATACACATAGGGTAAAGGTGAGCATACTAGTTTGATAATAGCGTAATAGAGTTCGAAATCGTTTACGCATAACCAGCATGTAACATGTAGAAAGCGAAGGCAAGTAGGTTATCGACAATGAAATATGCACAGACATGACTGCGAGTTGTAGAATGCGCAACACATATCCCCACTGGGACACGTGAAGTAAAGCCCTTAACAACTCCTGTCCTTGACAGGTGCTAAGTCCAAACTATAGTACTATCGTTGCTAAGGTGTCAGAGAACAATCATTGTGTTAACATAACATACAGGCATTCGTCGAATAACACGTAGCATGCGACAACGGTTAGCATATAAATAGTGTTTGCGTGGTGTGATTGATGTGATTTGAATATAGATAACGTATGTAACACCCAAAAGTGCACAAAGCAAAAAGGGTTCGGGTATACTCACAGATTGTGTTTAACAAGTAAACACCCCCTTAGATTAAAGGGAGATTAGCCTGAATAGTTAACGATAGCATAATGATAAGCGGCACGTAAAACGGTGAAAAGGAACCAAGTGTCGAACAACAATTCGATCGGATGGCAATCCGATCCGATGGCCAGTTGATCGGATGTCAATCCGTTTGGATGGTCATCCGATTGGATGGCCATTGGGTTGGATTGACACCTTGTTTGGTGAGGATGTGTTTGTGCATGTTGGTTTGCCTTTTGAAGTTTTTGTTGCAGCATTTTGAAAACAGAGAAGTATCTCTATCCTTCACGTCGGTCGATCAAACGGCGGTTCGATTGGACGGCGATCCGTTCGGTGTGACATTTCTCAGAGAACAAGTTCACAGCAGTTTTGTCACTCGATCGGATAATCTACTGATCGGGGGGCAATCCGTTAGGACTGGTAGTGTATGGAACATGTTGAAAATTGTTAAGTGCTAAACCCCAAGTGTCACCCGATCGGTTGGTTATGTCTAACTCGTAGTCATTATCCCTTGGATCGAATTCAGATCTTGAACCAATACATCACCAAGAAAGAGTAGCAGATCAGAACAAGCTCCGATTCCATCGGTTTTGAGTGCATTGAGTGTAAAAGAGTTAAAAGAAGGTTGGAAAACCATCTTTCAATCCTTTTAACCTCGAATATGTTCAGATATATGCAAGATCCTTGTTTTATCGGGTGGAATTCCTTCAGATCCAAGTTGTTCTTGGTGGAATGAAGCCAAATCTTGATGTTCATAAGAACTCCATGATGACATCATTCTAGAACACCTCAAATCCGTTGATTTCACGGTTAAAAGTTAAGATTCAACGGTGAAAAAGATGAAAGAGTGCGTGTAGATCATAGAAGTACAAGCTTTAGGTTGAAAACTTACAAGAATCGCGAGAAATCGAGAGAGAGAAGGGTTGAAGTGAGCTGGTCGAGCAGAGGAGCTGTCACATCAAGTGATGTGACAAGTGAGGGTATTTATAGGGTTTCCCAAAAAGGAAAGTGCAAAGGGTCGAGTGGCTCACCGATCGGATGGCCATCCGATCGGATGGCAATCCGATTGCTTGACCATCCGATCGAGTAGTCACTCGATCGTGTTGCTCCGACGACTGAGGTTTTGCGTACTCGTTTCGTGCGTTGGGTTTTGCGATGCGTTTCGAACAAGCGATGCGATAGTTTACCCATTAGTTACACAAATAACCTAACTACTATATCTAACATACAATCATCATAATTAACTTTCGTTTTGCCGTTTGCGATTCGATTGCGATAGAGTTGCGATTGCGTTTTGATTAATCATCACAAAACATGCACAACTAAACACATAAGTAGCACACACACGTAAAACAATATCCAGAACGCATAATTCGAGTTGCGAATGCGATGCGATAAGAGAATAAGCGATAAACATCGATTAAACTTCGATTGTTAACAGGTACTCCACATAATACAACTAATGTGATGAAACAATGAGATTATCTACAAGTCAAAGAAGTCAAAACAGTAGTTGAGCAAGGAGTGACAGATCGCAATTAGCAATCTTTTCTTCCTTTGACTTCCATCTTGACTTTGACTTTCAAAACACGAGGTGTTACAGCCTCCCCTAGTTGAGGGAATTTTGTCTCGAAATTAGGCCGAAGCCGTAATAAACAACTGCGGGTACTTCTCCTTCATGTCTCTTTCGAGTTCCCAAGTGAACTCTGCACCGCGTTTGCCTTCCCAACGAACCTTCACAATGGGAATGCGTGAGCACCTGAGCTGCTTGGTTTCTCGGTCCACGATCACGACAGGCTTTTCCATGAAGTGTAATGTTTTGTCCACTTGTAGATCCTCGAGTGGAACGTGTAAATCATGCTCAGCCAGACACTTTCTGAGGTTTGAAACATGGATAGTCGGGTGGACGTTGCTTAGTTCCTCTGGTAGTTCGAGTCTGTAGGCCACCTTTCCGATCCTTTCCAGAATCTTAAAGGGTCCCACATATCGAGGCGTGAGCTTTCCTTTCTTGCCGAATCTGACCACACCCTTCCAAGGTGATACCTTTAGGAGTACATGGTCGCCAACGTCAAATTCAAGGGGCTTGCATCATCTATCGGCGTAAGTTTCCTGACGACTCCGAGTTTCAGCAGATTGTCTCGAATTTGGAGGATCTTGTCAGTCATTTCTTGCAATAGCTCAGGATCGGTTAATTGCGAGTCTCCGATCTCGTGCCATACAATAGGCGATCGATATCTTCTCCCATACAATGCCTCAAATGGTGCCATTTGAATGCTGGAATGATAACTGTTATTGTACGAGAATTCGACTAAAGATAAGTATGCGTCCCAATTACCACCGAAATCTATGACACACGAACGAAGCATGTCTTCAAGGGTACGAATCGTTCTCTCAGTCTGGCCGTCGGTTTGGGCATGGAAGGCGGTACTTAGGTTAAGCGTAGTACCGAGAACAGATTGAAACGTTTCCCAAAGACGCGAGGTAAACCGACCATCGCGGTCAGAGTTGATGTCGCCAGGCTTCCCATGTCGACAAATGATCTCGTTGGTGTAGATTCGGGCTAATTTTTCTACCTTATACTCTTCTCGTATCGGCATAAAATGAGCATATTTAGTCAAACGGTCAACGACAACCCAAAGGATGTCGTGACTTGATGGCGTGCATGGAAGTTTCGTTACGAAGTCCATAGGTATACTCTCCCACTTCCACACGGGAATCTCGGGTTGGACGAGCAAGCCAAAGGGTCGTTGATGCTCGGCCTTGACTTTTGAGCAAGTCAGGCACTTCGAAACATAGAGGGCGATATCTTTCTTCATGCCCGACCACCAGTACTTGTAGCGAAGGTCCGGGTACATTTTATCTGCACCGGGATGAATAGAATTTCTGGATTTGTGAGCTTCATCCATCAGGATCTTTCGTAAGTCGGTGCACTTGGGAATCCAGATCCGATCCAGATAATGGATTATCCCATTTGACTTTTTCACTAGCTGGGCTCCATCGTTGAGAATCCTTTACTTCTTCAAAGTGCGTTCGGTAAAACAAGCATGTTGGGCTTCGCAGATAAGGGTTTCGAGATCATACTGGGCTTGGAAATTACGGGCGCTATGCAAATAACTCCGTCTGCTGAGAGCGTCGGCAACGAAATTTGCTTTGCCTGGATGATAACGAATCTCACAGTCGTAATCGTTAAGAAGTTCAACCCATCGGCTGAGGATGTGTTGTAGGCTCCTATGATCTGTGAAGATCGTACACTTGGTGCCATACAGGTAGTGTCGCCAAATCTTCAACGCAAAAACAACTGCACCTAGATTGAGATCATGGGTTGTGTAGTTCTTCTCGTGGATTTTGAGTTGACGAGACGCGTAAGCGATAACCTTGTCTCGTTGCATGAGAACACAACCAAGGCCAAGGTTTGAGGCATCACAATAGACAATAAAGTCATCGTTTCTGTCTGGTAGAGTGAGAACGGGAGCATTGCAGAGCATGTGCTTGAGGGTTTGAAAGGCAGTCTCTTGTTTAATTTCCAAATAAAAGGCTTGGCTTTATGCATGAGGGAAGTAAGCGGTACGACGATTTTAGAGAATTCTTCGATAAATCGGTGATAATAGCCTGCCAGTTCGAGAAAGGAACATACTTCAGACGGGTTCTTAGGTGTAACCCAACTCTTGACAGCTTCAATATTTGCGGGGTCTACGTGAATACCTTGACTATTGACAATGTGACCGAGGAATTGAACCTCCTCCAGCCAGAATTCACACTTGGAGAACTTAGCAAAGAGTCGATTCCCTTAGAGCAGTTCGAGAACCAAACGTAGATGCGGTGCATGTTCGGCTTTCGACTTGGAATAGATCAGGATATCATCGATGAATACGATAACGAAGCGGTCGAGAAAAGGTCTACACACGCGATTCATCAGATCCATGAAAACCGCAGGTGCGTTGGTTAAACCAAAAGGCATAACAACGAACTCATAGTGGCCGTAACGAGTGCGAAAAGCGGTTTTGGGTATATCCTCCTCTTGAATGCGTAGTTGGTGATAGCCTGAGCGTAGATCGATCTTGGAGAAACACGTAGCACCTTGTAACTGGTCAAACAAATCATCGATGCGAGGTAGGGGATAGCGATTCTTGATTGTCAGCTTATTCAGCTCCCTATAGTCGATACACATCCGGAACGACCCATCCTTCTTTTTGACAAAAAGGACTGGTGCGCCCTAAGGGGAGGTGCTAGGGCGAATGAAGCCTTTATCAAGTAGTTCCTGAAGTTGACTCGAAAGTTCGCGCATTTCAGAAGGAGCGAGACGATAAGGCGCTTTAGCAACATAGTTTGCTCCAGGAACGAGGTCGATTCGGAAATCGATATCAAGACTTGGCGGTAAACCAGGGAGATTGTCAGGAAACACATTAGGGAGTTCACAAACAACAGGAACATCTTTCACTTCTGTCTTTCCTTTCTTTTCCTTCTCCGCTACTACAATGTTAGCCAAGAAAGCTCTGTATTCCTTGCGAAGATACTTGCTAGCTTGGATACATGACATGAGCTTGAGACCTTTCGAGGGGGTTTCACCATACACACAAAGTTGATCACCATTCGCGAGCGAGAAGCGAATCATCTGTTCGAAACAAACAGCTTCAGCATGATTCTCACAAAGAAAATCCATGACTATTATGACGTCAAAACTACCGAGTTGCATCGGGATAAGGTTGATATGGAAAACGTGATTGTTGAGTTCGAGCGTACAATCACGAAGAACAGATTTGACAACGACGGTTCTTCCGGTGGCAACTTCAACATCGAATGTCGAGGGGAGATGGGCGCACTTATGATTAAGGAGCTTTTCGAACTCAAACGATACAAAATAGTTATCGGCTCCAGTATCAAACAAACACGAAGCATAAATACCATTCACAAGAAACGTACCATTGACCACGTTGTTGTTAACCTGAGCTTTGCGCACATTGATGTTGAAGGTTCGGGCACGAGCTGCTTACTGCTGTTGTTGTTGAGGCTGCTGCTGAGGCTGTTGCTGTGGCTGCTGAGGCTGTGACTCTTATTTCACAACTCGATTCAGGCACATGTTTGCGAAGTGGTTGGGATCACCACACGCAAAGCAAGCTCTAGCATTGATCGGGGGTGCAGGAGCCGTTTGTTGGCCTTGAGGAGCAGGAAGTAGAGCTTGTTGAGCAGTGGCTGGAGCTGGAGCTTGACGCGGACCTGTACGGCAGTTGGCAGTGAAGTGGACGTACATGTTGCAATGCACACAGTATCTGCAGGCGATTCCCACTGGGTGGTGATAAGTACAAGTAGGGCAAGCCGGGTGAGGACCAGTATGCGCACGCTTTGCTGGCGGTGCGTTGGTAACCCGGGCCACTACTTGGCGGTGTTGCTGCGGTAGTTGAGCTGGAACTAATTGGAGCAGGGCAACTATGGTGACGGCGCAATTCTTGCTACTGTTGTTGTTATTCTTCCTCTTACGATAAGAGGCCTTTGAAGACTGAGGAGCGGTGGTGGTATCAGCGGTTGGTGCGGTGGTAGCTTGAAGCAGGTTCTTGGTGGCTTTATCCCAGTAGCCAGACTTGACTCGCTTGTCGTTGATTTCAGCGGCGAGCAGATAAGTTTCCTCAATCGTTGACGTCTTGGAAGTTTGAATGAAATCAGCCACACAATCCGGAAGAGCATGGATATACTTCTTGATGGTGATTTCGGGCATCTTAACTTCGTTCGGACAAATTATGCTGAGCTGCTTGAACCGAGCAGTTAAAGCAGCATTGTCACCATCCTTCTGCTTGATATGCCAGAATTCGTCCTCCAATTTTTATTGCTCGTGGGGAGGGCAGAACTCTTCTATCATGACGTCCTTCAACTCATCCCACGTCAAACCGTAAGCTGCATCATTTCCGCGTTTTTTTCTCTCTGCCGTCCACCAATCCAAAGCTCGGGATTGGAAGACGCCGGTAGCGTTGAGAGTGCGGAGATTATCAGGACAACCACTCTGGCGCATGGTGACCTTGATAGAATCTAACCATTGAAATAGGGCAGTAGGCCTATCTTCACCAGTAAATTCTTTCGGGCCGCAAGCTTTAAACTGCTTGAAGCTAAAGGCAGCTTTAGGAGAATCGGCCCGAGACTCTTCAGAAGACTTGCTTGCATTTTCGTTCAACTCACTAACGATCTGTGGAATAACTTTCACGATCTGACTTGCCAGGAGAGAAGCGAGTCGCTTGTCAGCCTATTTGCGCTTAGTAGCACGGGAGCGGAGCGATCCAGATATTGACATTGTCTGCAACAGACATCGTCACAGGACTCAAATTCAATTTCGATTATTCCTAGTATAGTCTAGCGATTTACCATAAAGCTCAGGAACACGTTCACAGAATCACGTAAACACATAACACATAGGCACGTAATCACGTAGGGCACAGAAGCACATAAGGCAGTAAGAACACAGAAACCATTCTATATGTTGCACGTATTCACTATCCTTCACGGCACGTTTAGCGATTAAGTATAGCGATTGCAAGTACACGACGAGTAGCATAGCGAGTAGTATAGCACGCGATTTTCCATTGGTAGTAACGATTTATTAGCGTATTGAGATAGATGTGCAGTGCGAGTTGCGCGTGTTGATCAAGCGAATAACGAAAACGAGTAAATCACCAAAATTGAAACACATAAACACGTAAGAAACACATAAACACGTAAAATCCACATAAAATCGATAAATATCATAAAATCGAGGGTAGATTGTCTTGGCTAGATAGACGTCGTCTCCCCAAAGTGATTTAACTATTCACAAGGACTCGTAAGTGCACACTTTGGCTTTCTGGACTGTGCTCTCGCCCCAATTTGGGCGGTCGGCACGCATCCTTCCAGTCACAGTGTGACTTCAAGTCGTTGGAGTCCGTCGAGACTTTGGTGAGAGTTTTGTAAAAGCACATTAGAGAGTGGAACGAGTCATCAAGGTTCGGGTTTCACCCCTAACTTTGCGACTACATTCCTATTGTGTGATGAAATCACGAGGTAGATAAGGAAATTCGCGTCGAAGTATGGATTTCACCCCTAATTCGACGCAATTTCTCTTGTTTATAATAGAAATAGCAATTCGAACAAGTAATCTGGTCGAGAGTTTGCGGTTTTCACACCTAATCTTAACCTGATCACTCGTTCGTGTGAGCCTTAGGAAAGGCTGATCTTACGCGGAACAGTAGTATGCGATGTTCTCGCGAGTGTGTAGTGTATAGCGAGTTCGAGCGAGAAATAGCGAGTAAGCTCATACGAAACCCCTGCTGGGCATGCACAAGTCGGTCTGTTGGTACTTAGACTATAGACTAGGTCGTTCTATGACATCGACTCGGACTAGGTCGAGTCGCTCCTAATTCCCTATAGTTATGGCTCTGATACCAATCTGTCACACCCCAACCGATGGCGGAATCATCGGGGCGCGGCACTGAGCGAAACAGATTGACCGAGAGAAATTCCATAACATCTACTTTACCGGATAGTTAAATATTATGTCCCATACCATAACCTATTAAGCAAGTAAATTATTACAGACAGAGATATCCCAAAGTCAAATAATATGTTCCGACAACTCAGATTTCAAATAAAAAATGATAAATTGTCTTTGTTTCTAGACTCTCTACCCTACTTGATTCCATAAAAAGCAAGCAACATCCTAGCATCTCAAGCACCTGCCACATACGTTAAAATACAGGTCAATACACATAGTGTAAAGGTGAGCATACTAGTTTGATAATAGCTTAATAGATTTCGAAATTGTTTACGCATAACCAGCATATAACATGTATAAAGTGAAGGCAAGCAGGTTATCGACAGAGAAATATGCACAGATGTGACTGCGAGTTGTAGAATGCGCAACACATATCCCCACTGGGACACGTGAAGTAAAGCCCTTAACAACCCCTGTCCTCGACAGGTGCTGAGTCCAAACTATAGTACTATCGTTGCTAAGGTGTCAGGAAACAATCACTATGTTAACATAACATACAGGCATTCATCGAATAACACGTAGCATGCGACAACGGTTAGTGTATAAATAGTGTTTGCGTGGTGTGATTGATGTGATTTGAATATAGATAACGTATGTAACACCCAAAAGTGCACAAAGCAAAAAGGGTTCAGGTATACTCACAGATTGTGTTTAATAAGTAAACACTCTCTTGGATTGAAGGGAGATTAGCCTGAATAGTTAACGATAGCATAACGATTAGTGGCGCGTAAAACGGTCTTTAACAAGTAAACACACTCTTGGATTGGATGGCCATTCGGTCGGATTGACACCTTGTTTGGTGAGGATGTATTTGTGCATGTTGGTTTGCCTTTTGAAGTTTTCGTTGTAGCATTTTGAAAATAGAGAAGTATCTCTATCCTTCAGGTTGGTCGATCGAACGGTGGTTCGATCGGACGGCGATCCATTCGGTGTGACATTTCTCAGAGAACAAGTTCACAGCAGTTTTGTCACTCGATCGGATAGTCTACAGATCGGGTGTCAATCCGTTAGAACTGGTAGTGTATGGAACATGTTGAAAATTGTTAAGTGCTAAACCCCAAGTGTCACCCGATCGGATGGCGGGTCGACCGGACGGCAGTCCGATCGGATGGCAATCCGATCGGACGACAATCCGTCCTGCGATCTGATCGTGTTGTTAACTTGGCATTTTTGCTGAGTTTTGTGGTTTGATCGAGACGGTATGACAACGTTTTAGACAACAGAACCACTATCAGATCCAAGTCACCCGATCGAACAGGAATCAACCTGACCCGATCAGTTAACGGCTCGTGACGGTTGGTCATGTCTAACTCGTAGTCATTATCCCTTGGATCAAATTCAGATCTTGAACCAATACATCACCAAGAAAGAGTAGAAGATCAGAACAAGCTCCGATTCCATCGGTTTTGAGTGCATTGAGTGTAGAAGAGTTGAAAGAAAGTTGGAAAACCATCTTTCAATCCTTTTAACCTCGAATATGTTCAGATCTATGCAAGATCCTTGTTTATTCGTGTGGAAATCCTTCAGATCCAAGTTGTTCTTGGTGGAATGAAGCCAAATCTTGATCTTCATAAAAACTCCATGATGACATCATCCTAGGACACCTCAAATCCGTTGATTTCACAGTTAAAAGTTAAGATTCAACGGTGAAAAAGATGAAAGAGTGTATGTAGATCATAGAAGTACAAGATTTAGGTTCAAGACTTACAAGAATCGCGAGAAATCGAGAGAGAGAAGGGCTGAAGAGATCTGGTCAAGCAGAGGAGCTGTCACATCAACTGATGTGACAAGTGAGGGTATTTATAGGGTTTCCCAAAAAGGAAAGTGCAAAGGGTCGAGTGGGTCACCGATCGGATGGCCGTCCGATCAGATGGCAATCCGATCGGTTGACCATCCGATCGAGTAGTCACTCGATCGTGTTGCTCCGACGACTGAGGTTTGGCATTCTCGTTTTGTGCGTTGGGTTTTGCGATGCGTTTCGAACGAGCGATGCGATAGTTTACCCATTAGTTACACAAATAACCTAACTACTATATCTAACATACAATCATCATAATTAACTTGCGTTTTGGCGTTTGCGATTCGATTCGATTGCGATTGTGTTTCGATTAATCATCACAAAACATGCACTAGTAAACACATAAGTAGCACATACACGTAAAACAATATCCAGAACGCATAATTCGAGTTGTGAATGCGATTGCGATGCGATAAGTGAATAAGCGATAAAACAAGCGATAAACATCGATTAAACCTCGATTGTTAACAAGTACTCCACATAATACAACTAAAGTGATGAAACAACTAGATTATATACAAGTCAAAGAAGTCAAAATAGTAGTTGAGCAAGGAGTGACAGATCGCAATTAGCAATCATTTCTTCCTTTGACTTCCATCTTGACTTTGACTTTGACTTTCGAAAGACGGGGTGTTACATCCTGGTTATAATCTATTAAATTTAAACAATGCACACGTGTTAGTATAATAACCCAATTTACATTAGTTATATCCCCGAGACAGAACTCCAATGACTGAGTCAGGCAGAGCCTTGACATGCGTTACGGAGCTCTAGATCAATCGAGCAACGTAACTAATACGTAACCGGGGATTATGATACTTATATCGAGGCAGAGCTTCGCTTTTTAGTTGGTATAATACCCGAGTATTATTGCTATTATATCGAGAGAGAGAGAAAAGAAATTTGTGAACAGTTGAAACTGAACTTGAATTCGCTATTTATAGGGCTGGTCGAAGGGCGGCTCGCACCCCGCGACGCCCTGTGCTTACACCTTCGCGGCCCACGAGAACTATAGGGTACGATCTAGGCAAGGTGAATCAACGGTGTAGGTTGGCCATGACAAGGACACATGGCAGCTCAAGGCTTGGCCTGGTGTCACTGGGTCGCGGCCCACGATAGACACACTTAAGTGTGTCGCGCCCCGTGAGCGGCCATAGAATTTTGTTTTTTTTATTTTTATTAATATAAAAGGTATACGGGCTCGTTTATCGCATATGGAGTAGGGGTGTCAGGGGTGTTTTAGGAGGTTTGTTATACTATTTAATAAAATATATAATGCACTCGCGTTAAGTATAGTAACCCAATTCAACTTTATCAATATGTCGCGAGACAGAACCCCAAAGTACTTAGTTGGGCGAAGCCTTGACATGTGTTGGTGGGTCCTAAATCAATTGGACAGGGTATCGATTCAAAACTTTAGAATTTATTTTATTGTTTTGTTCTTCTTTCGTAGTATACAGAAACGTATACATTCAAAGATACAAATTCAATTTCAATTGAATAAGTTAACTATTATTATTATTATATTATTGTTGTAATTAATTCAGCTGCTTCACTTATTTGGCGCTTATAACTTCTAAAATATGACATTTTATAAAACAATGAATATATCATTAGAACGAGAATAATCTTATCTACATTTTGAACCAAGTTTCATTAAACCGGAGCAGGTTCAAATATAATGTATTTTTATAATTTAATTATTAAACGCTTCCTAGGTCCGTCTAGGTATTTCATATTTCTAACATTCAACTTACCCATGATTTATCCGTTTAATAACATAAGTTTTTATATATTTTATTTTAAATTTTATAAATACAAATTTTGAGAATGTTACATCCTCCACACCTTGTTTTAAATCTCGTCCTCGAGATTTACTGAAATGTGGAGGAATATTTTTTTTTCTAGTTTGTTACTGATCCTAGTTCCTAAGTATATTCCGGTTCTTGCTTTGAATTCCACTTTACTTTGACCAGAACTATTCTCTATGTTTTGACACTTTTATCTTCTCAAGAGTTCTTAATGAAGTTAAAAATTACTCTTATTAGCGTAAGTTTTTAGAAGTTTTGTGTCTTAGCATAATTTTTAGTTACATGTATTGACGTGACCGTGTCGTCCCGATCAGTCAAAAACCCAGTTAAACCTAGGTAGCTAGGGTAAGTCGGGTATCGTATCCACGAAGACCATGTGGTCAGTATCGCACGACCCGTTCGATTAGTTAGACTATTTATAAACAATGTACAACGTGATTATGACGTTTGCTAATTTTATTTATTCAATTGATTCGAAAATAAATCGGAGTGAACCGACAATGGGTATTATCTAAAACACTTTTGATTGACTAAAATTGCAACTAAAATACTAACTAGAAAGTTGAAACACGAATTGAAAATACGGATCACACCCAGTTCGATAATTGCAAGACCTAGGGTTCCTACATGTTTTAAATTGATTCAATTGCATATAGTGATTAACGGATTACTATCACGAAGCTTAGGTGCCAATTGCTATCAACGTCATAGACAACGGACCGTAATGCACTTCGTTGCCTCGGACATGTAAATCCTAACCTACGATAAGGCATAAGTGCACAAATTCATCACAAATTCATTTCGCAAAGTCATAACTTTATCATCGTTCTACAATTCACAAATTCAATTCAAATGCACGACAATTATCATAAGTTTGAAATGGTTAAATACAACTAGTCACAATTAAATCATAAACAAAATATTGAAACCCTAAAATCTTACAAAGTCTACACCGGGGTGAAACCCTAGAAGATTAGCCGCGCATTGTTGAATGGACAAGGGAGATGTGTGATGATTCTTGACCGAGTCTCGATGATATTCCCCCCTGCTGCCTTTTGTTCGTAACCGTCACTCCCAAAGTCAAAGATGATAATGATGTTTGACGATGAAACCGCCCCCCCCCCCAAATTTTCGTGTGTTGGCTCACAAGTTTTTAAAATAATGATGATGTACCCTTTTTTTTTCTTTGACTTTTCCTCTAATCAAATCCCCTCACATTGCACGTGTACTCCTACTGTCATTAGAATGATTTCATGATGACTTGTTTTATATCATGGGATACAATAGTCAAACCCCCAAACCTTGTATATGTCGGCTGTGTATATGATGGATGATTTTATGAAAATCCCTTTGAGACCACAAGCCCCCACACGTGATACTAATGATTCGATGATTTTGACTTTGTGTTCTCTCACGTGAATACATATGCCAATCAACCATTGATAATTAATGTTTCCTTTTATCCTTAACCGTAGCTTATGTTAGTGTTATGGCTTCATCATTAACATGCAATTCAACTTTCAGCAAATGACACTCTACGCCTCACCTTCATTATTTCGTGTTTCTTGTTCTTTTGAGCTATCTTTCAATCCAAACAACTCCCTTTTAATGTGATATCTCTCTAATAATCACCCGTGCTTGTTCAGTTTCACCACTAAGCTCTCCAATTTTGTCGTTTTAAGCCGATTAACATGTAAAACCACAAGAACTCGTAGTTATCACATTCAAGGCGTATAATCACTTGAAACACATTAAAACACGTAATATAATAAACATTAAGGCTCGGGTTTCATACTCTCCATCACATCCCCACACTTGTCATTTGCTTGCCCTCAAACAAATCTGTCTTTCACTTTCACGTGGGTCGAACGAGAAACACACTTCCCATTCCCGAGACAAAGGTTAAAGTCTAAAGTCATACCCGGTTCAAACTTTTTTTTACAATTTACGAAATATTTAACGTAAAAGTGAATAATCCCATATAAAATCACTACTAGAAAATCTAAAATTTCTTACACCAGTTTTCGTAGGAAATGCATTACAAAATAGGCTTTCCCACACATTTGTGACAAATACATGATGTAGGAAAATGCCTCGTAGGAAACCTGTTTCCAACGCATTTCCTACTCAATTTCCTACCCATTTCCTACAAAATCGCCGTGTCACAAACTGCTACAGATCTCCTACAACAATTCATAGTTATTTTTAATATATTATTTATGATAAATATTAATTATTATATTTTCGGAATTTTTTAACTACACATTTCCGACAAAAAAAAAACTAAAAAATTTCATTCAGCATTATTCGTGACAAATTTCAGACAGAAAAATAAAAATAGTTGTTACAAATTTCCGACAAAAGCATTATTCGTGACAAATTTCCGACAGAAATATAAAAATAGTTGTTACAAATTTCCGACAAAAGCATTATTCGTGACAAATTTCCGACAGAAAATTTTTTAGAAACTGCAGGGACTACTTTTGTAAAAACTGAAACTTCAGGGGCCAAAGTGTAAATATTTAAAAATCTGTCAAAAAGGGGGTTCTTCCTTAAAGAACCGGCCCTTTGCAAGGATAGAACTCCTGACCTATCGTTTAGAACCGCAACGCCTTAACCAGTTTATCCTCCTACTAGGAGCTGTTAGAATATGAAACTTAATTCCTTTTATACACTAACTAGATTTAAACTGTTTGTCGGAAATGTGTCACAAGTTGTGACACAATTCTGACTGAACGATTAAATCAGCTAAAAAATAAATATTTTGTCACAAATGTGTAGGAAATATAATAATTTTTAATTATTATACTAATTTTACTATTATATATAAATATAGAAGTGTATATCCTTGTATTTATTTTTAATAAAATTAAGTAATATGACTTAGTTGTCGGAAATGTGTCACGGGTTGTGACACAATTCTGACGTAACGATTAAATCAACTAAAAAATAAACTGTTTGTCGGAAATGTGTCACAAGTTGTGACACAATTATGTCGGAATGATTAAATCAGCTAAAAAATAAATATTTTGATGTATAGGAAATATAATAATTTTTAATTATTATACTAATTTTACTATTATATATAAATATAGAAGTGTATATCCTTGTATTTATTTTTAATAAAATTAAGTAATATGACTTAGTTGTCGGAAATGTGTCGCAGGTTGTGACACAATTCTGACGGAACGATTAAATCAACTAAAAAATAAACTGTTTGTCGGAAATGTGTCACAAGTTGTGACACAATTCTGACGGAACGATTAAATCAGCTAAAAAATAAATATTTTTGTCACAAATGTGTAGGAAATATAATAATTTTTAATTAGTATACTAATTTTACTATTATATATAAATATAGAAGTGTATATCCTTGTATTTATTTTTAATAAAATTAAGTAATATGACTTAGTTGTCGGAAATGTGTCGCAACTTGTGACGCAGTTCCGACGGAATGTTTAATTAAACTAAAGAATAAATATTTTGTCACAAACTTGTAGGAAATGATTTAATAATCAAGCTTTTGTAGATTATTTCTAATAGATCTGTGACGCAACTATCAATTAATTAGGGTTTTTTTATTTTCTGTCATTGTTGCGTCAAAAATTTGACATAGAATTTTGGAAAAAAAATCGTAGGAAATTTGTCACAAATGTGTTTGAATCTGTGACAAAAATAATTGTGTAGGAAATTTTCGTAGGAAATTATGCACTTTTCTAGTAGTGAATGGTTATCCAAGATTAACCCGCCCGTAAAACTAACAAGTAATGCACATCCCTCACATTGTTCTCTCCACTCGGTTTAAAATTGGCTAATAGTTTATGCATTAGCGCTTTTGAAATAATCACTCAAACCGATTAGAACACGTACCCACATAAGCTTGGAACTCAATCATTCTCCACCACCGAACACAAATACCAAGCACAAGTTAAAAGGGCTTTAAAGGGTTGTAACGGGGCTAGGCTAAGGGTATGGAATAGGATATTTTTAAAGTGGCTAAGGTGATGAAAACTCGATTTTTTTTACAAAATAACTATGCTAAACACAACTATCTACAAACATCGACTAGAAGCAACAATTTTCGCCTTTTATTCAATCAAACTATAAACACATATTTTTGTGCTTTTCTTAACAATTTTTTTTCCTTCTTTTTCACAATTTTTTATGCTTTTTTTTTTTTTTCAAATATAAACCACAACTATACAAACAAATAATCCTAAAATCGAATTTCCATCACACGGGTTTAAAAGAAAAAGGTTTAAGGTTATGGGCTATAGGGTGGTCAAATGAAAGGGTTAGGCTCAAAATTGGCTACTAAGGGTTAAGTTTTTGGGTACGGATATATAAATGGTGTAAAAAGGAAAAGGTTTATCTAATGCCTTAATCATTCTCGTGCTTGTATTCGGTCTATGGTCTCAAACGTATCAAGAGTTGCAAGTTCTACAATACATGACTAATGGTCCACTCAAACAAAGAAACATGAATATGTAATCCTATTATGTAAAAGTGGCTCAAAACCTCACATATATAAAGGGTGTGGTATGTGACATGCATAATATGCTAGTTTCTTAGGCAGATTATTCCCAAACGACCACCCGCTAAATACCCGTCATGCTATTAATTTGAACTTGACCAAGACAAAAGACCAAATGGGTTGTGACATCCATCGTTGACTTAGTTACTTGTGCTTTAAGACCGCTTTTGAAACAAGACATTTTTGAAAATTTTTTGAAATTTTCCCCCATCCCCACACTTGAGGTGAAATTGTCCTCAATGTATAGTATTTAAATGAACGGGTCAAAATCTAAAATTTTTACTACTCCCCCATCCCCACACTTGAGGTACATATTGTCCTCATTGTGTAAGAACTAGAGTATTAAACGCACAAGGGATGTGACACGACTAATTCCCCCAAAATTTCACCTCAGAAAAATAATATACAAAATACATTCCACTTATTTGCTAATCTAAAGATCAAAAGTAAAAAGAAACGTATACACCTGGTTTTTGAGCTCATTCTTCGTATGCTCCTCTCCTCTTCATGAAAGCGGTTGTCCCACGAACCCAATGTACCTACAAATCTTAACCCTTGTGTAGAAGCATGCTTCTCACAACCATCAAAATTTGTTAGCTACCTAGTTCTACCACTTTTATGAAAATATTACCAAGTCATACGTTAATTCACTTTGATTTATGTGGAAAATAATTTACAATAACAACAAACCTAACTCACTTTCGTAGGAATCACGGTTGCATTTAGCTTATGCAACAAGCCCTTTTAAACCCCCCAATAGCTTGGGAGGACGAGAGGTCTCGTGAGGGTTATATAGGGAACACACCCACAACGTTCATTTAACTAGGCAAAGAAAAAAAATTAAAAATAAAACGAATAATAGTACAAACTCTACAACAATTATACCTGATTTGCCTCTCATGGTGGTCGAAGTGCACATTTTCCTACCGAGTTGCCTACATACGCTCGGTATTTGGCATGCCGAATCCATACTCTTTTTATTATATTCGGCATACACAATGTACAACTTCGGGGTCGTCTCTTAACAACATGGCCAATGTCTTTCAACGCCACTTTTCGAATCCTTATGCCCGAACCCGCATCCCCAACTTTGTTGGTTGGAGTGATAAGTTTGGGTGAAGGATGAATATGAATGTGAGCTTCGTTCGAATCCGATTCGTCTTGCGGTGTCATGTCTTCCGGTCGGTTTAAACATTCAATTACTTGCTTCGGAAGTTCCATAACCTCTTCCACCACATCACCATCCACCATTGTACCATTAGCCAAAATCTCCCGCTCGCGTTTAAATTGGGCTAATTCCTCCGCTAATTGACCCACTTGCACCACCAATGCTTCATGGGCTTTATCCCTTACTTCAAACTCTTTCTTTATTTCGGCTTTGAATTCTTGATGTGAATTAGTAAGAGCTTGATGTGAATTAGTAAGGGCATTCATAGCATTCATGATGGCATCGAGCTTGGAATGCACCGACTCTTGAGGTGCCTCGTATACCGGTTGAGGGTATTCATTATCATAATCATCATACTCCTCCCGGTAACTTGAGAAGTGTGGCAATTCGGGCTCATAGTAGTATTCTTGATAATGTGGTGGTGGTGGATTATCATATGGATAATATGAGGATGGACCACTGAAATCTTCATAGTCCGCCCTCCTATAATCATATAATCCGCTAAGGTAGTCTTCCCGCTCCCTGTTGGCTTGAACTTTTGCGTGGAAAACAGAGCAATCTTCTAAATAATGCTCTCCGCTTCCGCAACACTCACACGGATCATCATCTTCCCAATTCATATTGAAAGATGTGCCTGCAAAACATGTACCTGCACAGACAAGCTCGACCACCCGAAGTAAAATCACAAATATACAAAAAAAAAAACTAAACTAAAATCGAACAAGCAATGAAATACTAAGCGCACTAGCTCCCCGGCAACGGCGCCATTATGACGTGACCGTGTCATCCCGATCAGTCAAAAACCCAATTAAACCTAGGTAGCTAGGGTAAGTCGGGTATCGTATCCACGAAGAGCATGTGGTCAGTATCGCACGACCCGTTCGATTAGTTTGACTATTTATAAACAATGTAAAACGTGATTATGAAGTTTGCTAATTTTATTTATTCAATTGATTCGAAAATAAATCGGAGTGAACCGACAATGGGTATTATCTAAAACACTTTTGATTGACTAAAATTGCAACTAAAATACTAACTAGAAAGTTGAAACACGAATTGAAAATACGGATCACACCCGGTTCGATAATTGCAAGACCTAGGGTTCCTACATGTTTTAAATTGATTCAATTGCATATAGTGATTAACGGATTACTATCACGAAGCTTAGGTGCCAATTGGTATCAACGTCATAGACAACGGACCGTAATGCACTTCGTTGCCTCGGACATGTAAATCCTAACCTACGATAAGGCATAAGTGCACAAATTCATTTCGCAAAGTCATAACTTTATCATCATTCGACAATTCACAAATTCAATTCAAATGCACGAGAATTATCATAAGTTTCAAATGGTTAAATACAACTAGTCACAATTAAATCATAAACAAAATATTGAAACCCTAAAATCTTACAAAGTCTACACCGGGGTGAAACCCTAGAAGATTAGCCGCGCATTGTTGAATGGACAAGGGAGATGTGTGATGATTCTTGACCGAGTCTCGATGATATTCCCCACTGCTGCCTTTTGTTCGTAACCGTCACTCCCAAAGTCAAAGATGATAATGATGTTTGATGATGAAACCCCCCCCCCCAAATTTTCGTGTGTTGGCTCACAAGTTTTTAAAATAATGATGATGTACCCTTTTTTTTCTTTGACTTTTCCTCTAATCAAATCCCCTCACATTGCACGTGTACTCCTACTGTCATTAGAATGATTTCATGATGACTTGTTTTATATCATGGGATATAATAGTTAAACCCCCAAACCTTGTATATGTCGGCTGTGTATATGATGGATGATTTTATAAAAATCCCTTTGAGACCAAAAGCCCCCACACGTGATACTAATGATTCGATGATTTTGACTTTGTGTCCTCTCACGTGAATACATATGCCAATCACCCATTGATAATTAATGTTTCCTAGCTTATGTTGGTGTTATGGCTTCATATTTAACATGCAATTCAACTTTCAGCAAATGACACTCTACGCCTCAACTTCATTATTTTGTGTTTCTTGTTCTTTTGAGCTATCTTTCAATCCAAACAACTCCCGTTTAATGTGATATCTCTCTAATAATCACCCGTGCTTGTTCAGTTTCACCACTAAGCTCTCCAATTTTTCCGTTTTAAGCCGATTAACATGTAAAACCACAAGAACTCGTAGTTATCACATTCAAGGCGTATAATCACTTGAAACACATTAAAACACATAATATAATACACATTAAGGCTCGGGTTTCATACTCTCCATCAGGTATCCTAATGCACAAGGGAAATTCTTATACTTTCGATGATGTCCCAACTTATAGGGTTCCTGTCGTTCATCTTGTCACACGAGTTACGAGACGGGTGATCAAACGAAACAATGTTTGAAATCGGAATTATAGACGTATACAAGAGATTCCTGATAAATAAATCTTAAATTATCATTGACACACCTGTTCGTGATTTATCCCTAATTGTCAATCATTAGGGTTTTTGGATTTCCTTATAGATATACATATCTATATAATCATATATTTCACATACTGTAATATACACACCATTCAAAAAGTCAATGTATTTAACAGATTCATATTTCCAAAAACAGGTTAGACATCAGGTCATGGTACTATTTAGGGAATTCCATTAACATAACATATACCCCATCCTCGGTCTTGCCGGAGAGGTACCCCCATCTTACCCGGACAAGCTGGAGAGTTTACCACATCATACCCAGTCTTGCCGGAGAGGTAAGTATCATTGTATTTCCCATAAATAGATTTTTTTCTCAAATCATGATTAAAAGTGCATCATTTATTATGGCTTATATCAAGAAACAAGGAAATTAGTATTCTCATGATGGATCATATTCGAGAACCGAGTAGTACTAATAAACAAAAAATAACAGTGGCCAAGTGTTAATGCTTATTTATCATACTTGCACTGTTCTAGTCATTATCCTCACGGCACACCAACATCCATCACACTTTATATATACAAGTAATTAACTTTTCTCGAAGCTTATACTAAGGCATTGTTCTTAGGTTCAAGTCTAAATACTATACTAAGTGTAACTAATAAATATATATAACATAACTCTTTTGCTTAAGCATAGGTATTATTAGGGTTATGACTTTCTTTTGTATGAAAAATGGAGTTTCAAAAATATCATTGTCTCCATTAACACTATGGCTAGGTTCAATGTGATGAGTATGCTTACAGCTAACTCTATTCATGCTTATATATTATGAGATTTCGTTGCAAGGAATATTTTATTGAGACAGATGGTATTTTAAAACATAATACGTTTCATGATTTATTCTTATATGACTTCATGTTTTCATATGAATCACCCGTGATATTTTCTCTTGTGTTTATCTTTAGAAGATATTTGATTATTATATTGTGTATACTAACAAGAAATTCTATGTATATATTTAGAAACATAAAATTTCAAATCTCTTGTTAATATCAAAAATTACATAATATATATATATATATATATATATATATATATATAATGTTGACTTATTTAGTAATATCTTTAATTTATATATATCCGATGGTACCAACTATCAAGCTTATTCATCTATCTATATTTACCCTTTTATAAAGTAATATATTGAAATAAACTTCTGTTAAATTTATTGAACATAATATGTTGGAATTAAAGGATAGATCAATAAAAGATTTAAAGAAAATAAATTAATCAAATATAAATTTTCTGGACTCATGGGAACAATTTCATTTTTAACTAGTGGGTTGAACCATATGGGTTTAAAATATTAAAACTTAACTCTCAATTTATTATATTTTATATTATTTATTCAAAGAAGTATTATCGTAAGTAATACAACGTTTAATGTTTCAAAATTTAATTCTGAATATATTGGGTAATTATGTAAATACATGTATATGCATATATATCTCAACCAATAATAATAGTAATTTGTTTAAAGATATTATAATATTAATACTATAATTTGATCTTTAAATAAACTATATAAAGGATAAGTGTAATAAATACACATTTGAGTCAATTATTTTTATGTGGGGTATCCATCTTAATTCTAACTTGAAAATGAAATATTAAATAGAACGTTTAGGAAAAGGTAACGGACCAGGTAAAGTAAATAAATAAAATATTAAATTATTAATTTAAGTCGGGTAAGAAAAGTGGTTTTCATTTTGCAATATCTTTTACTTCTAAAAATAAATTTTCTAATCTCTTTTATATGTACCGATTGTACAAACCATCAGGCCCCTATTTTCTCCTTTTTTTATATTAACTAAAATTATTACTTTTATTAAGTATAATATCCTAAATGATAGAGAATAAAAACATGATTACAGATACACAACTATTTCTGTATATTAATATATATACAAGCATACTAGTAGTGGTTAAAAATCATAAATAGTTTTAGTAGTACAATTTAGATTGTCACAAAAGAAAATTAACAAGTGTATGTGAGAACATGTATATTACTAAAATTGGTATGTGTGATGTATCTGTTCGATACAGTGTGAGATAAAAGTATAAGTTCAAAATTAACCATTATAGTATTAAGTGTTTTATCATAGATTATTAAATACTATGTATCTATATGTACAAGAAAGTATGATTATGATAAATCAAATAAAAATTGTGCAAATTAGTTAGATCACTCTACTTGTAAATTAGGTGTATAAATTAATGAACTAATTTGTGTCGATGTGATGAAAATACTTAATTTTTACGTAAATAGGTTGAAAATTATTATTATTATTATTATTATTATTATTATTATTGTTATTATTATTTTACTAAATATAACATTATTAAATGTTAAGTTAATAATTTGAAGGAGTACAGGAAAGTTTCAACCTGGTTCTACTCAAATATATTTATTTTTTTTATACAAAATGTTATAGTATTAACTATATTCGTTTATAAAAACCCCTATCCAACTCCTCTTTAAAGGTAAGTTACCTAAATATGTGCTATTGGCACTATTAGGAGTTTAGATATACGTGGCTAATTACTACACACTTCCCCTTTGATTACTGATATTAGAGGTCATAAATAAATATTAATTTGAATATACTTATTATATCAAAATGTGCTATATCAATGGCTTATCTGTGTAGATACTTTAATTGATATCTTTCAATTTTGGACCTGTATAACTTTCTAAACCCCTGTATATAAAAGCATTATATAATTGATATATTAAATATATATATCAATTCCATTACGAGTGTAACACCCCGAAAACGGGTTTGGTAATCAAACCCCGTTAATACTAAAAGACGGGTAAAGTACCGTTAGTGGTAAAAGTAACCCAGTAAATATTAGGATTTAAATAAATAATCCTAATATTAATCAAAAAGCGAATAAGAACTTTCAAGAAACAAAATGGATAAAAAGCCCGAGTAACGGGACTTAAATCAAACCTAGTCATAAACTTCCCCGAACCCACTAAGATAACTAGGAATGCGAAACCTAGTTAATAAGTTAGAATATTGTTAGAAAGAATTAGGTTGTGGCTAACTTAATAACTAGCCAAAATACGAGGGACTATAGTTGGATAACTTGAAAATGGAATTATAAAATTAAAACATAACACAACACACACACAGAGTGTGTGTGCGTGCGCAGGGATCGACCAGAAGGCTCCCATGGAGCCAAGAACCCTAGTTCAGCTATTCCTTCAAATTGAAAGGCCAATTGAAGCCCGAATTCAGATCTGAACACATAATAATGATCACCTAATCACGTAAATCAAGAGGTATGTCGAAATTTATGTTTTGATGATACTTGTGAAATTTGATAATCATGCATGAATGAAATTCTTGTATGAAATATGAATGATATAATGAAATTGTGAAGTCTATGAGTCTAGGAACAAACCCTAGATGCAAAATTGTAAAATTGTACCATAAACTAGTGATTAGTCAATTAACCAAGTATGAGCCAAGTGGGTTTTGACTAGATAGTGAAGATGATGATATGCATGTGCTTAGAATCATCATATTTGATAGTTGGAGTAAAATACTTGATTAAATTTATAAGTTCGAGTGAATGCTCATATGTGACTTGAAATGGGTTTTTGTACATTATGATGAAATTAGTGTTTTTGTTCATATAAATAGGTGTTTGGAAATCATGATGTCTACTAATTAATTTGTAGAAGCTGATTATATTAGATGTTCGGATAAATGTCTAATCCTATGATGAAACGGGTTTTTACATGTAGATAGAAACCTTTAGTTCTTGCTTAACAAATGAATAATTAACTTTGATAATCAAGAGCTAAGTTAAATTGGTGTTAATAATAGCATGAACTTAGACTTGAAAAGTACTTAAAACGGTGGCGTAAGAATAATGCCTATCGGATACTTGACAAAGTGCTTAAATGAATTGTCGGGGTTTATGATATAATCACTTATGTTAATAGGCAGTTTGACCTTTAAAAGTCAAACTGACCAAAATGAAATCAAATGGTGAATTTTGATGTAAAACCCGTAAGATGGAATAGTCATAATTAATGATGACTAATCTAACCGTCTTACGAATTATGATGATAGTTTGACGCTTGAAAAGCTAGGTGGAGGCTTGGAAAGGAAGCGGGTCAAACGAAGCAAGTATGAAGGAAAAGCGTAATTCGGATGCAAGGAAAATATATCTTACACTAGTCATATATTTCAGAATATCCTTTTGTCGTGTTACGAAAAACACAATTATGACGTAAGCCATGGTAGGCCACAAAGTTTTAAGAAATGGAATTATAAGTAAAGTGACCGCACGGTGTAAATCGGAGCGAGTCATATATACGAGGTGGTAATAAATGTCATCTCGCTAATATAATTGGTCATTTAGACCAAACGGGTCAAAAGGTGAAATTATAACCCTTGACAATATCAACTAATGGGTTGTCGAGTTGTATGATTTTATGGAATAAATAGCACATGGGTGTTTACAGCGCCATCATTTAGCAGCCACTAAGGCAAGGTATTGAAACGGGTCAATATACTGATCCGAGCCAGGTATGTATAATAACACAACTCATCATGTAGAATTTGGAGTTCTATAAGAGTTAGACAAGGTTAAAATATAGATATTCGGTTATCTTTTAGGTAAGCCGAATAAATTGAGTTATGATTATAATGTTTTAGAAGCACACGGGTTTACAAACAAGAACTATAGTTAAAAGGTTGGATTTTGAGTCAAACAAGTATTTAAAGGTCCTTGTAGTGAAAGAAGGACGAAAATTTACTAAACTGCCCTTGTAAGCTAATTCGAAGGAACGCCCCTTAAAAGTGGTTCGGAAACGAGTCTTATGATTAAATAAATGCTTAGAATGAGTATAGGAAGTGAAAGATGTAAATTCTTGGGTCGAAAGATTTTATATGAGTCTTTGCCGTAAAATGACAATTCGAGGGGTAAAACTCGGAATATATAGATCTCCACAATAAATCCACCACAAATATAGTTGTGGTGGAAGATTACTTGGTAAGAAAGGTGGAAATATAAGGCTAGATACAAATGAAAGCGAATCATGTTTAAAATATACTTAAATACCCTTAACGGGTCGAAATAAGCATACGAGCGAAAACGGGTTAAAATATATATGAAACCCGCAATTAGAACCTAACATGGTAGAAAATATTGAATTGAGTGGGTTCATGTGAAATAACGATCAAACAAATATGTTTGTTTGATAAATGCGTTAACGGGTCAAAATTTTGTAAAAATGTAATAAGCCAAAGCCATAAAAGTCTCAAAATTTATTAAGCCGGATGTCAGATTTTAACTCCATATGATGGAGAATCAAATTACAATCGCGTAGGAAGAAACGGTAGGTCAAACGGACAAGCGGATTGAAAGATAAGAAAGTTTTCGCGTCAAAAACGACAAAATGGAAGAATCTGATACAAGGGCCACCGTAACTTACGATGGGCACCGTAAGTTACGGTGGGGACTGAAAACGCTACGGCGGTTATCTCCTGCCTTACGGTGGAGTATTTTTAAACAGGGGCTACCGTAAATTACGGTATCCACCGTAATTTACGGTGGACCCTGTACAAAAATGTATTTTAATCAGTTTTGTTTCCCGGACTCGTTTAGATACGTTTTAAACCCCGTATGACTAAAGCATTTCATGTTTATTAAATGTAGGTACTCTTTGGATGCCGGAAGACGATCAAGCTCAACGAAGAACCGAACACGATAAAGATACATGCTTCAGCACATTTCATCGTCATAAATTTTAAACGAAGAATCTGATCATGTTATGTCGAATAACTTATGATTTGCAAAAAGTTTTAATAAATCCATATTTTTATAGTGTGTGTAGTCTTAATTGCACATCTAATTGTTGGTATTTACATGTAAAACCGTTAAATAGCAACTAGGGTGTTACAATGAGGTACTGATAGGGCATATTTTTATTGTAAGTAATCAATTATATTTTCATAAAAATTTAAAATACTTAAATCGATATATTTAAAATAGTCTTTTTAAACCCCTGTACTTTTAATATTTAAACATATTTTAAAATATATATATTTTAAATTTGCATCCCGGGTGGGATCGTGAATGCATATATGTGTTATTAAACTAGATTATTAAATATTAAACTTTTATTATATTGTATATATAGAAACCACAGATTGTTGTATATTTTATTAATTATATGTGTAATATTATAAAATGATATTAAACATTTTTATGAAATGTTCATGTTCACCCTACAAATGTTTTCGTATATGTACCAGTCTAGTGTTAACATATATGTGTAGCTTTATATTGTATTCTAGTTTATAATTAATTTTTTTTTCATTGACTGGGAAGTGGTATATTTATATTATATTAAAATAAGAAATGTTTAATACTAGGGAATCTATGGAAGGAATATAGGACTATGTTTTATAAGGGTGGAGATACAATAGGAAGTTAATTTGGCTAGGAAGACTAGGAAGTTATCTTGACCATCCATTAAGTTAATCAAGGGCTAAGATTAAATGATGGAAATTGAAAGTAAGAAAAGAGGCGCGTGACTTTTTTCAGGGGCATTCTAGTCAATCCAAGCCAATAGTTTCTCTCTCCTCCAATTCCCCCCATTTTTTAAACGTTAATAACTCTTTCATACGACATTATTTTTTTATAAAAATTGCACCAAAAAAAACGAGCATTTTTTTATCTTTAAAACGAGTATACTATTGCTATATTTTGAAAAAAAAAAAAATTTAAACCCAGTTGCGTAAAACGCAATAGAAAAACACCCAGTATTGTAAAACGCAATGAAAAAAAAACCTAAAAAATGACATTTTTCTAAAACTCAATGCACAAAAAACACAAAGAAATGACTTAATTGTAAAACGCAATGGCTAGAAAACACCAAAAAAAGTGGGTTTTTTCATTGTTTTGTAAAACGCAATGGATAAAAAGTGTGTTTTTTTCATTATTTTGTAAAACGCAATGAACAAAAAACACCCAAAAAGTGTGTTTTTTCATTATTTCGTAAAACGCAATGAATAAAAAAATGTGTTTTTTTATTATTTTGTAAAATGCAATGGACAAAAAACAACAAAAAAAAGTATGTTTTTTCATTCTTCTGTAAAACGCAATGGATAAAAAACTGTGTTTTTTCACCATTTTGTAAAACGCAATGGACTAAAACACTACCTAAAATGGAATGGACAAATACAAAAAAAATGAGTTGTGTTATACAAATTGCGTTTTACAAACAACTCTACAAATTGCGTTTTACGAACAACTCTACAATTGCGTTTTCCGGTAATAAGTGAATATACAACTAACGAAAGAACTTCCTAATGATATAATTATCATTATAACACTATAATAATCTTTATGCTCATCAGTAAACTATATATTAGAAAAAAAGAAAAAAAAATTAAGCATTAAAAGAGAAGTGTACTGTTGGGAACGATAGCTATATTTCAATTCATAAAAAACCACAAACCTGCTATCATTACATTCAAAATATTCCTTCTTTCACCTCCTGGTGATTTCATACAGCAGGGTATCAAAATAGACAAAAAAATGAGTAAAACGCAACACGCTGCAAGACGACGTTGTTACTGCAATACGCTGGTGAAATCGAATCTGATGTGAACGCCGGTAGCTTCTAGAAGCGAGTGCGAACTCCGATTCTGATGATTCAGAAACTGGTTGCTGTGGTGGTGGGCGGTGGAGCGGTGGAGGTGGATAGTGAAATGGGGTTCAGATCTGAAAATCGCAAACATACGGGTGAGGGTGAAAGTGGCGAGATGGTGTTGGTGGTACTGGTGGCGAGGAGGAGGTGAGAGTGGTGGCGGAGGTGAGTGGTGCTTGTGGTGGTGGTGGTTTAAAGGTGGCCATGGAGATGAAGAAACTGTTTCAGATCTGATCTTGATATTCTGGGTTTTTTTAGATAAGACTAATTTTTGTATTGGACTAAAATACCCTTTCCACTTGTATTTTTATTTGCCACGTGGATGGCTAAGATTACTTCCTATCCTTCCTAGCTAGATTATACTTCCTATTTGATCTTTTCCCTGTTTTATAATATATAAACTTACATTAATATAAATCTATGCTATAAAACTATGGACCATAAAGTGTAATTCTAATTACAGAAGTGTCTGTCTAGTTAAAATATAACGCACGTGTCATATTTTACTAGAAATAAAATAAATCTTCCTAGGTAGCCTATGGGTACATCTAATCATAGTGGTTACTTTAACATAAAATTCAGAATATAAATATTAAAATTTATCTACACAAAATAACACATAAATTGTTACATGAATTTCCTAACATAATGTTTAAGTTTTAGGTATTAAAAGAATACCTAAATGGCTTAAAACAGTGGCTCTGATACCACCTTCTGTCACAGCCCCCGACCCCACCCTGGGAGCGGGAGCCGCGAACCAGTTAGATGGTATCGGTATTTATTAATTTGGCTGCAGAAATTTTTATCAGGACCGTAGTTAGGAAATTTTTTTATCAGAGTTAAACACCAAAATGTTTAAAATAGATAAAATGGGATAAAACCCAAGTTTTCTTTACAATACATTTATAGGGATAAACCCTAATTATTGAAAACATGATCTCCTTTTTTATTTAGGTAACTTTTATAGCCACTCTTCTAAGCCTTCAGTGCTTTACAGCTGGCTTCTATTACTTTTAAGTTACCTGAAACACATTTTAAAAAGTTTTATCAGCAAGAAATACTGGCGAGTGAATCCTACTTTAACCAAAACAAGTTTTATCATTTTACAACATTGAGGACAATCCGACAATTACATTTGTTTACATCTACTTTAATTAACACCCACGGTACTGTCAATCCGGACTTGTGGTCATGTTACTACTCACAGTGTAGTAACAAGTAATGTATACAAAACCCCAACATACCGACGATAATTGTAGATTTACAAATATTCAATCACTGTTGAATATAATTTAAAACAATTGAGGTTTTGTAAAAACGGTTCACAAAAAGAGGAATTACTTACAAAAAGGGTTTACAAAAAGAGGATTAACTCACATTGCTAAATAAGATATTTCCTTGTGGCTTCCTGGTTATAATATATTAAAGTTAAATAATACACACGTGTTAGTATAATAACCCAATTTACATTAGTTATATCCCTGAGACAGAACTCCAATGATTGAGTCAGGCATAACCTTGACATGCGTTACAGAGCTCTAGACCAATCGGGCAGCGTAACTAATACGTAACCGGGGGGTATGATACTTACATCGAGTTAGAGCTTCACTTTTTAGTGGGTATAATACCCGAGTATTATTTCTATTATATCGAGAGAGAAAAGAAATTTGTGAATGGTTGAAACTGAACTTGAATTCGCTATTTATAGGGTTGGTCGAAGGGCGACTCGTGCCCCGCGACGCCCTTTGCTTACTCCTTCGCGGCCCACGAGAACTATAGGGTAGGATCTAGGCAAGGTGAATCAACGGTGTAGGTTGGCCACGACAGGGATAGGTGACAGCTCAAGGCTCGGCCTGGTGTCACTGGGTCGCGGCCTGCGACAGACACACTTAAGTGTATTGCGCCCCGCGAGCGGCTATAGAATTTTGTTTTATTTTATTTTTATTAATATAAAAGGTATACGGGATCGTTTATTGCATACGGGGTAGGGGTGTCAGGGGTGTTTTAGGAGGTTTGTTATAGTATTTAATAAAATATATAATGCACTTTCGTTAAGTATAGTAAACCAATTCAACTTTATCAATATGACACGAGACAGAACACCAACGTACTTAGTCGGGCAAAGCCTTGACATGCGTTGGTGGGTCCTAAATCAATCAGACAGGGTATCGATTCAGTGATTAGGGGTTACAACACTTAAAACGGGGCAAAGTTTTATTATTATTATATGCAAAATAAAAAAATTAGAATTTGAGAGAGAAAGAGATCACGAGAGATGGAGAACGGATGTCGAGTAGTCAAAATGTTTTACAAACTTCTTCTATTTATTTATACTCGAAAAGTAAACTTGGTGAGCACGTTGGTCCTTTAATTTCCTTCTGATCTCGATTCCACGTACTCACTTTACAATTTTCAAAACTTTAGAATTTATGTTATTATTTTGTTCTCCTTTCGTAGTATACAGCCACGTATACATTCATAGATACAAATTCAATTTCAATTGAATAAGTTAACAATTATTATTATTATATTATTATTGTAATTAATTCAGCTGCTTCACTTATTTGGTGCTTATAACTTCTAAAATATGACATTTTATAAAACAATGAATATATCGTTAGAACGAGAATAATCTTATCTACATTTTGAACAAAGTTTCATTAAAACGGAGCAGGTTCAAATATAATATATTTTTATAATTTAATTATTAAACGTTTCCTAGGTCCGTCTAGGTATTTCATATTTCTAACATTCAACTTACCCATGATTTATCCGTTTAACAACATAAGTTTTTATATATTTTATTTTAAATTTTATAAATAAAATTTTTGAGAATGTTACATCTGCAACTAGAATTGTTTAAACCCCCAAATTTCACCCATTTTCCTAAACTTCTTCTCTTCACTCCGTCGTAAACCACCTTACACCACCATCTACCACCGTAAATCTGTAATTTCACCCACAATTACACTCCCATTTCACCTACAATCCTCACCCAACCGATTTCTAGCAAAATTTCCACACTTTTCACCATAAAAACAGGATTTTTCTTTGGGATTCAAGCTTCAACCGGATTTATCATAGTTTCTCTTGTTTAACTCAAATCCAAGGTATGTATTCTTGTAATCTTTGTACTATGAGTAGTCTATTTCAGTTTCTACTTAGTTTGGCATTACTTTTATTGTCGGGACTTGTCTTAGTAGTGTGTTTTAACATGGTTAGTGATAATTTGAGGTTGCGGTTAGCTTGGTTTGGGTAGTTCAGTATAATGCAGGTTGCGGGTGGCTCGGTTTGGTGAATGCTACACATGTTTGTGCTATCATGACCTAGGGTGTCACACGCCATCCGATGGCGGAAACATCGGAGTGAGACGAAATAGATTGCAAGAGACTTCATAACACTATTTGTGACAATATTTAATTCAACCGATTTCATTCCATAGCAAATTGTCAAATATTACAAGAAACTCAAATAACAACATTGTTCAAAACATGATAACAACAAAATGGATACAACACTTTACACCTAAACGTCTAAGTGAGTATCTAGGCATCTTTGCTACTTCGATTCATAGCAATCCTTAATCATCAACCTGTAATATGTTAAAAATACAATTCAATGCAAAAGCAAAGATGAGTATACAAGTTAAGTATAAGTATAAGTATAAAAAGTTTAAAACGAATCCACATGGCAACTTAGTTTATACAAGATCAACCTAACATGGCATGCAATATTTCTAGCCAATCCTCTGTTTAGGCAACAATGATATAATTCAACATGACCACAAGTCTACGGGCGGTGCGTTACTCCTATAGCGCTATACATGTCAAATGGAGGCTCGTGAAAGCTAATGACTAAAACATATCACATAAGTATGGTCCACGTAAGTATCAAGTATCATAACATAGCATTCATGTATAAGGATTGTTTTCGTGCATTGCATAAAGAATAAGTTTAAGTGTGTTTTAATAAAGGTAACATGTTACACCCCAAAAAGTGGTAAACATAAAAAGGGGGTTGCGAGTATACTCACGGTTTTGCAAGTCTTCTACTTGATAATCCCGCGAGTGAGTTGATTGATTAGGAAGTTGGAACACCAAGTCCTTCTACACAAAGGAAACATAGGTGTGTGAGTTTGGGCATTCGAAAGATTTATGGATTTTAGGAAGTTAAAACATAAGAACATATGTATTCGAAAGTAATCATCCTTTAACATTAAGTACTTGTTCTTGACACTATGAAACCTCAAGGGTTAATGTTTTCATGAGTAGTATACTCATTAGAATCGTAACAAGTCTTATGTCTTGGATGATGTATCCTACTACTTTGACGAATGAATACAAGTCCACCATCAAGAGTTCGAATAGTAAATATATGTATAAGTATTATATGTATTATTTAGTCCAATAATCAAGCATGAGGTAGAAGATTAATCTTCATTTAGGTACCTCTATTGTGTCATAGAATTCATGTAGGAGGTAGGAAGAACAAGCTTCCATTTAGGTACCTCTTATGGTTCACCACTACACTTGATTTAAAAACATACAAGGAGGGTCATGAACTAATATCAATACAAGAATAAGAAACATCTACACTATGAGAAATCATCAAGAGATGTGGGGATTTTATGTTGGACAACCCAAGTTAGTCCACAATCACACCTTTATCAAGGTTGAAGCTTGAACACCACTTGTGGGTCAAAAACTCTAAACAAAACAGAAAGTATTTGAGGATTAACCTCTGATTTTGTATGTCTCAGCCCCGTTTGTAAGCTTACTAACCATGGAAGAGGTTATAAGCATAAGGACGTGGGTTTGAGTGAGTTAAACTCAAGTTTGCATAAGTATAAACATTGTTTAGTAAAGATGAATGAAAACAGTGAACTTTGGAACCTATTTGCCGGAGTTCCAGGGCCTTATTCTCTGTGAAATACCCATGGAATCGAAGCTAAGGTCAATCCAAGCGTTCTGGAAAAAGAATGCGCTAAAACGGATGAGAAATGAAGAAGTTATGCTCACTTTAAGGAAGGGTAGCAAATCTGCTCGAACTTCTGTCTTGGCAGCTTGTTTATGGCGATTTGAGAGTGATTTAGGGTGATTTGATTGTGTTTGCAAAGTGAAATGAGCTTGGGGAAAGGCTTGTATTTATATGGAAGGTTTAGGTTAGGTTTTGGTGGGATAATTAATGCTTAAACAAGTTTAAAACTCAAAAAAACATCAAAACCCGCTAAAAAAACGAGCTGGATTGCGGCCTGATCATTGTTGCGCGCTGGGCTGGGTCGGAGGGAGTCCTTAAGTAAATTGTTGGACGGGTTTGGTTTGATAAGCTGGCCGCAGCCGAGTGGTTATCAGCGCGCAAGGTGGGCTGTTTGGCCCGGGTTCAAGTCCTGTCCCACCCCTTTTTTTTTATTTGATTTCCTTTTTCTTTCTTACAAATCTCAAAGTTTCAGCTATTTACTTAACAGCCCCTGGTCTTAAATAAGGTTTATGTTATGTTATTAAAACATAAGCTAGTGTTATAACTAACCAAGTTATACCATTTAAGGGAGCCTAACTCTATAATTAACTAAGTTAGTCCACTAACCTCAATATTTAACGAGATTAACTAGATTTTTATAAAAATAAGCTTTTTAAATAGTAAAAATGTATTAATTTAATTAATTTAAACTAAATAATTTTAAATAATCATATTTATGAACGAAATAAATAAATAGAAGAACCTTTAACGATTATTCCTTTCACGAGGCTTTTGAATACCATTATTTTAAGATCTTAACTAGTTTAACGAGTATTGACTGTCAAAAATAAAGAATCGAGAACCCGTGAATCATATTTCATCCAAAAGGTGTATAATTCACAAGTTTCATGTATTTGCAAGATTCACATGAAGTTTTCAAGAATTACGAATATGCATCGAATGTATCGCGAAATTAAATGTATGAGCAAGTATGAAGTATGTATAACATGTAATTAACAAAATACGAGTTTTATTTGTGATCCAAGTCTCGGATTTTACAACGGTTACAAAGAAAGAACGATTACAAGAACACAATGTTCCCAAAAATAGCAATACAAACAAGACTTGCTATAAATTGAAAGTACAAAAGAGTAGGGCGTTACAGTCTCCCCTCCTTTAGGGAATTTCATCCCGAAATTTCGGAAGATGCAGCGAAAAGATGTGGATACTTCATGTTCATGTCACTCTTGAGTTCCCAAGTAAATTCAGCACTACGTTTACCTTCCCATCTAACCTTGACGATAGGAATCTTACTGCGCCTCAATAACTTGAATCCTTGATCCACAATTTCGACGGGTTTTTCCACAAAGTGCAAGGTCTCGTTGACTTGAAGGTCCTCGAGTGGAACTAGAAGCCCTTCATTAGCTAGACACTTCTTTAAGTTTGACACATGGAAAACAGGATGTACATTGTTGAGTTCTTCAGGCAGGTCTAGTCTATACGCAACCTTGCCAATCCTTTCGAGAATATTGAAAGGACCAACATAGCGAGGTGCGAGTTTCCCTTTCTTGCCAAAACGAACTACACCCTTCCAAGGAGATATCTTGAGAAGTACGAAGTCACCTGTTTCGTATTCCAAAGGTTTGCGACGCTTGTCGGCGTAACTCTTCTGTCGGCTCCTGGCTTTCAGTAAATTGTCTCGAACCTGTAAATTGTTGTCCGTCGCCTCTTGTATGGACCAGTGAATTGAGATTCACCAATCTCGTGCCAACTAATAGGCGAACGACACTTGCGACCATACAATGCTTCGAAAGGTGCCATTTGAATACTCGCATGATAACTGTTGTTGTACGAGAATTCGATCAACGACAAGTGTGAATCCCAGTTGCCACCAAAATCTGTTACGCATGAACGAAGCATATCCTCTAATGTTTGGATAGTACGCTCGGTTTGACCGTCTGTCTGAGGATGGAAAGCGGTGCTAAGGTTAAGAACAGTACCCATAGCAGATTGAAAAGTTTGCCAAAGACGGGACGTAAAACGAGCATCACGATCGGAAATGATGTCAATGGGGGTACCATGACGACAAATGATCTCATTAGTGTAGATTCTAGCCAATTTATCGACTTTGAAATCTTCACGAATGGGGAGAAAGTTTGCTGATTTGGTCAATCGATCCACGATCACCCAAATACTGTCATGACCAGAAGAAGTACGAGGAAGTTTAGTGATAAAATCCATGACAACGCTCTCCCATTTCCAGATAGGAATTTCTGGTTGCTCGAGCAAGCCAGAGGGACGTTGATGTTCAGCTTTTACCTTCGAGTAGGTAAGACATTTCGCAACGTAAGAGGCAATATCTCTCTTCATCCCAGGCCACCAATAGGATGTACGCATGTCGTGGTACATCTTATCAGCACCAGGATGAAAAGAATACCTTGTTTTGTGTGCCTCAATCATGAGAAAGTCTCGGAGGTTTTCATGATTAGGGATCTAGATACGATTAAGATAGTGTAGAATACCATCAGATTTAGGCACGAGCTCATGTTCCTTAGCGCCTCGTACCTCAACAGAGAGGCTACCTTCGTTGATGGAGGCGTATTGAGCTTCACGTATACGGCTTTGAATATCGTTAACGAGTTGGAGACAACGGATACTCTTCACATGAGTTTTACGACTAAGAGCGTCGGCTACTACATTCACTTTACCTGGATGGTATTTGATTTCGCAGTCGTAGTCGTTTAACAGTTCCACCCAACGACGTTGACGCATGTTCAGTTCCTTTTGGTAGAAGATATGTTGTAGGCTCCTATTGTCGCAACCCCCGATCCCTTATCTGTCCCGGGAACGGGCGGACGTGAACTCAGAATTTCGGTGGTATCAGTCGGTTAATATGGCAGCGGAAATTACATCAGGACCGTAGTTAGGAAATGTTTATCAGAGTAAAACCACCATATTTGATATTAATAATCACATGGGAAAAACCCAAGTTTCTTATTACAACATGTTTATAGGAATAAATCCTATTTTATTGAATTTAAAACATCTTCTTTTAGGTAACTTTTATAGCCACATTTTCCCAAGCCTTCAGTGCTCTCCAGCTGGCTTTTTACTAATTGGTTGTCACATTGTGTTACCTGAAATGCGTTTTAAAAACATTTGTCAGTGGGAAATACTGGTGAGTGAATCCCAGTTTAATGAAGAAACATTTTATCAATTAGCACAGTATTGAGAGTGATCACAATGTTAATGTCGACACAATTACTCATTCAGTACTGTCAATCCTGACTGGTGGGTCATATTACACATTGGCTAACTCGTCGTCCAATGGTAACGTGTTCCACATTTTGTATACAAAACCCCAAGATACCGGCAGTAATTGAAGAACTATAAAGACTCAATCACCGCTTAATCACATTGTAAAACATTTAAGGTTTTGTAAAATATTACAAAAAGTTTAACAAAAATTGGATAAACTCACATTGCTATCTTAGACTTCGCGTAAGGGTTTCTTGGGATTAATCTATAATTTTCACAAATGTACATAGGTTAGTATAATAACCCTTTGAATATATTTAATGATATCCTCCCCGAGACGGTATTCCAACAACTACGTCGGGCAGAACCATGACAGTTGTTACGGATCCCTAAATCGATCGGGCAGCGTATCTAATACGAAACTGGGGTTATAATACTTACAACGGAGCAGAACCTCGCTAATTAGGGGGTATAATACTTTAAAATTATGCCTAATATCAGAGATTTCGAGATTGAGAAAAGAAAATGAACGATTTTTGGTTGAACCCAATGGCCTGCTTATATAGTTGCTGAAACTGGTTCTCACGCAGCCCGCGTAAGGTTAGACAAGAGTCTACGCGGCCCGCGTCAAAGCTAGTCAACGAACTAGCTTGTTCGGCTCATCTACTAGGCTCGCCACGATGTCGACACATGTTGGCCTAGGGTGTCTCTGCGTTCTTGATCTCACACGGCCCGCGTAAGTGTTAAGGTTAGCTTACGCGGCCTGCCTTAACTTGAAATTCACCGAAATTAGTTTTTAGCCTTGATACTGCCCGCATAAGGTTGGGGTGGGTCCTACACGGCCCGCCTCAACTTAATAATCAAAGTTTAAATTTTATTTTTAATGCTATACTGTATTTCGGGCTCGGTTTTCACATACGGGGTGTATTTATAGACATATAGGGATATTTTAAAGTAATTTAGGGTATCAGAAAAATATTCGAGGGTGTCGGTTTCTTTTAGGGTTGTTACATCCTCCCCACCTTGTTTTAGAGCTCGTCCTCGATATTTACTGGAACAAGTGCGGATATTTCCTTTGCATTTCAGATTCAAGTTCCCATGTATACTCAAGTCCTCTTTTGGAGTCCCGCTTCACTTTGACCAGAACTAATCTCTTATGTTTGAGATTCTTGACTTTCCTATCTTCAATCTGTAGAGGTCTTTCTACAAACTTGAGTTGTTCATTTACCTCTATATCCTTAAGAGGTACCACTAGCGATTCATCAGCTAAGCATTTCTTGAGATTAGATACATGAAATACATCATGTATTCCTTCCATTTCCTCTGGCAGTTGTAGCTGATAAGCTACAGGTCCTATTCTTCTAATAATCTCAAAAGGTCCAATATACCTGGGACTTAGCTTTCCCCGTTTGATGGAACTTACCACTCCTTTCCAAGGAGAGACCTTTAATAATACTTTATCTCCTACCTGAAATTCCAAGGGTTTGCGTCGGTTATCGGCATAGCTCTTTTGTCGATCACGTGCTGCTTTCAGTCGTTCCTTGACTTGAATAATGTTGTCAGTTGTTTCTTGCACTATCTCAGGTCCAGATAGTTGCTTTTCCCCAATTTCTGCCCAACAGACTGGGGTTCGGCACTTTCGACCATAAAGTGCTTCGAATGGTGCAGCATCGATACTTGTGTGATAACTATTATTATAAGAAATTTCTATTAAACGTAAGTGATCGTCCCAATTACCTCCGAAATCAATTACACAAGCTCTAAGCATGTCCTCCATTGTCTGAATTGTTCTTTCGTTTTGTCCATCCGTTTGAGGATGATAAGCCGTGCTTAGAAACTTGACCAAAAATGAGAGGTAAAGCGGCTATCTCTGTCAGAAACAATTGATAAAGGTATTCAATGTAAAGAAGCATTTTCATTTACATATAATTTAGCTAACTGTTCCATACTGAAAGTTTCTTTCATTGGTAAGAAATGAGCTGACTTGGTTAGCCTATCTATAATCACCCAGATTGTATCATTGCCTTTCTTTGTTTTGGGTAATTTAGTAACAAAATCCATTGTTATAAATTCCCATTTCCACACTGGCATTTCTAGCTGTTGTAGCAATCCTGAGGGCTTCTGGTGTTCAGCTTTGACTTGTGAACAAGTTAAACATTTAGAAACATAGGTTGCTATGTCCTTTTTCATTCCTATCCACCAGAAATTTTTCCTTAAATCCTGGTACATTTTATCACTTCCTGGATGCATCGTATATTTAGACTTATGGGCTTCTTCTAATATACGGTGACGTAAGTTTCCTAATTTAGGTATCCACATTCTCTTTTTATGGAATTTCCAAATTCCATCAGTTCCTTGTTCTAATTCTTTAATCATACCTTTTAATTTTTCAGCTTCTTCCTTGATTACTGATTCGTGTGCTTCTCTTATCTGATCATTTAAATCTTCTTGCAGATTTAATTTAAGAGAACGTACCCTTTTTGGCTTTTCATGATACATTCGGCTTAAAACATCTGCCACTACATTTGCTTTTCCTTCATTATATTGGATATCACAATCATAATCACTAAGCATCTCCATCCAGCGTCTTTGTCTCATATTCAACTCCTTTTGCTTGAAAACATACCTTAAACTCTTATGATCTGTGAATATAGTAAACTTACTACCGTATAGGTAATGTCTCCAAATTTTAAGAGCAAAAATTATAGCTCCTAACTCTAAATCATGGGTTGAATAATTCTCTTCATGATTCTTAAGTTGTCTAGATGCATAGGCTATAACCTTTTGTCGTTGCATCAATACACATCCATAACCTAATTTAGAAGCGTCACAATAGACTACAAAATCTTCTGTTCCTTCTGGTAATGCTAGTATAGGTCTATGGGTTAATTTATGCTTAAGAATTCTAAATGCTTCTTCTTATTTTAATCCCCATTCAAACTTAACAGATTTACAGGTTAGCTTAGTTAAAGGAATGGCTATTCTAGAAAAATCTTGAATAAATCTTCTATAATAACCGGCCAATCCTAAGAAACTTCTAACTTTGGTTGGTGACTTAGGGGTTTTCCATTTAGTAATCGCCTCAATCTTGGTTGGATCCACATGAATTCCTTCATGATTCACTAAATGTCCAAGAAATTGTACCTGTTCTAGCCAAAACTCGCACTTTGAAAACCTAGCATAAAGCTTTTCCTTTCTTAATAAACATAAAAGTGCGTGCAAATGCTTTGCATGTTCCTCTTTATTCTTAGAGTAAATTAGAATATCATCTATAAAGACAATTATAAATTTATCCAAATATGGCTTACATATTCGGTTCATCATGTCCATAAATGCAGCTAGGGCATTGGTTAAACCAAATGGCATGACAGTAAATTCATAATGTCCATACCTTGTTCTAAATGCGGTCTTAGGAATGTCCTCTTCCTGTACCTTTAATTGATGATATCCTGACCTTAAATCGATTTTAGAGAAAAATCGGGCTCCTTGCAGTTGATCGAACAGATCATCGATTCTTGGTAATGGGTACCGGTTCTTAATCGTGACCTTGTTTAATTCACGGTAATCAATGCACATACGCATTGATCCGTCCTTCTTTTTAACAAACAGTATCGGCGCTCCCTACGGCGACGAACTTGGCTGTATGAATCCTTTTTTCCAACAATTCATCTAATTGTTTCTTCAGTTCCTGCATTTCGACTGGTGCCAACCGATAAGGTGCTTTGGCAATCGGTGCTGTTCCTGGTATTAAATGGATTCTGAATTCAACTTCTCTATCTGGAGGTTGCCCTGGCAATTCTTCTGGAAATACATCTGAAAACTGGGATACTACTAGAATATCCTTTAAATCTTTCCCTTTAGTGTTAGTGATTATAGAAATCAAATACACTAATGATCCTTTTCTTTTGTAACTTTCCGTTTTCATTACAGAGATGAATTTAGTAGATTTGGAAGTTTTATATCCTTTTATTGTGATCTTTTCACCTTTTGGTGAATTTACTTGTATCGACTTTTGATCACATAAAATACTGGCTTTATTGGCTATTAACCAATCCATTCCTAAAACGACATCGAATCCTGCCAGATTCATGGGGTAAAGATTTTCAAAATACTTCTGGTTTAAAATTTCTATTCTTGCTCCCTGCAAGATTTCAGAAATTCTAACGGTTTCCCAATTAGTTGTCTCTACTAGACACTCTTGTGGTAGTTTAGTTAATGACTGCTTAAGTAATTTGCAAAATGAAGTATTAATAAAACTTTGGTTTGCACCAGAGTCAAATAATACTTTAGCAAAAATATCATTAACTAAAAACGTACCAATGATCACATCCGGAATCATCTTTGCTTCTTCTGCCGTTAGAACAAATGCTCTAGAATTTTTGGTATTCTTGTTGTTTGTAGCTGGAGCTAATTTCGGACAGTTAGGCTTGATATGACCTTGTTCTCCGCAGTTGTAACATATCCTGTTATTAGCTTTCTTCCTGCAGTCTTCTTCCTTGTGCCCCGATATTTTGCAAAAGTTACAGTATATGGAGCATCTTCCTGAATGTTTCCTTTTGCAATACTTGCAATAAGGTGCAGATGTAGAACCTATATTTTTCCCACGATTAGAATTTCCAGAACAAAATTCTTGGGTGAGTTTCTGGGTTAGGTTCCTCCTTTGATCGTCTTCTCGGGTACGGACTAATTCATCTGTCAAGGTATTTGCTAGTTCTACAACTTCTTCTATGGTTTGAGGTCTAGCTGCCTTGACTACATGTCTTATCTCTCCGATTAATCCCCAGATATATCGGGAGATTAGTATTGGTTCAGGTGAAGCAATGGTTGGCACTATTCTAGCAAATTCGAAGAATAATTTAGTGTATCCCTTACTATCCACACCAGTCATTCTAAGGTTTAGGAATTTGTTTGCTATCTGTTCCTTCTCATTGGGTGGACAAAATTTCCTTTCTACCTTGTCCTTAAATTCCTCCCATTCCATATTGTAAGTTCTATCAATTCCTCTTGATTGGAGGATAGTGTTCCACCATTCTAGTGCTGAATTCTTAAACAGATTAGAGGCAAACGTTACCCTATCTTCTTAAGACTGCCTCAGTCTTCTCTATCCAGCGTAGGGTTGCAATGGCCCCGTCGTTGCCCGAGAATTCCATTGGTTTACAAGACCAGAATTCTTTATAAGAACAACCGTAAGACACGGTTCTTCTCCTTTTGGGAATGGGCATTTGAAGTACAGGTCCATTGTTCACGCTGTTTTCAGGTTCAGAGGGTCGCTTGCTATCATGTTTACTCTTGTTATCGGCTTCCTTAATCGTTTGAATAATATATGGCATTGCATCTATTATTCCTTGTGCGACTATGTGTTGAACGACACTATTATCCATTTGATTTCCATTGTTATTGATACTCGGATTCTCATTAACCACGTTAATGTTACTCTTGTTATCGTTATTCAGATTTCCTTGATTTCCTTCGTCGGCCATCTGAATTTTAAATATTTAACAATCATTAATGGAATAATTAAATAGTTTAAGTAACAACCACATAATACACATATTGGTCAAAAGCGTCGTGCATTGCGACTTTACTCTTTTTGCTATAGTATGCGTCAAATACACACTAAAACAGAAATTAAAAATTACAATACTACTATGCCTCGTTAGCCACAAAGTGGTCTATACTATGATAGATTTATTATTATTACACATATATTTTATTTATTATTACCAACTTCACCATTTCCTTCATGGATATGGATTTCCCCTGAAATCCATCTGGCGCACATCGTATTTCCATACGAGTTGCTCTCCTACATACCTCATCCTCTCGCTACTTTCTATGATCTCTTCTCCAAAATTTCGGAGTTCTTGCAAATTCTCTGCACTCATTGGGGGTGCAGGTACTGGTATTGGCTGTGGGTACTGGATTCTCCTGAGGTTATGGATTTTCCAAAATCTCCCTAATGTATTCATCATTGTCAAAATAGGGATCTAGTGGGTCCAAACCTGGATATGCTGCTAAATTCGACAAGGTTTCTTCGTTTAAGTGATAGCGTGGCACATAATCTCTAAGATCATCAAACCATGGATCATAATTTGGATCTAGAGGATTAGGGGCTGGTATCCTAGGTATCTCCTCAGGGTTAAAATCATGCATTTATACCTCCATTGGTTTAGTGGGAATTAAAGGTAAGGGTTGTGGGGCTACTAGTTGTTCCAGACTTGGGTTAGCAACAGTTGTAGCTAGGATATGGAAATTGGCTAGGCTTCTATTAAGCATATCCTGTGTATGGGCATCTGACTTTCGCTTAGTGGCTGCTAGAACTCTTTGCTGTTGCAACTTTCGCATTCTTTTCCTACGTGCAAATGCTTCCTTATTGAACCATCGTCTCTTTTTATGAGGGAATGGCTCCTCCGACTGAGCTTTAAAGGCAAACATCCATTCTTCCTGATCAGCAGAATACCTAGAAAGGGCAGGCTGTGAAGAGGTACCTTCACTCCTAGGTGACTCAGCCAACTGACGACACATGTCTGAGGGTCCTTGATCACTCATACTGTAAACTAACAAATAGTCAAATAACACAAAACACATAATCACATAAATTATTTCCTACCACAAAATTTAAATTTTAAGTGTCAGCAGAACACTTCTTTGGCTTAGACCAGTGGCTTGGCTCTGATACCACCTTCTGTCGCAACCCCCGATCCCTTATCTGTCCCGGGAACGGGCGGACGCGAACTCAGAATTTTGGTGGTATCAGTCGGCTAATATGGCAGCGGAATTACATCAGGACCGTAGTTAGGAAATGTTTATCAGAGTAAAACCACCATATTTGATATTAATAATCACATGGGAAAAACCCAAGTTTCTTATTACAACATGTTTATAGGAATAAATCCTATTTTATTGAATTTAAAACATCGTCTTTTAGGTAACTTTTATAGCCACATTTTTCCCAAGCCTTCAGTGCTCTCCAGCTGGCTTTTTACTAATTGGCTCTCACATTGTGTTACCTGAAATGCGTTTTAAAAACATTTTTCAGTGGGAAATACTGGTGAATGAATCCCAGTTTAATCAAGAAGCATTGTATCAATTAAGATAATATTGAGAGCGATCACAATGTTTATGTCTATACAATTACTCATTCAGTACTATCAATCCTGACTGGTGGGTCATATTACACATTGGCTAACTCGTCATCCAATGGTAACGTGTTCCACATTTTGAATACAAAACCCCAACATACCGGCAGTAATTGAAGAACTATAAAGACTCTGTGACAACCGTCACTTTTCCGTACAATCCGTACACTAGATGAACAGTAATTTGTGCTTTAATGACTGTACATGATCTGGTTTACCAGACAAATAAATTTTTGAATTCCATGCAAGTGAATTCATGCACATTTTGTGCTACAAAATATAGCTTTATGCATAAACGAGAGCGTTGCGTCAGAAATATTAGTAAACTCACCGGTAAGACACATCGTGTCAACAGAACTGCAGAAAGCAGTCAGACATTAGAATTGAGGCTTTGGTGTAGGTCCGACGACAAAAGTACATTAAAACCCAAGAGTACATATCAGGGTTTAATTTATAGACATTGCGAAAGCAAAAATAAGCACTAAAAAGCACCCGAAACGCACTTTAAGTGCAGAATTTTAGATAATTCAGCTCAATTCAGCATTTAAACACATGAATATCATGCAGAAATCATGATTTATCATCCAGAATACTTCCCTGAGTGTCGGGAATTGAAAGTGTTATAAAAGGACACTTAAAAGACACTAAAAGGTGCAATTTAGCACTTTAACGAACCGGTATATAACCGAACAACCGGACATTTTCCGGAACACCAAAATATTACTAGAAGCATTGTTTTAGTGTTAAGAAGCTAGTTATGAGCACTACTCATCATATTACTACTTAAAACACTAAAACACAATTAACCCCTAAATTAAACACTTAACAAGTAACTAGATTGTGCAACTAACAATTGAAATGAAACCATACCCCCCCCCCTCATAACCGATTAGGGACAAGGGTCCCACCCCCTTGATCTCTTTTGATTATTTTGTTAGATATGTAAGGTGGACATGGAACACATTAACCTCTAGTTAATGAAGTGTTGGGAGATATTATTTAAGAACCGCAAGGCATAACCTCTACATCATTCATCACCTTCACTACACCATAACTCCTCCTCCCACACCTCCACACTTACGGCCCAAACACCCCCTCTACACACCTTCATTTTCGTTCCATTCCAACACATTCTAAGGTGGTTCTAAGGTGTCTCGATCCTATTTAGGAAGGTTGCAAGCAACGGATCTTGAAGGACCTTCACCATTTGCTTTTATCCACCTCATTTGCCCTCTTGAACTTCCCTAGCCTTGTGCTAGTAGTAAGTGCTCTAAAACACCTTCTTGATCTTGTCTAGAGTGGTTAATAAGAGATTTGTTGGTTGAAAATCATGAACATACTAAATCACCAACTAAAAGTCTATTAAAGTGATGAATATGATGGTTAATAGATGGATAATTGTGTAAAACTTGTTAAACTTGTTTTGTGATGATTATTTTGTGTTGTTTAATGCTAGTAGTAGTTCGGATCGTCATCTAACCCGGCTAGGTTATGTTCTTAGAACATGAGCTAGTGTATGTTAAAGTATAAAAAGGACTAGATGATGAACACTACTACTATTAAACATGAACTTGTGTAAAAACAATTTATCTTATGAAATGAAGTTCTAAACTAGTAGATCTAAAGATCTACAAGTGGTATTTTCGAAAGACCAACTGTAAGACAAAACCATGTTTTAAAACCGGATCTTTCATGAAGTAGAGGTGTTTTTATGAACAAACAAGTGTGTGGACACTTGTGTAACAAAAGTTTTAACAAAGAAATAATTTTCGTAAAAACCGACTAGAAGTTGTGAAACTTCATATTCTTTAAAAATAAAGTTTTTAAGAAATTAAACTTATTTTTAAAGATATAAAGACTTACTAATGTGCTAGTAAATTACTACACATTTTTGTAAATATCCAAGTTCATGAAATGGAGAAATTAGTGATTGTTGTTGATGATTATTGTTGATAATTGTTGTTGATGATTGTTGACGATTTAAAAGAAAATAAACACATGTTTTGAAAACATGGGAAACCTCCATTTTTAGGGGAAACTCTGTCAAAATTTTTATAAATTTTGACACTTAGAAAAATATAACTTTTTGAGAAACTTATTCCCTAAAAATGTATTTAAAAGTATTACCAAGGTTTCCCTAATTTTTGGTGATAGGAAATGAGGATTTCTTCAAGAATAAAAATGGTTATTAAGTATGTATATTTTGAGAAAAATATATATATTATTTGATCACCAACTTGTGTGCTAAGTGTATATAGTATGTGTTATACGTGCTAGTGTATAAAGACTTAAAAATACACTAAATACTCATGAGGAGTATAAACATAAAAATACACATACAGCATACAAGATACATAATTCGGGTGCAAAGTGCAAAACATGAAATACTTATATTAATTTTTGAGAAAATAATATAAGTAGGATACTTAGTTAAAAATATCAAATATTTTTAACACAATGATTCAAATACAAAAGAGAGTGACTGTACTTGTGCGACGCAAGTCTAGTGACTAACGTTAAGAAAACGCGTATAGGTTACGACGTTAATTAAGCAAATCCGGTGAAGTTTACGACGCAAGGAACGCAAAGTTGTGAGTTCATGCTCCCCCTTTTCTCTAATTGTTTTTGGTTTTATAACTCTCGGGGGTGAAATACATGTTACAAATAATATAATTTTTACAAAGGGTAAAAATACAAGAAGCACTCTTGGTGAGAACGAGAACCGAGTGCAATATGATTTGAGAATACGAGAAGCATTCGTGGTGAGTGCAATATGATGAGCTTTAAGAAAAGCCTAGAAAATACTAGATCATGTGAGCATAAATGCCTAGAAAATACTAGATCATGTGAGCATAAATGCCTAGAAAATACTAGATCATGTGAGCATAGACTAATACAAAAGATGCCATAAAGTCTTGGTGAATACTAGTACCAAGCCATTAAAAACATTCATTAATTAGGGACGAGGGTTAGATCTAACGGGTACGGCCGAGCCCCACTCATGGTCCTTACGTGACCACTTGAGTGCTTCGGTGTCCCAGTCGAGGGAAATCGACACAGTCGAGGTTAATCGACACAGTCAAGGGAAATCGACACAGTCAAGGGAAATTGACACAGTCGAGGTTAATCGACACAATCGAGGGTAATCAACACATTTAAAGGAGAAAATACTAATGCTCCCTATGTCCTCACATGCCTTGAGGGAGAAAATACTAATGCTCCCTATGTCCTCACATGCCTTGAAGGAGAATATACTAATGCTCCCTATGTCCTCACGTGCCTTAATGCCCTTGTGTAAACAATCATTAAAAACGTGGGGTACACAAGAAAACTTGAATGATACTTGAGTACGTGGGGTACTCAAGAAAATGGGAATTATACTTGAGTACGTGGGGTACTCAAGAAAAACTTGAATTATACATGACACATACTATGTTTTCATAAAAAGTATAAAAATGTGAAATACAAAAACGCATGAACTCGCTCAACTTTATGTTGATCTTTTCCAAAATTACATGTATTTCAGGTGACAGGATGGATCTTGGGCGCAAGTGTCGTAACTAGAAGTAGACTACAAGTTTAGATGTCATCCACTTTTGTTAAATTGTAACCTTGTCAAAGGTCGTGTTTTGAAAACTTAAATAACAAGTGTTTGTAATACTTAAATTTTCATAAATGGATGAACATCGTTTTGATCATGTAGTTGTTTATTATGATTGAATGCAATGATAACAAGTTAGTCACGCATCATACGCTTCCGCAAAAGACAGGGTGTGACAGTTTGGTATCTGTTGGATCGTGTACGTGACCCTGAAAGTCAGTTAAGGTAGTTCAACATCATGTGTAAAGGCGGAATCAATGCACATAACGTCCAAAAAAGCTCTAATCCTTTTAACTTTTCTTTTCTGATTAATAAACGTGCTTATACAAAGTTTTCTGATGAAAATCCGGCAGCACCTCCCTACTTGTTCCAACCGTTCCGTTTGAAATGTGACACACACACTCCTATATATAGACCTAGACCCTTCCGTTTGAAACTAACATAAAGGTTCAAACGATGGATCTCAAACGGAACCCTATGTTCAAACTATGAACTCAAACGGAACCATCATGTTCAAACGGAACCCTCTATAACAAGACTGTTTTCAAACGGAACCCTTATAAACATATCTAAACTCAATACTAAACCCTAATTTTAACATTTAAGACCTAATATTGACTTTATTGAACTAAGACTTGATGAAGATGAAGTCAACAGACATTCTCGTGCATCAACAGACTCCCCCTTGGATGTTGACGTAGTCTTCAGATCCTGAGTCTTCAGTCTTAGTCTTTTCTTCAACTCTGTCTTTTCATCATAAGCACTCTATCTTCACATTCCCATATGATGTTGATCCAGACTCCCCCTTTCACAGACTCCCCCTCTCGATATGCTGAATCTGAGATATCTGGTTCAAGCTTTGACAAATAGCTTCCGTTGGGAATAATGAAGTCCAAATCTGTTACTCAACCAACAAACATTACAATTCTATCTTTTCAATCACAAAAACACAAACTTAATCAGTTTTAGAAATCCACTCAAGTATTCAGGTCCAAGTTAATGACCCTGATCACTTGATTAATCTACCAAGTCCAAATTAATGACCTTGGTTGATCTTTTGACGAAACAAACTGATGTTAAAACAACAATTTCAAACATTTTCTGAAAATAACAAATATCAAGTTAATGAATTTGTTTTTATCATTTCAAACAAATCAAACTGCTTCAAAGTAAGCTCTCCTCATTCTTCAGTTCAGAATCTCCTGCATCTGCTTCAACATCTAAGAATCCAATAATCAACTCTCCACTTTGGTTTGTCGGAAAATAAAGCAGAAATAAAATCTTTTTGAATTTTATCAAAATGTTCTAAACTAAGAAATGAAATACAGAAAACTTAAATTGCAGAAATTAAACAAAGTAAACTATTTACAAACATATTTTTGTTGAGCGTGTCAGGGAATCATATCAGCTTTTCAGACAAATCACAAGTACCGTTAAGCTACATTTCATACATAGATTTAAACAATTTACCTCGATTGCCGATATACTGATCCATCTTAAATTCCCACACAAATTTCAACTTATTCAGGATACGATTTAGATGAATTAAGAACTTAGATCATTCATGTGTCCCACCTCTTGAATATACTCCCGTATCCAGAATCCCAATAATCAGTCTTACAGGTGAGAATACTACAATGATGTCTGTATATAATTTAGGTATGCGAGGGCCGAGGGATCTCAGATCGATACTTCCGTATACGCAGAGAGATATCAGCTTCGACTTTTCGGTGTGTCCCCTTTAGAGGATCTTTTTGCTTACAACAGCAGCATATATCAATTTTATTGTTTCAGCATGCTGAGGGTTTAATACTGTGTTTCAAGCATTGAAGCAAGTATTAGCCAGGGACTAGGTCAGAACTACCGTTCAGCAGAAGTCCCAGAATAATACCCCAGACATCATAGAGTATAAAGACCTAGTATATCAGATTAAGAGACCTTTCAAACGAGATTTCAGGGGTTACCTATATATCCAAGTAGTGTTCCCCACGAATTTACAAGTTTGAATTTAGGTTTATATCCCGAATAAATCTACTAAATGTGTGAAAACCTATCGACACATCATCAGTAAGATTGTTTAACTCTTTTATACTTTTCAAATCTTTAGCATACTGTAATCGTCTAGCTGATGTACTATCATTTTCCCTATATACACAAGCTCTTTTTCATTTTATCATGTTTTTGTATTTTTGCATTTTTTACTGTTTTTGTATTTTCTGAAAATAAACTATGTACAAACATCTACTCCCCCTAAATACCAAAACAAGTAAAAATTCGACAAACCATTGCAGATTGTTTCTCGTCTTCATCCACAACAGTACTCTCATCAACGCCAATTATGCCATCCAACACCGACAGAAGCTTCATACCATTCAGTTTTAACAAATATTTAAACCGATTTTTATCAAAAGCTTTGGTATGTAAATCAGCTTTCTGTTCGTCAGTGTGGATTTTCTCAATTCGTATAAGCAAACACGAATAAAATGATGACAAATTTCTATGTGTTTAGTTTTAGCGTGATGTAGTTAACTCTCTCAAACATCACAATCCCATTGGATAACGTTTCTTCACCAACAATTCTACCACCTTCATGACCAGCAAATCCCACATAACCACCATTGATATTCTTCACATCATACAGTAATGCAGTTTTTCCTGTCATATGTCGAGATGCGCCACTATCCATGATCCATCTTGAAATGGCTCTTGGAAGATCCTGCATATACCACAAGTTGATTTCAAAACATTTCAATAAAGATGCCGATTCATGCTTCGCGATCCAGGAAGCTCCGGCAATTCAAACTGCTTATTCGAACATGGTGTCCACCCAGGCTTCATCAGCCTTAGGTGTAACCTTGACTCTCGCAACTTGAATTTTGAAATTTTCAGCCTTCAAAGGTGGAAAATTTGCATCATAATCAACCGGAATTGATTCATCAGCCTTTTTCACTTAAGAAGTTGAAATTTTCTTCTCTGTTTTAGGTTTCCAAATTTGTTCAGTTAATGCAACCCGTTTATAAAATTTGTCATTTTTAGTTACCACTTTCTTTACGGATTCATTTTTCACCTTGATGTTATCATTTTTAACTTTTTGATTCTCTAACACTTTCTTTTGTTGAACCTTCACAGCTTCAGTCCTAGGCTTCACATATGTACACTTTCGTGCAATATGACCAACTTGGTTACATCTAAAACAAGTACGAGTATCAGCTACTCGACTCGTGCCTTCAGACTGAGCCTGCGAAGCTCTCTTCTCAAAGAACTCTTTATTTGATTTTGAAAAAATTTCATTTTCCTCATCAGAAAGTGAACTTGAACCATTTACAAACACCTTCTTTTCAGCAAACCTTCTGTTTTGAAAACTCCTTTTCTGATAACTATTACCACCCCGATAACCACCCGACCAATTGTTTCGATTGTTATTATAAAACCGTGGTGGAACAACAGGCTTTTTGTAGTAAGCTTTATCTTTTTCAAAATTCATTTGCCTTTTTGTTTGTTTCAAACTGTTCACTTCTGACAACTCAATTTCAACTAACTTGAAAACATTTGTCAACTTTTTCACATTAACATTCTCAATCGGAAATTCAGAATCCGAATACAACTTATCAGATCCAGCCATCTTGTACATCACAAGACCCGGTTCATCACTTAAGTTGTTTTTGGATTTTGATTTCTGAATGTATTTGTCCAAGAAACACCCATTATCTTCAGCTGAATCACTATTCAAAACACTTTCAGCTGTGCTCTTAACAATCTCTGTCTGAACACTATCATCAGATGATGTAGAAAAAGTAACATCAATGTTCTCCGGAAGTTTAACTTCTTTTTCTTCTTCAATTTCAACCAACCCAGATTGCTTTTTCGTGTAATTATCAAGAACAGGTGGTGGAACTTGATGAAACCCCACCCCAGTTCCATCACAATACACATCTTCGCCCGCTTTGTCTTTCCCAATGGGTTTGGGAATGATATGTTGCAAAACAAAGCTTGCGGAGCTATAACTGTTAAGCTTCAACTGGATTCGCTCATTTTCGATTACAGCCTCTTGAACTTTAAGTTTCAATTTAGCGATTTCATCCAGTTGTTGATTGATTGATTCTTCTTTGACTCTAAGCACTGCTCTTAGATGTTCATTTTCTTTAAAAGTTTTACCATTTCGATCATCACAATCTTTCAAAGTACCTTTTAATTTTTCAAATTTTTCATAAATCTGACGGTTTTCAAGAATCAACTTTTCATTTTCATTTTTAACTTTATCATGATCAATTTTATCATTTTCCAATTGTTTAGTTAATTCTTTTATCCGTTCAGTTGAAGCTTTAACCATTTTGTCACGATCAAGAATCTGATTCTCAACACTTCTGACCTTAGCTGTCAGATCATCAACTTTCTTCCCATTGAGATACGTGATTGTGCTACAAAATTTGCACTCTTTGTTGCAATTTTTGCAATCAGCGTTTCCATCGATTTTCTTACCTGACACATTTGTTGACACATCTGAACTAACCTGGCTTTTTGACTTAGACACGGAGTTAGAGTCTACCTCAAGTGCCTTAGCAGCTAGCACTTTGTCAGCCATTTTCCCAAGATTTTCAGCAGTCAACTCCTGTGTTGTGTTAATAACTCTAGTATCAATCTTCTTTGCTTTCTCGATCTCTTCTTTCTCCTTTCTCTCTTTCTCTTCTTCAATCATTTTCGAAGTTGGAGTTCCCCACCATTTGTGTTGCCAATACTCATCATCTTCTTTGTATTGCTGGATTATGGCTTCAATATCAAGTGTACTATCATCAATTGCAATATTTCCATACTCATCAAGATAGCACTCTCTATCTGAATCCCATCTATTTGCTCTCCTTGCATTCAGATAGATACGAGATATTCTAATGATTTTGTTTTCAGCAATCATTTTTCTGTATTGATATTTTTGCTCTTCAGTTCGATCGTCTTTCCATGGAATAGGATCGTCAGTTTTCGCCATGAATGCGTAACCAACTGCATCTTCTTCTGGTAGAACCTCTTGACTCCAATCATAACCCTCATCATCGTAAATCACCGCAAAAGCTCTAGATTTCTCTCTGTTGTCTTCAACCTGCTTCAATCTAGGCGGCTCATATTTATTCTGGTGATAAATCGCCTTCTTGTAGTAATCATCTCTGAAAGGGTTCTCCGACTCATCTGCATAAGCGTTTCGGCATTCTCTTTTGAAGTGACCCTTCTGCTTACACTTGAAACATGTCACCTTCGATTTATCGAAACCCAACTTGGTAGATGCTCCTCCAATTGTTTTCCTTCCGGTAATTTCCATGAATCTTTGTGCACGACGAACAGCACTTGCCATAGCCCAACGAATATCGATCAGTTCCATTTCCTCCGGATCAATCTGATCGTAATCTTCTTTCGTCAGATTTGTATTTCCAATCTTCCCAGCTACCAACCCTTCATACGATTCCAGTACCGATGCTAGAAAGATCATCTGCTGCTTGGCCGACTCTTCATCAAAGTTTTGAGCATTCTTCAAATCTATTGCAATGTTGCATTGAAAACGATTGTTTGCATCAGAATGACTTCCAGAAGATGAAGATCCACTGTGATAACCACTGTGACTTCCACTGCTTTGACCACTTTGACTTTCTTTGCCAGCTGTCGAAACATTTTCAGCAGAAAACGCAGTTTTTGGAGAAGTTGCTTTTGGCATCATGCTCTTTTGATAATACAAATCCAAATTCTGCTGGTAAGATGAATGATTGACTTTGTACGTCTTCTTCAACTCCAACTCATGGCTTTCGAGTTTCTCAATCAGCAAATCTAATGTCAACTTTTCTGGTTCTTTGATGGTATTCTTCAGCATTAGTGCATAATATCTCCAATCCATCTCGTCAGGCAACGAATCGAACAATTTGTCAATAAGATCTTCTTCAGGAATGTCGATACCATGTCTTACTAATTCCAGCTTCAGATGACCGAACCTTTCTATCATTTTACACACTGACTCATTCTTAAGATAACCAAACAGATCAAACTCTTTTCTAAGAAGTTTCTTTTTGTTTTTCTTAATTTCTTGACTACCAGTACATTTCTTTTCAAGCTTTTCCCAAAGATCTTTTGCATTTGAATAATCGATCAAGGCAATAATGTCTTCCCGGACTGACTGAAATAACAACGCCACACACTTTTGTTCAGCTACAAACGAATCAATCTCCTCAGCTGTTCTTAACGCCTCACCATTTTTGTTTCCATTTGCATAACCATTTTTCATACTTTTCCAGCTAGTAAATGCGAATGCCATCAACCAGTCTTCAAATTTTCTGGACCAACGACTGTACTCCTCAATAGCCGTAAGCTTTGGGGGTTTATTGAACGTTCCGAATGCGCTTTCAGATTCCCAAGCTTCCTTCTTCTTTTCTTTCGGAGTATTCTCGTTCTCGTTCGTATTGTTGTTGTTGATAGGAATATCATCTCCCGAGTTTCCAGCGAATGCGTACATATCGCTAAACGGGTTCATGAAAAGATCATCCATCAAGAATGTACCTGCAAGATTGTCAAACACTTAGAAAAATTTTTCGAAGTTTGAAAATATAAGAAACTGTTCAAACGGAATAGTCTGCTTCGTTTGAAATACCAATATTTTCAAACGACAACAATTTTCAAACGACAAAGAATTCAAACGAGGTACTGTTCCGTTTGAATTAATAGTTTCAAACGACAAAGGTTTCAAATGACCAACTAGTTTCAAACGATGAACTAGTTTCAAACGATAAAGGTTTCAAACGACCAACTAATCTCAAACGATGGACTGTTCAAACGACACACATTTCAAACGATGCAGTTTCAAACGACAGACTTTCAAACGATACAGTTTCAAACGATGGAACCCATTTTTCAAACGATAGAGTTATTTTTCAAACGATAGACCAGATTTCAAACGATGGAACAGTTTTCAAACGGTGGATCCTATTTCAAACGATGACGTCAGCTTAATCGTGAACAATTTCAAACGGTACACATGATTTAGATCGGTTTTAGGTCGAATTTCGTTTTCAAACTTTCAAGGATTAGTTATTAGTGTATTTCGTTTGTTATGTGATCGTTTCAAGTCATTTTAACCATGAGAACTCGTTAAAATCAGAAAAGAAAGGTAGAAGTGAGATAATCCGATGATTTCAAGCTGTTTTCGGTATGAACTCCTCGTCCTGAGCTCTGATACCACTTGTTGGATCGTGTACGTGACCCTGAAAGTCAGTTAAGGTAGTTCAACATCATGTGTAAAGGCGGAATCAATGCACATAACGTCCAAAACAGCTCTAATCCTTTTAACTTTTCTTTTCTGATTAATAAACGTGCTTATACAAAGTTTTCTGATGAAAATCCGGCAGCACCTCCCTACTTGTTCCAACCGTTCCGTTTGAAATGTGACACACACACACTCCTATATATAGACCTAGACCCTTCCGTTTGAAACTAACATAAAGGTTCAAACGATGGATCTCAAACGGAACCCTATGTTCAAACTATGAACTCAAACGGAACCATCATGTTCAAACGGAACCCTCTATAACAAGACTGTTTTCAAACGGAACCCTTCTAAACATATCTAAACTCAATACTAAACCCTAATTTTAACATTTAAGACCTAATATTGACTTTATTGAACTAAGACTTGATGAAGATGAAGTCAACAGACATTCTCGTGCATCAACAGTATCAGAGCTTCGATTGTAGTGAACTAGGATTCTTTCTCGAGTCTAGACTACAATCACTAGAGTTCTCTCACGAAAACATTTTACAAAAAGGTTTTCATTGCATTCACGAAAGCGCCAAGATCCACAAGTCAGACACTTTTCAAAAAGTGACAAGGCAAGGACATTAGTGAGGAATACCTTTAAAATAAGGTGCCAACCAAAGCATAGTCTACACGAGTTAGACTTGCCAAAAACAAAATGACCCCCCAAAACGAGAGTTATACGTGATATAATGCATTAAATTGCTTGATTATGCTAAGTCGCATATATGTTATTGATATATATACATACAAATAAGTGTACGGAATGATTATTGACGTGAATGAGATACTTTCGACTCTGACTCCTATTACTATACGTGACTCGCACGATGAAGCTACCGACCTCGCATCCTTTGCAAGGCTCATGGCTGGGAGTGATTACCAAACAAGATGCTGAGCTTGCTTCCGTAGGAGATGGCTGCTCTTCCCTCTCGATCGTGAAGGTGCCTAACTACGGTGATGATGACGAGACAGAGGCGGCAACCTTGAACGAATTCTCAATCAACGGGACGAGATCCCTGCGGCTTATGTGAAGCAAGATTGACGATATGCTTAACCAGAAAAGGGAGATGAAGTATTCATCTCGAAGGTGCCCCTCCAACTACTAGGAATTCTCTCTGTTCCTATTCCATCTAATCATCGTGCCTATACGCGCGTAACGATAACGAATGTTAGCGCGTGGACCATCGTAAAGGTCCTTTCCATGACAAGAGGTATAAGGACAGTAGTGTCCCCTCCTTGTTTGATCATCTGCTTGGACGAGAGAAAATTGGGGTAACTGTGCAAGACAATTTATTATTACGGGGGCCCACGTAATAACGACTTGTAGTGCACAGAAATCCTGGTGGACTCTGCGGGTCGAGCTAATGAAAACCATACAAAATAATCTATAGGTGTTCACACCTTTATCTGGTAGAACAACACATAGATCAGTGCTTTAGCACGTTAGAAAGTAGGAAGCCTGTCTTAGCCTACTTCGTGACAGACACTTCTACCTGCATACGAGACGTTTGAGAAAACGATATTTGAGCGAGAGAGGTGGAATGATATTCAGAAAGAGTCAGCGATGATACACTCCCTATCACCTCTACACAAACAACCCCATCAAAGGGGAAATATACGCACCAGTAAAGCTAAAGACCTAAGAAAACCAATGTAGCAGGAAATAACTGAAACTTGAATGACCAAGGCGATGTAGCCTCGGGATCATTTCAAACAATATGCCAAGTTGGCAAGCCTATGTGAAGGCTCAATAACTGTTTCCTCGCTTATACACTGGTTATTTATACGTGTGAAATTGGGTGGCTTATGGTGCTATGTATATCATAGACAATTGAAATGTTGTCTAACCTACTTCATACCATTTTGGCAGAAGAGAATGCCGCCCAGGCGAGACACAAACACCAGTACGTTGCCAAGAACAGAAGCCGAACTGCAAGAATGCATCTCATAGGCAATTGCGCGACATGAAGCCCTCCGCTCTAAGCACAGCGATGGCACTACTGGAAATAACCCTCCAACTGGCTGCACCTATGAACAGTTCCTAGACTGCAAGCCATTAAATTTTGATGGCACAGGAGGTGCCGTTGCATTTGTTCGTTGGGCAGAAAAGACTGACTCCATTCTAAGAATGAGTAACTGTTCGCCCCGACAGAGTGTTACTTATATCTCAGGGTTATTCGTAGATGGCGCACTCTCCTGGTGGAACCTTCAGGTTCAAACCCTTGGTGCGGATGCTGCTTATGCACTAAGCTGGGACGAGCTCAAGGAAATGATGGAAAAGAAATATTGTTCTAGGGCTGAAATCCAGAAGCTTGAGGTGGAGTTCTGGAACTTGAAAATGGACGGACCGAAGATTCCTGAATACGTCCAACGATTTCACGACTTGTCTAGGGTCGTCCCCTACTTAGTCAAACCGGAATTCCAAAGGGTTGAACGATTCATTTGGGGACTTGCACCTCAGATCAGGAGCTTGGTTACTACCTCAAGGCCTCCAACTATCGCGGAGGCTATCGATTTAAGCGTTACGCTTACTGAAGAAGCTCTACGTGCTGGAAAATTTTCGGAATCTGAGGATAACAAGAAAGAGACTCATGTGGAGTTATCAGGCAATAAGAAAAGGAAGTCTTCGAACCTAAAGGTGGGCACACAAGTCAGCTATGGAAGCTCTAAAGCAAACAAAAGAAAGGAAGGGAATCCGCCACGTGACAGGAAAACTGATGGAGCCACTAATAAGGCCGGTGGTAGAATATACTCGGGGACTAAACCGAAGTGCGGAGAATGCAATTTTCACCATGAAGGTCGATGTCTGAGGCCTAAGTGTGGAAAGTGTGGAAAAGAAGGGCATAGCAAGGACGCCTGTTGGGCGAAGGACCCAGATGGAAGAAATAAGAGAATACCAGGCTGCTACAAATGTGGTGAAGCAGGGCACTTTAGGAAAGATTGCCCTAGGAAGAAACAAGCAAGGAAGGGTTTTCACGATCGAAACTCGTGAAGCACGCCAGGATCCAGATGCGGTTACGGGTACGTTCCCTATTAACCAACCTAATGCATCTACTTTTAATTAATACTGGCATCCACTTTAACCTTGCATGCTTAGAACTTAAGAAACCGCTTGGCCTAGTAAAATAGACGTCTCGTATTCCTTAGAAATGGGCATAAAGAAGGCTAGTTTAAACAGTCGAAGCAAGTAAGGAATTATATTCTAGGGACTCAGAAGGTCGGAACCTTCTGTTACCATTGACTCGCGATGTCATAATATGATAGTCAGCATGGATCAGAAATCCAAGTATACAACTGAAGTTGTTCGATATGGGAAAATCAGACGCATCCCTCTTGCGGATGATGAAACCCAACTTTCCTGCAATATGTGCAAGGATGCTAGACCCCACAGGGCGGCAGATCTACGACATCCCTCGTTGGTCAAAGAGGCATAGAAACGCCTCCGAGTAGACTGTAGAGCCTGAGAACATCCCCGTGACGGAAGAAGTCCCAGTAGCCTTTTCAGAAGACTTGCTAGGAACGCCTCTCTGTAGCGACGAGAAGAGTTTAGGATAAATCGCGTGCCAGGAGCAGCACCAGTGACGAATGACGCCATACCAACTAGCTTCATTAGCGAAGCATGAAACTCTGTTATAACTGCAAGAGCTGCCAGGCAGAGGAAATTAAGGACGTAGCATCCTTAGTTAAGGAGACAAGGAGAAAGTTGGTAGTCTCCACTTTGCATAAACTTCAGAAAATTGAGAATCAGAATCCTTTGCCCAGGGACTGGTGACACAAATGAGCCAATCGTAAGGTTCCAGTTACCACTCAAAGATTAACTTGAGGACAAGATGTCCTCCACTGTGAATACAAGAGGAAATATCCCTAAAACGACCTTTAGGACTCGCGTCAAGCATTACGAGTTCCTTGTCGCATCATTTGGCTTAACACATGCATCGACAATGTTCATGGACCTCATGAATCGAACGTGTAAGCCATACCTGGATAAGTCATATACTTATTGACTACATACTTATATGGCCAACGACCAAGGAAGGTCGTGAGCAACAGCTGCAATTTACCTTACAACTCTTAGAGAAGAGAACAGTTATATGCTGTAATAACGAAAAGAGGATTTCGAATTCGCGAAGTGAAAACTTTAAGATACATGATGAATAAGAACGAGATTCAAGCCAACCCTGCAACCAAGAGCTAAAGAGCTAGAGTTGCGATGAAGTGACGCCTCTCGACAAAAACTCGATTGTACGTCGATGCAACGAGACCACGACCTTGCATACGCGGCACATTGATTAAGGAATCATGAGAAGAGACCTTGAGATAGATACAGTGATTGCACGCTGCAACTGGACGTCATTACCTGAAAGAAAACGTTGCACGGTCTTTATTGATCACAAGGGTTGCAACACACCGATGATCGTAAGAACTCGAATATGAACTGAGCTGCTGAACAATGCAGACTGTATGAACACAATACGTTCTTGTGTGATAAACTTTGATGAAAAGTCGGAACACTCACTTGCCCTTAGTGGAGTTTTCCTACAACGGTATCTATCACACCGTCGTCTAAACCGCTTCGTGTAAAGCTTTAGACGGAACATAATGAGTAAAGTCCCGTCATGTTGAACGGAGACGAGAAATAAACAATCAACTGGCCCGAGATGGCCCAGGAAAACTAGAGGCCAGATCCTTCAGATGTGTAATCATATCAGGACAGCCCGTAGAATACAGAAAGATTACGCCGATGAGCGGTAGAAATCGTAAGAATATGAGACAAGAAGTATGACTTAAATGAGAGCCTCGCCTAGAGAAGGCGTAGTGTGAGTTGAAAAACGAAAAGGTTGAATCCCCGGTGTAGGGATCAGAACCATTGTTCACAAGATGAAACTCCCAGAAAAAGATCAGTAGTGATCGCGACACATTCATGTGTCTAATCGTTAGAGGAGTTTGACTTAAGGAACAGTCGTTGTTCCCACAAATAAAATTCACGTCAATGACAAATGACAAGAATTACTATAGAAACCTGCGGAGATTTTGGACCAAGAGTCCGTGATACTATAGAAACCTGCTGAGGTTTTGGACCAAGAGTCCGTGATACTATAGAAACCTGTTGAGGTTTTGGACCAAGAGTCCGTGATACTAAAGAAACCTGCTGAGGTTTTGGACCAAGAGTCCGTGATACTATAGAAACCTGTTGAGGTTTTGGACCAAGAGTCCGTGATAATATAGAAACCTGTTGAGGTTTTGGACCAAGAGTCCGTGATACTATAAAAACCTGTTGAGGTTTTGGACCAAGAGTCCGTGATACTATAGAAACCTGTTGAGGTTTTGGACCAAGAGTCCGTGATACTATAAAAACCTGTTGAGGTTTTGGACCAAGAGTCCATGATACTATAGAAACCTGCTGAGGATTTGGACCAAGAGTCTGTGATACTATAGAAACCTGTTGAGGTTTTGGACCAAGAGTCTGTGATACTATAGAAACCTGCTGAGGTTTTGGACCAAGAGTCCGTGATACTATAGAAAGTTGTTGAGGTTATGGACCAAGAGTCCACAAGATACAGAAAAGTCATGATCGACTTACTTGAGTATGATAGAATTCATGACATGACCCAGAGATTTCATGGGAACATGAAGACAAATCAGGAATCTAAGTGACCATATTGGTTTCACAACTCCCCTGCGACCGATGGCATCGCTTTAATTTCGGGACGAAATTCTTTTAACGGGGGGAGACTGTGACAACCGTCACTTTTCCGTACATTCCGTACACTAGATGAACAGTAATTTGTGCTTTAATGACTGTACATGATCTGGTTTACCAGAAAAATAAATTTCTGAATTCCATGCAAGTGAATTCATGCACATTTTGTGCTACAAAATATAGCTTTATGCATAAACGAGAGCGTTGCGTCAGAAATATTAGTAAACTCACCGGTAAGACACATCGTGTCAACAGAACTGCAGAAAGCAGTCAGACATTAGAATTGAGGCCTAGGTGTAGGTCCGACGACAAAAGTACATTAAAACCCAAGAGTACATATAAGGGTTTAATTTATAGACATTGCGAAAGCAAAAATAAGCACTAAAATTGCATTTAAACACATGAATATCATGCAGAAATGTGCATGAATTCACTTGCATGGAATTCAGCTCAATTCAGCATTTAAACACATGAATATCATGCAGAAATCATGATTTATCATCCAGAATACTTCCCTGAGTGTCGGGAATTGAAAGTGTTATAAAAGGACACTTAAAAGACACTAAAATGTGCAATTTAGCACTTTAACGAACCGGTATATAACCGAACAACCGGACATTTTCCGGAACACCAAAATATTACTAGAAGCATTGTTTTAGTGTTAAGAAGCTAGTTATGAGCACTACTCATCATATTACTACTTAAAACACTAAAACACAATTAACCCCTAAATTAAACACTTAACAAGTAACTAGATTGTGCAACTAACAATTGAAATGAAACCATAGCCCCCCCCCCCTCATAACCGATTAGGGACAAGGGTCCCACCCCCTTGATCTCTTTTGATTATTTTATTAGATATGTAAGGTGGACGTGGAACACATTAACCTCTAGTTAATGAAGTGTTGGGAGATATTATTTAAGAACCACAAGGCATAACCTCTACATCATTCATCACCTTCACTACACCATAACTCCTCCTCCCACACCTCCACACTTACGGCCCAAACACCCCCTCTACACACCATCATTTTCGTTCCATTCCAATACATTCTAAGGTGGTTCTAAGGTGTCTCGAGCCTATTTAGGAAGGTTGCAAGCAACGGATCTTGAAGGACCTTCACCATTTGCTTTTATCCACCTCATTTGCCCTCTTGAACTTCCCTAGCCTTGTGCTAGTAGTAAGTGCTCTAAAACACCTTCTTGATCTTGTCTAGAGTGGTTAATAAGAGATTTGTCGGTTGAAAATCATGAACATACTAAATCACCAACTAAAAGTCTATTAAAGTGATGAATATGATGGTTAATAGATGGATAATTGTGTAAAACTTGTTAAACTTGTTTTGTGATAATTATTTTGTGTTGTTTAATGCTAGTAGTAGTTCGGATCGTCATCTAACCCGGCTAGGTTATGTTCTTAGAACATGAGCTAGTGTATGTTAAAGTATAAAAAGGACTAGATGATGAACACTACTACTATTAAACATGAACTTGTGTAAAAACAATTTATCTTATGAAATGAAGTTCTAAAGTAGTAGATCTAAAGATCTACAAGTGGTATTTTCGACAGACCAACTGTAAGACAAAACCATGTTTTAAAACCGGATCTTTCATGAAGTAGAGGTGTTTTTATGAACAAATAAGTGTGTGGACACTTGTGTAACAAAAGTTTTAACAAAGAAATAATTTTCGTAAAAACCGACTAGAAGTTGTGAAACTTCATATTCTTTAAAAATAAAGTTTTTAAGAAATTAAACTTATTTTTAAAGATAAAAAGACTTACTAAATGTGCTAGTAAATTACTACACATTTTTGTAAATATCCAAGTTCATGAAATGGAGAAATTAGTGATTGTTGTTGATGATTATTGTTGATAATTGTTGTTGATGATTGTTGACGATTTAAAAGAAAATAAACACATGTTTTGAAAACATGGGAAACCTCCATTTTTAGGGGAAACTCTGTCAAAATTTTTATAAATTTTGACACTTAGAAAAATATAAGTTTTTGAGAAACTTATTCCCTAAAAATGTATTTAAAAGTATTACCAAGGTTTCCCTAATTTTTGGTGATAGGAAATGAGGATTTCTTCAAGAATAAAAATGGTTATTAAGTATGTATATTTTGAGAAAAATATATATATTATTTGATCACCAACTTGTGTGCTAAGTGTATATAGTATGTGTTATACGTGCTAGTGTATTAAGACTTAAAAATACACTAAATACTCATGAGGAGTATAAACATAAAAATACACATACAGCATACAAGATACATAATTCGGGTGCAAAGTGAAAAACATGAAATACTTATATTAATTTTTGAGAAAATAATATAAGTAGGATACTTAGTTAAAAATATCAAATATTTTTAACACAACGATTCAAATACAAAAGAGAGTGACTGTACTTGTGCGACGCAAGTCTAGTGACTAACGTTAAGAAAATGCGTATAGGTTACGACGTTAATTAAGCAAATCCGGTGAAGTTTACGACGCAAGGAACGCAAAGTTGTGAGTTCATGCTCCCCCTTTTCTCTAATTGTTTTTGGTTTTATAACTCTCGGGGGTGAAATACATGTTACAAATATTATAATTTTTACAAAGGGTAAAAATACAAGAAGCACTCTTGGTGAGAACGAGAACCGAGTGCAATATGATTTGAGAATACGAGAAGCACTCGTGGTGAGTGCAATATGATGAGCTTTAAGAAAAGCCTAGAAAACACTAGATCATGTGAGCATAGACTAATACAAAAGATGCCATAAAGTCTTGGTGAATACTAGTACCAAGCCATTAAAAACATTCATTAATTAGGGACGAGGGTTAGATCTAACGGGTACGGCCGAGACCCACTCATGGTCCTTATGTGACCACTTGAGTGCTTCGGTGTCCCAGTCGAGGGAAATCGACACAGTCGAGGTTAATCGACACAGTCGAGGGAAATCGACACAGTCAAGGGAAATTGACACAGTCGAGGTTAATCGACACAGTCGAGGGTAATCGACACAGTTAAAGGAGAAAATACTAATGCTCCCTATGTCCTCACATGCCTTGAGGGAGACAATACTAATGCTCCCTATGTCCTCACATGCCTTGAAGGAGAATATACTAATGCTCCTTATGTCCTCACGTGCCTTAATGCTCTTGTGTAAACAATCATTTAAAACGTGGGGTACACAAGAAAACTTGAATGATACTTGAGTACGTGGGGTACTCAAGAAAATGGGAATTATACTTGAGTACGTGGGGTACTCAAGAAAGACTTGAATTACACATGACACATATTATGTTTTCATACAAAGTATAAAAATGTGAAATACAAAAACGCATGAACTCGCTCAACTTTATGTTGATATTTTCCAAAATTACATGTATTTCAGGTGACAGGATGGATCTTGGGCGCAAGTGTCGTAACTAGAAGTAGACTACAAGTTTAGATGTCATCCACTTTTGTTAAATTGTAACCTTGTCAAAGTTTGTGTTTTGAAAACATAAATAACAAGTGTTTGTAATACTTAAATTTTCATAAATGGATGAACATCGTTTTGATCATGTAGTTGTTTATTACGATTGAATGCAATGATAACAAGCTAGTCACACATCATACGCTTCCGCAAAAGACAGGATGTGACAGACTCAATCACCGCTTAATCACATTGTAAAACATTTAAGGTTTTGTAAAATATTACAAAAAGTTTAACAAAAATTGGATAAACTCACATTGCTATCTTAGACTTCGCGTAAGGGTTTCCTGGGATTAATCTATAATTTTCACAAATGTACATAGGTGAGTATAATAACCCTTTGAATATATTTAATGATATCCTCCCCGATACGGTGTTCCAACAACTACGTCGGGCAGAACCACGACAGTTGTTACGGAACCCTAAATCAATCGGGTAGCGTATCTAATACGAAACTGGGGTTATAATACTTACAACGGAGCAGAACCTCTCTAATTAGGGGGTATTATACTTGAAAATTATGCCTAATATCAGAGATTTCAAGATTGAGAAAAGAAAATGAACGATTTCTGGTTGAACCCGATGGCTTGCTTATATAGTTGCTGAAACTGGTTCTCACGCGTCCCTCGTAAGGGTAGACAAGAGTCTACACGGCCCGCGTCAATGCTAGTCAACGGACTAGCTTGTCTGGGTCATCTACTAGGCTTGCCACGATGTCGACACGTGTCGGCCTAGGGTGTCTCTGCGTTCTTGATTTCACGCGGCCCGCGTAAGTGTTAAGGTTAGCTTACGCGGCCCGCCTTAACTTGAAATTCACCGAAATCAGTTTTTAGCCTTGATACCGCTCGCGTAAGGTTGGGTGGGTCCTACGCGGCCCGCCTCAACTTAATAATCAAATTTTAAAATTTATTTTTAATGCTATACTGTATTTCGGGCTCGGTTTTCACATACGGGGTGTATTTTCAGACATATAGGGATATTTTAAAATAATTTAGGGTATCAGAAAAATATTCGAGGGTGTCGGTTTCTTTTAGGGTTGTTACACCTATGGTCGGTGAAAACCACACACTTGGTACCATAAAGGTAGTGTCGCCAAATCTTCAACGCAAAAACAACTGCGCCAAGTTTAAGGTCGTGAGTAGTATAGTTTTTCTCATGAATTTTGAGTTGCATCGAGGCATTAGCGATGACCTTGTCTCGTTGCATAAGCACACAACCAAGAGCAAGGCGTGAAGCATCGCAATATACGACGAAGTCATTGTTATCATCAGGAAGTGTGAGGATAGGAGCATTACACAGCATCTCCTTGAGTGTTTGAAAAGATTCCTCCTGTTTGGGACCCCAAACAAAAGGTTTCTCTTTTTGAGTCAAAGAGGTCAAAGGAACAGCGATCTTCGAGAACTTGGAGAAAAAGCGACGATAATAACCAGCAAGACCAAGAAACGAACGTGTTTCAGACGGAGATTTAGGTGCGATCTAGTTCTTCACAGCTTTGATTTTAGCGGGGTCAACGTGAATACCAAGTTCGTTGACAGTATGACCAAGGAATTGAACCTCTTTTAACCAAAATTCACACTTGGAGAATTTGGCGTATAGACGTTCAGTACGAAGAAGTTCAAGGATAAGACGCAAGTGTCGCTCGTGCTCTCCTTGTGTCTTGGAATAAATAAGAATATCGTCGATGAAAACGATCACGAAACGGTCCAAGTATGCTTTGCACACGCGGTTCATCAAATCTTTGAAAACGGCAGGTGCGTTGGTCAAACCAAAGGGCATGACCAGAAACTCGTAATGACCATAACACGTACGAAAGGCAGTCTTATGTACATCTTCTTCGAGGACTCGAAGTTGATGGTACCCAGAATGAAGATCGATTTTTGAAAAGCAGGTCGCGCCTTGTAGTTGGTCGAAGAGATCATCGATGCTAGGAAGAGGGTATCGGTTCTTAACAGTAAGCTTGTTGAGCTCACGATAGTCAATACACATGCGGAATGACCCATCTTTCTTTTTAACGAACAAAACGGGAGCGCCCCAAGGAGAAGTACTAGGGCGTATAAAGCCCTTATCAAGAAGCTCTTGGAGTTGACTCGAGAGCTCTTGCATCTCAGAGGGTGCTAAACGGTAAGGAGACTTAGCGACAGGCGTAGCGCCAGGCACTAAATCAATGCAAAAGTCGACAGAACGAGCAGGAGGTGGACCAGAAAGATCGTCGGGAAACACATCGGGAAAATCACGTACAACAGGGACGTCGCTTATGCTTGGGCTTTTGTCCTTCTTTTCCACAATATGGGGAAGAAAGGCGAAGGTACCCTTGTGTAAGCATTTGTTTGCTTGGATACACGACATAAGCTTAAGACCTTGAGAAGGTTTCTCTCCATACACGTGTAGAGAATCACCGTTTGGAAGAGGGAGGCGGATAAACTTTTCAGTACAAACAACTTCAGCACGAACTCGCCTAAGCCAGTTCATGCCTACTATGATGTCTTAGCTACCCATTTTCATAGGTATAAGATCGATTGAAAACGTATGATCATTGAGATTCAAGGAATAATTGGAAAGAACGGAATCAACAATAACGGATTTACCATTAGCGACTTTGACAGCAAAAGATTTTGGCAACTTAGAGCGTTTACACTTAAGCAATTGTTCAAATTCTAGCGACACAAAACTTTTATCAGCACCAGTATCAAATAGACAAGAAGCATAAACATGGTTCACAAGAAACGTACCAGTAATGACATCGTTGGCATTTTGATCCTGAGCGGCAGTGATGACAAAAGCTCGGCCTCTAGCAGGTTGTTGAGCTTGTTGTTATTGCTGTGGTGGTTGATGCTGCTGCTGCTGTTGTTGTTGTTGAGGTTGATAAAGCTGGGGACAGATATTGGCGAGATGATTGAGATCGCCACACTTGAAGCATGCTCGCACAGGAGCATTTTGGAGGTTGAGGGGAGATTCGACAGCGGTTAGCAAAATGACCATACCTCTGACAGTTGGCGTATTTGCGGCAAGGTACATTGGCAGGATGGTGAAACAGACAGGTGGTACATTTGGGATGAGTTCCAACATAACCTTGTTTTGGTGGTTCGGTGTTTGCGGGTGCAACGGCGGCTAAAGCTGGTAAGGGTTGTGGGTTTGGCGGAGTGATGACCGCACAATTTTGGCTTGAAGCCTTCCGCTTCTTGCCTTGGTTTTTCTTGGACGGTTGGGAGGGTGAGGGCTCAACAGTGGCAGTATCGGTGGTAGCCTGGCGTGCATTTTTCGTTGAAACCTTGTCATAGGTTCCATGGAGAACGCAGTTGTTGTTAAGTTCGGTGGCTATGGTATAGGCTTCCTCGATGGTTTTAGGGTTAGTAGAGACAAGATGATTGGTCAAGGAAGGTGCAACAAAGCGAATAAACTTGGCTATGGTTTTGGGGACGAAATCAACTTGTCCAGGACAGAGGATACTCAGTTGTTTGAAGCGCGTAATTAGACAATACATGTCGCTCCCTTTTTGCGTTAGATTCCAAAACTCGTTCTGCAACTTTTGTAGCTCGTGAGGAGGACAGAAGTGGTCTTTCATAAGCTTCTTGAGCTCGTCCCAAGGTAACGCATGCGCAACATCGTTTCCCCTCTTGTTTTGTTCGGTGGTCCACCACTCGAGTGCCCTCGAGCGGAAGACTCCAGTTGCGTTCAAGGTTCGCAGCTCATCAGGACAACCGCTCTGTAAGAATGTAAGCTCAATTGCGTCAAACCAATTCATCATGGCGGTAGCGCCATCTTCGCCTGTAAACTCCAAGGGTTTACAAGCCATAAATTGCTTGAATTGGAATGTCGGCCTTCGAATCGACAGAGCCATGCGGGGAATCGGTGTTTGGCTGAATCTTGCTCACAATGTCGTGTATGACCTTGGCCATTTGCTTGGCCATGAACTTCATGCAATCCCTTTGTGACATGGAGGTGGATTTGGCGTTGGCGGTCGAACCCTTCTTTGACTTGGTTTTCTTGGAAGCACCGTCGGACGACATCTAAGGAATCGAAAGAGAAGGAAAGAATGAGACTTGATCATAAATTTGTAATAAGTTTGTAAGTTTTAAACATGTAAGCATGATGTAACACGTATGGTTCACATAGTTAGCATGACTTCAATCAAATATAAACACGTATGAATGCGTAAAAAGAGTATAAATTTAGTTTGTTCACGAGAATTATTATTGTTTTTGATTGCTCGAGACGTGCGAATTGTGTAACGGTTTCAAAATGAACGAGGTAACAAGTATAAAATCACATGTAAATTGAATCACATAAAAGAGAGGCTCATAAAAAATAGGATTGTTTCGGGTTTAGGAACGTCGACTATTCCAAAGTGAATCGAGAGTCCTTTCAAATTAGAGAAACGTGCTTTGGCCTATAGGTAAGGTACTCTCATCGGGAAGCGATTAACGGTATCTTACCATTCCAGTTACTACATGTCTCTAATCGATTGAAAGAATCGAAACTTTGGCGAGATCGAAAATCGAGGAATGGGACTCAATCGACAAGGTGCGGGTTTCACCCCTAACTTGACGATTTCGTACCCTAATGTGGTTGGTACTCGTCGGGTCAAAATATAATTTTCAACATTATGACGAGGGTCCACTAGAGTTTGAATTGGAAATTTAGCATTTAGATGTGGATTTCACTCCTAGCTAAATGGCGAAATTTCATGCAAAATAAGAATAAGCGGAATGAGAGTCGTTCACCAAATTGTGGGTTTCATGCCTATTTTGGTAAACTCGTATGTTTTGTATAAAGAGTGTCTTCAAGTCTTCAAATGTATTGTGTAAAATGTCTTAGGAAAGACATTATGTAAATATTAAGACCAAAAAGAAGAGAAAGAAGCAAAGTAGGAAGAATAGCATTTTAAGCATGTAACAAGAATGGTCAAAAATATGGTTCCTACTATAGACTAGGTCGAACATGGCAATTCTACCTAATTCCCTATAGTTATGGCTCTGATACCAATCTGTCACACCCCAACCGATGGCGGAAACATCGGAGTGAGACGAAATAGATTGCAAGAGACTTCATAACACTATTTGTGACAATATTTAATTCCACCGATTTCATTCCATAGCAAATTGTCAAATATTACAAGAACCTTAAATAACAACATTGTTCAAAACATGATAACAACAAAATGGATACAACACTTTAAACCTAAACGTCTAAGTGAGTATCTAGGCATCGTTGCTACTTCAATTCATAGCAATCCTTAATCATCAACATGTAACATGTTAAAAATACAATTCAATGCAAAAGCAAAAGCGAGTATACAAGTTAAGTATAAGTATAAGTATAAAAAGTTTAGAACGAATCCACATGGCAACTTAGTTTATACAAGATCAACCTAACATGGCATGCAATATTTCTAGCCAATCCTCTGTTTACGCAACAATGATATAATTCAACATGACCACAAGTCTACGGGCGGTGTGTTACTCCTATAGCGCTATACATGTCAAATGGAGGCTCGTGAAAGCTAATGACTACAACATATCACATAAGTATGGTCCACGTAAGCATCAAGTATCATAACATAGCATTCATGTATAAGGATTGTTTTCGGGCATTGCATAAAGAATAAGTTTAAGTGTGTTTTAATAATGGTAACATGTTACACCCCAAAAAGTGGTAAACATAAAAAGGGGGTTGCGAGTATACTCACGGTTTTGCAAGTCTTCTACTTGATAATCCCGCGAGTGAGTTGATTGATTAGGAAGTTGGAACACCAAGTCCTTCTACACAAAGGAAACATAGGTATGTGAGTTTGGGCATTCGGAAGATTTATGGATTTTAGGAAGTTAAAACATAAGAACATATGTATTCGAAAGTAATCATCCTTTAACATTAAGTACTTGTTCTTGACACTATGAAACCTCAAGGGTTAATGTTTTCATAAGTAGTATACTCATTAGAATCGTAACAAGTCTTATGTCTTGGATGATGTATCCTACTACTTTGACGAACAAATACAAGTCCACCATCAAGAGTTCGAATAGTAAATATATGTATAAGTATTATATGTATTATTTAGTCCAATAATCAAGCATGAGGTAGAAGATTAATCTTCATTTAGGTACCTCTATTGTGTCATAGAATTCATGTACGAGGTAGGAAGAACAAGCTTCCATTTAGGTACCTCTTATGGTTCACCACTACACTTGATGTAAGAATATACGAGGGTCATGAACTAATACCAATAAAAGAATAAGAAACATCTACACTATGAGAAATCATCAAGAGATGTGGGGATTTTATGTTGGACAACCCAAGTTAGTCCACAATCACACCTTTATCAAGCTTGAAGCTTGAACACCACTTGTGGGTCAAAAACCCTAAACAAAACATAAAGTATTTGAGGATTAACCTCTGATTTTGAGTGAGTTAAACTAAAGTTTGCACAAGTATAAACAATGTTTAGTAAAGATGAATGAAAATAGTGAACTTTGGAGCCTATTTTCCGGAGTTCCAGGGCCTTATTCTCTGTGAAATACCCATGGAATCGAAGCTAAGGTCAATCCAAGCATTCTGGAAAAAGAATGAGCTAAAACGGATGAGAAATGAAGAAGTTATGCTCACTTTAGTGAAGGGTAGAAAATCTGCTCGAACTTCTGTCTTGGCAGCTTGTTTATGGCGATTTGAGAGTGATTTAGGATGATTTGATTGTGTTTGCAAAGTGAAATGAGCTTGGGGAAAGGCTTGTATTTTAGGGAAGGTTTAGGTTAGGTTTTGGTGGGATAATTAATGCTTAAACAAGTTTAAAACTCAAAAAAAAACATCAAAACCCGCTAAAAAACGAGCTGGATTGCGGCCTGATCATTGTTGCGCGCTAGGCTGGGTCGGAGGGAGTCCTTAAGTAAATTGTTGGACGGGTTTGGTTTGATAAGCTAGCCGCAGCCGAGTGGTTATCAGCGCGCAAGGTGGGCTGTTTGGCCCGGGTTCGAGTCCTGTCCCACCCTTTAATTTTTTTTATTAGATTTCATTTTTCTTTCTTACAAACCTCAAAGTTTCAGCTATTTACTTAACAGCCCCTTGTCTTAAATAAGGTTTATGTTATGTTATTAAAAGAGAAGCTAGTGTTATAACTAACCAAGTTATACCATTTAAGGGAGCCTAACTCTATAATTAACTAAGTTAGTCCACTAACCTCAATATTTAACGAGATTAACTAGATTTTTATAAAAATAAGCTTTTTAAATAGTAAAAATTTATTAATTTAATTAATTTAAACTAAATAAATTTAAATTATCATATTTATGAACGAAATAAATAAATAGAAGAACCTTTAATGATCATTCCTTTCACGATGCTTTTGAATACCATTATTTTAAGATCTTAACTAGTTTAACGAGTATTGACTGTCGAAAATAAAGAATCGAGAACCCGTGAATCATATTTCGTCCAAAAGGTGTATAATTCACAAGTTTCATGTATTTGCAAGATTGACACGAAGTTTTCAAGAATTACGAATATGCATCGAATGTATCACGAAATTAAATGTATGAGCAAGTATGAAGTATGTATAACATGTAATTAACAAAATACGAGTTTTATTTTTGATCCAAGTCTCGGATTTTACAACGGTTACAAAGAAATAACGATTACAAGAACACAATGTTCCCAAAAATAGCAATACAAACAAGACTTGCTATAAATGGAAAGTACAAAAGAGCAGGGCGTTACATAGGGTTTGGTAAAAATTGAGTGTGGGGATTCGGGGTTGGTTATTTTTTGAGATGAACTTGAGTTTTAGTACATAATTTTGACCCGTTTTCACTAATGCTATCATGAAGTTTTTAACTTTAATTCATTAGACACTTAATGTTAGTTGGTTTTGGCACTTGGAATTTAATTGAGGACAATTAACGTGTCAGGAGGAGGTAGTGTACGTTGAGTCTTGTATTTTGAGTCGAGTCTTAGGTTTAAGTTTGGTATTGGGTTTACTTATATGCACGTACAGGTACAAAACACTTCGCCCGTGCTCAATCTCCATTCGGGTGAGGTTGTTTATAACTTATGCTTTTGTAAACGGTAACCCGATTTTATTAACTTATTTTTGGTTTTAACCGAAAATGAAATGCTATACGGTTATGCCATTTTCTTTAAAATATTTCAAAATTCCAAAATTAAAAAATTAAAAAATTAAAAATTAAAAAATACCAAATATAGTTCGTTACTAATAATCTGCTTTGCTTTGTCTTGTCAATCTTGAATTGTTTAGGAGAATGTCAGGTGAAGGTTTATCTAGCAGAGCTGGTAGGAAGAGAGGTCCAACCACTCGCCAAAGAGGAGGCCCGGCTCAACAGGAACCAGTGTGACAACCAGAGTATGTTAGGGTAGTTGAATATATTGGACAAGGGGGTTTCTCATGGTTAGAGTACGAGGCTTTTGGATAGCCCTTTGTTACTATTCGAGTTGGATTCAGGTGGATCTCAAAGGTTGGCTACTTTGTATACGGTAGATCTGCTACCGTTTAGAAGGATTGATTGGGAATCGATGGATTGCCTGGGGGCGAGAGCTAGAGTCGAGCAGTTATTGGGTCCTAAGTTTAGGAGGGTTTTAGACTGTGATGCAAGGCAATACAAAGAAATTACTTTGGAGTTCCATTCCACTTTTGACTATAAGCAAGGGAACTTTAACGAGAAGGTTGCAGTTTTCTTTGCCTTGGGTAGGCAGTCATACGAGATGACGATTCCACAATTCGCGGTGGCCACACAGTTTTATACACAAGAAGAGGTACAGACACCCGAGTTTCTTACAAGTTTGCAAGGAGTGTTCAAGAAAAGGCGTCGGCACAGTGTTCAGGTTGATGAGTTGGTTAGATTCTGGGGTACTTTATCGACAGTTCCGTACTCTACTGGTGCGGCTGCGAGTGATATCATTGATTCGGTTTATCGATATATCCACAAGATTCTTTCAGCTACATTGGTTGGTAGGGGGCAATGAGATAATAAGGTGAATCAAGTCAGTCTCTTTTGCTTGATGTGTATGGTTGAGAGTAGGCCGGCGAACTTGGCTACTATATTCGCATGGTCGATGAGGAGACTTTGGAGAGGTGGCCCGGGTGCTCGTGTGTATTGTGGGCCATTTGTGACTTGGTTGGCTGAGAGCTTGGGGGTTTTTTGATAGATATCCAGCGGATAGGATGAGAGAGGGCCCATACCCTTGTTTCATGAATGTTAGGGATCTACAGGCTGCAGGGATATTGACATATTCTGATCCAGTTGAGTGGGAACCCATTCGTCAGGTTCCACAGGTTCAGCCTCCTCCTGGTTCAGGTGCTGCAGCAGTTACGCAGGGGGCCATCCCTCCTCGTTACCAGAGGTCCCTTACAGGACATGAGATTCCAGCTAGGCAGTATCCATTGAGGCCGCCATGACCCGATCCACTTACTTTAGATTCTTTATATAATTCGATGCAGATAGGTTTTGGGGATTTGCATGGTTATGCTGATGAGCAGTTTGGTGGAGTTAGGCAGGTGATGGAGGAGAGTCATAGAGCTCATGAGCAGGGTCAGCAGAGGCTGGAAGACGGTATGAGGCACATGATGGAGGGTTTACCTTTAAGAGTTCCTCATTATTTTCGACAGCCACAGGTAGGACCCAGTGGTATGCAGGGAGTTGAGCCATATCAGGTGTTCCAGGAGTCTGAGGAGGAGTTAGGTGACGAGGACTAGTGTGGGGATAGCAGCCTTTGGAGTTTTATACAGTATCTTTTATTTTCCTTTTACGTTGTTTTTATTATATCCGGTCTTGATGTGCTAAAAGTAGTTTAATAAAAACAAATAAAATTAACCTAAATCTAGACTCAAAGTAATACTCTAGACTCTCTAAACTTGACTAAACTACTAACCGGCAAGTGAACCGATCGACTCTAGTAAAGCTAAGTAAGTCCGGATATCGAACCCACGAGACTCAATTAAATCACGATACGACTCTATCTAGACTCAGACTGACACGACTTACTAATTATTTATTTGATTTGGGGGGAGGGGGTTTACTAAAAATCCTAAATTTGCAAATAAAGATTAAACTAAATTAATTAAAACAACTAAACACGAACTTGGACGAAGACATAAACCAGTGGCGCTGAAGACTACCTAGGCTAGACGCAAGTTTAACGTGGAGTGGATTTCTATTCGAAATTAATGTGGTATGGAACCGGGATCTTTTGATACTAAACCTATTAAGACACCAACTAAGCCCCTCAACCCTTCTAGAGGTGAAACTTATGGCATTACCTAGGCCGTTACGACTACCGGTTGTTAGATTTCCTTATAGTCCTCTAACTTCTTGAAAAGTGCCTTAATATGACAATCTACCTTACAGCGCGAAAGTCTAAGGCAATTATGGTTTCTAACTTGGTTTAATAAACAAGAGAATGATTAGGGAACTAAGACCAATTTATTACAAAACCTAATCCTAGCTATATACCAAACCAAGACCTATTAATAACCCCGAGCCTTATAGCGACAAGATTAGTAGAACACATGATTTTATAAGATTACCGAATATTACTTCGAAGGTTATTCACGTGATTTCACCCTAAAGAATTAAAGATGTATTACGTGATATAGACACTCACCAAAATCTAAAACCCTAGCACGACTCTATTATGTGATAAAGACCGTCACCAAGAATCGTACGAAGCAATAATCAATGATCAAACAATATGAAGCATGCATATACACCAAATCAAAATACCATAATCGTTTACTTTTCAAGAAAACCGATAAACCACATTAAAAACGAATAAAAACCCAAACTTTATTAAACCGTTGTCAGAAACATGATCAGAAACATAATAACAATCAATATCAAATCTGAATTCATCTTGTAACAACGAATAACGAACGAAAACTAAAGAAACAGGAAGATTAAACCTGTGAACTTCACTCCTGAGTGCTCCCGATTGTTACCCGATGTTTCCTAGCAACCGTAAGATTTTAGAACCTTCAATCAGCCTCTATGATCACCCAAGAACTCCAAAATTCGTAGATGTTTCGACTGTTGACGACTATCTTATATTTATAAGTTTCAAAACCCTACTAGCCGTTGAAATTAGAAGTCGGTGCATTAAATTCCCGTTCACGCGGCCCGCGTAAGGTGGAGCATTAAGTTGACGCGGCCCGTATGGTTCCTCAATTCAGAAATCATTTTTCATTCTCTGGCAGGGCACGTAAGAAGGTATTGAGGTCTACGCGGCCCGCCTGGAAGCTTCGATATCAGTTTTTCGACTTGTTTCAGCTCCCGAGCTTCCGGTTTCCGATCCGACACTTTACTTTTCCAGATTTTAACTCGTTTCTGCTTATTTCGGCTAAAAGGACCTGGAAAACATAAATATATCAATAGTATGTACAATCTACACTAAAACGGAACTAAAATGATTAATTAACGACTAAAACGGGCGCGAATAAAGATGTATTTTACAATACATCAAATATCCCCACACTTATCATTTTTTCGTCCTCGAAATAGAATTATGCATAACGGAATCATAGTCGGAATAATCGTTCAGGACAAAAGCTTAAATTATTTATTAAAATCGAAACTTGTGTTAGCCGCGATTATAAGTATTTTGATCCTCTTAAACCTAAACCCGGTTCCAAGCCCTTATCATGCAAGTTAGTTCAAGTGCGGTCAATCCACCTAGGGTCTCACGCTAAGAATCGCAAGTCCACCTAATCCCCCCTCAAGCTTATAGGACAAAAGGAACAACCACTAGGTTATTTCCTAACCGCCTTATACCAAGATCAAGAGAGTTTAAAATCAAATCTATTCTTTGCATTTTTTTTCTTTTTTTTATCATCACTTTTTCATTTTTTTTTCTTTTTTCGAGCGTAGACGTTGCTTACCCTAACCCAGAGGCATTCCGGCTGTAGAGTCGCTATCCCGAACCAAGATTACATAGAAATGCGCTACTTTCATTCAGTTTCTAGCTCTTTTTCTCTCTTTTTTTTCATTTTTCCTTTTTCTACGAGATATGACAAGAAACTCTAACGATCTTAACTTATACATCCCTTATACTATTATCGGAGGGTTTCAAATTCCCCACTTTCCCTAGATGAGAACCCACTAGTAGGCCGACAATTAGGTAATTTTAAGATCAAAGGAACCTAGAACCGAATCAAGCCTACCCGCACATCCCAAACTAGACACAAGCTCAATTATATTATCACATATTATTATTATTATTTGAACCCGAACAAAAATCCGACTTTTCTATCATTTTTTGTTTTGTAGTTTTGCAAAATTCTTATTTCAAAAGACATTTTCTAATTTTTCAATTTTTTTGGATTTTTTTTTGTATTTTAACTGTTTCTAACTCGGACACGCGAACGGAAGCGGCAACAAACTCAACCTAACAATCAAATATACCAAACAGAACAGAATATATACCATCATAGCGTCAGTTCCACAAACTATCCATCAGTGTATCAACCAACCCCAAAAAACCCATCCAACCTGTTTAAATATCAATACAGACCAAAATGCGAGGATAAAAACAACATAAAATAAAAATAAGCAAAAGATATAAGCTGTCAGTGCTGCATATCCTCGATCCACGCAACCTACTCCTCATCATCCTCGCTACTACCATCCATTTGCTCCTCCTGCTGTGGCTGCCAAGACGGCGGCGGCTGCAACTGTAGATGATCCATAATCAATTTCATGCCGTCTCGCATCTGCTCATGCAAGCTCTCCATCCTGTCATAAACGGCCTCCAAAATCAACGGGTCTGGCCGCGGCTCCCTGATAGGATACTCGCGTGCAGGTAACTCACGCCTAACACGTGGCACCTGATAACGTGGGGGAATCGCGGCTTGCATAGCAACATCTTCATCAGACCCTGGTGGAGGTGGCACCTGAGGCCCCTGTAATACCGCCGACTAAGCCGGTGGCTCATCATATGTAATAATCCCCGCCTGCTGAAAACTATTTAGCTCCATCAGTGAAGGAGCTGGACCCGTATGCATCCTATCAGCAGGATATTCAACAAACACTCCTAACCTCTCCGCCAACTACGTGATGTAAGGCCCACGATATATCCTAGATTTACCCCTCCTTTCTTCGGCCTCACCATCGACCACGCAAAGATGCTCGCTAGATTGGCTGGCCGTCCCTCCACCATACACATCAAGCAGAAAAGACTGTGGTGGTTCACTTTATTATCACCCTCGTGCCTGCCAATCAATGTAGCTGCCAATATCTTATGTACAAACCTATACAGAGGATCCCTGATATCTGACGCAATCATATTGTTCGAAAATGGCGACGTAGCAATAGTAACCCAGAATCTAGCTAAATCCTCCTTCAGCACACAATGCTCCTTATGTTTCATCACCACACCCCTCAACAGACTAACAAAACCCGGATCCTGTACTTCCTCCCGCGTATAAAAACATGTCGCCTCTGCGAACTGTGGCAAAGTCATGTTAAATATTTTCTTTCCCAACGCAAACGAAACTACATCCGCCTCAGAAAACCCCCCAACATGCCTATACTGAAAAGTCGAATGAAACTCCAATGAAAGCTCGTAATACTGGGGTGCATCACAATCCAACGCCAACCTAAACTTTTCCCCCAACAACTGATGTATCCTATCAGCCTGGCACAAACGCCCTACTAGCTCCCAGTCAATCCTACGAAACTCTAGCAGCTTCACTGTCTCCAGAACACGATATCGCGAATACTCAGCTGACTGGGAATCAAACTGTAGCAATGGACTATCCCGTAAAACCATGCTCTGACCATGTGGAACCCCAAGCCCACGATATCTGATCTCTCTAAGTGGTAATACAGCTGGCTGCTCCTTAGCAGTGTCCTGAGAAATAACAGATGCATGCCTCTTCCGGCTCGTGCCAGAAGACGATCCTTCACCAGACATCCTGTAAAATAATTCAATAACAAGCAAAAACAGGTGAAAAGTTAGTAACACAAACTATTTTTTTTATTTGGAATTTTTTAAAAATTTTCTGATTTTTATATTTTTTTTTAATTTTTTTTTATATTATTTTATATATTAATTTTTTATAAAAATATATAATATACATTCAAACGACGGCCGTATAGCATTTCGTTCGCGGCTGTCGTTTGAATACAAGTGACTTTAGCGACGTTTTTGCAAAGCAATGTAAGCATGAACCAAACCTCGCCCGAATGGAGATTGAGTAGGGGCGAGGGGTTTTTATATTCAAGTAAGCAATAACACGCATAACGACACTTAGACAACTCAAATGACTCGAAAACGACACACATGACAGCAAACTACGAACTAAGCTAGACTCGAACTAAAGTAGACGCAGAAATACAAAACTTAGACCTCTACCTCCTCTCGGCACTTTACTTGCCCTCAAGTAAACCCAAGTGCCGATTAACAACCAAATGCAAAGACTAAGTGTGGAAGCAATGGACACAGGCCGAATAAGTAGTAAAAATCTGATTTTTATGTCAAAACACTCGTGACCCATATCCCCACACTTATCTTTAACTTAAACCACCCCAAACCGTCCGAAATATCACATAGAGCGAACCCGATCAGCCTGTTGTTATCTGTTGACAGCCTAGACGTACTAACATATAGTATTAAAAACTTAAGCATCATATATTCAACCCAATATCAAACACATTTCATTTTATCCGCAAGACACCTATTTGATTTTTTTACTCCAAAACAACCGATACCCAAACTACCTTATGTTCGAAACAACAACCACAGCCCCAACATTCAACCCACTGTTTCTGCTTCTTCTATCCAACTAATGACCAGCATTCACAAACCTACCCAGCCACCCTCCACTGTAATCAACCGAACACGAGCAACTGACTCGATACAGACTAAAACATTACTCACTAAAAACCAACTACTGACTCGACAATCGGACCAAACACAGACCTAAACACACACGACTGCAGACAGAGACCTAACTAATTCGACTCAATAAACAAACCAAACAGAATACTCGACCACTAAACTAAAATACAAGAAAAGTTTTGCGGAGAAACATACCTGGCTTCGATTCAAACAAGAAAACAATTAAGATGTTAGTTGGTACTTGAAACCCACTTCACACAAAACTTGAAATCGGTGGTACAGAGGGTGAACCGGTGGTGGGTTGTGGCGGATTCAGGTTATGGTGGTGGAGAAGTGATGGTTATGATGGTATTAAAGGAATTCGGGTGTGGATATGGTGGGTCGCCGTAGATGAATGAAGAAGAAGGATTAGGTTTCAAAAATGTGAATTTGGGGGTTTTAACAAATTGTCACCGACTCAAAGGTCTCTCGCAGCCCGCGTAGGTTTAACGTTTAGTTAAGGCGGGCCGCGTCACGTATATGTTTTAAAAACTTTCTTTAGTTCCCACGGGCTGCGTAGAATTCAGGTTAGGGGCTACACGCCCCGAGTAGACAGCAAACAGCAACAAAAATTTTGACAGTAGCAGCAGTTTAGGCTTAAATATGATTTTTATTATTACCCAAAATACCCACAGTGCGTAATTTTCCGATTTGAAGTTAAAACGTACCTGGAAAGCTGCTCCCTTGTTGATCTCACTCATGTTAAGGTGATGAATACCTGCAAATACTTTACGACGCAACCACGGATGCAAAATACGAAATACACAAAACCGATGCAAATACTCCTAAATAACTATTCTAATGAAACGACGCGAACACGACTCAATGTACAAACTCTACACTTGAGTTTTCCCTCAAGAAACAATGCGGCGGTGCTAGGCAGGTCCGCATGAGGAACGTCTTCCTCTTTGGCGGTGTCGATGGGACCGCCTAGATAATGCTTCAAAAGATGTCCATTGACTTTCCATGAGCACTTAGTATCTCCGTTCAACAACTCCACGGTACCGTACGGGAATACCTCTTTCACGACATACGGCCCGGACTATCTCGACTTCAATTTTTCGGCAATTAACTTCAATCTTGAGTTAAACAAGAGCACTCGATCACCAACTCAAAATTCCTTCAATTTCCACAACTTCCTATCGTGCAAAGCCTTTGACTTTTCCTTAATACTCCATGATCGATCATATGCCGCATCACGAAGTGCTTCCAATTCATGAACTTGAAAGAATCTTTTTCTAGCGGCCTCGGTTAAATCTAAATTCACCGTTTTAAGTGCCCAAAGTGCCCGATACTCTAATTCTACCGGTAAATGGCACGCTTTCCCATACACTATCATAAACGGCGTAGTACCTAACGGCGTTTTGTAGGCGGTATGAAACGCCCATAATGCATCATCTAATTTATCCGACCAATCCTTTCGGCTCTTTCCTACCGACTTTTCCAAAATCCTCTTAACTCCTCGATTCGCGTTCTCGACTTGACCGCTTGTTTGCGGATGATACACGGTAGACAAGCGGTGCGTAACTCCATATCTCTCCAACGCCTTTTCCATTACAGAATTACAAAAGTGCATACCGCGGTCACTAATAATTGCTTTAGGAGTACCGAAACGCGTAAACAACTTCTTCAAAAACCTCACCACCACTTGTGCATCATTCGTAGGCAAAGCTTGAGCTTCCACCCACTTTGAAACGTAGTCGATAGCAACGAGGATGTACCGATTCCCATTCGAAGATGGAAACGGTCCCATGAAATCAATGCCCCATATGTCAAAAACTTCTAACACTTGAATGTGATTCTGGGGCATCTCATCCTTGGAGGAGATGTTGCCGGTTCGTTGGCAACGATCACACTTTCTCACAAACTCAGCCGCATCTTTCACTACAGTCGGCCAATAAAACCCACAATCGAAAACCTTCTGCGCAGTCACATGCGGACCCTGATGACCTCCTGTCAAACCCTCATGAACATGCCGAATGATATCCAAACCTTCTTCTCTAATCACACATCTCCTCAAAATCCGATCACCTCCTATCTTGAAAAGGTAGGGATAATCCCATATGTATCTCCGTGCATCATTTACGAGCTTGTTCTTCTGCTGGCGATTCATACCATCCATCACATACCCTTCGGCGAGGTAGTTAGCTAAATCACTGAACCACGGTAAACCCTCGGTCTCTGCCTCAACATACTAAATGGACTCATGAGGGAATCTGTCTTTTATCGCCTCCTCAAGAATATCTTCCCTGCTAGGATCCTCGAAACGCGAGAGATGGTCAGCTGCAACGTTCTCTGCTCCCTTTTTATCCTTAATTTCTATATCAAACTCAGAAAGAAGTAAGATCCATCGAATCAGATGCGGCTTAGCGTCTTTCTTCTGAAAAAGGTAACGCAAGGCGGAATGGTCTGTAAACACAATGGTTTTCGAAAGAACAAGGTAAGATCGGAACTTGTCAAATGCAAAGACGACTGCTAATAGTTCCTTCTCAGTAGTGGTGTAATTTTCTTGGGCGTCATTCAATGTTTTACTCACGTAGTAAATCGGGTGAAAGTGATTCTCCCGCTCTGCCCTAACACCGCACCGACTGCGTAATCACTGGCGTCACACATAAGCTCGAATGGCAAGCTCCAGTCGGGTGATACAAGAATCGGTGCACTGACCAGTTTCTCTTTCAGAAACTCAAACGCTTAAAGGCATTCCTTGTCAAAGACAAAAGGAATGTCCTTTTCCAACAATCGCGTCATGGGGCGTGTGATTTTAGAAAAGTCTTTTATAAAGCGCCGATAGAACCCCGCATGACTAAGAAAGCTACGAATCGACTTAACACTAGTCGGCGGAGGAAGCCGACTGATCATATCTACCTTCGCCCTATCCACTTCAATACCAGCCCTCAAAATCTTGTGTCCTAACACAATACCTTCAGTCACCATGAAGTGACACTTTTCCCAATTCAACATCAGCTTCGTCTCGACACATCTCCTCAACATCTTCTCAAGATTAACTAAGCAATGATCGAAAGAATTACCGTACACCGAAAAATCATCCATAAACACCTCCATCGAATTCTCTACCATATCCTGAAAGATCGCTATCATACATCGCTGGAATGTAGCTGCAACGTTACATAGACCAAACGGCATGCATCGATACGCATATGTGCCGTATGGATATGTAAAAGTGGTCTTTTCCTGATCCTCCGGTGTGATGGGGATCTGAAAATAACCCGAAAACCCGTAGAGAAAGCAATAGAACTGCTGACCCGCGAGGCGCTTAAGCATCTGATCAATAAACGGGAGCGGAAAATGATCCTTACGAGTGGCGTCATTCAACTTTCGATAGTCGATGCACACACGCCAACCCGTGACTGTACGTGAAGGTATAAGCTCATTTTTCTCATTAAGAACAACTGTCATCCCCCCTTTCTTCGGGACAACCTGCGTAGGGCTCACCCAAGCTGAATCAGGAATAGGATATATCAAACCAGACTCCAACAACTTCATAACCTCCTTTTTTCACCACCTCCTGCATATTCTGGTTGAGACGACGCTGCGGCTGCACCACTGGCTTGTAAACATCCTCCATCAGAATACGATGCATGCAAAAGGTAGGGCTAATACCCTTGATATCAGATAGCCTCCAGGAAATCGCATCGCTATACTTCCTCAACACTTCAATCAACTTCACTCTCTCTTCCTCTGTCAACTTCGAGGAAATGATGACATGCATGTCCGGCTTCTCCCCTAAGAATGTGTACTCAAGATGTGATGGAACAACCTTAAGTTCTAAAGGCGGTGGAATGTCTACATGAGTACTCTGATCACTAACCTCATTGAGTTCCAACGTCTCTGGAACCCACAACTCATCGCTCTTATCAAACTGCTTCTCCTCAACTTCTTCTTCATCAGGCTCGTCAACAACTCCCTCACCTACTAAATCAGCTCCACTGATGTACTTGAGACACGTGTCGACACAAGATATGAAAGAATCTAAAAAGTAAACGGAATGACAAGGCCCGCTATCTTCATCTCCACCTCCAGGATGCTGCATCGCTCTATCGATCTCGAATGTGACAATCTCGTCACCCGCGCGAAGAGAAATCTTACCGTCAAAGACGTCGATGATCGCCTTTGCAGTTCTAAGGAATGGTCGGCCCAGAATAATAGGAACTCCTTCATCGGCCTCCATATCAAGAATGACGAAATCCACAGGAAACACGAATTTAGCCACTTTTACAAACAGATTCTCCACTATCCAACGAGGATACTTGACTGAACGGCCATCCAAGGACAACGACATGCGCGTGGGTGTAAGCTCTCCTAACCCAAGCTTCTCATACAAAGAAAATGGCATCAGATTGATGCTAGCTCCTAAATCGGCTAGAGCGTGAGCAGGGTTAACGACTCCCCCAAAAAGGCATGGAATAGTAAATGTACCAGGGTCGGTTAATTTCTCTGGCAACTTATTCAAAACTACCGCGGAACAACCACCAGTCAACAGAATATTTGAAAGCTCCCCAATTCTCTCCTTACGCTTCAGAAGATCTTTAAGAAATTTAGCATATTTAGGCATAGACTGAAGTGCCTCGATAAATGGAAGATTGATTTTCAACTACTTGAACATCTCAAGAAATTGCCCATACTCCTTAGCATATTTCTAATGCTTAAGGCGGGCGGGATAGGGGATGCGAGAATGATCAATAACTGGCGACGGTCTAACTCTCGTTGGCTGCTTCTCTACATTCTTCTCTACTGGAGACTCCTCGGCGTGTGCGGTACTTGCTGGGTCTAGCCTCATGTGCACCTTACTGGGAGCTTCCATCTCGATCTCTTCATCAACTTCATCATCTTTCACATCCTCACTTCTCTCTCGTACAACTTCCCCCAAACTCTTTCCACTGCGGGTCATAATAGCTTTAGCTGAATGGTTAGCTGGGTTCGGGTAGGTATTTCCTGAGAACTGGCCAGGTGGGTGCTCTTGTAACTATTTGGCTAAACCTCCTACCATTCTTTGAAGATCTAAAAGTGTGGATTGCTGACTTTTTAACCGAAGCTCTTGACTTTTATTAATCTGCTCTTGATTTGATCCCCCACTAGCAAACTGACCACTCGAACCTGAACCACTATACTGACCACCCTGACCTGAACCACTACTAGTATAAAGACCAGGGCCCCTATTTTGATACTGACCAGATGGAAAACCAGGGGGATTACCAGAAGAGCGAAAACCACTATTATTGCCACTACCGCGCCAGTTGGAGTTACAATTAGAGTTATTGAACGGATTTGTGGGACCCCTAGACTGACCGGGCTATATACTCTACCTGCTCAAGTGTAAGTGTGGGACAATCTAACGTGTCCTGGCCTCCCCTACAAACCTCACACCTGTCAACTTTCTTCTTAATCTCATTCAACTCTTGTTTTAGACTCTCGAAAGCAGCAGCTACCGATGGATCCAAGCCAACTTGGTTTACCCCTCGAGCGGTTGAAGAGGTATGCACAGGAATGGAAGTCCTACGGGTAGTGCTATAGTCCATATCAGAATGGGCAAAACTCTTAAACAAATCATTGCACTCATTCACTGTCTTTTTACCCATAAGCTGCCCTCTGGCTGAAGTATCGAAACGAGCCTTGATTTCAGGGTTGAGACAATTGTAGAACTTTTCAAATAGTTCCCAATCCGATAAACCATGCTGAGAACAACAAGTGAGCAAGGACTGAAAACGCTCCCAAGCCAAGTGGTAAGGCTCATCAGGATCCATGCGAAAGGAGTGAATCTGATCACGAAGGCGGGATGCCTTGGCTGGTGGAAGTACTTGGCTAAGAAGGCATCGCGAAGACCAGCCCAAGTGGTGTAAGTGCCTGCTGGCTGAGAAACGAGCCAGGTGGCTGCGCGACCTGCGAGCGAGAATGGAAAGACCTGAAGGTATCGAGTATCGAGGTTCACACCCTCGATGGAGAAGGTGCTGCAAAAGTGAGTGAGGCGGTTTATGTGAGCTAGTGCATCCTCGTCGTCGCGATCATGGAACTGGAAAGAATTGGTAATGGCGGTTATGATGTAGGATGGAATCTGCCAAGACCTATCATTCGTAATGTTGGGAAGGGTGATGGGCGAATTAGCGCCAGTGAAACCAGTGGTACCTTGCTCGAAGACGGTGCGATTTGCCATTTGAACTGCGGGTGTAGGACTCTGAGGACGAGTGGGTGGTGGGGAATTGTGTGGTGACGGCTTCGGTGTGAATTCGAAAGCTGGGTGGAATGCGAAGACGAAGAAGAGCTAGAAGAACTTACCTCAGACGCAGAAGACTTGATCGTAAGCGGTTCGGTGGAGGTCCCTGCGAGCACGTATGGGGCATCAACTGAAAAAGCGAATACAAACAAGTAAGAAGACTCTAACAAATGACTCGACAAACTAAAATAAATATTTTTTATTTTTTTTTATTTTTATAATTAGACTACGACTCAAATAAACGAACAAATAGCACGTAATATATCAAACAAAGTCCAAACGAAGTAATTAACGCAATCGCCAAAGAGTCCCCGGCAACGGCGCCAAAAACTTGATGTGCTAAAAGTAGTTTAATAAAAACAAATAAAATTAACCTAAATCTAGAATCAAAGTAATATTCTAGACTCTCTAAACTTGACTAAACTACTAACCGGCAAGTGAACCGATCGACTCTAGTAAAGCTAAGTAAGTCCGATATCGAACCCACGAGACTCAATTAAATTACGCTACGACTCTATCTAGACTAAGACTGACATGACTTACTAATTGTTTATTTGATTTGGGGGGGGGGGGGTTACTAAAAATCCTAAATTTGCAAATAAAGATTAAACTAAATTAATTAAAATAACTAAACACGAACTTGGAAGAAGACTTAAACCAGTGGCGATGAAGACTACCTAGGCTAGACGCAAGTTTAACGTGGAGTGGATTTCTATGCGAAATTAATGTGGTATGGAACCGTGATCTTTTGGTACTAAACCTATTAAGACACCAACAAATCCCCTCAACCCTACTCGAGGTGAAACTTATGGCACTACCTAGGCCGTTACGACTACCGGTTGTTAGATTTCCTAACAGTCCTCTAACTTCTTGAAAAGTGCCTTAATATGACAATCTACCATACAGCGCGAAAGTCTAAGGCAACTATGGTTTCTAACTTGCTTTAAAAGACAAGAGAATGATTAGGGAACTAAGACCAATTTCTTACAAAACCTAATCCTAGCTATATACCAAACCAAGACCTATTAATAACCCCGAGCCTTACAGCGACAAGATTAGTATAACACTTTATTTTATAAGATTACCAAATATTACTTCTAAGGTTATTCACGTGATTTCACCCTAAAGAATTAAAGATGTATTACGTGATATAGACACTCACCAAAATCTAAAACCCTAGCACGACTCCATTATGTGATAAAGACCGTCACCAAGAATCGTACGAAGCAATAATCAATGATCAAACAATATCAAGCATGCATATACACCAAATCAAAATACCATAATCGTTTACTTTTCAAGAAAACCCATAAACCACATTAAAAACGAATAAAAACCCAAACTTTATTAAACCGTTGTCAAAAGCCTAGGTAGTTCGAAGTATTTAGCCGCTAAACATGATCAGAAACATAATAACAATCAATATCAAATCTGAATTCATCTTGTAACAACGAAAAACGAACGAAAACTAAAGAAACAGGAAGATTAAACCCGTGAACTTCACTCCCGAGCGCTCCCGATCGTTACCCGATGATTCCTAGCAACCGTAAGCTTTCAGAACCTTCAATCAGCCTCTATGATCGCCCAAGAACTCCAAAATTCATAGATGTTTCGGCTGTTGACGACTATCTAGTATTTATAAGTTTCAAAACCCTACTAGCCGTTGAAATTCGAAGTCGGTGCATGAAATTCTCGTTCACGCGGCCCGCGTAAGGTGGAGCATTAAGTTGATGCGGCCCGTATGGCTCCGCAATTCAGAAATCATTTTTTATTCTCTGGCGGGGCGCGTAAGAAGGTATTGAGGTCTACGCGGCTCGCTTGGAAGCTTCAGTATCAGTTTTTTGACTTGTTTCAGCTCCCGAGCTTCCGGTTTCCGATCCGACACTTTGCTATTCCAGATTTTAACTCGTTTCTGCTTATTTCGGCTAAAAGGACCTGGAAAACATAAATATATCAATAATATGTACAATCTACCCTAAAACGGAACTAAAATGATTAATTAACGACTAAAACGGACGCGAATAAAGATGTATTTTACAATACATACTCCTAATTTTTGAATACTTGGCTACTTGGTTGGATGGGTTGGGGTAGATTGGATGACTCGTAGGTGTGTTGGATGTTTTAAAACACTTTTACCTATCGTATGTTATTTTGGTATTTTATTTTGGATGTGATAGGTATGGTGTTGGTTTTGCCGCTTCCGTTAGCGTGAGAGAGTTAGAAATTGTTTGCTGAGCGTTTTTGGATTGGAGGGCATATGTGGAATTGACTGGCACTTTGACAGTTTCGCATATTCAGCTAAGTCGTTTCACTTGTATATTTTATATTGTTTATTTAGTTTTTAGTTTTTATTTTTTTAGGTAGTTAGTTTGAGTCGTATTCTCATTCTTGCATTAGGGACAATGCAATCTTCAAGTGTGGGGATGGGATACATAGTAGTCAGTATAGTCGAGTCATAAAATTTTGAAAAAAAAAGAGAAAAAGTTTAAAAAATGGAAAAAAAAATTTGAAAAATCAGAAAATGTATTTCGAATAAAGAAGTTTGCAAAATTAAAACGGAAAATGATAGAAAAGATGGGTTTTTGTTGGGGTTCAAATAATGATAATATGAGATTAATTAAGTTGAGCTTGTGTCTAGTTTGGGATATGTGAATAGGCCCGATTCGGTTTTAGGTTCCTTTGATTTAATATTACCTATATTGTCGATCTACTAGTGGGTACTCATCTAGGAAAAATGGGAAATTAAAACTGCCAATAATAGTATAAAGAATGTCGTTATAAGATAAAATTGTTAAAATTTTTAATGATGAAAAAGAAAAGAAAGAAAATAATAGAATAATTGAGCTAGAAACTAAGAAAAGTAGCGCAGGCCTACGTAATCTCTGTTGGGGATAGTGACTCTGACTTAGAATGACTATGGGATGTGTGAAATCAAAATTGCACCAAAATAACCGACGCTCACGTTGTCGCTCTCGGGGTGGTGACTATGGCTGAGACAACCTCTGGGTTAGGTAAAGCAACGTCTAAGCTCAACAGAAAAAAGAAAAAAAGTGAAAAAAAATTGGTTTTAAATTCTCTTGATTTTGGTATAAAACGGTTAGAAATTGGTCCAGTGATCGTTCCGTGAGTTCTATAAGCTTGAGGTGGGATTAGGTGGACTGTGGCTTCTAGTGTGAGACCCTAGGTAGATTGACGGCACTTTTGTTCCTTTTGTTCTAAAAGATTTATTGTGGATGTTTATGTTGGAACCAGTTGCTTTGATACCTTAACAAACTCATACACAAAAAAACGAAAGAACGAGAGATTAATTTGGACACTTAAGTCACGTTTTTATATAATAAAAATCACACATAAAACATTAATCATTTTTTTTGAACGGCAAGGAACGACGTGCAAACAACCGTGACACAAGGCACTGTGGCCAAGGTCAACTACTCGACCGCCGCCAGCCCCTTGGCTCTCCCAGATACACGGAAACCTGACCTCCACCCGCCTAAAGGTACGACAGTGGAATAATCAGTAAAACCACGCCTCCCATCCAAGACGAACCGGCGCCACCCGTATTCGCTCGTCACCTGGATGCCGCAAAAAATAATGGGGAGAGTGGGAGTCAAACTTGGGTAACAAGGAATACCAAGTCTTTCCCCATCCACTCTGAAGAAACACCAAACTAATCTGGTGATTAGTTTGTGGTATGTGCCTCGACAAATAAGGTTAATCTTCTTAATCTTTTCCGAGTTGTGATGATGAGCTTCCGGCAAAACACTAATCACCCTGTTAAGCTCGTTACAAGGAGGGGAATAAGGGGGTTCTCCTCTTAACCACTCTCCGGCGTGATAATAAGCATGCGTTTTGAGGAAACAAGTGCGTGATTAATAGTGAGAGAGCAAGGAACCAAATGGTTAAACCTGTAGATGAAGGCTCCTATTTATAGCCGGAGTAGTGAAGAAGGAGATGGGCTGATAGGCCTTGGGCCTAGAGTCGACAACAAGGAATATCCATATTGTCCCCTCTGCAGCAACCGTTAGTACTTCTGGGTGAGGATGGAGTTGGCGCACATTGAATGGATCTAAGTGTCCTGACCGTTGTTTCTTTGTCATCAGCGGCTGAGTGGAGTTCGTGGAGCAGATGTTGGTGGATGCTGATTGGTGCCACGTATGCGTCCTCGTATACCTTCCTGTCTCCTGTACAATTGTTAATCATGGAGCATGATCGGATACAGCATGTCGGACGCTCATTGGTCCACTGCTTTGCCATTCGTACCTATGGTACTTATCCTAAGATGACCTACGCTTCTGTCCTCCGCGCGAACTCATTGAGGAAGACCCATGTGGCTGACGCAAGGTCCAGGAACTGAGGGCTTTTATCCAGGAAGCGAAGTGTGAAATCTGGACTTATCTTTGCTTAGACCCCGCACGCGACCTAGTTTTCACCTGATTGGCAGGTGCGAGGTTGAGAAAGATGCTAGATTAGTATAATAGGAGTATGGTCCCGCGCGTGACCTGATTGGTCGGCGCAGGCTTTTGGGACCATACCCCTTCAAGTCCCCAAGTCTAGTGCTGCTTCCATGCGCGAGACAAGTGGTTGGAGCTCTGGACTAGAAAAAAGAAGAAGTTAGCCTTGGTCTTGCTTGGGTCTCTTGTAAGCATCTTCTAAGCCTTGAGAGATGGCGCTCGTGTAATGTGTTGCAATTACTATGGCGCAGCTGCAAGGGTTGTTGTTGAAGAGTTATGCTACCCTGTGCTTGAACAAATCTTGTGGTGATTATCTTCTATGACAGAGAAGGTGACGTGCGCGTTTGACTTGACCGCTGACACAGAGATGATCATGTTGTCACTATGTCAGGCGCGCCTTTTCGTCTTATGTCAGACGAATGAGGTCCACGCGCACGTGGTAACCGCCACCCCGTAATTCCCGGCTTACGTGTCAACTTCTGATTGGATACACGTGCGGCGTGTCTGGCACGGTTACCCATCGCATTAAATGCGATGGGTATAAATAGACGGAGAGGAAGACATTACGATTACTGTTTCTTTGAATCATCTTCTTCTCTCTCCGATTATCTCTTGAAGATCTTCAAAACATGAAGCTGTTCTTCTAAACTTCAAAGTTTTTCCAGAATTTCCTTTGAATCTTCATCAAGTTCTCCAGTTCTTTGAGTATTTCAACTCTTTTATTTCGATGACGACGGAGGAGATGATTGCAGTTAAGGAAATCGGTGGCCCTTTTCCGGTGTTAAAATGGGACCAAGGATTGTTCGAACAAATGACCAGGGGTCAGCAGTTTTCGGTCAAATGGGATGCCAGATATCCCTCCCAAGGGCAAATGACGGCAGATACACCATCGGGTTATATCACTTTATACGCCGATTTCTTTAGAGAAGGCAATTTCCGGCAGCAGGCGACTCACTTCCATGAATGATACTCAGTATACTTGGAATAATCATCATGGCGGCGATATTGCATCATTATGCCTTTCATATCTCTCAGCTAAGCCCCATGGACATGGTTAGAATTTGTCACTTCAAATTTATTTGTAGATAGCAAGGATTAGCGCCGATGGTTGAGAAATTTATGGTTTTTTACCAGTTGATTAGCACTTTAGGGTTTTTCTCCTTTGCCATCCGCAACGTGAAGAAGATTTTGATCAACCCTCCGAAGAGCTTCCATGATTGGAAGATGAAGTTTTTCTTCATTTGTGAACAAGTTATTCCTATCGCCATGGAATTTTGCCAATCTGGCCCGATCCCCAAGGAGGATACTCCGATTCCTCGCAAGGCGGCATGGTATGATAAGATAATGGCTACTCCAAACAGAGTATTTGTCGAGCAAGTTTTAGTCACGACCGGAATGAGCGACAAATGGCCGGAGAGGAGCAAAGATATGCCTGGTTTGCTTTTCAATGGAGAAGGTAAGTTCTCTATTTTGTTGTTCCTCTTCTAAGAAGTCTCAAGTTGTTTTTAACTCTTGGTTATTATATGCAGAGGTTGTGCTTTATCAAAGTGCGTTCCCAACTTTTTCTAGAGCCATGGGCGTGAGGCCCCTACACGACGGCGAAGAATATTGGTATGAACATATCAAGCCCAATTTTATCTATGCTCCCAGGGAGCTCTTTTCTAATCCTCTCGTGGCAACCGAAGGAGCGCGAATTCCAAACCCAAGGCCATGTCGTGTCGTGACTTCTACTGGGAAAGATATTGTCTATCTTTCCAGCGAGGAGTCTGTAGCTTCATCAAATCATGAGTTAAACTCATGGGATGATGTGTTTGTAGGTGTGTTGCGCAATCTGGGGATTGAGCATGAGGAGAAAAAACCCAAGAAGGCTACTGCAAAGAAGAAAGTTACTATCGCCGAAGGAGCGACTAGTAAAAAGGTCGGGGCTACCCACGCAGCTTCTGATGCTGCTTCCAAAAAATGTACTCTCCACTTTTGTCAGAGTAACCTTGAAGATTTTGTCATTACCACTGACTCACTAGAAGGGCTGCAGGATATAGGTGAGAAGCCTCAAAGCAGCGTGGTGGCTGCGGTTAGAAGAACTGGAAGTGCAGGTTCCAGAGATCCTGACTCTGGCGCGACCCCCTCTTCCCTTCATGAAGAAGAAGAAACTGAGACGGAGGCCGAGGTTGAAAAGTTTGTCAGGAAGACCCCTTCCAAAAGGCCCCGTGTGGAGGCAATTGCCACCACTCCCCTGTTAAGAAGGTTGCGACTAGCAAGCCTATAGGGAAGAATGGGAGTTTGAGGAGTCACTACTCTGATGTCTCACTAGGTAAGTGTATTCACTTTCTTATTATCCCTTTTGCCTTAGTTATTTGCTAACATTTATTCTCCGTTTCAGAGGCAGTCGCGAAGAAACCAGAGGTGGAGGTGAAGAAGGCGCCGTCACGCCCAAAGTTCAACTGTCGAAGGGAAGACTATGGAGATAGAAAAGACTACTGAGAAAGAGACTGCTGCTGATAAGGCTGGAAAAAAGCCTTTTGATGTTACTCCGAAGGTCACAAACACTCCGGAGTTGAAGGTTACAGGTGGTGAGCAACCTGTCATTGAGCGCATTAAGCCTCAAGCGCATGTTAAGAATCCTACCGCGCAGCACACAGGCTACGTTCACACTGAAATGATCAAGACTTCAACTGCAGGGGGTCTACTGGCGGTGTGCATGTGCAGGGTGTTGTTAGAGATGTTGCTGTTGGTGGTGAAGATGTTGGGGGATCAGGCGCGAATGTCAGGAAAATCGCTCCGGGAAAGAAGCCCAGGCAACCTTTGCCGATTCGTGCGGAGGATAAGTTGGGCGATATTTACTACAAGACGTATAAGGAAAATCGCGCCAACGGACCTCATGCCCCTATCTGGAACTTGAAAAAAAGTGATAACTTTACTGATTTCGGGGCTTACAGGGAGTGGTATTTGGGAGCTTTTCCGCCGGCAGAGGTGTACCGCTAGAGGGAGCGTGGGCATGACAATCTGTACCGATCATATGTTATGGGCCAAGCAAATTCTTCTTCTGTCGGTCATCAGATCATTTGCGAATGGCGAACCATGCTTCTAGAGCGCGCTGGCTGAGAGAAATATCGAGAGTGGTTGTCTGCTGAAGCCAAACTCTTCGAGCAGGCTCAGATTAAATTTCAAGAAGATAGATCCTCTTTCGATAAGGAGAAAAAGTCTGAAGAATGGCGGCTTCAGGGCTTAAAGAATAAACTCCAGGCCAGCGAAGATACCCTTGCTAAGGAGCGTCGTGAATGGCGCATGGCCTGTGACAATGAGAACAAGAAGATGTTTGCGGCGCGAACGAAGATTACCAATCTTGAAGCGCAAGTTGAAGGCTTGAAAAAATTTAAGGCAGACTTCAAGGCCAAGTATGAGGAAGCCAAATCCCACAGGGAGCGTGCTGAGGTTCTTCGGGCTAGCTTCCTTACTGCTTTTGTATGCAAGTAAGTTAAAAAACTTCCAACATGTTTGCCTTTTCCTTTGAAAAGTTGTAGGTTAATCTGAATGGCTAAATCCTTAGCAAGGATAGGTATTTAGCTTGGAAGGATGTGGAGATTACCGAATTGAAACATCGGTTGCGCGAGGCACATGTAGGCTTAGAAGCGGAGCAACAGAAAAATGAATCCATGGAGATTGACCTGGCTACGGAGAAGGTGATGGCTGACACCGGGGAGGAAGCACGTAAGATCAGTCTTTCCGATTTAAACGTTGCTCAGACAAATTATGCCGAGGTGCAATTTATTGTGGATACGTTGCTTGCTGACTCAGAATGGATGCGACATCACGAAATTACGCATGTGAGTACCTGTTTCTTTCTTCCTTGCCTTATATTCTTGCAGCTTTCTAAATTTCCCTGTCTTTTGGCCAGGTTGCCAACTCTATTCTTAATGCCACCGAGCTTGATAAAGTTGTGGCTACGCTGACAACGGCTGCGCGTGCTGCGGGCCACCGTGCTGGATACGTTGAATGTACACATCATGTTGAAGAAGAACTTAAAAATAAATTTGGCACTCGCCATTGTTCCGTCAATGACCAAGCGGAGGAGATGTTGGTCAAAGCCGATGAGACTTATGATAATCTCTCCTTGTTGGTGATGGACTTGGTTACTGATGCCTTGAAGTATAACGACTACGTTGCGTGCTTAAAGTCTATCTTTGAGCCTCTGGAAATAGTCGAATTGTCAGATGAGGAGGACGAAGCGGGTGACGATGGCGCGGAGTAGGTTGGTGATAGGTTGATGTTTGATGGTTAGGCTTCGATGCCTTGTAGTATTTTCCATTTCCATGTCTGTAAACGATGCGCGTTTGCGCTTTATATATGAAGTTAATCTTGTATTTAATTCTTTGTTAAGGTTACAATTATTACACTATTGTTATAAACACTATTTAAATTAGCACGAATGAATGTAAGTGTGGCTCGTGTTGAACATTATGGCCTGGTTCCGCACTGTGATCACGGGAACCTTTGAGGCTTAGCTCATGAGCTCGTAATTTACTTAAATGTTTTCGTGCTAATCAAAAGTTTAACATGCATTTGTAACTTGAAATAAACATAACAGATAACGGAGAGGTAAGATGATAACAACTTTTGCATTCATCATTCATAAGGCGCGTGGCCAGCGTACGTGAAAAGTCGTGTTACATATAGCACTTGCGCAGTTGTTGCGCGTTCCAAGTTCGTGGGATGATATGGTCGTCTAAGGTGCGCAGTTTATATGCCCCTTTGCCTAACACTTTGTGGGCAAGTTAAGGACCCTCCCACTTGGGTGCTAATTTTCTAGGGCGCTCAGCATTAGAGGTCTCGTTATCCCGGAACACATACTCTCCTGGGTTGTACGTACATATGCGCATCCTCGCATTGTAGTACCTTTCCAGCTGAGTTTTGTACTTGGCCTCCTTTATGGCCGCGTTCTCGCGCCGTTACTCGAGTAGGTCCAAGTTCAATGGGGGCTCCGCCTAATTGTCAATTGTGTTAACAACCGTTAAGCGCAGGGAGGGGAGGTCGATTTCAGCCGGGATGACTACTTCCGAGCCATAGACCAGGCTGAAAGGAGTCTTACCGTTGCTCATCTTGGGCATGGTGCGGTGAGCCCCATAATATACTTGGGAGCTCATCGACCCACCCTCGTATTTTCGTGCCCAGCCGGGCTTTGATCCCTTCCACGATGCTCTCGTTGACACTTTCAACCTGATCGTTGCCTTGATAATGCGCAACGGAGGAGAAGGTGTGTTCTATATTCAGTTCTTGCATCCACTGCTGGAGATATTCAGAGGTAAAGTTTCTACCGTTGTCTATTACTATCTTGAGTGGAAGGATGAAGCGGCAGATGATGTGCTCCCAAATGAACTTGCGCATGATCATTGCCGATGTTGATGCTAAGGCCTTTCCATCCACTCATTTCGTGAAGTAATCGATGGCTACAAAGATGAACTTTACCGCGTCGGGTGCCTCAGGGAAAGGTCCCACCATATCAATACCCCATTGCTGGAAGGGACACACCGTGGAGACTAGGATCAAGTCGTTCTTTGGCCGAAACATTTTTGGCGTGTGCCTTTGACAAGCATCACATTTGCGTAATTCATTCATGGCATCCACATGCATGCTCGACCAATAGTATCCAGCGTTCATAATTTCTGTCATGACCATGCACTGCCCAGCGTGTATCCCACAAATACCTTCATGAATCTCCCGGATCTGGTAGTTTGCAGCTTGTGGGTCCACACAGCACAACAGTGGACTCAAGTATGACCTTCTGTAGAGGATGCCTCCGTCCATTTGATAAAGCAGAGCCTTGTTTTGAATCTTTCTATCTTCTGCTTTGTTTTCCTGGAGGATCCCTGCATGCAAGTACTGCATTATAGGTTTCATCGATGAGAATGGCCCTATTTCTATAACACTAACTTGGCGTAGTAGGACATACGGGTTTTTCAGGACCTCGATTCGAGCATCTTTTGCAAGATGCTGAAATGTTGTTGAAGCCAATTTGCTGAGCGCGTCAGCCGGTTTGTTCTCACTGCTGTTGATGTGAACCACCTTGAATGAATTGGACTACAGGATTAACTCTTTCGCCTGCTCAAGATAGAGCGCCATCACTTCACCCTTCGTATCATACAACCCATTTATTTGGCTGGCGACTAAAAGAGAGTCTACGTGCTCCTGTAAATTCTTTGCGCCCATCCTGATGGCTAGGCGCAGGCCTGCCAGGAAAGCTTCATATTCAGCCTCATTGTTGGTGTTTTTGAAATCCAACCTGATTGCATAAATGAACTCATATTTCTCTAGGCTGACCAAGCGTAAACCTGCACATGCGCCGTCTTCATTTGATGCACCATCATTGAATAATAACCAGAGTTCATCTGATGTGTCTTGTGAGGGCTTCTCAACTGCCTTGCATTCTTTTATCTTGCCAGCAGGAACCTCAGTGACAAAGTCTGCTAAAACTTGGCCTTTGATTGCTGGGTGTGGCCTATAGATGATGTTGTGCCCCCCCCCCCCCCCAGTTCAATTGCCTACTTTGCCAATCTTCCCGAGATTTCGGGCTTTTGAAGAATGTTACCAATATGAAAATTGGTAAGGACAGTGATTACATGACCTGTAAAATATCTGCGCAACCTCCTTGAAGCATTCACCAGCGCAAGGACCAACTTTTCCATTATTGAGTAGCGAGTTTCCGGATCTGTAAGCATTCTACTCACATAATAAATTGGAGTCTGAACTCCCTCCCTTTCTACAAGTAACACTGAGCCGACTCCCTTGTCCGACGCAGACAAGTACAGTACAAGGGGCTCCTTCTCAAGTGGTGTTGTTAGGGTGGGGAGTTGAATCAGGCACTCCTTCATTTGTTGGAAAGTTGCCTCGGCTTCTGTTGTCCATTTAAACTCGTTCTTTTTCACGCAATTATGCAGGGGGCTAATGAAAGGAAAAGACTTTGTAGCGTGATTTGACAAAAATCGATTAAGTGCGGCCAGACGGCCAGCAAGCCTTTACATCTCCTTGGTGGTGCACATAGATGGCATCCTTTCAATAGCTTGAACCTTCTCAGGGTTGACCTTGAAACTGCCCTTAGTGACCATGAATCCAAAAAAATTGCCTTCTTCCATCCCAAAAGAAAATTTGCTCGAATTGAGCTTCATGTTTACACTTCTCAGGGAGTTGAAAGTTTTCTCGATGTCTTTTAGCATTTGATCTTCTTCGGGAATTTTAATAACTAAGCCGTCGATGTACACTTCAATATGTTTCCCAATATCATCACCAAAAGTTCTATCAATCAGGTGCTAGTAGGTCGCGCCGGCATTGCGGAGCCCAAATGGCATCTTGGTGTAATAGAATATACCGATTTATGTGTGAAATGCGGTTTTCTCTTCATCTTCCAGAGCCATTTGGACTTGATGGTAGCCTTTGTAACAATTCAAGAAACACTTCCATCTGAACGGCGTGAGAGAGTCTATTTTCTTTTCGATCTCGGACAATGAATAGCAAACTCTCGGGCATGCCTTGTTGAGATCTTTATAATCGACGCAGATGTGCCACCCTTCATTAGACTTCTCGACCATGACTGGGTTTGCCACCCATGTCTGATAGCGCACCTCGCGCAAGATACCTGCCTTCAGCAACTCGCAAACCTGCTCGTTCATCGCTTTAGTCTTTTCGGACCCCAGGCTACGCTTTCGTTGCACTTTCGGCTTAACTGATGGGAACATGTTTAAGCAATGCCCAGTAATGTCGCGTGGGACACCGGTCATGTCTGACGGTGTCCAGGCGAATATGTCCATGTTCTTGAATAGCAGTTGCTTTAAATGTTACCTGATGTTGGAGATATCGCGTGACCGATCGTCACTGTTTGCTCTGGGTACTTGCGATTCAAGACCCACTTTTCTGGTTCTGTTGGAAGCGAACCTTGCTGGCCTTTGCTGGCCGGGCTTCATGAGTTTCCATGACTTCTTTTTTTTAGTAGATAATTGCCAACCCCGTTTCTGTTGGGAATGAAGAAACACCAAACTAATCTGGTGATTAGTTTGTGGTATGTGCCTCAACAAATAAGGTTAATCTTCTTAATCTTCTCAGAGCTATGATGATGAACTTCCTGCAAAACACTAAACACCCCGTTAAGCTCGTTAAGAGGAGGGGAATAGGGGTTTCTCCTCTTAATCACTCTCCGGTGTGAGAATAAGTATGCGTTTTGAGGAAACAAGTGTGTGATTAATAGTGAGAGAGCAAGGAACCGAATGGTTAAACCTGTAGATGAAGGCTCCTATTTATAGCTGGAGTAGTGAAGAAGGAGATGGGCTGATGGCCCTTGGGCCTTGAGTCGACAACAAGGAATATCCATCTTGTCCCCTCTGCAGTAACCGTTAGTGCTTCTAGGTGAGGATGGAGTTGGCGCACGTAGACTGGATCCACGTGTCCTGACCGTTGTCCTTGCTGTCTCTCTGTCATCAGCGGCTGAGTGGAGATCGTGGAGCAGATGTCGGCGCACGCTGAATGGTGCCACGCATGCGTCCTTGTGTACCTTCCTGTCTCCTATACGATTGTTAAACGTGGAGCACGATCGGATACAGCATGTCTGACGCTCATTGGTCCACTGCTCTGCCATTCGTACCAGTGGTACTTGTCCTAAGATGACATGCGCTTTTGTCCTCTTCGTGACCCCATTGAGGAAGACCCATGTGGCCGGCACAAGGTCCAGGAAGTGAGGGTTTTTATCCAGGAAGCTAAGTGTGAAATCTAGACTTGTCTTTGCTTAGACCTCGCACGTGACTTAGGTTTCACCTGATTTGCCTCCGCGAGGTTGAGAAAGTTGCTAGAATAGTATAATAGGAGTATGGTCCCGCACGCGACCTGATTGGTCGGCACAGGCTTTTGGGACCATACCCCTTCTCACTTCACCACTACCTCATTGACTAAAAAACATTAATCATACCAATCTATTTACACTAAATTGATAACTTGCTAAACAATTCATCCTAAACTAATACCAACTCAAACTAATTAAAAAAAATATTTAATTCAACTAACGTTTATTCATTTATCTCTAATAATTTAATTCACCTAGAATCAATCTATATATTATATGATAAAAAGCAAAAGTGAATGAACAGTATTTGAGAGCCCCAGTATAAAACCCTAAACCAACTCCAACCCCCCACACACACCGCCGACTACACACCGAGAGACAACAGAAAGAAGGAGAGAGAGAACGATAGCCGACCATGTCCCCGTGCGTGTGTGCCGCAATGACAGCGTTGCCTATCACTGGTGGTGTGGTGGTGACTAGAGAGATTATCAGTGTGCGGTGGTGCCGGATTCAGTGTGCGGTTCCGGGGTTCTCCCCCTTTCTCCGACGAAGGAGCCACCGGCGGTAGTGATGGTCGGCCATGGTGAAGACGGAGACTGAGACTAGGGTTTCCCGATGTCTTCTGGTAAACTTCCGGCCAAACTCAGGTAAGGTTCAGTTCTATTGCATGTTGTCGTTTATTGGTTAGATCAACTCTTGGTGTGATGAATGACACTAAATTTTGGTGTTGAAATATTTCGTCAAGGTTCTGGCGATCGAGTTTTTGGATGTATGTTCAAGATTTGAGTAGGTCGCTCCTCTAAAAGGTATGTAGAACCAATTTGGGTTTTTTTAATTATTCTGGCGATTCCGACAGAATTCCGTCAAGTCTAAACGTACCTGCGTGTCCTTTTTTTGCTAGATAAGTAGACTCGAGGCTTATACTAGTGAATGGTGAACTTACCCTGACCCAATGATGACGGTGGTGATGGTTGTGGGAATCAGAGATGGTACATAATGACTGAGTTTATAATTTAACTCGGGAACACAACATAATGTTTTATGTTTTTACAATAGCTTCAACTTTCCACGAGTTTACCTTTTTATAGAAGAAAATCATATAAAAGTAATTGGTAATTTGTTTTTTTTTTGGGCAACGTTTATAGGGTTTTTGCAGGTTTTATTCTACTGTAAAATTTGTTGGAGGTAAGTGTGTTCTTATTTTGTTTTCTCAATTTATAGTTTGTTTCATCAATTGTAGCATTTGTTGTTTTGTTTACTGCATTAGGGCTATTTTGGTTGTCAAATTGTTGGTTTTATGTAAATTTCTTTATATAAGTATTTGTTTTTTTTCATCTGTTAACATCCAATGATATGATATTTGTATTTCTTATTTTCGGGTTTCTATGTTGCTTTTGTTATTGGGTTTGTCGTCAGTGTTGATTTGCTAACTTAATGGTCTACATTGCTTTATGCTTTGTGTAAGATATGGATTTTGTGGTCGTTAATATGTAAAGCGTTGTTATGTTTGTTTTTTGTGTTCTACAAAGTTTTTTTTGGCGAATTTAGATTGTGTGTAGTGTAGTTGTCATGTCGTTATGAATTGAGTTTGTTCTTTTCAAAGATTAAGAAAAATAAAAATTACACCAAAAGTGCAAATATTTGCATTGGAATTGTTCGAGAACTGTGAATCAAATGCTAACCTTTTGGTTGATCGTATGTTATAAAATAGAACTTGATTTTGAGGTGAAAACTTGATTTTGATTTTAACCATGGCCACATATTTCAGAAAGTGGAAAATATTTGATAAAAAAGATGCTTAAGAGGAGACCAGAGCAAAGAATTACTGCCCATCAAGTCCTGGGTGAGTTGCAATAGATTTTGTTAATTATTTTGTTCATTTTAAGTAAGATTAATTATCATACTTTTACCAGGTCATCCATGGGTTGTAGACGATAGAGTTGCTCCACATAATCCTCTAGCTTCTGTAGTTATAACGCGCCTTAAGCACTTCTCAGCCATGAAGAAACTTGAGAAGATGGATTTACATAATATAATATAGTTTTCCTTTACCTTTCATGCACCATTTGTTTAATCAAACAGATTTTCTATAATTGCACATATATTACTTGATCAAATTGTTATTCATGTTATTGCAGAAAGGTTATCAGAAGAGGAGATTGGTGGGTTGAAGCAATTATAAAAAGTGATGGACACAGACAACAGTGGCACCAGGGAGAATTTATTGGTGCTCCTTTTTTTCTAGAATTAATTGTTTAGATATTTTCGGTTAACAATCTTGGAATGTAGAATTTTTTTGTTCATTTGTGCATTCAAACACGGGGGTAAGAACTGTGGCTATAGGTCTCAACACTGACCAAATCGGTGACGTTAGATGATGGACAAGCGTACCTGACATTCACAGAAGCTATTCATGGCAATTTAGGTAGGATGGTCTCACCTCCAGTGGTAGTGACGATGTAAGGTAAGGTCAAAGCAACCAATCTCTGATTTCGTTATGGCAGCTGAGGTTTAGGATGTTTGTGGTTTATCTATGTTTTTGGTATTCACGTAGTGGCTAACACTATTCAATTTGGCTATTCAGAATCCGGTTGTTCTGCTATTCAAAAGTGCCAGCTTTGAAATTCTAATGAAGGTATTGGGCTTCGGGGCGGACCCAGGTATAATCCTAGGTGGGCGGGCGCACCCCTTGAAAATATGCTTGAACCACTCATCCGCACCACCAGCAAATAAATCCTGGGTCTGCCACTGTTGGGCTTCTCTCTTTTCTGTCTCAAAAAACAATAATCACTCACAGCGATTGTATATTTCTAAAAGGGAAAGTGTTTAGTTAAAATATTATGTTGTTTTGTTAAAAAAAACTATGGTATGTTTTGTGAAGGTGAAGAGAATTGGTGAATATCTTAGTGCTAACTATGCTTAGATATGAGGGAACACACTTGGCATGTGCACATTGTGATGGTTTAAATGAAGTTTGTACTATGTTCATAGCAGATTGACCAATCCAATTCTTAAATCAGTGTTACCCCAATTAACCCACAAAAAATTCCACTTTATTAATTTATTAGATTACATTCAATTCTGACAACTCTCTTCGTAGATCTGTAATTGTCCAGCCTTTTATAAATGTAATTTAAATAAAAACAATCTATGAAAATCGATGGATTTTTAACCTTTTATGCTATTGTGTATGTTTATATTAGAAAGAAAGAGGAGAGCTTTTGCTTTGTGATGGCTTGATGGAGCAGTGCAATGATACAAATTCCAAATAATGATTGTATCTTTTAAATTATGTTGTATATACATATTAGCTTTCTGATTTTTTTTTGGAATCGAAACTGAATAGAGGAAGTTCAGGGGCTATTTTGTATCTTACTGAATTTGGAATTTGGAAAGTAAAAAAAGTAATTGAAAATTGTGTTAATTGACATGTTTAATTTGGTTGGTTTATTGTACTCAGAGCTACAAAACGTATATGGACGTTCAAATGGACAGTATCCATTTTATGGAGCAAATGATGGCGCAACTGGTGATGGTATGATTGATTACTGTTGCAGGTGCAACCGCCACTTTCTACCCATATCTGAACTTGGCGGAAGGTGGTCACGGAAGCTACGCCACTGGTCAGAGATATGGTGTGTAACCACGCTATCTCTACCAGTATTATTCCGCGAACTCTTCCGTGGGGTACGCGCAGCAATATGGTACCCCCAATCTCTCTTGCAGCTACTCCATTGCAACGAGCAGGTTTAATTTTCATTACAATTAGCAAGTTTATTATCTTTTCATACAACAACTCAACTAACCTTTTTGACAGATGGAAGTGGGTACATAACCATGGATGACCATCAACAAGCTAGCATAGATTTTGGTCTGCAAGATACTCAACTTGCTGAAATGGTCAAAGAAGTTGGTCAAGATAATGTTATTTTTCAATTCTTCTTTTGGTGTTAATCGTGTAAGGCTTCCTAAACCGGTTTTTAGTAGTGAAAGCTGGAAGTAGAAAAAAAGGAATAGGGCAATGATTGGATAAAAATAGGTTCGAATCGCGAGTAAAAGGAACGGGCGTTTTTATTCGTGGGTGGGCACTACAAATTCTGAACCTATTGTACCGAGCCATGGGTATTTTGTTGACATATTTTCGAGTCTATGGTATTTTATTTTTTGTTGTTGTTGCGATTGAATTACATAAGTTTTTTCACACGTTTTCGCCGCCGCAACGCGTGGCGGGTAAAATTTCTAGTATATAATCAAATTGAAACTGAATGAACAGTTAATGTGATTTATTATTTATTTTTTAAATTAAAATTAGAAAAGAATAGTAACATCATTAAGAGATGAGCAAATGGTATCGGGTATAGGTATCGGTCTCAAATTTACCAAACCGGTATATTTTCGTTACCGGTTCTGCACAGGTATTTACCGGTTTTTACCCTCAAATACCGGTGCCGTATCAGTACCGACCGGTACCGAACCGTACCATACTAGGTATATTCGGTACCGGTACCCACTTTTGGGGATTTTGGTAACGGTATTTTCGGTACCGGTTGGTGGTACCGAACTCATCAAATCCAGTAGCAACGCAGCAATGCAAGCAATTGCACCGTTTAGATTACTTTTCATACACACAGTAAGTAAACTATATTTCGTTTGAATGAGGTTTTATATATATACAACAACTTATTTTGCTTTCTTTTTTGTCTTTTTCTGTAATAAATGACTTGTAGCAAGTAAAATTAACTTGGATATTTAGAATATTGATGAGCAAATCGTATCAAATCCTGTAAATGAACCGGTATCGTATCGGTACCAAATTTACTATACCAAATCATTTTCGTTACCAATTTGTTACCCACCTTTTAGCGTTTTCAGAATCGTTACTTTCGGTTCACCACCAGTCTAGCACCATACCTATATTTATTGATTTTTACCTTCAAATACCATACCGTATTGTACTAAGCATTTTCGGTGCCGGTACCTAATTTTTATGATTTTCTGGATCGGTACTTTCGTTGCCGTTACCGATACCAAGCTCATCCATATTTTAACGTGTTAGCACCGTAATAACTGAACTGAAAACAACCGAATTTCCAACGTGTAGGACGTGTGGGACCTATTATTATATATTAGGTTATTTAAAATCGTTTTTTTATGACGGAGTGATTATCCTTACCACGTCATTTTATTTATGTTTTGATATTCGGTATCTGTTTGCCGTTACTGACACGCCTTTTGTAGTCATTGGGTCCCGCCGCAACGCGCGGACGAAAAATAACTAGTTATCATAAAATTCCCTTCAACTTTTGTCACCTTTTCCTTTTAACCAAACATAACATTAAACAATTGGAGAAGACTTTTCTCCCTTTACTCATTTCTGATTTGTTGCTTTGGTCTGAAAGAATCAAAGAAACATTCATGCTGCATACACCTGGCACTCTGGCAACCAATCACTTTAGCAAAGTCACATCTCATCCCGTCAAAACCTCGTTGCATCAAAGGGAACCACCTAATAATCGACTTCAATTCATAATACCAAATCAAGGAACAAAAACTAAAAACCATTGTTTCTCCAATATGATGGCTTCCAGCGATAAAGCTCCTGATTCAATGCCGGTGGGCGACGGATCAGTCCCACCGGGAAAACCCATGACGATAGGGCATCAGGTTGTTGACAAAACTGCTCAGATGCTGCAAACCTTGAAGCCCATTAAACAAATGAGCCAGCATGTCTGCACCTTTGCTGTCTATGGCCATGACATGAGTCGCCAGATCGAGACTCATCACTACATCACCCGTCTCAATCAAGATTTCCTCCAGTGCGCGGTTTATGATTCGGACGAGCCCACTGCTCGACTTATAGGTGTATAATTCATGCTTCATTTTCAGATGTATATATACACACACATGTTATATAAGAGAGATAAAAATATATGACATTTGAAATATTGAGTGTGACATTGGTGCAGGGGTGGAATACATTGTGTCTGATAGGATCTTGGATACTTTACCACCTGATGAACAAAAGTTGTGGCATTCCCATGATCATGAGGTTCTTTATATGTATTTTTCTCCTTTTAAATTAAGGGTCTTCTAGAGTTTATGTTATGGATAAAGGATTGGAAGACCGTGTTACCATATCTTGCTCTTACACTACTAGAAAAACAAATATCGTAAATGACCTATGAACGATGGACAAGGTTAGTCGTTAGTAATCCGTTGGCGATATTGTCATGATAATGTTCATTAATGTCAGTCGATAATTGGTCGCAGAAGTCACTATTAGAAAATGGATATTTCCGACGAATTTTTGACAAAATTATCCGTTAGGAAGAATATTTCAGATAAATTTCCGACCATATACTTTTCGTCTAAACTAGTCGTAAAAAACTTTACCTTTTTTCTTGTAGTGAGACGCAGTTGTAATCCATCTGTCAATATGATGGTAAACCATCGGTTAAAATATTATACACATGCTTTGTCTTTTGACCGGATTAGAAACGAGACTCACCTTCACCGATAGATTGCTAAGACCGGATAACTTTGTAAAATAGTAATTATGTTTTATGATTTTTCTAATTAGGTCGCTCACCAAATAATTTTCTCCAATGAGATCGCTCAAGTTTACATTGATATTCTTATTCTATATATTTTACCTAAATAACATGCAACCAATCCTATACTACATTTCTTTTATTTTTTTTTATTATATTATGACATGGCTTAAAGATGTTATTATTCTATATATTTTACCTAAATAACATGCAACCAATCCTATACTACATTTCTTTTATTTTTTTTTATTATATTATGACATGGCTTAAAAATGCCAACATGTATTAAAAAAATATAAATGGTTTAAAAATTTGCCAAAAAATAATAAATTGCAAAAAAATAATAAATTGTAAAAATTGCAAAAAAGTTTTAAAAACTGGAAACTTTTAATATTATTTTTGCAATTTAATTTTTTTTTTTTTGGAATTTTTGGATTCTTTTGGAGAATTTTTAAAGTTTTTTTGCAATTTTTTAATCTATCCTAGCATTTTCAAGCGTTGCCATCATTTAATTAAAAATAAAATAAAATAAATGTCATGTAGAATTGGTGACCTGCTATTCATGTAAAATATCTAGGATTGGATTATAAATAAACATGAATGATCTAATTGCAACAAAACTTTTTATAACTAATTACAACATTTTTAAAACTTAAATATTATTATTATTATTATGTGAAATATTCCCTATTTTCTTGTGTTGCATACTCTCACGTTCAATACAAAACCAAAACCAGTTCAGAGGAGTCCTGATAATCACATAAAATACTCTTATTAAATATTGTAGACATGAAAAAGAAAGCATTACCTATCACATTTAGCCATTTAGGTACTCCTTGCACTAATTGTATCATGATCTGGTTTAGGTGACATCAGGAATGTGGATGAATCCTGGTGTTCCGGAGGTGAATCAAAGGAGTGAGCTTGAAAATATGGCGCATACTTATGGAAAGTTTTGGTGCACTTGGCAAGTGGATAGAGGCAAGCTCGACCATTCTTTTTATTTTTATTTTTATTTTTTTTACTATCATGCATCAAATAATCTAATTTCGTTTTAAAAATAGTTTTCGAGCACGTGCGGCACCCCTATTTTTTTCAATTTTGTAAACAATGTAACGTACAATTTTTTTTAAAACGGCAAACACACCTCCTACAATTTACCATTGCTCACTTTGTAGTACTTAAACCACACCACGTTGATGGGGACAACCACTAATGTTCATTTCACTAGAATGAAAAACACATTACAAAGTGATTTACTTGGTGGAAAAGAATGGTACAAAAACACTGTTGTTTGGCTTTACTAATTGTGGTAGTTGGTGTGCAGGCGATAAGCTTCCACTTGGTGCGCCAGCATTAATGATGTCACCACAAATGGTGAACATGAGTGTTATAAAACCGGAGCTAGTGCGCGAAAGGGATCGCAAATTTAAGATATCAACTGATGAGGCTAGGAAATCAAGGGTTAATTTTTCGGTATCTAAGCCTGGGAATGCACGAGTAGCAGACTATTGGATGCACACGGGGAAGAGTTTCGCAGTTGACATAGAACAGGTTGAGATGAAAGAGTTGGCAGGGCAGCAAATACCCTCAATCTAAACCATATGACATGGATTGATTTTTATTATTGGAAATGAAAAATGATTAAACCGAATTACCTATTTTTGTGTTCAATGTGCTCTTTAAATCTCACTGGTTGCATGCATTTTACATTTTGTTATAAATTCTCATTTAAGATGTCGGAATGTGTTGTTTGGGGTCCCTAGACCTAATTTAAATCGGGATGTCAAAAGTCTAAGGATTAGTCAATCTAAGACTGGGTATTTTTATTATGTCTTTAATGGCGTAGGCGTCATGGATTACATTTAGCTCACCATTGAGGATCAAGTGGTTCCTCATGTAACTAAGTTTAAGTACCTGGGATCACTTGTGTAAAAAGATGGTGGGATAGATACTGATGTAGCCCATCACATTAAGGCGGGCTTGTGTAGGTTGAGAGTAGCCAGTGGGAAATTGTGCTGTATGGGAATTAGACCCGCTATGTTGTATGGGACAGTTTGTTGGGCCATCAAGAAAACATAAACATGCAATATGGATGTATCAGAAATGAGGATGATGAGTTGGATGTGTGGACACATGAGATTACATCGGATAAAAAATGATGATAGGGAAAGATTAGGAGTGGCTAGTATATTAGAAAAGATAAAGGACGAAATATTGAGATGGTATAGGCATGTGAAGTAAACGCAAACATGAGTGCTAGTTTAGAGTAGTGGAAACCCTCACTATGGAAGGAAGATGGGTTTAAGTAAACCTAAATTGACTTGGTGAGCAGATTAGGCATGATTTCCCAGAGTTGCGCCTTTCTTATGACATGGTTCAAGATTGGACTTCGTCAAGGTGTAGGATTATGGTTAACTTTTAGGGGAGGGTACAATTGGGTCTTAGTTGTGTCTTAGTATAACAACTCTCCCAAAACCCTTAAAACACTCCTATACGTCTTAAAATACAGCCCGTATACGAAAAACGGACCTAAAATACCTTTATAATTACAAAAATCAAATAAAAACAAAATTTGGGGGCTCTCGCGGGGCGCAACCAATTCCAGTCAGGCCGTCGCGGGCCGCGACCCAGTGACACTAGGCCGCACCTGATGCCGCCACGTGGCACTACACTCGACGAACCTATGTTGGTGACTAACCAGGGCAAGGGACAAGCCTAGACCCTCGCGGGCCGCGAGAAAGATAGAAGGGGTCGTCGCGGGCCGCGAGCCGCCATGGTTCCAGCCTATAAATTGAGAGTTCGAGCTCAGTTCACAAATCGTTCAAAATCTTTCTTTCTCTCTCAAAATATATAAGCTAAAACTCTCGGGTATAATACCCCCTAAAAAGCGAAGCTCTGCCTCGTTCTATGTATTATAACCCTCGTTTACGTATTAGTTACTCTGCCCGATTGATCTAGAGCTCCGTAACGCATGTCAAGGCTCTGCCTGACTCAGTCGTTGGAGTTCTGTCTCGGGGGTATAGCTAATGTAAATTGTGTTATCTTACTAACACGTGTGCATTGTTTAATTTAATAGATTAGAACCAGGAAGTCACCAGAAAGTAGTAGGATTATCTAAAACAGCAAAGTGAGTACATCTGCTTTTTGTGAGTCCAAGTGTTTTACAAAAACCTCAATTATTTTAAATTACATTTAATAGTGATTGAGTATTTGTGATTCTACAATTACTCTTGGTATGTTGGGGTTTTGTATACATTACATGTTACAACATTGTGAGTAGTAGCATGACCACAAGTCATGATTGACAGTACCGTGGGTGGTAATTGAATAGAGATAAGCAAATGTAATTGCGGATGCCCTCAATACTGTAAAATGGTGAAAGCTTGTTTGATTAAACTGGGATGCACTCGCCAGTATTTCTTGCTGATAAAACTTTTTAAAACGCGTTTCAGGTAACAAAATATGAAAGCCAAATAGAAGCCAGCTGGAGAACACTGAAGCCTTGGAAAAGTGGCTATAAAAGTTACCTAAACCAGAAAGAAGTTTTATTTCAATAAAATAGGGTTTACCCCTATAAACATATTATAATGGAAGCTTGGGTTTTTCCCATGTATTTATTATTTATAAAAGTGTGGTATTTTACTCTGATAAACTATTTCCTAACTACGATCCTGATGTAAATTCCACTGCCAAATTAATAAACACCGATACCACCAGCTCTGCGAGCTCACGGCCGCCCGCCTTTCGGGTCGGGGGTTGCGACAGAAGGTGGTACTAGAGCTACAGCCACTGATTTAAGCCACAGTAGTGTTCTGCTGACACCAGAATTTTATCAATTGTGTTAGGAAATAATCAATGTGACTATGTGTTTAAAGGTATATTATTGTTTTGTGTTATTTGACAATCTGTTAGTTTACAGTATGAGTGAACAAGGTACGTCTGACGCCTATCGTCACCTAGCTAGTTCTCCCAAAACTGAAGGAACTTCATCACAGCCTACTCCTTCGGGGTATTCCGCTGACACTGAAGAAGGAATCTTCATATTTAAGGCGCAATTCGAATAACCATTCCCTTCGAAAAAGAGAGGATGGTTCAGTCGGGGAGCACATGAGAGGTGAAAACGGATGAGAAAGTTACAACAACAAAGAGCATTAGCAGCAGCCAATAGGGAAGTAAATGCCCAAAAACAAGAAATAGTTAATAGACGGTTGGCAAACTTCCATATACTAGCCACTACTACAGCAGATCCAAACCTAGATTAGATAATTGCACCACAACCATTGCCACTTCACTATTCCCAATCCAACCAGTGGAGATAGAACCTAACCAAGGAGACCAATTTCCCTTACCAGCATTTGACCCTAACGAAATACCTAGAATCCAAGCACCTAATCCTCTAGCGTATGATCCATGGGAAGATGACCATAGGGACTATCAGGAACTTTATCCACAGGGAGAACCGATACCAAATCCCATAGCACAATATACCAACCTTAATCCTTTAGATCCGTATTGGAATGCCGATCAGTATGTTCAGGAAATATTAAACAACTCGTACCCATATGGAGAACCTATACCTCAGTACGCTGACCCAGTACCCGCACCACTGCCATCCACGAATGAAGAGAATGTGCAGGAACTCCGCACATTTGGTGTGGAATTAGTGGAGGAAGGAGAAAGGATAAAACAGATAGGAGAAAAGCTCGTATGGAAATACGACGAGCGAGAAATGCAATTTTGGATGAACAACCCCTAGTAATAATATATATACATATATATATATATACACATATATATACATATATACACACACACACACACACACATATATATATATATAGGCCGGTTATTGTACAATACCCCTTATCCTACAAATTGTACACGATGACCCCAGCCGTTAGATCTTCTGTCTATCAAACCCGGACATGTTCATAAAGTCGCACGGGACTCACAAACTCTGACTCACAAAAATGGTTATTCGCATGTTATGTCCAAAATCGCATGGCTTCACAAACCCTGACATTTTCATAAATCGCATGGACTCACAAACTCTGACTCACAAAAAAGGTTGTTCGCATGTTATGTCCAAAATCGCATGGCTTCACAAACCCTGACATTTTTCATAAATCACATGGACTCACAAACTCTAACTCACATAAAAGGTTGTTCGCATGTTATGTCCAAAATCGCATGGCTTCACAAACCCTGACATTTACATACATCGCATAGACTCACAAACTCTGACTCACAAAAAAGGTTGTTCGCATGTTATGTCCAAACTCTGACTCACAAAACCTGACATTTTCAAAAATCGCATGGACTCACAAACTCTGACTCACAAAAATGGTTGTTCGCATGTTATGTCCAAATTCGCATGGTTTCACAAACCCGGACTTACAAACTCGGACACTAATCGCATACGCATAGGAAAAATGAATCAGGGACACGTGTAGGGCTATTGTCGTCGCGTACGTAATGTATGATTATGGGATTTGTATTCTACACTTCCTCTATATACATACATACATATATATATATATATATATATATATATATATATATATATATCTGTGTGTGTGTGTAACTTGAAAAAAAACAAAATAGATAACCTAATATTTACCAATGCATAACTATTAGTGTGTTTCAATTTCAATTGTAGATTGTAATAGACATATATATATATATATATATATATATATATAGGGAGAGGAACATGAGAAAACTACATATATATGAGAAAACTAACTAAAAACCACTAAAAAGGAGGGGGAGGGGACTTTTAATGAAGGAGGGGTAAAATTGAAAAAAAATATATATAACTTTTCAAACATTTCCTATTTCTCCATACGTTATCATTTTAAAACAAAAATGGCACCATAAGATCACAATTTTTTGTATCTTTCATTCAAGTATATTCGAGCATATTTTTATGACATAGAAAAGATTTAAGGTGTCGTCTTGTTTTCAATACTATTATTATAGTAGTGCACATGTGCAATATAACATGTAATTTAGTCTTAAGGTTTAGGTTTTTGGGGGGTTTAAGTTTAGGGTTTAGTTTTTAGGTTTTTTTAGGGGGGGGGGGGGGGGTTAGGTTTTTAGGGTGGTGGGGGTTGGGAGTTTAGGTTTTTTTGTGGGGGGTGGGGGGTTTAGGTTTTTGGGGGTGAGGTTGGGGGGGTGGGGGTGGGGGGTTTAGGTTTTTGGGTGTGGGGGTGTGGGGGTGGGGGGTTTAGGTTTTTGGGGGGTGGGGTTGGTGAGTTTAGGTTTTTTCGTAATGTTGCACATGTGTAGTAATAAATAGTAGCATTGAGACAAGTACGACACCTTAAATCCTTTTTTTTAAGTCATAAAAAATATGCTCGAATATACTCGAATGAAAGATACAAAAATTTGTGATCTTATGGTGCTGTTTTTATTTTAAAATGATAACGTATGGAGAAATAGGAAATGTTTGAAAAGTTATATTTAGTTTTTTTTTCCAATTTTACCCCTCCTTCATTAAAAGTTCTCGTCCCTTACTTTTTAGTGGTTTTGATGGAGTTTTCTGGTTTTCTCATTTAAACTAGTTTTTTCATGATCCATCCTATATATATATATATATATATATATATATATATATATATATATATATATATATGAAAAGAGTAAAAGTCGCAATGCTCGACGATTTTGATCAATTTGTTTGCATGATTGTTTGCATTAAATCTTATTCTATTACATTAATACCTGGTAATTGTTTATAATCCAGAAGGACAACGAAGTAAATCAGGAAAACCAGAATAATGATAATAATGGGAACCAAATAGATAACAGTGTCATTCAACACATAGTGGCACAAGGAGTTATAGACACCATGCCATATATTATTAAAATTGTTAAAGAAGCAGAAAATAATAAAACTAACAATGGAAGTAAATGACCACCTACTGAACCCAGTCACAGCGTAAATAATGGACCGCTACTTCAATTACCTATTCCAAAAAGAAGAAGAACCATGTTATATGGTTGTTCTGAGAAAGAATTCTGATCCTGTAAACCAATGGAATTCTCTGGCAATGAAGGAGCCATTGTAGCCCTACGCTAGATAGAAAAGATAGAGGCAGTCTTAAAAATAAGCAAATGTGCAGAAGAAGATAAAATTATGTTTGCTTCCAATCTTTTTAAAATTGTATCCTTAGAATGGTAGAATTCTATTCTCCAGTCTAATGGAAGTGATATAATTTATAATATGGAATGGATCAACTTCAAGGAAATTGTTGAAAGAAAATTCTGTCATCCTAATGAAAAAGAACAAATCGCTAATAAGTTCTTAAATCTTAGAATGACTGGAATAGACTGCAAGGGTTACACTACTGTATTCTTCAAATATGCTAGAATAGTGCCAACCCTAGCCTCACCAGAACCAGTATTAATCTCCCGTTACATCTGGGGATTAATTAGTGAAATCAGACACGTAGTCAAGGCAGCTAGACCACAAACCATAGAAGAAGCCGTAGAATTAGCCAATACATTGACCGATGAATTGGTACGTACACAAAAAGAGAACCAGAGAAAGAACCTAGCCTAGAAACTTACCTAAGAATTTCATTCTAGAAATACCTACCGTGAGAAAGGTATAGGTTCTACTTCCACTCCTTACTGTAAGCACTACAAGAAAAAACATTCAGGAAGATGTTCCATATACTGCAACTTCTGCAAAAGGTCTGGACATCAGGAAGAAGACTATAGGAAGAAACCCAGCATTGGGATATGCTTCAATTGTGGAGAAAAGGGGCATATCAAACCAAACTGTCCGAAACTAGCTCCAGCAACAAACAACAAAACTACAAAGAACGCCAGAGCATTTTTTCTGATTGCTGAAGAAGCCAAGATAATTCCGGACGTGATTGCTGGTACGTTTTTAGTTAATGATATGTTTGCTAAAGTATTATTTAACTCTGGTGCAAACCAAAGTTTTATTAATACTTCGTTCTGCAAACTTCTCAATCAACCATTAACTAAACTTCAACAAGAATGTCTGGTAGAAACGACAAATGGAGAATCCATTAAGATCACTGAAATCTTGCAAAGAGTAAGAATAGAAATTTTAAATCACAACTTTATTGCTAACCTTTACCCAATTAATCTGGCTGGATTTGATATCGTATTAGGAATGGAAAGGTTGGTAGCCAATCATGCCAGTATTCTATGTGATCAAAAGTCAATACAAGTAAGTTCACCAAATGGTGAAAAGATCACAATTAAGGGAGATAAGCCAACCAGGTCCACAAAATTCATCTATGTGATGAAAACAACAAGCTAAGCAAGGAAAGGTTCACTAATGTATATGATTTCCCTAATCATTAACACTAAAGGAAAAGAATTAAAAGATATTCCCGTAGTATCTCAATTCTCAGTTGTTTTCCTAGAAGAATTACCTAGATTACCGCCAGATAGAGAGGTTGAATCAGAATTCACCTAATACCAGGGACATCACCGATTGCCAAGGCACCTTACCGTTTAGCACCAGCAGAGATGCAAGAACTGAGAAAACAATTGGACGAACTTCTGGAAAAAGGTTTCATACAGCCTAGTTCATCGCCATGGGGAGCACTAATCTTGTTTGTCAAAAAGGACGGATCAATGCGTATGTGCATTGATTACCGAGAATTGAACAAGGTTACGATTAAAAATCGGTACCCACTACCGAGAATCGATGATCTATTTGATCAATTTCAAGGAGCTCGATTCTTTTCTAAGATCGAATTACGCTCCAGATATCATCAATTGAAAGTACAGGAAGAGGACACTCCTAAGACTGCTTTCCGAACAAGGTATGGTCATTATGAATTTACAGTCATGCCATTTGGTGTAACCAATGCCCAGCCGCATTAATGGACATGATGAGCAGAATATGTAAACCATATCTGGATAAATTCATAATTGTCTTTATATATGATATTCTTATTTACTCTAAGAGTAAAGAGGATCATGTAGAGCATCTGCATACACTTCTAAATTTGCTGAGAAAAGAAAAGCTTTATGCTAAATTTTCAAAATGCGAATTTTGGTTAAAGGAAGTGTAATTCCTTGGACACCTGGTTGATCATGAAGGAATTCATGTGGATCCCATAAAAATTGAGGCGATTACAAAGTGGAAAGTCCCTGAATCACCAACGGAGGTGAGAAGTTTTCTTGGACTAGCAGGTTATTATAGACGTTTTATCCAAGATTTCTCTAGAATAGCCATTCTTTTAACAAAACTGACTTGCAAGTCAGTTAAGTTTGAATGGGGATCAAAACAGATGGAAGCTTTTAGGATTCTTAAGCAAAAGTTAACCAACGCATCTATACTCGCGTTACCAGAAGGAAATGAAGACTTGATAGTCTATTGTGACGCTTCTAAGTTAGGTTACGGATGTGTATTGATGCAACGTCAAAAGGTTATAGCCTATGCCTCTAGACAACTTAAAAATCATGAAGAGAATTATACGACCCATGATTTAGGGTTAGGAGCTATAATTTTTGCCCTTAAGATTTGGAGACACTATTTATATGGGAATAAATTTGTTGTCTTCACATATCATAAGAGTTTAAGATACATTTTTGGGCAAAAAGAATTAACTATGAGACAGGGACGCTAGATGGAAATTCTTAGTGATTATGATTGTGATATCCAGTATCATGCAGAAAAGGCTAACGTAGTAGCTGATGCTTTAAGTCGAAAGTATCACGAAAAGCCAAGACGAGTACGTTCTGTCAAATTAGATCTGCAGATAGATTTAATTGAGCGAAATTGAAAAATATAGGAAACAGTAATTGATGCGTGTGTGGTGTGATATATATTTAAGTATATTTTAAGCCTTTTTTACACGTTAGTCAAGTTTTAAATTTATAAAACACGATATTTTACTAACACCAAACACACATATGGGCAAGTGCACCCATCGTGAGCGTACTATAGTGTTGGCAAGATACCGAGGTCATCCAAGGACACAAGAGCTTTTAATACCGGTTTATCCTCAACGTCTAATCAAATCAAAAGTTTAGAAAAATATTTTTAAACTAGAAAAAAAAATAAAAACTAACTAAAATGCTGAAAAATAAAAATAAAAACAGATACACAATTATCTTAGTTAACCTTTGATTAGTGTAACCTTTGATTATTTCCGCACTTTTGCACTTTTTAAGAGATTATCTTAGTTATTGTAGTAGGCCCCTGTTGGTGCACTTGTGTCTGTACTTTGTCTGTATTTCGTCTTGATTCAAAACGATGTCTTTGATGTAAGATTGATGTAAGTTTGACCAAGTCAACCATCCTCCGGTTTGACTTGGCCAAACAGTTAGACAATGGTTGAAAGATGTTTGGGTCGAAGGATGTGTCATCGAAGGATAGTTTAGATCCTTCGATGAGCTCGAAAGATAAGCTTTCGATAGATGGACCACGAAGGATGTCATCCTTCGAGGTACATGTGGATCCTTCGAGCTGTTTCAGATCGATAGATGATCTTTCGATCAATCTATCTGATCCTTCGACCAGACATGCTGTGTTCGGGTATATATACCCGTGTGTTGTGTTCACTTCAGTAGAGAGATAGAGTTCGAAGGACTGAGTCAGAGTTCGAAAGAGAGAGAGAGAACACACACACTGAGAGAGTTTGCAAAACTGATTTGTAAACATTGCATTGTAACAGAACCTTTCATACGCATTAATACAAGTGGTGTTAATCGTTGAAGATTGTGTGTTGTGTTTGTGCTTGTTCTATCTCGGTTTGCTATCTCGGTTGGATTCCGCACAACCGGGTTGGTTTGTACACAAGGATTAGGCGACTAGATCCTCCCCTAGCCGGACCTACAAGTGGTATCAAAGCCAAGGCTCTTATCCTTGTTAAAACCGAGGTGTTCTTGTTGTTTTTCGGGTTTTGAAAAGTTCATATTTTCTGGAAAAACTTGTTAAAATCGGGTTTAATCTTGTTATTTTGCCTTGTGTTTGACTAAAAACCTTGTTATTTTTCATGTTTACTTGTTAGTCATGGGTTTTTGTTAAACATTTTAGAAAATTTTGTGTTCGGAGAGTTTCGGTTCACCGGAAAACTCATATATCTGGGTTGTGTTCTTCATAAATATACACTTTTTGATCTTAAAAATTCATATTACCAAGTGTTTGTGTGTTGGAAAGAGTATTTTGATTATAATATTCGAACCTTACCTGTTTGGTGAAGCCTGCATGTTCAGAACTGAAAGATATGGTCTGAACATACTTTCTGCAGAAAGTTTTTACCAACCCGTCAACTTTTTCACCAACCTGTCACTCTTTGTCAACTGTGTCAGTCAGTTCGAACGATATCCTTCGAAGTCGAAAGATCATCTTTCGATCAAAGGAGGATCGATAGATAATCATCCTTCGAACATCCTTCGAAATCTGTGACTTATCTTTCGATCCAAGGAATATTTTCGAAGCATACATCTTTCGGCCTACTGCTCCTTTTCGAAAGACAAGGATCCTTCGATTGGGGAGTCTTTCGAAATCATTGTTCGACACTCAACAGTGATCTTTCGAACACTGTTGATCCTTCGAACAAGTGTTGATCTTTCGATCCCAGTTTGTTTAAGTTTAACAAGTTTGTGTTTCAGGTCTTTCGATCTCAGATCCTTCGACTGGTGTAACAATTTTTCTTTGATCAAAAATGAATCCAAGATGGAATACTCCGGTAAATACAGACATGTATTTTGGTGCTCCGTCTCCCGCACCGGTATCTTCTAATGCAACTTCTACCGGTCAATGGGCATTCGTATCAAATCAAACTCCAAGTATTCAAAGCATTCTCTTAAGCGAGAGCGAAACCGGAAGTTTGAATCGGCCTCCAAAGTTGATGCACTTATATGAATATCCAGGATGGATTGATAGATTTCATACATACGTTCTTGGTCAAAATACAGAATTGTGGTTGCGGTTCATTACAGATTTCGATCAAACAATAGAGGTTGCTGCATCATCTGCTGCTACGTTTGCAGATCTTACGGAAGATCAGAAGAAGGTCTATGATTTGGAAAAGAAGGCATATGCCATTCTTACTCAGGCGTTAAGTAAAGACATTTATCATCAGTTTGTCAGTTACAAGACAACGAAGAGGTTGTGGGACGCATTGAAGACAAGAGGCGTGGGAAATGAAGCGACACGTCAATTGAGAAAAGATCTGCTAAAGAAAGAGTTTGATGGTTTTACTTGTATGGAGAATGAATCTTTAGGAGATTTGACAAGTCGATTTAATCATCTGCTGACTGAATTGTCAAATTTTGAGGTTGTTACAGCTTCAGCAGAGATTGTGAAAAAGTTTGCAGATGCGTTGCCACCTCAATGGAATACTTTCTTGGAAATCATGAAGTACAATGGCACTTTAGCTACAACAAGCTTCAATGACTTTGTTCAAATCCTGGAAAACAAGAATCAGGAAGAAACTCTCAAGGCAAAAAGAGTTCCAGTGCCACAAAATCCTGAAATGTATTATGGAACTTCCAGCACTTCTACAAAACCTTCTTCACATGCTCCAATTCAAACAGCGTTTGTGTCTAGCACTGACATGTATGGCAATACTATCCAAGTTCCGGTTCCTCCAAAAACAGACATGTATGGAAATCCGCTTGAACCAGTTCCTCAACAGCAACAGCAAAGCCAACGACCTCTCAGACCAACTGATATTTTCGGAAATCCATTACCTGTTCGATCTCCGGGAACAACAGACATATATGGGAATCCACTTCCTCCTCAATCAACCGGACCAACAGACATGTATGGGAATCCACTTCCTCCTCAACAGCAAGCGTGTTATGGAAGCACATCATCTGCTGGTCAACAATCAAAGCCAAATACAGTACGGCTCGACACCTCAAGCTTTTCTAAAGTCAGTGTGGAAGTAGCAAAGGAACACATGGAGCTGCTAAACACTTTGGTGAGCGCATACTGTGGATTAGTGGAAGGTCAGATTGGTAACATTAATCTGACACAAGAAGACTATCAGCAGATCGATAAAGAGGAGATGGAGATGATGGACATCAAGTGGGCCTTTGCCAGTGCTGTTAGGCGAGCAAAGGATTTCATGGAAAGAACAGGCAGAACCAGCTTGGAAAGCAAGAAAGACACCAAGTATGGGTTTGATAAGCAGGCTGTCAAGTGTTTCAACTGTGGTGAACGTGGTCATTTCAAACGTGAATGTACGAGGCCATCTCAACATGGGAACCAAAATCCCTTCAGAAATCAAGGCAACCAGCAGAACCAGAACAGGAACAATGTTCGTACATTGGTGCCTGTCAACAACCAGAGTCAAGCAGGACCATCTAATGCCAACCAGCCACTTGTGGTTCAAGTAGATGAAGGTTGTGATTGGTCAATTCAGTTGGGAAATGATGCTCCAGATGGAACAGCGTGTTTTGCTGAAGTCGTTAAGGATTTAAATCACGCCAGTGGTGGAGAATCTTCCACCAATGGTGATGAATCTTCTGAGGATGAAGACAGTTCTGGTTATAGTGGAAGCTCAGATGAAGAAACCTCCACTTCAGGCAATGATCAGGTGGACGAGACTTCAAGTGCGTCAGTCGATGCAGACATTGATGAGATTTTGGAAGAAGCTACAGCAGGAACTGAAAGAAGATCTATTTTGGTGGATCAAGCTGCCTATTCTTCGTCTTCTCTCCATTCAGCCTTTATGGCTAATGTCGACAGTTCATCAAGTCAGGTATGTGTCGATGAACCCACTGCTGATATATGTGATAATTGTGATAGATTGCATGTTAAATGTGCTGATTTGGATGCAAACATGTCTGAGTTGCAAGGCAAACATGATGCTTTACAAGCAAGTTTGTTTGACTTGCAAGACAAACATGTTTCATTGAATGAAAAGTGGTGTGAATTGCAAAGCAAGCACGAGGCTTTGCAAGAGAAATATGATGTGACATTCATTCATAACCAGAAGTTGACCGTGGATCTTTCTAAGTGCACAGAAGCCAACATGTTTTATGAAAACCATGAAAAGGAATTTAAATCAATGATTGAAAAATTAAAGAAAGATAAAACCGAGCTGACAAAAATGGTTTCCAGAAAACAAACTGACATTAATTTGTATATAACTCGTCTTGAGGTAATGCAAAAGGAAATGGCTTGTGTTAAAACAGAAAGTGAGGCGATCCGACTCAAGTTAGACAGTTATTTGAGCTCTAGCTATGTGTTGGATCACATCATTGATGTTCAGAAAGAGAAACGGGATGTCACATGCATAGGTTACAAGAAATGTCCACCACCCGTGAGAAACAATTATGATGCCATGCATGATGAGGAGTATAGAACTCATTTTGAACCATCTGTTCCTTTGGACGTTGAGGAATTTGCAACAGGGCTTGGATACAAGAAAGAAGTATCATCAGATTCGGATGTGTCAGCAGATACATTTGTAACTGCTGAACAGAATCAGGATCCTCCAGTTGTGATTTAGGATGCTGATTCTTCTGATGATGAGTCTGATGATACTGATTCAGCAAAGTCTGATGCGGTGATAAAAGAAGAGGACATACCTCTTGAGAATCATATTCTGTGTGATCCTCCTGCAAAACCCGCTAAGACTGTTGCAATCGAGTCCTTGTCTGAAAAAGACTCGGAGAGTGTGGATTTGCTGTACACTCTTGTTGGTGATGATAAAATTTATTCTGACAAATATTTTCCTATTAAGAATGTTAATCAATCATTAATCAGTAAAGTCTTTGAAAATTCAACAAGTAAGTTTTTGAGAAAGACAGGATCACGTGTTACAGTAACACAGTGCCCTCCTATCCCAAAGGCCGAAGTTCGAAAACAATATGGCAGTCAGAAATTACCAACAGTGCAAAAACAGCAAAATCACGCCAAATCAAAAGATAAAACACCGGCTCAAGGTCAAATGAAGCCAAATCAAAAGAAGAAGAAGAATGTGAACTTTGTGAAATCTAAGGGAACAGACAAAATTGCAAAGTTTGAAAACCAATCTAACTTAGATTTTGTCAAGAAAGCAACTGTGATGAAGAGAAATGAACCAAATAGTTCAAAACCTAGTACCTCGGGATCACAAAGTTCATCATCGGCAAGACGATCACATGATACTTCGGGGTTTGTTGAACGAAGATCATGTTTTGAATGTGGTACCATTGGACACATAATTCGAAACTGTCCGTATCTTCATAAGTTGAAAGCTAAGGTTGATGATCCCCGTGACCAAATTGACCGCAAGCGATCTGTTTCATTCAGACCAGATCCCCGTCTTGTAAAAGAAAGGGAAAAGAAACAGAAACGCCAACAGGTCAAGAAAATTGAAAAGGCGATTAAGACCGATGTGGTTAACAAAACCTCTGTTTCTGTCAAACCAAACAATTTAAAAACTTCAGACAACCATGAAGTTAAGGTTTTAAAGAATAACACTGGTATAACAAAACAGACCTGGAAACCAAAAACGGATATTGAATCAGGGGGACCATCACAATTTTCAAATCATCAAAGAATAGAAGTTATTGTTGTTGATGAAAATGGAAGACCCAAGACCACAATGGCTTGGGTCCCCATCTCCAACTAATTATGTGAGTTCATGTGCAGGGTGTTCCAGGAGGAACTATCAGTAGTCATTGGATTGTTGATAGTGGGGCATCCAGGCACATGACAGGCGACATGAAGCTTCTCTACGACGTCAAATCTATTAGAGGAGGTTATGTTGCTTTTGCTGGAGATAAAGGCGGATATATTACGGGTGAAGGAATGATTTCCAATGGGGTTGTTAGCTTTGATAAGATCAACTTCGTACAACAACTTGACCACAATCTTCTTAGTGTTTCTCAAATTTGTGATAAGCAGTTCTCAGTACACTTTGATGCAAATGGATGTTATGTGCTGAAACCCGGCTTCAAAATTCCGAAAGAATGGATTCTCTTGTCGGCTCCAAGGATAAATGATCTGTATGTCCTTTATATGAGCCAAGCTATCACAACGTCTGCACAAGCAACTTGTTTCGTTTCCAAAGCCACAGAAAAAGACACAATCTCTTGGCACAGACGAATGGGTCACATTCACTTACGCAAAATGAATCATTTGGTGTCAAATGAATTGGTGAATGGTGTTCCTCTTAAAAACTTCCATCTTCAAGACGTCTGTGTTTCGTGCCAGAAAGGAAAACAAACGAAGAAGCTACACCCTACAAAGAAAATCAAAACGGTGGTTGTTCCTCTTGAACGTTTGCACATGGATTTGTTCGGTCCTGTCAAGCACAAAAGCATTAGGAATGATCAATATTGCCTCGTGATAACGGATGATTATTCAAGATTTTCTTGGGTGGCGTTCATGGCACATAAGAGTGAAACCTTCGGGATTATCAAAAACTTGATCATTCAGATTGAGAAATTGTATAACTTGAAGGTTAGGCGGATACGTAGCGACAATGGTACTGAATTTAAAAATCATGCCATGGCGGAGTTTTGCACTTCAAAAGGTATTCTTCACGAATTCAGTGCAGCTTACACTCCTCAACAAAATGGCGTCGCTGAACGTAAGAACCGCACATTGATCGAGACTGCTAGGACAATGTTAGTAGAGTCACAATTGCCGATTCCATTTTGGACTGAAGTTGTGGCCTCTGCATGTTATACGTTGAACCGAGTCCTTACAGTCAAAAGGCACAACAAGACCTGCTTTGAGCTTATTAACAAACGGAAACCAGATTTGTCATATCTTGAACCGTTTGGAGCTCCGTGCACTATAATCGATCCTAATGGAAAGTTTGGGGCAAGAGCCATTGAAGGATACTTTCTTGGGTATTCCACCCCTAACTTAAGAGTCTGGAATCTAGAGACTAAAAGGGTCGAGGAATGGTCTGAAGTCAGAGTACAAAGGCACACTTTACCAGTCAAATGTCCTGGTCAGCCTTGGATGTTTGAGTATGATGACTTTTTCAATTCGATAAATGTTGAAGCAGTTGAAGAAAATGCTGCGGCAAGGATGTTTTTCGAGAGTGATAATGCAACAGATTCACCGTTGGTTCGTCCAATTCTTGTCAATCAAGAACCATCTTCGGTGAACAATAATGCTCTCGACAATGAGGATTTTCACGATGCTACCGAATTGAACGAATCTTCAGAGGATGATGAATTTCTCGATGCAGATCAAGAAGCTCCAACAACAGCAGTACATGGTACTTCAGAAGGTACACCTCCAGTGGATGTTCCTAGAACAGCTGAAGCTACTGCATCATCCTCTTCGTCAATTCCGGGCCTTGAATTGATTGTTGATCTCAATCTCAACAATCTGGGTACAAATATTCCAGTTCAAGATAATCCAGAGACAAGGATTCACAATACCCATCCTCAACAAAACATCATCGGAAATGTACAAAGTGGCGTTCAAACAAGAAACATGTTGCGAAACAACAACAATGCAGGCTTGTATGCAACTATCCGAGAATCTGGTCAACAAAATGATTGGTCTTTCGCTTGTTATGTCTCACAGGAAGAGCCAAGAACTTGGAAAGATGCTTTGAAAGATAGCTCTTGGGTTGAAGCAATGCAGGAAGAACTGCAACAATTCCAGAAGCTAGGTGTCTGGAAACTCGTAGAGAAACCTGCTGGTTACAAGAAGATTGGTACCCGTTGGGTGTTTAAATGCAAAAAGGATGACCGTGGAGTCGTTATCCGGAACAAAGCAAGGCTAGTCGTTCAAGGTTTTCGTCAGATTGAAGGGATCGACTACAACGAAGTGTATGCACCTGTTGCACGTCTATAAGCAATTCGGATATTTTTGGCTTATGCCTCATTCAAAGGTTTCAAGGTATACCAGATGGACGTGAAAAGTGCATTCTTACATGGTATGGTGGAAGAAGAGGTGTACGTCGAACAGCCTCCAGGCTTTGAAGATCCTATTCATCCCGATCGGGTTTGGTTGCTCAACAAAGCTCTATATGGTCTACATCAAGCACCGCGAGCTTGGTACGCAACCTTATCTAATTATCTGCTGGAGAATGGATTTCGCAGAGGTCTTATCGATTGTACTCTTTTCATCAAAGAACAAGATGGAGATCTTCTACTGGTACAGGTATACGTTGATGATATTATTTTTGGTTCTACTAATGATGTTTTGTGTAGGGATTTCGAGCGTGTAATGCAGGATAAATTCGAGATGAGTGCTATGGGGGGAAATGACCTTCTTTTTGGGCCTACAAGTACAACAAACCGAGTCTGGGATATTCATCCATCAGACTAAATATGTTGGAGACATCTTGAGCCGGTTCCAGATGTCTGATGCAACGCCCATTGGTACCCCATTGCCGCAAAATCACGGAATTACTCCAGACTTGAAGGGTGAAGCTACTAGCCCCTCATACTACCGCGCGATGATCGGATCTCTTATGTACCTCACAGCATCAAGACCAGATATAATGTACCCAACGTGCCTGCTTGCCAGATATCAAGTCAACCCGAAGGCCTCACATCTTGCAGCTGTAAAAAGGATTTTTCGTTATTTGAAGGGTTGCCCTGACACCGGTCTATGGTACCCTAGGGATAATAACTTTGACTTGATCGCATTCAGTGATTCTGATTTTGGCGGATGCAAAATCGACGGCAAATCCACAACGGCTGGATGTCAGTTTTTGGGAAATCGCCTAGTCACATGGCAGTGCAAGAAGCAGACGTGCGTCGCTACATCAACATGCGAAGCTGAATACATTGCTGCCTCAAGTTGTTGTTCCCAAGTCCTATGGATCCAACAACAAATGCGCGACTACGGTTTTGAATTCCTAACTACTCCTATTTACGTTGATAATTCTGCTGCCTTACAGATCACTAAAAATCCTGTGCAGCATTCAAAGACTAAGCACATCGAAATTAAGTATCACTTCATCCGTGATTGCTTTGAGAAAAGGCTAATCGATGTTGCTTATGTCCACACCGATGACCAACGTGCCGACATTTTTACCAAAGCATTTGACAAATCAAGATTTGACTACTTATTACTGGTAAACGGCATTAAGGTCAAGCAAGAGTAAAACCAACATCGGAAAATCATTTTTGTAAATACCTTTGTGTTTTAAATTTATCTTAGTTTATTGATTTTAGGGGGAGTAAATCCAAAATTTGAAAAAATCCAAAAACATCGAAAAATTTCAAAAACACAAAAACAATAGAAAAACAAAAATGAGTTTCCTGGCGAGCAAAAGAGAAAATGATAGTACATCAGTGGTCTGTCTAAACCTCTTTAAACCTTAAATGAAAAATGATAAGCAGCTCTATATAAGATGTATCGGTAGGCTCACAATCATTTTAAAGTGTGCAGGGTGATATAAACTTAAATCGACTGAAGACCAGGTGGGAACCATTCATTGGCATATGGTCTTAGTACCGAAATTTCATTTGAGAGATTGCTGAGGTTCTGAGATATTCGGTCTTTATGCTGCTCATCATCTGGGTATCATGGTTGTATCTTTTACCGAAAAATAACGGGGACGCAAGTCTAGATCTTTCATGATACCATACATACGTGTACATACTGCATTCGACCTCAATAAGTGATCAACAATCACATGTCCATACAAATAAGTGATAATACATCACAAATTCTTTCCGGGAGTCAAGTTCGTCTCTCTGCTGTACGAAAGTACTGACCTGTTCACGAACTTGCTCTTGTGCCCTCATGCATATGAAAATCAAGTTCCTCATCAATAAGTGATTCTATCACAAAGGGCTTGTTTTCAAATCAAAATAAGTGAGAATCTCACATCATATACGGTCAAACAGATGATAATCGGTATACTCACCGGTAAGATGAACCCTCGTGCATACCTTGATACGGGAATGTGTCGTGATGTGGATGAACACCGGTCGGTAAGCATAAATCATACCTTAACGTATCCCCTCGCCATGATTACATCTGATAAGTTGAGCTTATGTGGACAACAATACCGATAATCGTTATAGGATGCTTATCATAATGTTAACTAATTGAACAACAAGAGTGTCTTGGCATGACCGTACACTGATATGATTCTCTTACCCTCGAAACTCGCAAAAAGAATGTCTGTAAATATTTATTTAATGCTTTCAGTTTCTGCATCTTTGTATATATTTATTTACTGCTTTCAGTCTTTACATTTGAAATATTCAAAAATACCAAAAAGATTTTAGGTGTGTTTTAATATAAACTTTCTAAAAGCCAAAAAGATTTTATTTCTATTTTATTTTCGATCGTGCGATGTTGGAGCTCGAGTCTTCGTTACCTGAAACCTGAACGAAAACCAAAAATGACTGAATTTTCATAAACGGTCGAAATTTGCAAAGTGTTGAAAGTTAAAATTGAAATTGTTGAAATACTTTAAACTTTCAAACTGTCGGACGGTGTTTGTTAGAACAATGGTCACATGTGTGTCGTTTGCTTATGATATCCCAGGCAGTTGTTCTCATTACGCGTTTAGATTTCTTGCATGTGCAGATTCTAAAGGCAAGGAGAACATGGTCGATGACAAGCTTCGGAATGAATACACGATGTGAAGGCACTCAAATGATGAAGATGATCGAGTTGCCGCTGACCATCATCAACACCACAAGGATCTCAATTCAAAAAGAACAAGTATTTCACGAGCATAACTCAAGGGAGAGCTTATGTTAAGGGGGAGTTTGTCAACACACTTCCTACATCTAAGGGGGAGTTTGTTGGTACACTTTCTGCTTTCAAGACGTGAAGACTTTAAAGATCCTCCGACATGGAATACTTGAAAGGACGTCAAAGACTTGAAGTCACAAAGATCGAGACAAAGCTACAGCCAGACAAAGCTACAGCCAAGGGGGAGTTTGTTGGTGCACTTGTGTCTGTATTTCGTCTTGATTCAAAACGATGTCTTTGATGTAAGATTGATGTAAGTTTGACCAAGTCAACCATCCTCCGGTTTGACTTGGCCAAACAGTTAGACAATGGTTGAAAGATGTTTGGGTCGAAGGATGTGTCATCGAAGGATAGTTTAGATCCTTCGATGAGCTCGAAAGATAAGCTTTCGATAGATGGACCACGAAGGATGTCATCCTTCGAGGTACATGTGGATCCTTCGAGCTGTTTCAGATCGATAGATGATCTTTCGATCAATCTATCTGATCCTTCGACCAGACATGCTGTGTTCGGGTATATATACCCGTGTGTTGTGTTCACTTCAGTAGAGAGATAGAGTTCGAAGGACTGAGTCAGAGTTCGAAAGAGAGAGAGAACACACACACTGAGAGAGTTTGCAAAACTGATTTGTAAACATTGCATTGTAACATAACCTTTCATACGCATTAATACAAGTGGTGTTAATCGTTGAAGATTGTGTGTTGTGTTTGTGCTTGTTCTATCTCGGTTTGCTATCTCGGTTGGATTCCGCATAACCGGGTTGGTTTGTACACAAGGATTAGGCGACTAGATCCTCCCCTAGCCGGACCTACAGCCCCTCTTTTGAAGGTGACGTTACCCTCAACCCAGTAGTTTGAGTCAGCAAGGATACAATCCTAAAGGGTCGGATTATTGAAGGATAATTAATTAAGTTATTAATGTATATTATGGTAGGGCCCCTCTTTTGAAGGTGACGGTACCCTCGGCTAAGTAGTCTGAGTCAGCAGTGATACAGTCCTAAGTAGCTGGGTTAAAGTATTAATAGTAGCTTACATATGAGGGGATCAAAGAGTTTGGACCCCCGCCATTCAATACCGGTGGGTATTGAAGGAGGTCCTACTAAATTTGACCCAGGTCCTTGCAGGATCTATACATTGAACAAGGCAAGACTCTTACCAAACCGTTCCCTTAACCCCGGACCAGGTAGCCAACATATCTCCATATAGACCATGGAGATATGAATGGTGAAAATATTTTATTTTATATAGACTGTAAAATAATGCCAAGACACCACGGACAAACGATAAGGAATAATCACCCTCAACATAAGAAACTAGTTATTAAAGTCATTAATACATAACCAAGTAAAAAGTGCGAAAAGATTAAAAATAAAAAGTATTACACTAGACACTTGTCTTCACCAAGTGATGTAAGAGACTTAGGCAAACATGGCCGTTGATTGTCAAGAACTCTTACGATCAATCTTGGATCCCGAGACGACTCACACACTCTATAATGGATGATGGATGATGGTGTTGTGATGGTGGTGGGTGGTGGGTGAAGTGTGAGAGAGGTGGTGTGCCAAGGGATGGTTTGCAAATGAGCCAACCACCCCTATTTATTGGCTGAACAGAGACTCGGGCACGGCCCCGTGTCCATTGGGCACGGCCCCGTGTCCACCTTCCTTCTCTTTCTTAATTAATTGCAGTTTGTCTTCATTAGTTGACCACGCCCCCGAGTGCAGAAGCGTATCTGTACTATCAAGATTTCCCCAGATTCTGCGAATCTTATAGTTGACCACGGCCCCGTGTCCCCTGGGCACGCCCCCGTGGTGGGTGATAGAAGCTTCTACAACTTTGTCTTTTCTACTGACACTTGGGCACGCCCCCGTGCTCACTGAGCATGGGGCGTGTTCAGCCTTCTGTTCTCTTGTTTTTGCTTGGGAAGATGCTGTTGGGGGTGTCGGGCATGCCACGTTTGTTCCTTTTCTTGTATTTATGTTAGATTTAGCTGCCTTTTTGCATATTTTGTTCATTTGAGCTCATTTAATCCCGAAAATACAAAAGGAAGACAAAAACACACTTTTTCCAACTTTAGTATTAAAAGGGGTTAGTTTTATGCCATATTTGATGTAATTTATATGTTGCATTTTGCACACATCAAATACCCCCACACTTGAATCTTTGCTTGTCCTCAAGCAAAATTCTTTATTTTGTGGCTTACACTTCCAAATGGAATGGGTAGAAGAGAATGTTTTGGGCTTGTCATAGAGTGTCGGGATTTCCAAGATTCTTTAAGTTTTATTTTTATTTATTTACAATCCTATTCGTCATGATTTATTTAAAACATTTCATAAGATAAATTACTTACTAGGGCATAACATGCCTTTTTAAAATTCCATTTATATACAAGTTCACATACCTCACGGGGGATCACTCATCACTCGGCCGAAGATGTATTTTAGTGAATCACTCGAGAGCGGCATGGAACTTACTCCTACCATAGGCTTGCCAAGCAATCAATCCTCCTCCTTTTTAACTAATTACCTTTGTAAATATCAAGATGACTTTTGGTTGAAGGGTTAGGCTTGGGTTAAAGGTAGGTGGTTGGGTTAGTGGTTAGTAAAAGGGCGAAAGTCATAAAAAGCGTTGGTTTTCGTACGACTTTTTATTTTTGAAATTTTTATTTTGATGAAGTCATTATTCAAACAAAGTTATTTTTGATAAACTTGTTTGTTTATTTCTCTTTTGCTTCATCATCATCATCATCATCATCATCATTTTTTTTTTGAAAGTCATAAGAAAAACCGAGCTTGTTAATAAAACAAAGGGTTAAAAATAAAAAGGTTTTGGTGGGTGAAAGGGTGTCTGTTTTGGGTTATGAAATGAAAAGGTTTAGGCTCAAAGGGGTTAAATAGGGGGATTTTGGGTAGGTGGTAAAAAAAATAATGGTGTAGAAATAAAAAGGGTTAGTCCTAATGCCTCTGTCATTTACTTACTCGGGTTTAAGTTGGTAAGGACCGGTAATGTATTGTCGTGGCAAGTTCTAGAGTAGTAAGAACCAAGCGGCTATTCACACAAGAAATGAAAAATGAGCATTTAGTTTAAAGATATGTATTTGTATGTTCAATAAAGGCTCAAAACTCACTTCTTGTGGGAATGGGTTTTTATGTGATCAAGTATATATAATCAAATTTTAACTAAGCTTGTCATGCCGTTTCATAATTTTCTTATGTTGGTTCTTTTTATCACGACGCTATCGGTTGTAAATTTGTAAAAATATAGCCTTTTTAGAACTTGAAATTCCCAAGTTAAACCTAGACAAGTAAAAAAAATGAAAAATTTTGAAAAATATTTGGGGTGATTAGCGGTTCCAATAGAGTTTTGTGTAAGGCTTGTGATTAGGACTTGCAAGATTCAAAGTTTTAGCATCCCCCCCCCCCCCCCCACACTTAAATTACACATTGTCCTCAATGTGTTCCAAAATTAAGTTTTTAGGTTGATTGAATGTGTAAAAAGGTGTGAAAAAGCAAAAATTTATGTTACTGGGTGTCTGGACACGACCCCGTGGTGTCCGGGCACGACCCCGTGTTCAGATCGCCAGTAACAAAATGAGTTAAAAAGAAACAGAAGCCTGGGCACGGGGGCGTGTTCAGTGAGCACGCCCCATGTCCAGTTACCTGAACTGGGCATTTTCTGCAGATGGTTGGGCACGGGTCGTGTTGGGCGAGCACGGCCCCGTGCTGAACTTGCTGTAATGAAGAAAAATTTGTTGGGTGGCCCTGTTTTTGTGCATGGGGTGCTGGTTCAAGTTTCACCATCCCGAGTGTGTTTTATTGCTGCAAATTAAAACTAAACTAGAAAACATTAAAATTAATCTAAACTAAGCTAAGGATAGTTCCGCGGAATGCCTCCGTAGTGCGCCACATTTATAAGGGTCCTTGGCTAGACCCAAAGCCTGGTCATATGTTACCCAAGTGGGATGTTTTGCATCCCATGCTACACCGTCGGAGAGCGTCATCCAAACTTGAGTCTAGGACCTTCATGTAGTTGACCGGGTCGTCGTCTTCTACTCTTTTTCAAACTCCAAACTTCATTTCCTTGTCCCTAATCCTCAATGTTAGTGTTCCGTCATTCATGTCTACGACTGCTTGGGCCGTAGCTAGAAATGGCCTCCCTAGGATGAGTGGTACTTCGGCATCTTCCTCCATATCTAGTATGACAAAGTCGGCCCCGACTTTGACTAATAGATTTTCAGCAACACCTTGTGGATATTTGACGGATCTATCGGTGAGTTGTATACTTATTTTTGTAGGGCTTGTTTTCCCTAAGCCGAGTCGGTTGAACATTGATGAAGGCATGAGGTTGATGCTAGCCCCAAGATCGGCTAGTGCGTTGCGAATAGGGGATTCCCCAATTGAGCAAGGAATTGTGAAGCTTCTAGGATCAATCTTCTTTTGCGGAAGTTTGTTGAGTAGTAAGGCGGAGCATTCTTCGCCTAAGTTAACTAATTGAAATGATTTAATTTTCCTTTTATGAGTGAGGAAGTCCCTCATGAATTTTGAATATTTAGGCATTTGAGTTAGGACTTCGATAAATGGAATATTAACATGCAATTGTTTTAGTAAATTTTCGAACTTTGCGAATTGCTCATCGGTCTTTTGGCGAAGTAACCGACCGGGGTATGGAATCGGAGGAGTCTTAGCAGGCTCTTGAATTGGAGGGGAAGCCTTCTCTTGTTGGGTTGTGGGTGGCGTTGTGGTTTGGTGAGATTGGCTTCTTTCGTTGGTTGGTAATGGCACCACCTCGGGACCCACGGTTCGGTTTCTCAATGTGATGAAATGTACTTGCGCCTTTGGGTTGGTTTCGGTATTACTTGGTAACGCGCCTTGTGGTCTCTCGGAGAAATTTTGAGCTATTTGACTTAATTGTTTTTCAATGTTTTGAATGCTAGCTTGTTGATTTCTGAAATTCGATTCCAATTGTTGAAATCGATCCGAGTTTTTCTTTTCGGTGTCGGAGATGAGGCGAGATACAGTATTTTCAAGCCTTTCTCGTCCACCTTGTTGTTGAGAGAAATTTTGTGGTTGTTGAAAGTTTGTTAGTTGGTTTAGATTTTGGTGGTTACTACTATTGCCGGGTTCTCTCCAGCCAAGGTTAGGGTGGTTACGCCATCCTTGGTTATAGGTACCCGTTGGAGGACCCGACGGCCTAGGTCTATTATCAATGTAGTTTACCGATTCTGTTTGATCATCTATTTCTTTCATACAACTTCAATTTTCATGTGGCCCACCACACCCCTCACAAGCCATGACTGAGGCTGTTTTTACCATTTTTAGCTTTTTGATTTTTGAAGAAAGGGCCTCGATTTGGGCTTGTAAAGAAGTGCTTTCATCAACCTTATGGGCGCCCGGGGCAATAGATTTATTGCCTCGGGGAGTGTGCCACTGAAAATTGGTTTGAGCAATTTCCTCAATTTGATTATAAATTTCATTTGGGCGACGATAACCTAAAAGTCCCCCGGAGCTAGAGTCGAGTGTTTGTCTTGTGTGTGGCAACAACCCATTATAGAAAGTGGATACTTGTTGCCATACCGCAAGACCGTGATGAGGACACTTTCTTAGTAGCTCCTTGAACCTTTCCCTAATTTCATACAAGGATTCCCCATCCTCTTGTGAATATGTATTAATTTCAGTCATTAATTTAGCCGTTTTAGCAGGAGGGAAATACTTATATAGAAACTTTTGGGCTAGTTCATCCCAGGTGTTTACCGAGCCAACTGGGAGGGTATTAAGCCAAGCCTTAGCTCGGTCTTTTAGTGAAAATCGAAACATACGAAGACGGATGGCGTCGTTTGATGCTCCATTGATCTGAAAGGTATCACATATTTATAAGAAATTAGTAATATGTAGATGGGGATCCTCGTCCGCAAGTCCATGGAAGGTTGCGGAGTTTTGAAGCATCTGTATCAAGTGTGGCCGAAGTTCGAAGTTGTTGGCTTTGACATTCGGTGCATTGATAGCGGCACCTAGATTACCTACGGTGGGGCGTAAGTAATCCATGAGAGTACGTTGGTCCGCCATTGGAGGTGGATCCCCTGAAACTTTCTCTTGGTTTTTAGCTTTAAGTCTTTTTCTAAGAAAGCGTTCGGGTTCTTCTAGAGGTTCTTTTATGTCTCTATTAGAACTGGAGCTCATACACTACGTAGAAAGTTCAGATGTGGCGCCTGGGTTCCAAGTCCTGCAATAAAAACAGAAAAGAACGTTGGTCAGAAGGTTCACCACGGCCCCGTGTTCAGGTGAACACGGCCCGTGGTCGGAGATACAGTGATTGTTTTCCGGATCCCTGTTACTGGGGAGTTTGACTCGGCCCTGTGTTGCCCCGACATGGCCCCGTGCTCAACTCTCTGTAACTCGGAAAATAAAAACTACTAGTAACAATGCTGGGCACGGCCCGTGTCCGACCAGGCACGGCCCGTGCTGAGCTCTACAGAAACTGAAAAAATTAAGAAAAATCCTAAAAAAAACAGAAAAATTAGAAAAAAAATGATTAGGCCGCTGATTCCTAACTTTCTTAAAATCCTTGTGTTCCCCGGCAACGGCGCCAAAAACTTGATGCGTGTGTGGTGTGATATATATTTAAGTATATTTTAAGCCCTTTTTACACGTTAGTCAAGTTTTAAATTTATAAAACACGATATTTTACTAACACCAAACACACATATGGGAAAGTGCACCCATCGTGAGCATAGTTTGTGTTGGCAAGATACCGAGGTCGTCCAAGGAAACAAGAGCTTTTAATACCGGTTTATCCTCAACGTCTAATCAAATCAAAAGGTTAGAAAAATGTTTTTAAACTAGAAAAAAAATAAAAACTAACTAAAATGCTGAAAAATAAAATAAAAATAAAAACAGACAGACAAGATGAATCATTTGGCTCCGACTCGTGTTTAGTGTAACCTTTGATTATTTCCGTACTTTTACACTTTTTAATAGATTATCTTAGTTATTGTAGTAGGCCCCTCTTTTGAAGGTGACGTTACCCTCAACCCAGTAGTTTGAGTCAGCAAGGATACAATCCTAAAGGGTCGGATTATTGAAAGATAATTAATTAAGTTATTAATGCATATTATGGTAGGCCCCTCTTTTGAAGGTGATGTTACCCTCGGCTAAGTAGTCTGAGTCAGTAGGGATACAGTCCTAAGTAGCCTGGTTAAAGTATAAATAGTAGCTTACATATGAGAGGATCAAAGAGTTTGGACCCCCGCCATCCAATACCGGTGGGTATTGAAGGAGATCCTACTAAATTTGACCCAGGTCCTTGCAGGATCTATACACTGAACAAGGCAAGACTCTTACCAGACCGTTCCCTTAACCCCCAACCAGGTAGCCAACATATCTCCATAAAGACCATGGAGATATGAATGGTGAAAATCTTTTATTTTATATAGACAGTAAAATAATGCCAAGACACCATGGACAAACGATAAGGAAGAATCACCTTCAACATAAGAAACTAGTTATTAAAGTCATTAATACATAACCAAGTAAAAAGTGCGAAAAGATTAAAAATAAAAAGTATTACACTAGACTGTTGTCTTCACCAAGTGATGTAAGACACTTAGGCAAACATGGCCTTTGATTGTCAAGAACTCTTACGATCAATCATAGATCCCAAGACGACTCACACACTCTATGATGGATGATGGTGGTGGATGATGGTGTTGTGATGGTGGTGGGTGAAGTGTGAGAGAGGCAGTGTGCCAAGGGATGGTTTGCAAATGAGCCAAGCACCCCTATTTATAGGCTGAACAGAGACTCGGGCACGGCCCCGTGTCCATTGGGCACGACCCCGTGTCCACCTTCCTTCTCTTTCTTCATTAATTGCATTTTATCTGCATTAGTTGACCACGCCCCCGTGTCCGCTGGGCACGCCCCGGTGTGCAGAAGCGTATATGTACTATCAAGATTTCCCCAGATTCTGCGAATCTTAGAGTTGACCACGGCCCCGTGTCCGCTGGGCACGCCCCCGTGGTGGGTGATAGAAGCTTCTACAGCTTTGTCTTTTTTGCTGACACTTGGGCACGGCCTTGTGCTCACTAAGCCCGGGGCGTGTTCAGTCTTCTGTTCTCTTATTTTTGCTTGGGAAGATGCTGTCGGGGGGTCGGGTATGCCACGTTTGTTCCTTTTCTTGTATTTATGTTAGATTTAGCTGCCTTTTTGCTTCTTTTGTTCATTTGAGCTCATTTAATCCTGAAAATACAAAAGGAAGACAAAAACACACTTTTTCCAACATTAGTACTAAAAAGGGGTTAGTTTTAGGTCATATTTGATGTAATTTATATGTTGCATTTTGCACACATCAGTAATCAAGGATGATACTGAAAAATTAAAAGGAATGATTAAGAAATTAGAATAAGGAACAGATGGAATTTGGAGATTCCATAAGAAAAGAATCTGGGTACCCAAACAAGGAAACCTACGCCACCGAATTTTAGAAGAAGCCCATAAGTCTAAGTATACGATACATCCCAGTAGTGATAAAATGTATTAAGACTTAAGAAAGAATTTCTGGTGAATATGAGTGAAAAAGGATATAGCAACCTATGCTGCCAAATGTCTAACATGTTCACAAGTTAAAGCTGAACATCAGAAACCCTCAAGCTTATTACAGCAACTAGAAATGCCTATAAGGAAATGAGAATTGATAACAGTGGACTTTGTAACCAAATTACCCAAGACACGAAAAGGTAATGATATAATCTGGGTGATTGTAGACAGATTAACCATATCTGCTCATTTCTTACCGATGAAGTAAACTTTTAGTATGGAACAATTAGCCAAGTTATATGTAAATGAAATAGTTTCATTACATGGAATTCCTTTATCTATTGTTTCTGATAAAGATAGCTGTTTTACTTCTCATTTTTTGACTAGTTTCCAAAAAGCAATGGGAACCAAGTTAAAACTAAGCATATCTTATCGTCCTCAAACGGACGGACAAAGCGAAAGGACAATTCAGACAATCGAGGATATGCTTAGAGCTTGTGTAATTGATTTCGGAGGAAATTGGGATAATCATTTACCGATAATAGAATTTTCCTACAATAACAGCTATCATACAACTATCAATGCTGCACCATTTGAAGCACTTTATGGACGAAAGTGCCGAACTCCAGTCTTTTGGGCAGAAATTGGAGAAAAGCAACTGTCTGGACCAGAAATAGTACAAGAAACAACAGACAAGATTATTCAAGTCAAGGAAAGACTAAAAGCAGCATGCCATCGTCAAAAGAGTTAGGCTGATAACAGACGAAAACCATTGGAATTTCAAGTAGGAGATAAAGTATTATTAAAAGTTTCTCCATAGAAAAGAGTGGTCAGATTCATTAAAAAAGGGAAGCTAAGTCCAAGTTATGTTGGACCTTTTTAGATTATTAGAAAAATAGGACCAGTAGCTTACTAGCTACAACTACCAGAGGAAATGGCAGGAATACATGATGTATTTCATGTATGTAATCTCAAGAAAAGCTTAGCAGATGAATCATTAATGGTACCTCTTAAGGACATAGAGGTAAATGAGAAACTTAGGTTTATAGAGAAACCGCTACAGATTGAAGATAGAAAGATCAAGAATATCAAACACAAGAGATTAGTTATAGTCAAAGTGAAATGGGATTCCAAGAGAGGACCAGAATACACTTGGGAGCTCGAATCAGAGATGCAGAGAAAATATCGACACCTGTTCCAGCAGACCTCGTGGACGAGATCTAAAACAAGGTGGGGAGGACATAGCAACTCTCCCAAAACCCTTAAAACACTCCTATACGTCTTAAAATATACCCCGTATACGAAAAACGGACCTAAAATACCTTTATAATTACAAAAATCAAATAAAAACAAAATTTGGGGGCTCTCGCGGGGCGCGACCAAGTCCAGTCAGGCCGTCGCGGGCCGCGACCCAGTGACACTAGGCTGCACCTGATGTCGCCACATGGCACTACACCCAGCGAACCTACATTGGTGACTAACCAGGGCTAGGGCCTAGCCTAGACCCTCGCGGGCCACGAGAAAGATAGAAGGGGTCGTCGCGGGCCGCGAGCCGCCATGGTTCCAGCCTATAAATTGAGAGATCGAGCTGAGTTCACAAATCGTTCAAAATCTTTCTTTCTCTCTCAAAATATATAAGCTAAAATTCTCGGGTATTATACCTCCTAAAAAGCGAAGCTCTGCCTTGTTGTATGTATTATAACCCCCGGTTACGTATTAAATACTCTGCCCGATTGATCTAGAGCTCCGTAACGCATGTCAAGGCTCTGCCTGACTCTGTCGTTGGAGTTATGTCTCGGGGGTATAGCTAATGTAAATTGGGTTATCTTACTAACACGTGTGCGTTGTTTAATTAATAGATTATAACCAGGAAGGCACCAGAAAGTAGTATGATTATCTAAAACAGCAAAGTGAGTACATCTGCTTTTTATGAGTCCAAGTGTTTTACCAAAACCTCAATTATTTTAAATTACATTTAACAGTGATTGAGTATTTGTGATTCTACAATTAATGTCGGTATGTTGGGGTTTTGTATACATTACTTGTTACTACACTATGAGTAGTAGCATGACCACAAGTCAGGATTGACAGTACCGTGGGTGGTAATAGAATAGAGATAAGCAAATGTAATTGCGGATGCCCTCAATACTGTAAAATGATAAAAGCTTGTTTGAATAAACTGGGATGCACTCGCCAGTATTTCTTGCTGATAAAACCTTTTAAAACGCGTTTCAGGTAACAAAATGTGAAAGCCAAATAGAAGCCAGCTAGAGAGAACTGAAGGCTTGGAAAAGTGGCTATAAAAGTTACTTAAACTAGAAAGAAATAAAATAGGGTTTACCCCTATAAACATATTATAATGGAAACTTGGGTTTTTCTCATGTATTTATTATTTATAAAAGTGTGGTATTTTACTCTGATAAACTATTTCCTAACTATGATCCTGAAGTAAATTCCGCTGCCAAATTAATAAACACCGATACCACCAGCTCTGCGAGCTCGCGGCCGCCCGCATCCCGGGGCAGGGGTCGAGGGTTGCGAAACTTAGGTGCTTAGATCTTCCTTGAATTTAGGTAGACTTTACATGTGATTATCATCATGTTTTTACAACTATATACTATTGTATGATGTTATACATGTTTATATTTTTATTATGTTACTCTCCCACCACTTCTTTAGTTATTGGTATTTTTCTATTTATGTACTCTTTAGTTCTGTTAGTTGGTATGTTGTTTGTTTTGGAGCAGGAGGTCTTTAATGTGACTTAGTGTGTATATAACAAGTGGTATATTTTTAACCGTTTTATACATTGGTTCAAGTTTTAATATTTATAAAAACACAATAAAGTACTATCACACTACACTTCACGTTAGGCAAGTGCACCCATTGTTGGCTTAATATAGTGATGGCAAGATACCGAGGTCATCTAAGGATACAATGACTTTTAGTACCGAATCTTTGTCAACATCTAGTCAAACCAAAAGTAAAGGGTTAAAAAAGACCAAAACATAAAATAAAGAGATAAATAAAAAAAATTGTAATCCATGATAGGAAAAGGGGTGTTTGGGATATATTTACCTTTAGATGCTTTGTTAACTAAACCTTACCATGGATAACAAGGGCTCGATTGTCAAACGAGGAACTGTGTGTCTTAATGCATAAAGTTGTCTAGTTCTTTTTTTTGGGACCCTAGCACAATCAACCATATTACTTTGAATAAACAGGAAACGCGACACAAGGTCGAATCAAACCACAACGAACCGCCCAATCAACAAGGAAAGTATATACTGTTATAGTTTAGTATTAGTTAATAAAATTGTTTAAGTGGTTTAAATCACTTGTGACTATGGTTCCTTTGACGAGGCATCAATTCCCAAAAGGTAATTACTTTTATAAAAACCAAGTCCTCTATGATTTGATCCTATCACCACGCTTTGGCAACAACTTACCAACCCAAAGTTCCATTCCAAAACCTTAAACCTCCTTTTGAAGCATCAAAATGTTTTGACTCTACATAGACATAGAAAGCATGAAAGGCCCAATTTAACGGTGATACAACATTATTGGTATATTTTAAGGGTTAAGTCGAAAGACTAATGACCCAAGTTAATAGCAACGCTAATATTTCACTCACTTTCAATAAACACCTTCTTACCTAAAGTAATTAACACACATAGGCCTTGTTAACCTATGGTTCACATTAGTTAACTCCACATCAAGGGGGTATGTTTCCCCAAACACCAACAAGAAATTAAGCCAAGAATGGCCATGAGATAGTTTTCATTAAACTCGAAAATATTATATTAACCATTAAAAACTTGATTACAATAACGATTCTTGATTTTTTTCTTAATGAATACAATGATTAGAAATAGTGGGTAGAAGAGAAGTATGTTTTCGAGAAGAGAGAAGAATTGACCAAGCGAAAATAGAGGCCATACTGCTGGAGGCTAGACATGGGAGGTGCCTAGGAGACACAGTTGTATCTGGTTACCAGTACTTGCTATAGCCATTTACCCTAACACGAGGTGTCACGAGTGTCGTCAAATTTTATGGGTCCTGTTAGATCTTTGCAAATCTTTAAGAAGCATGTTTTGTATTTTAGTGCGTTGACATAGGGCGTGCCATCAGGGTATGGGGCATGTCTGGGAAATTTTGGTCTGGGCTTCGAGAAGTGGTCATCAGAAGGTGCTAGCAATCTTTGGAGCTTGAGAGACAGGGTGTGTCTGGGGACATGGGGCTTGTCTGGATTTTTTTTTTAATATTTTGCCCGGTTTTGCTTCCTTTGTTCAACTTGGTTCGTTTTTTCCTGAAAATAAAAAAATAACCCAAAATAAGTCTATTTCAAATATATTCTTAACAAAACCAATAAAAAATGGGTGTGATTTAATATTAAAAACATGTACATTTTTTCTTGCATCAGTCTCTCTAGAAGCAGTCAATCTACCCCCAATGATAGAGGCATGGTTTGCCTACATGATACTCTCCTAAGATTCTATAGGTGACTTTGCTATTTATGAGATTTACTAGTTATGGTTGTTGTTATGATGATATTTTGTCCTGATGGACATAATGTGATGTTAAGACATCTACCATTCATCTATGATATGGAAGGTTTAGATCCTACCAGGTGCAGATATTGGAGAATTTTAGAATAGGTTAGTTTGTCATTAATAAAGTATATATTGACTGATTTTTAGTATTGATGGGATTTGTGCTTACATGCAAATGTTAGGTATAAAAATGATAGTCTAATGTTATTAACAAAGTACAAGAGTTGAAGATGTGGATTATGTAACTTGGAGGATTAGAGGTTACAAGCCTCAAGAATAAGAAGATCAAACGACTTCCTGTGTAGACAATTATGATTGTTTGTGAAGACAACTTTGTCGATTGTGTGGCTGAGCGTGATAAGTTTATGTGGTATGAAATGGTGGCAATTGTTGAAACTTATGAGAATATTGTATACCACAACTTGAAAACTGAGGGGCTGAAAGTGTCAAGATTAGAAGATTGCAGATAAAGACTTAGTTGATCAGGCGACACTCTCAGTTGTATATTCCCAATTAGGGGACACAATTACATATTTAGACACAAAAATAAAATTAATAAATAATAAATAAAACAAGAAAGGTTTGCATTTTGCTCCACCAATTTAATGTAACACTCTCATAAAAAAATATATCCTTATTATGTTTCATATATATTTTAAACTTTCTTCTCACATCATATGCTCGTTACCTTTCAAAAACTTTGGTTGTTAAAAGAGCGGAATCGTCTTATGTTTTTGGGGTCACTTTACATAGTCTCTGCATTAGCCTTATATAAAGAACACGAATAATAATAATATGAACACACTTGTTTGATCTTAAAATCCAATAGATAATTTTGCAAATAATGTTTACAAGAAAAACCCCATATTCACCTAAATGTGTGTGTTAACCTAAAAACTTTATTTATATATAGACTTAACAAGATTAAGCTAGTTACTTATGAATCCCTAGAGATTAACAAATGACCAAAACTATTTAACCAAAAGTGACAAATATATTTTGTCTAAACAAAATATATTTACTCAATAACACCAAGATTCTTGATCAATCTTGAACCTCACATTTATTAGTCCTTCGTTCGAACATATCGATCCAATGTCTGATCTTCTTACGTTGACATACGTGTTCACTTTGGCTTGCTTCACTTGAACTGTCATGGGCACCGACAAAACTACGCGACACTGTGTTAGTGTCGCCAGTTGACACTCGATTAGAGTTCCTGGCGACACTAGTATCTTCGTTGAGTGTCGCCGATCACTATTCTTTGTTAGGTCTGATCCTTTTACATATATGATCCTACATGCACCGACAACACTAAGATGTCATCGGGATAACGAGAACACTATACAATGATCAAACACCTAGAATCTATAGTGATTATCGCCTGATCAACTAAGACTTGATCTGGAATCTGCAATCTTGACAGAGAGTGTCGCTAGTGAGTGTCGCCTGATCAACTAAGTCTTGATCTGCAATCTTCCAATCTTGACACTTTTAGCCCCTCAGCTTTCAAGTTGTGGTATACAATGGTCTCAAAAGTTCCAACGATTTCCCCCTAGACCATTGCATAAATCAGGGGGGCTTCTATGTGATTGACCCTTGTCTTGGATTTGACTACTATGTCATCCACATAGTCTATACATCATCTGATGGAAGATGGCCGTCATAGCCCTCTGGCAGGGAATGGTGGAATCCGTCTCTAGCAAGTACGTAACTGGCCTTAAATTATATCGAGCTACAGCCCTTTCCTTTCTCCATTCCGCCTCCTTCTTTCCTGTGTTCCAATAGAGTCTAAGGCAAAGCTAAAGTGGTTCGTATGCCTACTTTACCTACTTGACGAAAGGGAACGAACTTAGCCGGGTTTATGGATTGGATTCAGTCAGCCTCACTCCTTCCTTTTTATGTTGTCGTGATGGTTAACGGCGAACGCTCCCAAAGGAGAAGCTCTCGAGTTTCCAGCTATTTTCTATATTGAAGTAGCCTTTCGTCGCCCCGAAAGAAGTCACTATTAAAGAGCTCGTGTAACATTCCTATTTTTAAATAAGAATTATAGGTTTGATTAAATTTATTAACCACTAGTAACTAGTTATTTTTATTCAACCCAAAAAGTTTTAAACATTATTCTTGGTTGAAATATTATATTAATTAATTGGCTTGTATAGGGTTGACCTTTCTATTTAAAATAGAAAGTCTATAACAACTATTATTATTAGACGGGTAGATTACGGGTAAGTTGACTGTAAGAAAATATGAAGTACCTAGACAGGCCTAGGAACCATAAATAATTAAATTATAAAAATACATTGTATTTTGAACCTACTCTATTTTTAATGAAACTTGGTTCAAAATGTAGACAAAAATATTCTAGTTCTAATGACATATTTATTATTTTCTAGAACGTTATATTTTATAAGTTATAAGCGCCAAATAAGTAAAGCAGTTAAATTAATTATAATATATATAATAAATAAAATAAATTAAATTTGTTATACGTATAACTTATATAATAATAATATAATAATTAAAAATTTACTAACTCTAGAATTTGGAATGATCATGTATATTACGTACACTTTATAAATGAATAAAAAATAAAATAAATAAAACAAAAAATAAAACTCAAAATGTATCTATAAACGTGGAGGCTTGCATGCCTTTGAAATCCACCTCATATGTGGAAGCGTCCACTCCAAGACATTTGAAGAACTAGTATAAATAAGACCATCCCATTTAAAGAAAAAAAAACACAAGATGCTCGAACTCTCCTTGCCTTTCGATTTATCTCTCTTTCTATAATTCTATGTTTTATTTTTTTAAGAGTTAACTGTCATTTTCGTCCCTGTGGTTTGGTCACTTTGGCCATTTCAGTCCATTTTTCAAAAATGCGCCATTTTCGTCCCCTACGTTCTGGAAAGGTGCCATTTCAGTCCAAAAATCAAAACCCAGTTAAGTCAGTTAGTAAATAAGGACTGATTGTGTAAATTTGTAACATAAAGGACTGATTGTGTAAATTTGTAACATAAAGGACTGATTGTGTAAATTTGTAACACCACCACCACTAGCCCTGCCACCACCACCACTCCGCTGCCACCACCACCTCCACCGCCGCCACCGCCACCACAGCCACTGCCACCGCCACCACCGCCACCACCGCCACCACAAACAACCATGGCAGCCATTGTAAACAACCATCTAGATGAACATCCCTGCATAGACGGGATTTGATGATCCAACTCAGCATTAGAATCATCAACCAATTTAGATTTCAATATCTCCATCAAATGATTGCTTTCATCCCTGCATTATAATTCAACATTTAGAAGAAAAAAACGTTCAAAAAGAAATCTTGAGTTGTACAGAACTACAGATCATAAATTCATGAACTAAACATAACAATTTACGGAGTCAACTGTTTCCCTTTTAGCATATTCACAATTTGATCGATGTCACCACTAGATTTATCTAGTTGAATATTGGCATTATCTGAGATCCCCTTCAATTTATCCCTTTCATTACTAGGGCCTGTATCTCTACTTGAACTGGCTACTACAAGCTGCATAAAACAGACAATCATCATTCAACAAATTTTTAAAGTAAAGTAATCAATTTCCTTCCAAGATACACCTTTTAAGTATTCACCTTCTAGGATGTGTCAACATGGTCAAACATAAAAACGAATAAGGTTCGAACAGTAAAAATTCAATCATGATGACGTAGATTTGTTTCATTGAAAAGGCAGAGTAGACATCAAATCAAGTGTAAGAATTTCTGTAATTCCTTTTTAAGATGAATAATGGGATATTATGTAGCATTTCCATTCTGGAAAATATATGAAGTAAAATTACCTCCTGTTCATCGGTGCCATCATGAAAACAAGTTAGTATCCATTTTGATACACATGATTTAACTGTAATATGTATATAGAATATATTTTGCAAAGTAAAGCAACAACTTTTGTCAATTATGTTTATGCATATGCTCCAACAATTCAATTATTCAACAGATGGAGTATTCACAATTTTCCATCAAATTTTCAATCCTCTTCATCAATGAACATTTCAAATTCCAAATCTTAACACTTCTTATCTACTAATATTGTTCATCTAGACGAAGCTTTTCGGAGTTCATCGGAGAAGACGACCGGAGAAGACGAAGACGTCCCCGTAACCCGCAAGCTTTTCGTTTCGGTATACCGTTCTCGTTCCTTTGTTTTGCTCGTCTGAAAATACAATAAATTCTGACTTTATATTACATACAAACGTCTGAAAATATGGGTCTTGCCATGACGTTGATGGTGGTGGTTCCGGTGGCTGTGGTGGCGGTGGTGGCTGTGGTGGCTGCGGTGGCGGCGGTGGCGGTGGTGGTGGCAGCGGAGTGGTGGTGGTGGCAGGGCTAGTGGTGGTGGTGTTAACTGCCATTTCAGTCCATTTTTCAAATTTACACAATCAGTCCTTTATGTTACAAATTTACACAATCAGTCCTTATTTACAAACTGACTTAACTGGGTTATGATTTTTGGACTGAAATGGCACCTTTCCAGAACGTGGGGGACGAAAATGGCGCATTTTTGAAAAATGGACTGAAATGGCCAAAGTGACCAAACCACAAGGACGAAAATGGCAGTTAACTCTTTTTTTAAACTATAATTATAATAAGGCTCTGCCCGTTTTAAGTGTTTTAACTCCCAATCACCGCTACCCTTTTCCGATTGATCTGAAACCATAACACATGTCAAGGCTCTGCCCGACTAAGTTGTTGGGATTCTGTCTCGGGACATCGGGACAAGGTTGAATTAGGGGTACTATACTTAACACGAGTGCATTATATATTTTTAAATAGCTCAGAAGTTATACCCAAAATTTATACCAGGAGGCTTTCTAGTTGAACCCTAAAGTTACAAAGTGAGTCCATTTTCTTTTCTCACTATTTTATTCCCTTTTTCTTTATAATATAATTATATTCAAAAATGTCCCAAACCATAACAACTCTCACCAAAACTATTATATTTTTATTATTATTATTATTTATATTTTGTCTAAAAAGAAACCATAATTGAGACACCCAAGTAATTCTACACAATCCCTAAAATTTTCAGAACAATCAAAATCAGGATCAGGGCCCCTAAAACTCAGGGGGGGGGGGGGTATTCCCCATTGACGATTATCATCACAGTTTATTATCAACATCGAATTTTCTCGTTCTGTCGACTCACCTAGGCAACAATTACACGCGGCAACAATATGATAAAAAGTAACCCGTCGCGCCACGTGACAGGCGCATATGTTCCTGTCGCGACACGCGGGGGAACCATTTTTCAAGTATAAATAGAGGGGTGTGGAACTTGATTTCTTGCGTTCGTTCGACGTTCAAATTCATTTCGTACGTCCAGATATTCACAGTTTACTACCAAACACACACTAGCTCGAATTCTGCTACGATACCGGGTATTAACTTGATCGCTGCTACGATACAATGTCCGATCGATTTAAACTATCCGACCGGATGTTTAAGCGCTATCCTTTGTCATTAGTCGTGATTCCGACATGATGTTTTAGTACCACCCGAACTCGGGGAATACTCTGTCATTCGTTGTGAATCCGATGGATGTTTAAGTGATTGCACTTTGTCATTCGTTGTGAGGGTTTTAATCTCGTGCGTTATCGTAAATGCTGTATTAGTTACTTACCTAGTTCGTGTGCACTAGGTTACAAGGCTAATCAATAGGCTAAGCTCTGCCTGCATAAATCTGCAATATATCAAGGCTTATCTGTAGACTAAACTTTGCATGTATGAATCTGCATGCTTATAATGTGAGTCATTCTCTTTTTATCAAATTACATTACAAAAGCATGGTTATTTTCAAAGGTTATAATTACAGGGATTAAGTCTATGTAATCTGAAATTACTGCCAGTATGTGGGGGGGATGTGCACATAGCTACTAATTATTTATCACTTGTGGGTGAACGGACCCAACAAGTGATATGTCCACAGTCACAAGTCCGGCCAAGTGACAACTGGGTCAGTTAATTCAAAAGATAGAGACATTGTAATCGCTCTTAATACTGTAGATTATAACAAACATGTCGTTTTAGTAAAATGAATGAACTCACCAGTATTTCCTGCTGACAAAACATTTTTAAAACGTGTTTCAGGTAATTACAGTAGATTGGAGTAAGAGATGGATACGGCACTGAAAGGCTTCAAGAAGTGGCTTATTATATTAATTAAAACAAATTAATAAATATTGTTTTATGTAATCAAATTTATCTTTATTAAAGCTACCATTGTAAAACATGGGTGTATCCCATCTATTTAATAAATAAAAATCCGGTGTTTCTAAACTCTGATATTTTTCCTAACTCACGGTCCTTATGAAATTTCCGCTGCAACATTTTTCAAAATAATCACCGCTACCACGGGCTGTTCGCGACTCCCGATTCCTTCTAGGGTGGGTCGGGGGCCGTGACAGAAGGTGGTATCAGAGCCACTGCTTTAAGTCTATAGGTGTTGTGATAATAATACCTAAGTTTATATAAAAGAGTTAGGAGATTGCTATTAACTGGTAGCACACATGATAGCATTTAGACTTGAACTTAAGAAAAGATGCCTTAGTATCAGCTTCAAGATAAGCTAAATACTTGTGCAAATAAAGTGTGATAGGTTTTGGTATGCTGTAAGAATGACAATTAGAACATTGCAGGCAATAGCACTTAATTGCTATTAAATCTTTCTTATTGATATTACTTGGGCTAAAATAAGATATGTTACGCGAATACAAATTTCCTTGATTCTGGATAAAAGCCCTAATAAAAGAAGCACTTTTGAAAAGATACTATTTAGGGGAAATAGAAAATTTTCTCCGACAAAGACTGGGTATGGTGAAGCAGACTCTCCAGCTTGTCCGGATATACTGGGATTACCTCTCCGGCGCGAACCGGATAAGATGGGTATATAATATGTCAAACAAGTGACAAGATTTCCCTAAATAGTATCATGACATGATATTTGACTTGTTTTTGAAAATAAGAATCTGTTAAAAACATGATCTTATAAAAGATATGTATATTACAGCATGTGAAATATGTGATTATATAGATATGTATATCTATAAGAAATTCCAAAAGTCAATTAGGAATAAAGCATAAGTATATGTGTCTAGATTTCTTTATCATGAATTTCTTTTCCGATATCAAACATTATTTCGTTTGATCATCTACTTCATAACTCGAGCGACAATGATAACAATGGAAACCCATTAAGTTGGGATACCATCAAAAGTATAAGAAATTCCAAATGCATTACCATAGACTATTAACGAAAGTAAGAAGCATGTAAAGTTGTGCTAGTGCACAAGAAAACACATGAAACTTAAATTATACATCCACAGACGTCGAAGTATAACACACACGACTTCTAAGACAAGACCTTTGGAAAATATAAATTAGGCACGATGACATCAATACTAATTCCGTCAGTAGAAAAAAACTATTAATAAAAAAGCGGCACTTTGCCACATGATCCTACAAACGATATGAATCTCGCTAAGGTACGTTAGAACAATATTTCACAACCATCGGTGCACAGTCTAATCAGAGTCATAAATTAGCACTACAAAAGAAGTCATATACTTTTGCAAATTCCCTATTTCATTTTATTCGACATTCCTTGGTAAATGTCACTTAACAACGGTTATCACCCAAAATTTCCAGATAGAAGTTCTTATATTTCTTTCATTGAAATTCTGACTTCTATAAAGAGTTGACTTTCGTGTTTTTACTTCTCCTAATGGTCATCATACCATGAGGATTTTTTTTTCATAGTAGCAAATATTGATTTGTTTCAATTCTTGGTAAATCCACACATTACACATGCACTGTTTGTTGAGCATGTGGTTCGTTTGATTTATGAAGACCACTGGAGGACTTCATTCTGATTTGTTATTTTTATCCAAACTCAAATATCATTCCGCTTTTTGCACTGTGAACCGCATTATTGCAAAACGGTGACTCTTTGATATCGAATCAATGAATTTTGTTAAACTATCGAGGTAAAGAATTTATAAAATTATATGGAGATATACTCTCATTTAAGTTTATGTTTAGTTATTTATTATTATTGATAATTAATATTAGTTTTATTATTAGTAATAATATATTAATAGTAATAGTGTTAATATTATTTTAGGTACTAGGGTTATTATCAGGAGCAGGTATTGGATAGCTTAGCCTTAGTTAGGCATGGACTGATCACCTATGCTTAAACAAGGCAGCACTAACCAATATCCAACCATGATAATGACTAGTTAATGAAAATAAATTAAGTCATCATACTTATTTAACAAATTTTAAATTATATATAAAAATATTTTTTTTATATATATATACTTTGTACTGTAAAGAGAAGACATATTTTCATAAAACAATACAAGAATTAGAGGGATGAATAAAATTATATATATATATATAGGATTAGGTTCAAGAGTGAACACTAGTGTAGCTTGCGAACTGAGTGAACTAATCCTGACCATACACATGTGTAGATCAATGGCCAGGATTTGATGTTGAAATACACTAGTGTATTTTACGATTTGATGATGAGATCCTGGCCATACACGTGTGTAGATCAATGGCCAGGATTTGTTCACTCAGTTCGCAAATACACTAGTGTTCACTCTAGAACCCCACCCTATATATATATATATATATATATATATATTTAATTGTCTATCACATGTTTTGTGGTAACTATGTACTGTAACTCTCTGGCAAGAAAATGACCATATAAGAATAATATAGTAATCATCAACTACGTTGGGTTAAGGGAACATTGTAATATATAAGAATAGTCCCCGTTTTCACTTATTTACAATATTTGTAAATACATTCACAACGTTATATGATTTCAAAATGAAAATAAGTAATCAAATAGAATCGACCCATTAAGTGTTATATATTTACAAAATATTTTACAAATACTTTTGTACAATAAATATTTTTACACCTTTATATAAACGTTATAAATAAAAGTGATTTCTTTTACAAAATCATAATACTAACATATTTTGTAATATAATAACTTCATTGCGGTGTTTTGTAATATATATTACATAGTAAATATAAGTTAGTTTACATCGTATAGTAAAATACTAAAATAATATTTGTTTAAAAGTAGTGACCATTTACATATAGTAAAAATGTGTAACAAATAATATATAGTATGTAAGATACGGTTCAGACAGGGACACAAATAATATATATTACATTTTGCTTTACAAATATAATATAATGGTTAGTCATGACAAAACAACTTGTTCTTATTACATTTCGATCTCTAGGATATAGTATGAAAAATATGGTCACTAAATAATGTACTATCACATTGTTTCACAATTAATGATACACTAACTCTATTGTCTTTTGGTGTATCTTTGCAATACACTCATCTCAGCACATTGATTTTTCTCATGTCATAATTCAATATTTGACAAATCATTTTTCATGCTTTTATTTCATTTGGAACCTCTCAATTCTAAGTCTTCCTAAGTTGCCAATCAAAGTAAGCTTTCTTTTGACAAAATAATTTTATTGATTCTAAAAGTCATTCACATTTATTTTAAATATCTATTGATCATATATCTTTTGGCTTGAACCTAGTTACATTGGAAATTATATCATTTCATTTCATTCGTTTGTCATCGATTTCTTAAACTAATTCAGTTAAACCATTGAATTCAACTTATTGTACAACTCAGATTCACAAAATTTAATATTTTAATTCTATATAATCTAACTTAATATTGTTTTTATTAACTAAAACGTGACATAAGTCTAAAAGAAATATCGTAACCCAAATCTCGAGAACGAGATTTTAAACAAGGTGGGGAGAATGTAACATTCCTATTTTTAAATAAGAATTATAGGTTTGATTAAATTTATTAACCACTAGTAACTAGTTATTTTTATTCAACCCAAAAAGTTTTAAACATTATTTTTGGTTGAAATATTATATTAATTAATTGGCTTGTATAGGGTTGACCTTTCTATTTAAAATAGAAAGTCTATAACAACTATTATTATTAGACGAGTAGATTACGGGTAAGTTGACTGTAAGAAAATATGAAGTACCTAGACAGGCCTAGGAACCATAAATAATTAAATTATAAAAATACATTGTATTTTGAACCTACTCTATTTTTAATGAAACTTGGTTCAAAATGTAGACAAAAATATTCTAGTTCTAATGACATATTTATTATTTTCTAGAACGTTATATTTTATAAGTTATAAGCGCCAAATAAGTAAAGCAGTTAAATTAATTATAATATATATAATAAATAAAATAAATTTGTTATACGTATAACTTATATAATAATAATATAATAATTAAAAATTTACTAACTCTAGAATTTGGAATGATCATGTATATTACGTACACTTTATAAATGAATAAAAAATAAAATAAATAAAACAAAAAATAAAACTCAAAATGTATTTATAAACGTGGAGGCTTGCATGCCTTTGAAATCCATCTCATATGTGGAAGCGTCCACTCCAAGACATTTGAAGAACTAGTATAAATAAGACCATCCCATTTAAAGAAAAAAAACACAAGATGCTCGAACTCTCCTTGCCTTTCGATTTATCTCTCTTTCTATAATTCTATGTTTTATTTTTTTAAACTATAATAATAATAAGGCTCTGCCCGTTTTAAGTGTTTTAACTCCCAATCACCGCTACCCTTTTCCGATTGATCTGAACCCATAACACATGTCAGGGCTCTGCCCGACTAAGTTGTTGGGATTCTGTCTCGGGACATCGGGACAAGGTTGAATTAGGGGTACTATACTTAACACGAGTGCATTATATATTTTTAAATAGCTCAGAAGTTATACCCAAAATTTATACCAGGAGGCTTTCTAGTTGAACCCTAAAGTTACAAAGTGAGTCCATTTTATTTCTCACTATTTTATTTCATTTTTCTTTATAATATAATTATATTCAAAAATGTCCCAAACCATAACAACTCTCACCAAAACTATTATATTTTTATTATTATTAGTATTTATATTTTGTCTAAAAAGAAACCATAATTGAGACACCCAAGTAATTCTACACAATCCCTAAAATTTTCAGAACAATCAAAATCAGGATCAGGGCCCCTAAAACTCAGGGGGGTATTCCCCATTGACGATTATCATCACAGTTTATTATCAACATCGAATTTTCTCGTTCTGTCGACTCACCTAGGCTACAATTACACGCGGCAACCATATGATAAAAAGTAACCCGTAGCGCCACGCGACAGGCGCATATGTTCCTGTCGCGACACGCGGGGGAACCATTTTTCAAGTATAAATAGAGGGGTGTGGGACTTGATTTCTTGCGTTCGTTCGACGTTCAAATTCATTTCGTACGTCCAGATATTCACAGTTTAGTACCAAACACACACTAGCTCGAATTCTGCTACGATACCGGGTATTAACTTAATCGCTGCTACGATTCAATGTCCGATCGATTTAAACTATCCGACCGGATGTTTAAGCGCTATCCTTTGTCATTAGTCGTGATTCCGACATGATGTTTTAGTACCACCCGAACTCGGGGAACACTCTGTCATTCGTTGTGAATCCGATGGATGTTTAAGTGATTGCACTTTGTCATTCGTTGTAAGGGTTTTAATCTCGTGAGTTATCATAAATGCTGTATTAGTTACTTACCTAGTTCGTGTGCACTAGGTTACAAAGCTAATCAATAGGCTAAGCTCTGCCTGTATAAATCTGCAATATATCAAGGCTTATCTGTAGACTAAACTTTGCCCGTATGAATCTGCATGCTTATAATGTGAGTCATTCTCTTTTTATCAAATTACTTTACAAAAGCATGGTTATTTTCAAATGTTATAATTACAAGGATTAAGTCTATGTAATCTTAAATTACTGCCAGTATGTGGGGGGATGTGCACATAGCTACTAATTATTTATCACTTGTGGGTGAACGGACCCAACAAGTGATATGTCCACAGTCACAAGTCCGGTCAAGTGACAACTGGGTCAGTTAATTCAAAAGATAGAGACATTGTAATCGCTCTTAATACTGTAGATTATAACAAATGTGTCGTTTTAGTAAAATGAATGAACTCACCAGTATTTCCTGCTGACAAAACATTTTTAAAACGCGTTTCAGGTAATTACAGTAGATTGGAGTAAGAGATGGATACGGCACTGAAAGGCTTCAAGAAGTGGCTTATTATATTAATTAAATCAAATTAATAAATATTGTTTTATGTAATCAAATTTATCTTTATTAAAGCTACCATTGTAAAATATGGGTATATCCCATCTATTTAATAAATAAAAATCCGGTGTTTCTAAACTCTGATATTTTTCCTAACTCACGGTCCTGATGAAATTTCCGCTGCAACATTTTTCAAAATAATCACCGGTACCACGGGCTGTTCGCGACTCCCGATTCCTTCCAGGGTGGGTCGGGGGCCGTGACAGCTCGCCCTACTGAAGTACCAAAGGTGCACTCAGCCCGGTGACTTAGAAATGGGTTTGCGTTTGAATTTCAGTGATGAGGTCATGGTCACCCTTTACCTAACCAACTACATAATACTACGCAGGCTCATCAAACATCGCTTTTTAGCTTTCTTCAGGATTCTCCAACACTGATTCCGGATATCGTGATCTTGGATCCAGGTCTAGGTACTTTTTCTGATTCGGATTCTCTTGGGTACAATACCGAAGCTAAGTATAAGTAGATGAAAACAGCTTGACCAAGAGTTGCTAGAGCGGATTATTCAGCTAAGTCAGTAATTATTCAGGGTATGGAGCCACGTCGGTCGTTTGGCAAGGCTGTCTCTTGGGGGCTCTACTCATCCATGTCCTGGTAGTTACACGGGAAAGCTTTCAGGCTTACTGCTCTACTGGTTTCAAGCAATACCTAGCCTCTCCAACTTATTCATTAGGGCGAAGAGGACTAACTAGTTGTTGACAGGAGATGCATGAACTTATCTGTCACGGCCCCCGGCCCGGTGTTACCTGGTCTAGAAGCCGCGAAACAGAAACCCGTGGTATGTATTATTTAATTTGGCAGCGGAAATTTTGACAGGATCTTTAAAACTTGAAAATGCCTAATTATTTTATTTCACATTTTAGGGATAACATCCATATTTTACAATAAAGGTGATTTCACTGGTAAATCCCTGTTTTACAAAAACATGTTTATTTATTTTATTTACTGAGCCACATTCTTCAAGCTGGTGTGCTATACGTCACCTTCCCTGGTTCACAGTAAATCACCTGAAACATGTTTAAAAAGGTTTTATCAGGGGGGAAATACTGGCGAGTCACTCAAGTTTTAAAATGACACGTTAGTTACAGATTACAGCATAAGAGCAATTACAATGGCTACTATCTTATTTTTATCTGGCGCCGTGTCACCCCCTGGTGACGATGGTCATACCACTATTGGGTCCTTTCACCCAAGTAGCGATGATAATCACTGTTAGTTTGGTGAACCTAACCGTGAGAAATTAGTAATGTGCACAATACCCCACTTGCTAGTGATTCAAGATAACCAAGACTTAATCCCTGTAATTATAACTTTTTGAAAACAATTTAGGTATAGTAAAACATTGTTGATAAAAGAGAATGACTCACATTGCAAATTTAGACGGGCAGAGTTTTGCCTACTGATTTTAGCCTGATAACCTAGTTAAATAACAATGCACACGAAATTAGGTCAGTAACTTAATACAACATTTACGATAACTCACGAAATCAAAACCCTCACGACGAATGATAAAGTATAGCCCAAATACGGGCATCACTTAAACATCCATCGGATCGGTTTCAATCGACCGGACATTGTATCGTAGCAGTGATCGAGTTATTACCCTTGATCGTAGCAGTGTTTTCCTATTTTGAATGTGATTTTCGAACAGAAAGATTATGATTTTGATAAATTTCTCACACACAGACGATCAGCCCATGCACAGGCAATTTATAGCAGAAAACTGGGTTTTACGCGGCCCGCGTAAACCCTCTCAAGACCCTTACGCGGCCCACGAGGACCACCTAGTCTACAACTAGGGCTACCGTGTCACGTGTAGGCCCACCACGTGGCTGACTCATGGCCTGGAACGTGTCCCAGTCAATTGTTGCTATGTCGTGGCCCACGTAGGCTTAGCCTTATGGCCTACGCGGCCCGCCAGAAATCCAAATTTCTTGATTTCTTGGTTTTTCATAAGCACTAGGGTTTCGGGGGTCCGGGTTTTTACTTACGGGACATTTTTGGACGTTTTTGCAGGTCCTTACATCCTCCCCACCGTATTTAAAATCTCGTCCTCGAGATTTACTGAAATAAGTGAGGATACTTTCGCTTCATTTCCGATTCCCGTTCCCAGGTGTACTCAGGTCCTCTTTTTGAATCCCACTTGACCTTCACCAGTACTAGTCTTTTGTGTTTGACAAACTTGACCTTTCTGTCTTCTATTTGGAGTGGTTTCTCAACAAATTTTAGCTTTTCATTTATCTCTATATCTTGAAGAGGTACTACCAGGGACTCGTCAGATAAATATTTATTGAGGTTGGATACATTTATTGAGGTTGGAACGTACCCGCTATTACATCCGGAATCAGATTTGCCTCTTGGGTTGTCAGCTAAAAAGCTCTTGCATTCTTCTTACTAGTTCCTTCAGCAGGTTTAGTTTTGTTATCAGTTGGCTTGACCAGTTTAGGGCAGTCTGGTCTAAAATGTCCAGCTTCTCCACAATTGAAGCAAATTGTTGATTTCTTACTTCTGCAATCTTCTTCTTGGTGCCCTGGAATTTTGCAGAAGTTACAGTACCCCTTACATTTTCCAAAGTGCCTTCTTCTACATGTACTGCAAAATGGCGGGGTGGACGATTGCCCAGCCCCCTTTTTCTTGAAGTTGCTACTCGTATTACCCCCTCGAAATCCTTGGGTAATCTTTTGAGCCAATTCCTTCTTTCTGTTTTCTTCTCGCGTACGCACCAGTCCGTCAGTCAAGGTGTTGGCTAATTCCACCGCATCGTCGATTGTGCGGGGTCTTGCAGCTTTGACGATGTCACGAAACTCGCTAATCAAACCCCGGATATAGCGAGAAATAAGTACCGGTTCTGGCGAAGCCAGAGTTGGTACAATTCGAGCCTACTCGAAGAATTTCGAAGTATACCCTCGATAGTCAACATCCACCATTCGGTGGCTCAGGAACTTATTGGCCATTTGTTCTTTTTCATATTCGGGGCATAATTTTCTTTCCACCAATTGCTTAAATTCTTCCCAATTCGTAGCGTAAGCCATGTCACTTCCTTTGGCCTGTAATACCGTATTCCACCACTCTAATGCCTCTTCCTTGAAAAGGTGAGAAGCATACATGACCTTATCCTCCTCGGCACATTTACTTATTTTAATTACTGCCTCGGTCTTTTCCAACCAACGCAGTGCAGCAGTCGTCTCTTTATAAGTGCAACCAGGTGTTGCAACTTTCATTTTCTTAAGTATTGGGGCCTGAATTATGTTGTCGTCATTATTGCCACCTCCTTTAACACTGTTACTGAAATTATCGTCGCACGTGCGTTTAGAGGGGTAGCTTGTGAAGGCTCAACAGGGCTTTTGACAGGAGCAACGATTGCTGGGATAGCATTTGCTATCCCCTGGGCAACGATATTTTCTATATCTTGCCTATTAAGAAAGTGATCCTCATTGTTTTGCTCAGATTGGTTAACTTCATTAACTGGTTCATTAACAGCGTGTTCCATCTGATAATTAACAATATATATAAGTTATTTGGCACAAAATAAATAACAACCAAACGCAATAAAGCAAATGCACATAATCACGTCAACACTTACAGCCAAAATTATCTACTTTGCGACTTTCATATTTTATATATATTTTAGTACGCATCCATACACACCAGATATATTACAAAAGTTTTATTTTAAGTTATTTTACATGATTATATTTTTATTATTTATTATTATTATATTATTAAATACATAACCACACAATCACAGTCAGTTGACATTTCAGAAACGACGCTCCCTCTCATCGTATTTCCACGTGATTCTCTCTCCCACATCCCGAATTCTATTTCTTGCCTCCACCAGCTCCTCACCATAATGACGGAGTTCAGCCAAATTTTCTGTGCTCATAGGTGGGTTTGGTGCAGGCTCAGGGTCAAACTGGGGGAAATAGGTGTTAGGGTTATTCAAGAGATTCTGAAATTGCCAGTCGTTTGTCCACCATTCTTCCACTTCTCCTTGTAGAGGTCGGGGGTTGACAATAGGATCTGGGATAGCCGGTTCCAAGTTAACTGGGAGTTGGGATTCAGCAGGGTAATTGAAGAGGTTTTCATCGGCAGGTCCGATGAGGTCACAGTTCTCCAGTTTACGATCCAGCTCCTCCCATGATGGCATTTCCTGGACTTGCCCGAAACTTTCCCCGATCTCTTTTCCTTTCCCTTTATCCTTCGGATCCTCAGTCTTTTTAACTTTCTGTGCCGCTGGTTTCTTCCTACGCCCACGTTTCCAATCCAATATTCTCCTTCTCTTTTTCGGCTTTAGTTTCTCCTGAGCTTGGGCTTGGAAAGTTAGTGGTTCCTTAGTATCCTCCTGGTAACCAGATGGGTTTCCTGTGGTATCCATATCGGTGCTATGGATAGTAAAGTTTCGGAGTGCCTCCGACAGTTCATTCATGCTGATAACACATATGAAGAAACACACATAAATTTAAGTTAAAATTTTGTTTAATGTAAATTAAATTTTCACAGAATCACAGAATGGCAATCAGAAAAATTAAGTATTTCTAAATACTTAATTGGCTTAAATCAGTGGCCCTGATACCACCTTTTTCTGTCACGGCCCCTGCCCCGGTGTTACCTGGTCTAGAAGCCACAAGACAGAAACCGGTGGTATGTATTATTTAATTTAGCAGCGGAAATTTTGACAGGATCTTTTAAACTTGAAAATGCCCAATTATTTTATTTCACATTTTGGGGATAACATCCATATTTTACAATAAAGGTGATTTCACTGGGAAATCCCCGATTTACAAAAACATGTTTATTTATTTTATTTACTGAGCCACATTCTTCAAGCTGGTGTGCTATGCGACACCTTCCCTGGTTCACAGTAAATCACCTGAAACATGTTTAAAAAGGTTTTATCAGTGGGAAAATATTGGCGAGTCACTCAAGTTATAAAATGACACGTTAGTTACAGATTACAGCATAAGAGCGATTACAATGGCTACTATCTTATTTTTATCTGGCGTCGTGTCACCCCCTGGTGACGATGGCCATACCACTATTGGGTCCTTTCACCCAAGTAGTGATGATTATCACTGTTAGGTTGGTGAACCTAACCGTGAGAAATTAGTAATGTGCACAATACCCCACTTGCCAGTGATTCAAGATAACCAAGACTTAATCCCTGTAATTATAACTTACGCGGCACGCGAGAGCCACCTAGTCTACAACTAGGGCTACCGTGTCACGTGTAGGTCCGCCACGTGGTTGACACGTGGCCTGGTACGTGTCCCAGTCAATTGTTGCTATGTCGCGGCCCTCGTAGGCTTAGCCTTATGCCTTACGCGGCCCACCAGAAATCCAAATTTCTTGAATTCTTGGTTTTTCATAAGCACTAGGGTTTCGGGGGTCCGGGTTTTTACTTACAGGACATTTTTGGACGTTTTTGCAGGTCCTTACATCCTCCCCACCTTATTTAAAATCTCGTCCTCAAGATTTACTGAAATAAGTGAGGATACTTTCGCTTCATTTCCGATTCCAGCTCCCAGGTGTACTCAGGTCCTCTTTTTGAATCCCACTTGACCTTGACCAGTACTAGTCTTTTGTGTTTGAGAAACTTGACCTTTCTGTCTTCTATTTGGAGTGGTTTCACAACAAATTTTAGCTTTTCATTTATCTCTATATCTTGAAGAGGTACTATCAGGGACTCGTCAGATAAACATTTATTGAGGTTGGATACATGAAATACGTCGTGTACTCCAGCTAGTTCAACACCGGTCATCATCTCCGTTCACGTCACCGGCATCCATCACCCACCGTCACCATATCATCATAATCTTCAACAGAAACATGCAACATCACAGTCTCGGTCCGAAACAATAACCTGCAACTCTCAATCTCCCCGGCGCCGTTACCTGCTACTTCACCGTCTCTCACCACTGTTCATCATCATCTTCATTTTCCGACGACGACCTCCGCCGCTCCGATCACCCTTCAACCTCCGTCTTAACACCTTCTCCGACCAACCATGTCCATCATCGTCATCATTACCTTCTTCGTTTCCAACGCATAATCATCTTCTCTGGCGCCGTCTCCGACCACCACCGTATAACCTTCAACAGTCTCCTATCGCCTTCGTTCCGATAAACATCTCCGGCAACTGCTTTCATCATCACCGGCACCTTTAAAACCTGTAACAACCGAGTCATCACCTCCATTCAACGTCACCGTTCCATCTTCACCATTGTACAACCGCCGTCGTGCACCGTCATCGATCATCTCCACCGTCCCTCTTCTCATCATCATCGTTCTCACAAATTGTTATTAGCGGTTGGTTTTAAAAATTAGTGTTCGGGACTTCGGGGTGTTTAATCAAAGAAGACGACGGCGTTTACATTTGTCGTATAATCATTTTTAGTTTTCATATTTTATAATATAATAATAATAATAAAACATAATCATTACTCAATCATTAGTTCATTACCCAATCATTAATATTATTATAATAGTTTTTATTAATATATATAATTATAATATAAGTTTATTTTAAAATTAAAATTAAATTAAAAAAGGTTTTATATATACAAAAATATTAAAATTTAATATTTTATAGTAATCTTAAAAAAAGG